>OU696488.1:2400000-3145000 GCA_916048165.1 Spilarctia lutea
CTATTGAAATTATCAAAATAATATCCTAAAAGACACGTAAGTGGTTGCGTTCTGTGCCGATGCAAGTTTATATGTCGAAGAGATGAAGAATTTAGAACTTTATGTGTTTTGTTTATGTCTTATCATAACAACTGCCGAGCTTCTGGGGCCTGAAGCTCGGAAGAACAATGAAAACAGTGAAGATGAAGAGGAAGTGGCCAGTGAAGATTTGGATACTAAACAGAGTAGTCCAGAAGCGAATTATTTGAAAGAACTTACCGAGGCTATGAACAAGGAGATAGTTACGTTACAAGAGTATGCAGATGCCCTTAGGAACTCTAAGGACACCATTAAGGAGGATGATAACAACAAAGGTATTTCTTTATTTATTTCAATCATTGTGGGATGTAGACATATTCCAACTCGTATGTTAAACATTATACTTTCAGATAGCCACCTGGATCAAATGGAGTATACCCTGAAGCTACTAAAGAAGAGCCTCTTAAGGCATTCAGACACAGCTTGGATACACAACCCAAAGACTGGTGAAACTCTTGACAATGAAATTGAGGTAAATAAATGATTTATTTGTAATTTTTTCATCATATAAGAATGGTTGTTTTTTTTCTTACTTATATCAACAGCTGTGTACCAATTTTAATGAATAAAAGAGTTCATACATGGTTGTCAAACTTCACACATCTCATACAAGGAGGTCTGATCTTTAACTATGCACTGCTGATAAACATAGATATGTATTTCTAAATATGTACATTATAGATAAGCTATACTTAGAAACTGCTAGTTTTTTATTAACTGACTTCAAAAAAGGAGGAGGTTCTCAATTAGTTTTTTTATTTTTTGTGATTTTGATGATTCTTTTTTATTTGAATACTGGTGCTTCTCGTGTGGTCAAATTTCAATTTGGTCCAGTTCTTGAAGTTGGTTTTATTGTTGTTAAAATTTGTGATTATATTAGTTTACTATTATATCTTCAATAAAACACCAAATATCTTAATTTGTTTATTTAGCTAAGTAGCCTAGAAATACAAGTGAATAAATCATAAGAGTAGGGTAGGAACAACAGTTATGATGTAGGGTAGTTTCATAACACAAGAAACAAACTTATAAAGTAGGAAGTAGATAGGTACCTATATACAACACCTACAATAATGACTCAACTCTGCGTGATGGAAATTGTGAGTATAATCCCAGAGTCCTGGTATGGATTGTTATTCTGAATGCGGACAATGCAGCATATGCCTTCAGGAGTACCTGCTACAATTAAAAAAATTCTATTTCTAGTTGGTCCCATTTAGGTATGAGGTATGACAACCCTTAAGGTCAATAAATTAAGGAATGAAAATTAGATTTATTAAATTGACTGCCTCAGTGGCGCAGTGGTATTGTATGCAACTGCTGTTCTTGAGATCTCGGGTTCGATTCCCTGGTCGGCCCAAATGTGTTTATGATCTGCAAATATTTGTTTCATAGTTTAGTTGTTTTCAAACAAAAATTATAAATGTATTTATATCAGTTGTCTACTGCCCATAATACAAGCAAGCACTGCTTTGTTTGGGACTAGATGGCGTTGTGTTAAATGGCTGAAATATATATTTATTTTAAGAACTCGTGAAACTTAAAAACCTTTTTTAAAATTAGCTGTCTTTTAAGAACCTTCTTTAGTGTTTAAGAATATACATATGTGTACTTCTGCTATTTGATAGCCCTATAAGCTTTAAATTATTTACTTAAAGTTAAAGGTATAACTTGTACATACATCGTTTGACATTGACTGCCTCGGTGGCGTAGTGGTAGCGTATGCGACTGCTAAGCTTGAGGTCTCGGGTTCGATTCCCGGGTCGGACTAATTATTTGTATGATCTGCAAATATTTGTTTCGGAGTTTGGGTGTTTTCTATGTATAATATGTATGTATTTACAAAACAAAAGTATATAAGTATTTATATCAGTTGTCTAGTACCTATAATACAAGCTCTGCTTAGTTTGGGACTAAATGGCGTTGTGTGTTAGATGTCCGGAATATTTATTATTTATTTATTTATTTATTTATCTAAATATACAGATTGTAATAGTGTTTGATGATTGTGTTTGCAGAAAATGCAAGAAAACCCTCAGGATATCCTTGACACTCTGCCACCGTTGCCAGAAGAGGAAGAGGTAGAACTTACACCTGAGTTGAAAGAAGGTAAAATACACTTCTGAATGTTGCCATCTCTTATCCGTGGGAGAGCCGCGCTTCGGCATGAATGGGCCGGCTCGACTGGAGTGATACCACGGCCCACAGAAAACCGGTGGTAAATAGCGCTTGCGCTGTGTTTCACCGAGTGAGTGAGGATACCGGAGGCCCATTTTTTATTTTTTATTTTTTTTTACGTGTGGAAACCCCCTCGGGCCGTCACCCCGCCGGGGTTTGCGGCGGGGCGGTGTGTCGGAATCGAACCGACTAAAACCACACGGTGTGCCAACTCTGCGCCTGAGAAGGGAGGGGTCCGGGAATCGCAGATATTACACGACCGGACGAGGATACCGGAGGCCCATACCCCAACCTCTCCCCATTCCCTCTCCCCATCCCCCAAAGGTCGGCAACGCACTTGTGACGCGTTTGGTGTTGCGGGTGTCCATGGGCGGCAGTAATCGCTTACCATCAGGTGATGCGTCTGCTCGTATGCCCCTATTCAATAAAAAAAAAAATTGGTCAGTACCAAATGTGTTATTGTACTTAATATTGTTTAAATACAGTTCAGTTATAAATTTTTACGTAGTATAAATAAAGTCGATTCCTTGTCTGTTCGCTTAGGGCCATCGGTCACGACCACTTTTTGTACCAATGCAACAGCGATGCTGTCGCATATTCCCATCGAAACAGTCGCAATGCTGTTGCTAGCTAGCGATGTTAACGCGATATAGTTGCGCTTCTGTCGCGCTGCAAACACTATTCTGTAACGGCACAAAAATGCCCGCCATCACTACAGTTGCAAGATGGATTTTAGACGTTAGTAGCGATGCTGTATCGTGTTTACGAAACGCGCGACAGCATCGTTACAAAAAGTCGTCGTGAGCGGGCGGGGGCCCTTAGATCTTTTAAACTACTCAAAGGATTTTAATACAGTTTTCACCAATAAAGAATATCAATGACTTAGATTGCTAAGACAAGGGTAGCGATTTTAATTAGAATACTGTTACGAGCTGGGTATTAAATAAATTAAAGTAGTCGATTGATTACCAAAAATATAACACAATATTTATTAACAACACTTTTTACAATTAGAAATCACTAAATCACTCGTTAGTCGCACTAGAAGATCTCTTCGATGTTTATTCGCTGTATCTTGAAACAATACTGCCCCTACGGCTAACACGTTCCGCTTTTATATGGCTGTCGAGATAACTGGAATGTACGATAATATTCGATCGACTGTTCTCGACTAAATAGATTATTCTAGAGCTACTTGTAGCGCCATCTAGCGTCGAGAAATCGTTATAATGCCCACAGTTGCGCGCTAGCCGAAACTAGATGGCGCTGTCCTCAATTCAATCTAGATTATTCTCGTATAAACGAGATCCATCTGGTTATGGCGCAACAAAACTGTAGGCGAGCAGCCCTACCGATTATTTACATACTGCTCGACTACCTATAGAATAAATATTTCAAGAATAGGCTGCAGTCTGTATACTATATATAGATAAAATTACCTTATCCATGTGTGCAGAAAACATTCAAGGGAACTGATAAACATACTCAAATATACGACGTTTGGCAGTTGTAGAACTGTATAAAATAAGCATAACTCAATATGTTTTTCAACAGCCAAAGAATTATACGAGATAGCAATGGCGAAACTCAACCGTCGGTCTCCGGAACTTCGCGCGTCCATACTGCAGGTGAAACAAGCAGCTGATGCTGGGTACGTACCAGCCAAAATCAAGCTGGCTTGGTCTTACGTGTTTGGTGAAGGTGTGGAATTGGACACGGATAAGGCGAAGAAAATATTTGAAGAACTCGTAGTCGAAGGAAATGCGGATGCTCATGCTGTAAGTAGGATGTTCAATGTTCATGATGTCGAGGTGAAGACTTTTGAAGAGATTTAGTTGTACAGATGTAAGTGAAGGGTCTTACTTTTCATTTGAAGTGCCTATCATAGCGTTTTCTATTTCTCTATAACTGTAATATACCGTGGGAGAGCCACACTTCGGCATGAATGGGCCGGCTCGACCGGAATGATACCACGGCCTCACAGAAAACCAGTGTGAAATAGCGCTATTCGTGTTTCACCGAGTGAGTGAGGATACCGGAGGCCCATACCCCAACCCCTCCCTCATTCCCCCTCCCCATCCTCCAAAGGTCGGCAACGCACTTGTGACGCCTCTGGTGTTGCGGGTGTCCATGGGCGGCGGTAATCGCTTACCATCAGGCGATACGTCTGCTCGTTTGCCACCCATTACATTAAAAAAATAAAATAGAACGAGAATAGCACTGACTGCGCCGATGGTGTAATAGTTTAAGCGTTTTAATTGACACACCGTTTTCTGCTGCATTGAGTATATAGCGATCCACAAATTGTTGTTTTGAGTCTGGTTCTTCTTTATGTTCGATTCATGTATGTTTGTAAAGTTTTTCGCGACACATTATTTATTCTTGACACGGAAGGGGTCTTTTTAAGAATAAAAATGAAATGCGATGCAGACTCATCATTTGTTCTTATTTTCCCTAGATGGCGCTGATCTAAAAAAATCTATATACTTTGTACGTACAATATATGAAGCGGATATCGGTTTATTGTCTTAATGGAGATGTTTAT
Organism: Spilarctia lutea; assembly: GCA_916048165.1. Classification (NCBI taxonomy): domain Eukaryota; kingdom Metazoa; phylum Arthropoda; class Insecta; order Lepidoptera; family Erebidae; genus Spilarctia; species Spilarctia lutea. The sequence goes on from OU696488.1 coordinate 2,404,802, forward strand.
TGGCAGGGCTTGGGTTTCCTATACGCGACGGGTATCTCGGTCCCGGTGTCCCAGGCGAAGGCCCTGGTGCACTACTCGCTGGGCGCGCTGGGCGAGAGTGACTACGCGCAGATGGCGCTGGCCTACCGCTACTGGAGCGGGAACACCGTGCCCAGCTCCTGCCAGAAGGCCATGGACCTCTACATGAAGGTGGCTTCTAAAGGTATGCCTTATTTTTCATTCATAATTATTATTACTTGTCGTTTATATCTGCGCATTCGGCTGCAATGTGCTTCACCTCCCGCTTCCCCACGCATCGCCCCGCCTTGGCCTATCCATATCTAGTACCGTTGCCAACGCAAGTGCTGACGCACGTATATTATACTTGCGTTCGGTATCTCATTCTTGTTTCTCTGTTCAGTGAAATATTAACTCTCTAATTTACATGACGTCATTAAACCAGGTTCGCAGATATTTCCGACGGGTCGTACTTCGTTTTTAACATACAAGTTGAGGTCAACAATTCAAAAATCAGTTAGATTTACCACAAAATTTTAGTAAACATATTTTCAAATACATGTATATTGTGTCTAATCTCTGGAACGGCTGGACCGATTTTAACGGAACTTTTACGGGCAGATTATAGTTGCAGTTGTTATAAACAGTCGTTTCAACTATTATAATTTTAGAAAAAACATTAGGAAAAAAACCAATGTTTCAGAACAAAAATAAGCCAATGGAAATATGAATAATATCTGATTCAGAAGAAACGCAGCTAGTTGAATTATATAGTTTAATAGCGACTCGGCCCGGCTTCGCAAGGATGTCTTTGAAATTCTCGAACTTCCTCTAGTAGAATATACATGTATTATACATATAAACCTTCCTTTTGAATCACTCATATCTATGTCTGAAAACTGCATTCAAATCCGTTGAGTAGTTTAAAAGATCTAAGCAAACAGACAGCGGAACTTCATTTTGTTAACTCCCAGTCCGATAAATTATTATTAAACAAATATCTAAACATTCCTCGGTCTGCAGTGGCAAGCCAAGTGACCTTCAGTGGAGGTCCAGCTATCCAAAGGACGAGGCTCATCGACGAAGCCGAAGGAGGTGGCGGAGGTGCTCTGGACACTGATCTCATTGAGTACTACCAACTCTTGGCTGAGAAAGGAGATGTACAGGCGCAGGTAATACTTATATTATAAACTAGCTGACCCACGCAACCTCGTTTGCGTCTTATGTTGCCCGTGGCATGAAAATTTTCCCCCGTTTTTGAAACATTCTTCATTGGTGCTCCGCTCCTATTAGTAGTAGCGTGATGATATATAGCCTATAGCCTTCCTCGATAAATGGACTATCCAACACCGAAAGAATTTTTCAAATCGTACCAGTGGTTCCTGAGATTAGCCGGAACAAACAGACAGACAAAAATTTTAAAAATATATGTTTTGGTATGTGTACCGTATAAACATTCATATGCATGTAGTAGAAAGCGGTTATTTTAATATTACAAACAGACACTCCAATTTTATTTATTTGTATAGATGGTCTGAACCAGGCATCAAACCCGAGTTTATTTTAGAATGTGTCCTATAAAATACTACAATACGGCTAAAAAGGTTCTATAGCATTCTTTCTTAAAATTGGGTATTCCAATCTCTCAATCGAAAGCGAAACATTGTAATTGTTTTACATTCTCAGGTCGGTCTCGGTCAACTACACTTCCAAGGTGGTCGTGGAGTAACCCTCGACATCCACAAAGCCCTCCACTACTTCCAACAAGCAGCCAAGACCGGTAATGCTGTTGCCAACGCCTTCCTCGGCAAGATCTACCTGGAGGGTGGGGACGGCATCAAGGCTGACAATGAGACCGCTTTGAGATACTTCAGGAAGGCTACAGAGTTGAATAATCCTGTTGGACAGAGCGGACTTGGTGTTATGTATTTGCAGGTAAAATATTATATGACGGTATTTGTAAAAAAAATCTTAGTAATAGAATATGAAGTCCTATTCACTTGCACCAGAGGTCAATTTCGCTTGCCTATCTATGCTATCTTTATACGTGTTGTAAAGTTCTTACAATAACGTCAATATTGACTGCCTCGGTGGCGCAGTGGTAGAGAATGCGACTGCTGTGAATATGAGGTTTCGGGTTCAAATCCTGGGTCGAACCAAGTGTTTGTGTGATCTACAAATATTTGTTTCGGAGTTTGGGTGTTTTCTATGTATAATATGTATGTATTTACAAAAAAAAAAGTATATATGTATTCATATCAGTTGTCTAGTACCCATAACACAAGCTCTGCTTAGCTTGGGACTGGATGGCGTTGTGTGTTTAGATGTCCAAAATATTTATTTATTATTATTATTATGTATGAAGAGTCCGCCGAAGGAGGACTGCCCTTGATCTTGACTTTTATATTTTTGAGCTTTGAGTTTAAGAATATACTTTTGAACAGGTTATAATACTTGTGCTTCTTGTCTTAGGGCCGTGGAGTACCTAAAGACAATAATGCAGCATTTAAATATTTCACAATGGCGGCTAACCAAGGCTGGGTAGAGGGACAACTGCATCTTGGCTTTATGTACTTTGGTGAGTTTTGTTATATTAATAGGGCTCATTTTTTAATTAGTATGGTTAGTTGCTGGCAAATATATGTATACCGTGGGAGAGCTATGCTTCGGCGTGAATGGGTCGGCTCGACCGGAGTGATACCACGGCCTCACAGAAAACCGGTGTGAAATAGCGCTTGCGCTGTGTTTCACCGAGTGAGTGAGGATACCGGAGGCCCATACCCCAACCCCTCCCCCCATTCCCTTTCCCATCCCCCCAAAGGTCGGCAACGCACTTGTGACGCCTTTGGTGTTGCGGGTGTCCATGGGCGGCGGTAATCGCTTACCATCAGGTGATACGTCAGCTCGTTTGCCCACTATTCAATAAAAAATAAAAAAAATAAAATATATGTTATAAAACATCCATTACATAAGCGATTGTGTACATGCCTGTATTTTTAAGTATCCACACTTTTCAGAGTGATTATAATATTTTTTACAAATATAACAGGATTTATACCTTTTGAGATGCAACAGGTTGCTGTATGACTGTTTGTTACAACAGAAGTCTATCTACCTATATATTTTGACTGCCTCGGTGGCATAGTGGTAGCGTATGCGACTGCTAAGCTTGAGATCTCGGGTTAGATTCCCAGGTCGGACCAAATGTTTGTATGATCTGCAAATATTTAGTTTGGGTGTTTTCTATGTAGAATATGTATGTATTTACAAAAAAAAGTATATAAGTATTTATATCAGTTGTCTAGTACCCATAACTCAAGCTCTGCTTAGCTTGGGACTAGATGGCGTTGTGTGTTAGATATGCGGAATATTTATTATTATTATTATTTTTGATGTAAAACTCAGACTGGTGAGACCAGTTCTTGCAGTGGCGACGCGTGATCACGGCATGTGTCGCCACGCTATTTAAATGTAAATGTGTATTTTTTTAATTAAAAAAGTAACTTATAATCACTTCAACCAGACCTGCTTTAATAGTTTCTTGTCGATTAATGCAGGTGGTATAGGTGTGCGACGTGATTTCAAACAAGCCAACAAGTACTTCTCGCTGGCCTCACAGACCGGACACGTGCTCGCACTCTACCACCTAGGACAGATGCACGCTCAAGGTCTTGGAGTACTTCGCTCGTGTACCACAGCTGTGGAGGTATATATTTTTTGTACTTTAAAAATTACTCAAGATAGTCCATTCGGGCTTCGCTCAAGTCCCGCACTGTGACCAAACAGGTTTCAAGAAATTCAAGAAAAAAATTGTGACGCTTTGCTCAAGCCCCGCACCTTGACTAAACATGTTTCAAGAAATTCAAGAAAATATTGTTTCTGGTGGAGGGCGTGATCAATGCCTCACAATTTTCTTAATGCGAATGGACATTTTACATACGAAGCTGTTTATTTGTATTCTTATACAGGGTCTGTCGTAAATAATGGATAAGTCGTAAACTGGAGTTGGTCCGGCTATGAGACTATTAGAAAATCGTATCTTTTTGCCAGGGTTTCTAACCGTATGGAAATGGCGTAGACTTTTATGTTTTTTTATAAATTTCGCTACTCTTTGCATTCATTCCGTTGCCATTTCGTTAAATTTAGGTATTTCTGTGTCATTTTTTTTGTATTATAGTCTTGAAGATGTGTATTATTTAGTTTTAGTACTGTTTTAGGCGTTTTTAACGTTGGTCATTTTCAAAATTGTCATTTTAAGATTTTTTATGTTTTTGTTTTACTTAGGGTCAACTTTTGATCATTTACTGTGTAAAAAAAAAGTACGGCGCTATAGCTGCCCATGATCTTAATAAATTATCTAGTATGTGTAGATTCTAAAAAGGTATAACAATGCATACTTCACAAGTAATATTAAGCTACATGAGCGAGATCAATATCAAGGTGAGAAAATATTTTTTTCATGTAATGTTGTAAATGGTTATAAAACTTCGTCAGAATGATTTATTTCTGCCAAGATTCTTTACACAAACACTATGGGGCCACTATTAAGGATATTCAAAGAAAACTAGGTAGTTTTTTGTCAAAAAAATTTCATGCCTCCTCATTTCATAAAGGTGTTTAATTTTAAAATTGATGTGCTCTAATAGTTACATGCGACAAACATGTTACAAGTTTATTCGTAAAAAGGATCATCAGGTAAAAAAATGAACAAAGACAGCAATACAAAGGGTCTCCCCGCGTGAAAAGGACATTGTTACTAGGCACACTGCATGATGCACCGTCCCTTTCACACTCACGATGTGTGAAAAGGTTAGCATGCGTTTAGCTAGGGCGCACTCCTGATACATCTCTCAGTGTGATTTTGACCATCGCATGTGCTCTCGTTTTCATTACTGTCGTCAATTTGTTACTGCTTTCTAATATCGGACTTAGATTTTCTTTGTGATTTGGACTTGTTAACCTGGTGATATTGACAACTCAGCTCTCATTTATGGGCATCGTGTTGTGCTATCGATTGCACGTGTTATTTTGGAAAATTTTGTATATCATGCCTCAACAATACACGCCGGCCGAATACGTAAACATGCATTACATTTATGGTTTATGTGATGGCAACGCCAATAGAGCTGCTAGAGTTTATCGGGAAAAATATCCAAATGCCCGGCATCCTGACTATCGTGTCTTCATAAGAGTGCACAACACATTTTTGGAAGGACGATTTCCTGGGACCGGCGTAGGCGGGGCGAGTGAAGGACGACCACAACGCCACAGTGCAGCCGAAGTACTGGAAATAGTTGCAGAAGACCCTGGTACGTCCATAAGTGTAATTTCAAGGCGCACCGGTATACCTCAAAAATCTGTACACAGGATTTTAAAAAGGCATGAATTATATCCCTATCATTATCAAAGGGTCCAAACATTAATGCCAAGGGACGCTGCTGCGAGAATAACATTTTGTCGCATAATGCTGCGAAAGATGAGGGAAGACCAAAGTTTTTTTAATAAAATTTTATGGAGTGACGAGTCAACGTGTCGAAAAGATGGTTTTTTGAATCTTCACAACATACACAGCTGGCAACTCGAAAACCCAAGACTTATCCGAGAAGACCGATCGCAATATCAATTTAAAATTAATTTATGGACTGGCATTATTAATGGCAAAATCATTGGTCCATTCGAATTGCCGGCAATATTAAATGCGGATATGTATTTGAATTTTTTAGCAAATACTTTACCTAGTTTACTGCAAGACGTCCCACAAGAGATAAGAAATGAGATGTGGCTACAAAATGATGGGTGTCCAGCACATTACGCTGTTCGTGTCAGGGAACATTTAAATAATACTTATCCAGATAGATGGATAGGGCGATTGGGGCCAATTTTATGGCCTCCACGTTCGCCAGACCTGAACCCCTTGGACTTCTTTTACTGGGGCTGTATAAAAGAAAAAGTATACAGTGAAACAATAAGTTCTGTAGAAGAGTTGCGTGCGCGCATTCAAGTAGCAGCGAGAAAAATTGAAGAAGCCGGTTATGTGCGCCGGATTAAGCGATCGTTTATTAGGCGATGTAGAGCGTGCATAGCTGCCGGCGGAGGACACTTCGAACATTTAGTTTAAGTTGTTGAATAAATATTTTTACGTACTAAAACAACCTAGTTTTCTTTTGAATATCCTTAATAGTGACCCCATAGTGTTTGTGTAAAGAATCTTGGCAGAAATAAATCATTATGACGAAGTTTTATAACCATTTACAACATTACATGAAAAAAATATTTTCTCACCTTGATATTGATCTCGCTCATGTAGCTTAATATTACTTGTGAAGTATGCATTGTTATACCTTTTTAGAATCTACACATACTAGATAATTTATTAAGATCATGGGCAGCTATAGCGCCGTACTTTTTTTTTACACAGTAAATGATCAAAAGTTGACCCTAAGTAAAACAAAAACATAAAAAATCTTAAAATGACAATTTTGAAAATGACCAACGTTAAAAACGCCTAAAACAGTACTAAAACTAAATAATACACATCTTCAAGACTATAATACAAAAAAAATGACACAGAAATACCTAAATTTAACGAAATGGCAACGGAATGAATGCAAAGAGTAGCGAAATTTATAAAAAAACATAAAAGTCTACGCCATTTCCATACGGTTAGAAACCCTGGCAAAAAGATACGATTTTCTAATAGTCTCATAGCCGGACCAACTCCAGTTTACGACTTATCCATTATTTACGACAGACCCTGTATATATATTATTATATAAGTGTACAGAAAACCGGTGTGAAATAGCGCTTGCGCTGTGTTTTACCGAGTGAGTGAGGATTAACCTCTCGGGTGCGGCAACACGGATCCATGTTTGTCCCGTCGGTGCGGCACACACGGATCCATGTTTTCCACAGTTAACTTGCATTTTAATTAATTTTGGGTATTAAAGTTATTATAATGAAGTCTAGAAAGGTTTGTTATGCATTTGCTTTATACGAACAACATTTTAAAACATTCGTTTGTCAAGTGCGCTTCAAGAGCCGTAAAAAAAACGAGTTCCAATTTCAAAGTTGACGATGACGCAACGCGATCTGTCAAGTGCCTCTTAAAACTGATTTTTTGCCGATAAGGTGGTTTTGAAGGTAGTTTGTTGTTATATTTTACTTATTATAGTTATTTTAGGAACCACTATCAATACGAATTGAGGCATAAATCATGCGTAATTTTGAATAGTGTTACTCAAAAAGTTACCGAGTCTATTACCTATTGAAAAGGGCTTACTCATTTGAAGGTTTTTACGCATTTATTCTTATGTTTTTATTGATAAAATGATATAATTGCGATGAGAATCTTATATAGAATATAGAATAGCAACAAAAATGTGTTAGAAAAGCTAAATATTTAAATAAACACTCATTTTTTGCCTGACGAGCGAAATTAGACGCACACATACACAGGGCTCCCACGCCATTACTGTTCTACATCATCATCAGCGTATCGTAGTCCACTGCTGGACATAGGCCTCTCCAATAGCACGCCACTTAAAATTGTATATCGCCGTTGATTCGTGTTTGCACGCAGCCTAGCGGGAAGTCCCGGAACTATTAACACCCACACATACACAGTAGTGACGGACAATGAACAAGACGTAAACTGATCTTTGTTTATGTTTTACTAAATTATTTTGTATTGACCATAGACTTTGTGTGTCATAATGGAACGATCAGTTTGTTCTCTTTAGCATTCAGTCATTTTCATAGAGTTTAGAGAATTCTCAGAACTTAAAAATAATAAATGAAAACTGGTCTAGCAAACGAGTCCTTTTTTAAATAACTTGATAAATAGGTTGTTTTTTTTATGTATTGTTCCTGTCTTTTGCACTAGTTAACTAAAAAAATAAATTATTTAACTAAAAAACACTATTTCTTCATATAAATACTACGCAATTTGGTGTTCGGCGCAAATAATAGTTTGATTGTAAAGTGACAAAATGGCGAATATCTCGACAGCGAAATGTGATTTTTACAAATATGTTTCTCAATGAATTTTTACTGCAGTTATAATTTATAAGTTATAACCACATAAAATATTAAAATCATGTTTATTAACACAATAGGTGCGTAAATTAATACTTGGCTCAATTGTGAGTAAATAATAAAGCGATAACATTAGTTTAGTAATAAAATATGGCATAACCATGTACGCTTGTTATCCATCTTTTGAAAAATAATCACTTTTATAACCACCGAGCATTGTTTTTGAAAAGATTTGATCATTTTCGTACACCATGCACCGTGCTGCAAAATTTTGCAATTTCGCCGCACGGTGCATGGAACCGGAAGTACCCGTTCGCGCATCCGAAAGATTAAGCATCTAAACTCTACTGCTTACATTTGTCATGAGAAAATAAAGAAACTATTATTATGAAATATTTTTAAACGAATAATTTTATATGCAGAGGCTTAAGGGGGCGATAAATCGATCTAGCTAAGATTCATATTTAGAAAATTGATGAAACGTTCGGTCGTCCAGTCCACGAACAGGCGAGGCAAGGTTGCGATCCATAACAGTAAAGTCCGCTTGCCCCCCAGCTGTTCAAGAACGTGTGCGAGCGCGGCGAGTGGGGCTCGCGCCTGATGCTGGGCCACGCGGCCTGGCGCGCGCGCGACTCGGACTCTTCGCTGCTGCAGTACCTGGCGCTGGCCGAGCGCGGGTACGAGCTCGCGCAGACCAACGCCGCCTTCCTGCTCGACAACGGTGCGTCACCTTACTCACCTTACCTGTGCTTGACGGTGTTACCAGCTTCCAAACAGTAACTAACGCTTCTGGCGCCTCTTTATCCCACTACTTGACATTACTTTTTTTAGAAAGGATTTTATCTCCGGTAATTTTTTTAAATTATTATTTTCTTCAAAGCAATTTTAAAAACACGAATTTCATCATGGAGAGAATACAACACGGCCACGATGAAATTTCGCATACCAACGCTTTAAGTTGCTTAAATGTGATGCTTCCCTCCATAAAGCATTTTGACGACGTGTAGTGCAGTCTTGCGGAGAGAGTGAACATCTAAAATCTTAAAAAAAAAATCGCCCTAACATATTTTCGTGTTTATTCCAATTTCACTACAAAATTGTACTACAAAGAAAAATAAAAAAAATACACACGAATTCCCGCCAAAATTTATCTTCATCACTATTGCGTTTTCAAGTATAAAGAAAAAAATATTACATTCCAAATTCAAACATTTACGAGCGGCCAGTGAATTAGTGTGACTGATACAGTGTAAACCATGTAGTATAAACCACTGAATAGGTGGAATAGGATTTCTTATTCCTCTTCTTTGCTTTGATTTTGTCCTATAGTTACTTTCTTTGTCTTACGACACCCCCGGGATGTGGTGATAGTGACAATCCATATTCGTAATCCTTTATTTCAAGGATGAGATCATACAAAGTTACTTGGTGTGTCTTATAGGTGAGGTGCACATGTTCAACGAGCGTGAGCGCTGGGCACGAGCTCTCCAGCTGTGGTCCAGGGCTGCGGCCCAGGGCTGTGGGGCTGCGCGGGTCAAGCTGGGCGACTACCACTACTACGGGCTCGGCACACATAAAGACCTGGAAGCTGCCGCCTACCACTACAGGTCAGTCTTCTGCTGCTGCTGAATATTTATATAAATAAATATAGGGTGTAATTTACGATATGTAGCTACTGTTTTCCTCAATTTCGTCTCGTCTCGTCTTTTTTTTTTTTTTTTATTGAATAGTGGGCAAACGAGCAGACACCCGCAACACCGAAGGCGTCACAAGTGCGTTGCCGACCTTTGTGGGATGGGAAAGGGGATGGGGGGAAGAGTTGGGGTATGGGCCTCCGGTACCCTCACTCACTCGGTGAAACACAGCGCAAACGCTATTTCACACCGGTTTTCTGTGAGGCCGTGGTATCACTCCGGTCGAGCCGACCCATTCATGCCGAAGCATAGCTCTCCCACGGTTAAAAATCGTTTTTTTTCTATGTATGGCTCTACCAATATGTCTCCACACAGCCTGATGGAAAGCCTAAGCAGATTCCTAGAGTGGTGGTCACCATACTCATTGCGAATGCATACAATGCAGCATGGTGACCCACACCATGGCAACTTAGTGATGCTTCTGCATCATTGAACCTCCGGTTTTGCACTCACCAATGACACGACAGCACGAACACTGTCATCTTACGATGATCTTCTGTGCGAGGGTAGTACCGCCCCGGTAGAGCCGGCCCGCTTGCTCTGAAATCAGCGTGGCTCTACTACTACCTCGAGAAGAACATTTACATTTAGTATAGTTCTGATTAATGTGGACCGCGTCGCAGAATAGCATCAGAGCAGCTGCACGTGGCGCAGGCGACGTTTAACTTGGGCTACATGCACGAGCGCGGCCTGGGCCTGGCGCAGGACGCGCACCTGGCCAAGCGCTGCTACGACCTGGCGGCCGACACCTCGCCCGACGCGCGCCTGCCTTCCGCGCTCGCGCTCGCCCGGCTCAACGCCGCCACCGCCGTGCAGCAGATACTCGACGTACGTACTCACTCACTCACTCACTAGTTCACTCGCCCGACGCGCGCCTGCCTTCCGCGCTCGCGCTCGCCCGGCTCAACGCCGCCACCGCCGTGCAGCAGATACTCGACGTACGTACTCACTCACTCACTCACTAGTTCACTCGCCCGACGCGCGCCTGCCTTCCGCGCTCGCGCTCGCCCGGCTCAACGCCGCCACCGCCGTGCAGCAGATACTCGACGTACGTACTCACTCACTCACTCACTCACTCACTCACTCACTCACTCGTTCACTCGCCCGACGCGCGCCTGCCCTCCGCGCTCGCGCTCGCCCGGCTCAACGCCGCCACCGCCGTGCAGCAGATACTCGACGTACGTACTCACTCACTCACTCACTCACTCGTTCACTCGCCCGACGCGCGCCTGCCCTCCGCGCTCGCGCTCGCCCGGCTCAACGCCGCCACCGCCGTGCAGCAGATACTCGACGTACGTACTCACTCACTCACTCACTCACTCACTCACTCACTCACTCGTTCACTCGCCCGACGCGCGCCTGCCCTCCGCGCTCGCGCTCGCCCGGCTCAACGCCGCCACCGCCGTGCAGCAGATACTCGACGTACGTACTCACTCACTCACTCACTCACTCACTCGTTCACTCGCCCGACGCGCGCCTGCCCTCCGCGCTCGCGCTCGCCCGGCTCAACGCCGCCACCGCCGTGCAGCAGATACTCGACGTACGTACTCACTCACTCACTCACTCACTCGTTCACTATCCGACGCGCGCCTGCCCTCCGCGCTCGCGCTCGCCCGGCTCAACGCCGCCACCGCCGTGCAGCAGATACTCGACGTACGTACTCACTCACTCCTTCACTCGCCCAACGCGCGCCTGCCTTCCGCGCTCGCGCTCGCCCGGCTCAACGCCGCCACCGCCGTGCAGCAGATACTCGACGTACGTACTCACTCACTCACTCACTCACTCGTTCACTCGCCCGACGCGCGCCTGCCCTCCGTGCTCGCGCTCGCCCGGCTCAACGCCGCCACCGCCGTGCAGCAGATACTCGACGTACGTACTCACTCACTCGTTCACTCGCCCGACGCGCGCCTGCCCTCCGCGCTCGCGCTCGCCCGGTTCAACGCCGCCACCGCCGTGCAGCAGATACTCGACGTACGTACTCACTCACTCACTCACTCACTCGTTCACTCGCCCGACGCGCGCCTGCCTTCCGCGCTCGCGCTCGCCCGGCTCAACGCCGCCACCGCCGTGCAGCAGATACTCGACGTACGTACTTACTCACTCACTCACTCACTCACTCACTCACTCGTTCACTCGCCCGACGCGCGCCTGCCTTCCGCGCTCGCGCTCGCCCGGCTCAACGCCGCCACCGCCGTGCACAGATACTCGACGTACGTACTTACTCACTCACTCACTCGTTCACTCGCCCGACGCGCGCCTGCCTTCCGCGCTCGCGCTCGCCCGGCTCAACGCCGCCACCGCCATGCAGCAGATACTCGACGTACGTACTCACTCACTCGCTCACTCACTCACTCACTCACTCACTCACTCGTTCACTCGCCCGACGCGCGCCTGCCTTCCGCGCTCGCGCTCGCCCGGCTCAACGCCGCCACCGCCGTGCAGCAGATACTCGACGTACGTACTCACTCGCTCACTCACTCACTCACTCACTCACTCACTCGTTCACTCGACCGACGCGCGCCCACCTTCCGCGCTCGCGCTCGCCCGGCTCAATGCCGCCACCGCCGTGCAGCAGATACTCGACGTACGTACTCACTCACTCATTCACTCGTTCACTCGCCCGACGCGCGCCTGCCTTCCGCGCTCGCGCTCACCCGGCTCAACGCCGCCACCGCCGTGCAGCAGATACTCGACGTACGTACTCACTCACTCACTCACTCGTTCACTCGCCCGACGCGCGCCTGCCTTCCGCGCTCGCGCTCACCCGGCTCAACGCCGCCACCGCCGTGCAGCAGATACTCGACGTACGTACTCACTCACTCACTCACTCGTTCACTCGCCCGACGCGCGCCTGCCTTCCGCGCTCGCGCTCGCCCGGCTCAACGCCGCCACCGCCGTGCAGCAGATACTCGACGTACGTACTCACTCACTCACTCACTCACTCACTCACTCGTTAACTCGCCCGACGCGCGCCTGCCCTCCGCGCTCGCGCTCGCCCGGCTCAACGCCGCCACCGCCGTGCAGCAGATACTCGACGTACGTACTCACTCACTCACTCACTCACTCACTCACTCGTTAACTCGCCCGACGCGCGCCTGCCCTCCGCGCTCGCGCTCGCCCGGCTCAACGCCGCCACCGCCGTGCAGCAGATACTCGACGTACGTACTCACTCACTCACTCACTCACTCACTCACTCACTCGTTCACTCGCCCGACGCGCGCCTGCCCTCCGCGCTCGCGCTCGCCCGGCTCAACGCCGCCACCGCCGTGCAGCAGATACTCGACGTACGTACTCACTCACTCACTCACTCACTCGTTCACTCGCCCGACGCGCGCCTGCCCTCCGCGCTCGCGCTCGCCCGGCTCAACGCCGCCACCGCCGTGCAGCAGATACTCGACGTACGTACTCACTCACTCACTCACTCACTCACTCACTCACTCACTCGTTCACTCGCCCGACGCGCGCCTGCCCTCCGCGCTCGCGCTCGCCCGGCTCAACGCCGCCACCGCCGTGCAGCAGATACTCGACGTACGTACTCACTCACTCACTCACTCACTCACTCGTTCACTCGCCCGACGCGCGCCTGCCCTCCGCGCTCGCGCTCGCCCGGCTCAACGCCGCCACCGCCGTGCAGCAGATACTCGACGTACGTACTCACTCACTCACTCACTCACTCACTCACTCACTCACTCGTTCACTCGCCCGACGCGCGCCTGCCCTCCGCGCTCGCGCTCGCCCGGCTCAACGCCGCCACCGCCGTGCAGCAGATACTCGACGTACGTACTCACTCACTCACTCACTCGTTCACTCGCCCGACGCGCGCCTGCCTTCCGCCCTCGCGCTCGCCCGGCTCAACGCCGCCACCGCCGTGCAGCAGATACTCGACGTACGTACTCACTCACTCACTCGTTCACTCGCCCGACGCGCGCCTGCCCTCCGCGCTCGCGCTCGCCCGGTTCAACGCCGCCACCGCCGTGCAGCAGATACTCGACGTACATACTCACTCACTCACTCACTCACTCGTTCACTCGCCCGACGCGCGCCTGCCTTCCGCGCTCGCGCTCGCCCGGCTCAACGCCGCCACCGCCGTGCAGCAGATACTCGACGTACGTACTTACTCACTCACTCACTCACTCACTCACTCGTTCACTCGCCCGACGCGCGCCTGCCTTCCGCGCTCGCGCTCGCCCGGCTCAACGCCGCCACCGCCGTGCACAGATACTCGACGTACGTACTTACTCACTCACTCACTCACTCACTCGTTCACTCGCCCGACGCGCGCCTGCCTTCCGCGCTCGCGCTCGCCCGGCTCAACGCCGCCACCGCCGTGCAGCAGATACTCGACGTACGTACTCACTCACTCACTCACTCACTCACTCACTCACTCACTCGTTCACTCGCCCGACGCGCGCCTGCCTTCCGCGCTCGCGCTCGCCCGGCTCAACGCCGCCACCGCCGTGCAGCAGATACTCGACGTACGTACTCACTCGCTCACTCACTCACTCACTCACTCACTCACTCGTTCACTCGACCGACGCGCGCCCACCTTCCGCGCTCGCGCTCGCCCGGCTCAATGCCGCCACCGCCGTGCAGCAGATACTCGACGTACGTACTCACTCACTCACTCACTCGTTCACTCGCCCGACGCGCGCCTGCCTTCCGCGCTCGCGCTCACCCGGCTCAACGCCGCCACCGCCGTGCAGCAGATACTCGACGTACGTACTCACTCACTCACTCACTCGTTCACTCGCCCGACGCGCGCCTGCCTTCCGCGCTCGCGCTCACCCGGCTCAACGCCGCCACCGCCGTGCAGCAGATACTCGACGTACGTACTCACTCACTCACTCACTCGTTCACTCGCCCGACGCGCGCCTGCCTTCCGCGCTCGCGCTCACCCGGCTCAACGCCGCCACCGCCGTGCAGCAGATACTCGACGTACGTACTCACTCACTCACTCACTCACTCGTTCGTTCACTCGCCCGACGCGCGCCTGCCATCGCGGAATTTTTGTAAACCTTTTAGGTATAAAATACTGTAGTACATTATTTAGATCTAACTGGTATGGTGCAGCCAGCGTTTGGCATGTAAGCGCAAAAAAATGTGTTTATTTACAACATTACATTAAGATCCTCTAAAATTATCAGTGTTTCTCTACTATCTATATCTACATGTGTTAAAAACATATAAACCTTCCTCTTGAATCACTTTATCTATTCAAGAAACCCGCATCAAAATCCGTTGCGTAGTTTTTAATATCAAAGCATTTATAGGGACAGACAGACAGCAGAAGCGCCTTTGTTTACTATATATGTATATTTGTATACTATGAAGTGATAAGATTATTTCACTAGACAAACCACCAAAGTGTCAATAATCATCAGTCATTCTTGCAGAGCCCGTTGGCTGTGGTGTTCCTGACGGGTGACTCGGCGTTCCTGTCCAACTGGGACCTGTACCTCATCACCGCACTGCTGGGTGCGCTCGGCCTGGTGGTCTACCTCAGGAGGCCGACGCCGCAGGTCGCTAACTGAATGGCGATATACTTTCACTGTGTTCGCACGAGACCGTACAAAGGAGATTAATATATTGATATGGCTATAGCAGACAGGAAGAAATTCTACGCCGAAGTATCACAACAGGTCTTGCACAAGGATTGTGATTAGGATACTAAATTGTAATAAAAAAACTATGACCGACTTCAATGCGCTTCAAAAGATACAATTCATCATGATGTGTTCTTCAATCCTTAATTTTCCAACTTCCAAAAATGAGGAGGTTTTCAATTTGCTTGTACTTTATACTTAATACTTAAACTTCGGCGTTTGTCAATCGATTTTGAAAATTCTTCTTTTTTTTAAATAAATATTTTATTTAGTATTTTTCATAGTGTCTACCGCATTGATTGAAGTTGGTTATACGTTTTTAAAAATATTTTTAACTTTTTGAGTAAATTACATTTAAGTGGCGATAGTTCACTTGTGTTATTAGAATAGTGAGGCCTCGATCAAGCCCCGCCCCCCAGGTCATCAAATCAATCAGGTTCCTAGAAATTATCGTCTCGTGCGATTGATTCGAGGTGCGGGCCCTTGTATTTACTTACTGCTCATAGACTAAGTAAATATTTTATACACTTAAGACCTATTATATTTCAACGTGCATTATTAAATATAATTTTAGTTAAAACAGTAGTTCATACTCTTTTGATATGGTCCCGTGTAAATGTGGGTTTGCATTAAATTGCAAGAAGTGGGTAGACCTAACCTCAGTTTTAGGGTTTGTTGTGACATTAAGTTGCGCTTTTAAACATTATTCGAGACTCTGCCCTATGTAACTTCTGATAAAACTCTGTTGCTAAATGTTTATTGAGTTCTGTATCAATGGTAAAAATTATACCGCGATTTAGATCATTGATTAAGCGCCATCTATCGGTTCCTATAACAAACGTGTCAGAGAGGATTTAATATAAAAATGAAAACTGAGACAGCGGAGACAGAATGAGAGGCTTGAATTAAACGTTGACACGGTAAACAGACAACGAAATATTTCCTTCTTCGAGGTGGTCTTACCCGCGTCTTGTGCTTGTAGCATAGATAATATATTTTGTGAAGAGATTGGTGATCGAAGTAAATGGTGATGTTTGTTGTAAATATTTAATAAAGTGTTTTATGATCTATTCGTGTATTATTGTTCAGATTTATGTTTTGGGTGTGGGCTGTCAAAAGTAAACATTGTTAAGACACTCCTGTTGTACTCTGTTGACTAATTGGGACACGTCTTTAGAGATTTCAGCATTAATACGGCCATTTGTTAAATTATTGCCCAATTGTATACAATTTCTCATCCGTAAACAATTTTTTTGTGACCTCCCTTTGCGTACCACCTAAGTAGTTGTTTAGATTTTACCACTCTCTCTCACTCTTTTTCTCTCTCTTTTTCTGTCACAAACAGCGGAGGTTTCATGGTACCTATCAATAGCCTGGTGTACAAACAATACCAGCAGTATGGAGAATTGTATTTATTTCCATATCTACTTTATGTACTGGAACCACAGCGATTCGGTTCTCTTTATCACCCCACTCCATTTTAATGTCACAAAATATTTTACAATATATTGGCGCGAAAATAAGAAAACACAATGAACAGTCATATAAAAATGACAGATTCCAAATTCGAAAGTAATAATTTGTTGATTTTTAATTGTAACAGTATATATTGCTAGACTAGGTATGTTGAGAAAAAAAAGATTTTACATTTAATGTTTTAATATTTTATAATTAATATATACACACATTTTGTGACCAGAACAAAAGTAAACTTAATAAAAAACTAAATAGCTCCTTTCTCTAACAGCTCAATCTTTCGCGCTATATCGTCCGCCGAGTACGTGTAATCTACCAATTTATCTTGTTTCACTTCATCATTTTCGCGTTTAGATCTCTGAAAGTAAAATAAGCTTAATTATTAATTGGTAATCATATGATCATATGTAGCTTAAGAATATAGGGACTGCTGCTATGTTGATAGAAAAATAAACTAAAAATCACTAAAATGAGTGCTGTCTTGTCAAAAGTAACTTAATCTGTCATAGATTGACTAAAATTAGATTTGTCACTAAAATTTACAGACAGATAGCGTATGATGTAAGTAGTAACTTAAGCTACTTATTATAGACTAGCTTCGCCCCGCGGTTGTAGTTTGAACAACACCTATCCTACTAACATTATAAACGCGAAAGTTTGTGAGTATGTAAGTGAGTATGTTTGTTGCTCTTTCACGCAAAAACTACTGAAAGGGCTTTGATGAAACTTTACAGTAATATATCTTATACATCAAAATAACACAGGCTACAATTTATAAAGATACCAGCTTCGCATCGCAGCGTTACTCGCCATTATTTTCGTACCGCGGGTAGCACCGCGTTATAAATGTAAAAAAAACACACCTAAAATATACCTTGCAATTCGAAAATGACACTAGTGACAGAGGTCAAGCTATATTTTAAGGGCTGTAGTTGTTTCTTAGTACATATTAATTGAATATTGACAGGTTTAAACAGGTTATATAGGTATGTTACTCACCCAAAATTGCGCATACTCAGGCGACACGGCCTGCAAATATGCAATTTTATCTTCCATATCTTTCAGTCTTTTAAAAATATCTCTAGACACGGGACCAATATTGAGGTACTTCTCTATGGCTACCACCCGTTCTGCTATGGACGATGGGAGACCGTAAGAGTCTACGGCCTTCTCCGAGTCTTGGTGGAAGAAAGCAGCTGATGTCACTGTTTGAGGACCCCACTCGTTGTGAACTTTGCGAACTGCAGATACAAAAAAGTTAAGGTTGTTGAAAATATCACGGATTTCTTATATCTTATTAATGTATAATAACCAAAGTTATGATTAGAAGGCGCATCATTATAAAATTAATAAACAAAAGAGTCTTTTCCACTATGCAACTAGGCGCAAAATACAATGACTGCCTCGGTGGCGCAGTGCTAGCGTATGCGACTGCTGTGCTTGAGGTCTCGGGTTCGATTCCCGAGTTGGACCAAATGTTAGTATGATCTGCAAATATTTGTTTCGGAGTTTGGGTATTTTCTATCAGTTGTCTAGTACCCATAACACAATCTCTGCTTAGTTTGGGACTAGATGGCGTTGTGTTAGATGTCTGAAATTTATTTATTTAATGTAAATTAAAGTTCCTAAAACATATATTTTCTTATTTATTACTAGCTTATTGCCTGTGAATTATACCTTGCTCTGATTTGTAACTTCTCAAATCTAAGAACTTCAATAAAATCGTTTCTCCTACCCCCTTAGAAGTAAAATTTCCAAAATTAATTTCATGGTGTGTGTTTCCAACATCTAAAATTGCAGTTTGTACCGCCAGCGGTTTAGGTTGTGCGTTGATAAATCCGCTAGTCAGGGTTAGTAACATTTTACATTTAGACTTTTAACATTACCTTTCAAATGACTCTTAGAGTCGTTCCTCTTCGCGAACTGCGTTCTCACTCTAGCACAAGTCTCCGTCTCTTCCATCTCTTCATCTCCCTTGTTCGGTATGAAATCATGGACGTTGCTTATATTCACTTGTGCCCGCTTCCTCTCCATAAAGTTCTGTATGCGCTGCTGCAGCTCATCGCTCGTCACGTTGATTTGAACTAGGTTTCTGTCCACGGGTGGGACCGGTAGAACAGGTTTCATGTCGGTTGCAGTGCCTGTTAAGGTATGTTTTGCTTAGTAAAAAATGTAAAGGTATTTGGAGACCTTATCATTAGTAGGAAGTACATAATTGTGGGCGTTAAATAAAACCATAGAAGAAAAAACTATGATTGACTATACCTAGCAAGGCCAAACGCCATTCGCGTCTCAGAGCACTGGGCAAAAAATGTATAAGTATTGTCATCGACACGATAGAAAGTAGTATGATTGAGTAAATGCACTTGACACACCATATAGTTTAAGGTAGTAAAGCCACGCTGATTTCAGCACGAACGGGCCGGCTCGACCGGGCGGTACTACTTTTTTTTTTTGTGCGGAAATCCCCTCTGATACCACCTGCTGGTGGCATGTCGGACTCGAACCGACTAAAACCGCACGCCGTCTCGGGTACTAGATGCCGGGGTACCAGGTGCACCCTAGAAAGGAAAACCCTGGAACGGGCGGTACTACCCTAGCACGGAAGACCAGGCAAAAATGACAGTATTTGCAGCATTTTTCTATGTGGGAACGTTTAAATGAATAGTTAATTGCGCCTTCTGGACCAAGTAATGACATCTGCTATCGCGAAACTTGTAGTATTTTTGCATATGGGTATTAAAATCAATTATAATAAACCAAGGATACAGCGAGAAATCGTAACGAATAATTATTATTATTTTTTTTTTTAATAAATATTTCGGACATCTAACACACAACGCCATCTAGTCCCAAGCTAAGCAGAGCTTGTGTTATGGGTACTAGACAACTGATATGAATACATATATACTTCTTTTTTTTGTAAATACATACATATTATACATAGAAAACACCCAAACTCCGAAACAAATATTTGTAGATTACACAAACACTTGGTCCGACCCAGGATTTGAACCCGAAACCTCAAGCACAGCAGTCGCATTTACTACCACTGGGCCACCGAGGCAGTCGTTTTACATACTAGAACTGCTCGTTTAAAGTGTTAGATTCATGAAATTTTATTTCGTGTAATGGCTACGGTTATCATTTAATGGCTCTACTTACCACAAATATGAAATATGTAATAATATCTGTGACTCTATTTAGTACTTAAATATGACCTCGTCAGTTAGATGACTGCTTTACAGACTATAATCTTTTTTTTTTTAGTGAATAGAGGGGCAAACGACGCATCACCTGATGGTAAGCGATTACCGCCACCCATGGACAGCCGCAACACCAAAAGCGACAAGTGTGTTGCCGACCTTTGGGGGATGGGGAGAGGGAATTGGGGAGGGGTTCCGGTATGTGCCACCGGTATCCTCACTCACTCGGTGAAACACAGCGCAAGCGCTATTTCACACCGGTTTTCTGTGAGGCCGTGGTATCACTCCGGTCGAGCCGGTCCATTCATGCCGAAGCGTGGCTCTCCCACGGAAAATATAAATAATCTAACATTCACAAAAGCGAGGTTTATTTTGAGCAATATATTTAACACGTAACTTTGTTAAAGTTGAAATTTATTATGTTTGGCTTGATACTCGTAACTAAACTTGATAGTAATTTTCTACTGTGTCCTTTAAAACTGTCTAAAGTCTAAGTTTAAATATTTATCTATTGTGTTTCAGGTAACTACTTCCGATAAACAAAAATGACATCAATACTATCAAACTAAAATAAATTTATGCATTGTAGATATTATTCAACTATAGGAATTTGGCATCGCGTCAATAGTTTTTGTAGTGCAACATATAAGTAAGGATATATTTTTCAAGGTTGATGGGTACAAAATGCCATGTGGCATTAAGTCCGCCTCGTGTATTTATAATGCAGGCAATATAAATAAATAAAAGAAATCTAGGTAGCTACTTAAAATCAGTAGTAAGTATTCAAAAATAGCTCTGAGACTCGTCGCAAATTCTCAGAAATTATGATTATATTTAACTAGCCGACCCATGCAGCTTCGTCTGTCTCTTTTCATTGATGCTCAGCTCCTATTGATCGTAGCGTGATGTTATGTAGGCTTTAACCTGATAAATAGGCCATCTAACACTGAAATAACTGTAGTAATTGGTCCAGCTATTCACGCGTGATGTCCTGAAGATAGATTGAAATAAATTCATGAGTGTTACAATATATTTACCAAACAATTTAAGTAATGTAAACGATTCTTTATCATTATATGTATATTCGACAGCCACTTATCTAAAACTATACGCATTTAATTTTTTTAACTTATATTATTAGGGCATATACTCATACTACGTGACCCATTTAAATAAAAAGGTATGCCCCTCCTCCTCTAGTTGTCCAGTATTACTACTTATTCATAAATATGGTGTTAAAGTTTTTTTTATAGTCAGAAAAAAACGAGAATCTTTAAAAATAAATATGAGCTACTTAAGTGTTTAAAAAGCGCTGTACGCTATATTCGAGTATACCTCGAAAACGCACGAGATTTCTAAACTAGTAAAGAATTAGAGTATTTTGAAGACCGCCTATCTCATAAAGAATTACCTGGTATGACTAGGTCCCTTAACACAGTTACATGACAGCCAGACGAAATAATTAAATATTTATCTTTTATTACCGTAATAAATATTGTGTATGTCTGTGTCACACATTATCTGTATGTCAATGTACTCATAGTGGGTGTCAGCCTTAACCTCAAGGGCTTTAGCGACGATATCAACAAAAACGACGTCAAACATTCAGAAGATTTATTTAATTGCTGCATTTGTTTACTTAAAACTAGTTCTCGACGGAAAAAAGATAACGAACAACTTAACAATTAAAATAACAAAAAATGTTTTTTATTTAAACTGGTAACATAGTCGTAGGATCAACTTATGTTAACTGCTTATAAAGAAATCGTAGGGAACGTATCCATATTACCATGTGACCCATTCAGAGAGAGGGTTCTTCAAAATCGTATACGAGTACTTTTCATCTTTCTGTCTGCAAAAAACTTATATAACACCATATTTATAGATATTTCGTGAACAATAGAGGGGGTTATCATATACACCAGGTAATCTCTTACGGAGATTGATAAAAAAAACTATTGTAAAAGATGGGTCACGTAGTATGGGTACGTTCCCTAAGTAGCAAGCCAGCCATACTTGAGCTTTCTGTATGCGTTATGATGAGAAAGGGACCATAAGTCATAAACCTCTTGGTATCAAAAACCAGTATCTTTTTTTTATTAAAAAGCTTTATTTTAGAAGCTAATAGCAGTATCCAAATAAAGTCTAGTACAGAAAGACTGCAAATATACGCCTACAGATTACAATAGTGTTATCCGTCTTAAGGCGTTTACATTATCATGGAATATTATTGATGGTATATCTAAAAAGATTTTAAAAAAAAACCTGGACCTACGTTTTAGGTTCACATAAAAATGTCTAAAAACATAAGCAACTCAAAATAAGAACTAACTACTATCTAAAAAATATTAATAGAATAAAAATATATAAAATAAACCAATTTATCACTAGTTTCAATAACGTTATAAGTAAATCGGGTACTAAATTTTCATTTTTATCTTTTTTAAGATAACTTAAAACTTAATGTGTCTAGTTCACGCTATATATAGTACAAAGAACAAATATAAAAAAGGAATATTTCATAATATATATAAACTATTACTAACCAACTTTGAAACTATTTCATTATACATATTTACGCTTACGAAAATAGGATAGTTGACAGATTAATCCAATCCAGTCCAATTAATTTTTAAAAATATACTAAACGACAACATAGGACGTATATATTTTAGACTACTATTCAACAATCTTTAATAGGCCACTGTTGAACATAGGCCTTAGAAAGGCATTTGGCCTATTTACAAAAAAAAAAAAAATTATACCATGCAGGCCATGTTTTCAGTTTTACGTCTCTTTGTAATGATGTTGTACTGTATAGTTTGCTCCCTAATTCACATGTTACGACACCCATGGGATGCATAGGGGGTGATAACACCGTCACCACAAGGTAGACTTAAGAAAAGGGAGTACTCGATTGAAGGATATATTTCAATGTTTATTTGATTTGAATTCGTATTAGAAAAGGCTAGAATTTATATAAACTAACTTATGCCAGCGGCACTTTCTAATATATTTGTAGTTTTGACATCATGTTAATGGTTTGAGTAGTTAAAGTGTGGTAGCATGAATGTATAAGGTGGTTTATCAAGTTATACAAACACTTACTGCAGTCGTGACTTCGTTTATAACCACACAACAATAAAAAATATTAGTACATACTTAAAAGACAACTGCAAGAAAAAATCGTGATAAAAAAAACATTTAATTGTATTTAATGGACTGTTAAATTATGAGTCGTATTCCTATTGCACGAGGGTCACATTTGGTCTGTATTTGAAATACATTTGTACTTAATTTTTTTTTATAAGTTGGTAACTCTTTTGACGCAAAAAAAGGTTTTGTTGCATCACCTGATATCCAATTTTAGACAAGATGCCAAAAACAATTAAAAATGTATAATTCGGTAGAAAACAGACTATTCTAGTTTTTTTCTGATTAATTACATGCCTGATAGTTATTTCTACATTTAGACAAAGATTTAAAGTCATCAAAAGTCAAAAACGTACGTAACGTGTACAACTTAAAACGGGCAGATATTCATAAGACGAAAAAGAAGTATTGCTGAAGTAATATAGGCAATAAGGTACACTACAGGTAGCTTTGCCAAACGTCCCGATTTTTTAATCAACATTTTCATGTCTCTCATGCAGTTATATGTCGTAAAGGTTATATGTACACGATTTTTTTACTTTATGCCGCTTTTGACGAAAGAATCCGCTTATTTTCGTTAAAATTTCATAATCTACGTTTGTAAAACAAAACTGGCAACGCTGACTACAGACATCCACTTCCCAAACTAACGGATAACACCTCTTTCGGTACATGTCCTGCTATTTTGATCTTTCTAGAAAGTTCAATATCATTATCGAAATTGGATGCTATCCAATACGGAATAACACTGAATGATTAGCAAGTGTCAATGGGCTCAGATAAAAGCTTACCATGAGCATAATCTATATCAAAATACATCATATTACTGTGATTGGAGCCATTCAAGTGAGATTTTATCTATTATTAAATATTTAGTTAACACTTATCTACGTAACAAATTGCATCATATTTATAGATATAAATAGTAAATTTATCGTTAAATCCTTTAATATCTAATGACGACTAAAGAAGTAGGTTTTAATTTTAGAATAACGAGAAAGTAAGTAACCTTTACATACTTTTAAACCGCTAACGACCGGTCAATGTGGAGGTCATTGGGGGAGGCCTACGTTCAGCAGTGGACTTCTTGCGGCTGATAATGATGATGATGATGAAGTAACATTTACATGCCAAAACAATGTTCGTCATATTATGTACTTGTCCATTCAATGATGCAGAAGCATCTGAATATGACTCCAAAGTGTGGTCTGGGTCACCATGCTGCATTGTTCTTGGATTCAGTTCATGCTTTCCAGAGGGAGAGTATAATCACTTTGGTAGGCTCATATATGTGTATTAAAAGAAAGAATAACTATATATTAATCAAGCGCAGTAGCGTGATCAATGTTGTAGTATCCTTATTATTTATTAGCATACAAGTGTGTTCATTTCGTATACTTGGCTTGGCTTTTTATATGAGACACGTCAATAGAGTTTTTTTCTGTATCGCATTAATTTAAATGTTACATATTTGTATTTTCTCATGTAAATGAATTTGTATTTTATTCTTTATGAGAAATAAAACGATGTTCAACCTAAAGTATTCTACGTTTCTCCTTCATATAAACTGTAACTGTGCCAAATTTTATACTCTTCCGTTCGTATTATTTTCATCGAAAGTAGTACAAAGTCTATGTTTTACATATTTATATAGATAACGATATTAACCCGAAGCTGGAGGTACAAAAGAATCCCTTTGTTAGAATAAAGGGATAACACCTAACTTTAAAAATATGATATAAATAAGCATGCGGCGCTTACCTGCAAGAGATAGGAACACTAACCTTACATAATATTCCTATATGTTTTAAAAAACAGTGGATTGATTACACCACAAAAACAGCATATTAAACTAGATGAATATTGCTGTAAATCAAAAAAAAATCGAACAGGGTTTTCCTCTCGGAGACCACTAAATGTGGGACGAAATTCATTATAACAATAATAAAAATAAAATGTAGCTAAAGTTGATTTAAAAAATAAAAAAAAATATGAAAACCAAAAACCTATCTAATTGCTTTAAAAATACATGCATTGCTACGTGTACTATTTAACTATAAAAGCACAAAGTACATAGGTACCTATATACTTTACTATCTACATTAATCATTTTAAAAAAATAGAACTATCAGCTTCCTTAGGTTTACAACAAAGGTCGCCTTGAAGTCGAATATCTACAGATACCCTCAACCTACTGTCTTATTACAAGTTCTCTGAGTACTAGACCACGCACATTCAGCGTTCTCCTTCCACACTGGTTCAGCTGTGTCGTACACCTCTTTCTTCCAAATCGGCACGCTCGCCTTAAGCCCTTCGATGCAATGGGCCACGGCGTCCAAGGAGTCGCGTCTGTGAGGGCTGCTCACGGCGATCACAACAGACGCCTCGCGACATGGAACCATGCCTAGTCTGTGGACGATAGAAAATAACAAAATAAACAAAAAGCATGTATATATATATATATATCTTTAAATTTGATTTTCGTTTATAAACAATGTTGCAAAGTTTTTTTGGCAATATTTTTCTAAAGGAACTAAAAACATCGACGATTTATGACGACATCTGACTTGACTTCTACTGCGTGCCATGAAATATACTTTTGCTATTTTAATGTTAACTGGCTTGTATATTGTAGATACGTGTTCAGCTCTATGCATAGTTTTGAGTTCCTTCATAAGCATTGGTCGTGTTGTTACTATGTATAATATCCAGGTACGTAAGTATTTAGAAATAAAACGTTAAGCTACCTGTGGTTAACCATGTTTTAATGCAGTCATCTGCTATTTACTTACCTGATAAGTAATGTTAGTTACGAAAAATTAAGTACGAATCGTTATTTACGAACCGATTTGGAAAATTTGCTTTTATTGGATATACCTACGCCCCTTTTGACAAAAGTACATTGTTATTTAATATTGAAATTTGATCTTACCATATCCCATGCTATAATGCAAATTAAAGAATGCAGAATACAGTTTAGTAAATTCAGTCAAAATATTGACGCATTAAAGTCGGTAATAAATTTTGAACTTAAAAAGTAACTTTTCAGAAAATTATATTTCTATCATAGGTTGGTACAATTCTTGCGATAGCAAATACACCAATTAATGTATTCTGATATATTATATTTTATTTGTATTCTGATATATTTCTAAGTACCTAATTATACATCTCTAAATTAAAAAAATACTTTTAAAATAAAAGGCTGGTGTCCTGATTCTAGTTTATTAATCGTATACTTACTACTATAGTCCGGCCACTCAGAGAATGCGTTTCTGACCCTTGTAAATTCGTCATGAGTAGTGATGTACCATGAATAACATTAATAATATTTGGTAACAGTATTTATACTCGTAGCATTCATTATGCACAATAATTCAATTTATATATATTTTATTATATTTCAAACACAATATTAACAAAATTGTTGATGGATGAATTAAATTTAATCGTAATTTCTAAATGAAACAAAAGGAAAGAAAATAAAAATACTCTATTTATTGGAATATATATATTATGAAATAAATAGTTTTAAGATTTCAATAATGTCAAATCAAAATTTAATCCGACTCCGATTCGCTTGAGGACTCGCTGTCATCTTCACCAACATGTATTATTATGTTATTCTCAATCATAGTGTCTATACGAATATCACGGTTAAAGTTATCAAATATATATTTTTTAGTTTTTTCAACCACCTTTATCCAGTTCACTCTTGTGACTTTTTCGCATGCTTCTTTTAAAAGCGTCTTCATCTTTTTTATGCCGTATGGTGGAGACGTATTATGGCGGGCTGCATTACCTTTAATTTGAGCCCAGATTAGCTCTATGGCATTGTACTGGCAGTGATATGGAGGAATTCGGAGAACGCGATGACCATACTCCAGAGCCAGCTCATCCATTTCGTATCGAACATTTGCTAGCTTATGGTCGTTGACTAATTTCATCAGCTCCGCTTTTAGCATTGACATATTTGCGTCAATGCCACTTCTTTACAGCCAAGCCACCAATTCCTCTTTTCTATTGGCTTGAGAAGGTGCTTTATTTATTTGCTTATTTATTTGCACCGAATGATAAGGCGCGTTATCCATTATTATAATTAAAGGCTTTGGAAGGCCAGGTAGCAACACATCCTGGAGCCACTCCTTGAATGCAGCCGCTTTCATTTCTTCGTGGTAGTCAGTAGTAGTTTTTGACTCAAATGCCAATAAACCATTTTCCACAAAACCATACTTCGCACAACCAGTGTGGCATATTATGAGGCGTGCTCCTTTACCGATTGGCACTTTCGACGTCGACGCTTGAGTGTCATCTGTCCAAAAACGAGAAAGCACGTGATTGGTGTTCAGCCATGTCTCGTCAATGAAAACGACATTGTCCCAATTATCATTTTTTTTGCTTCTCTTAGAAAAGTAATTCTTTTTAAAATTACGTAATTTCTTACTAAAAGATTTTTCCTTTTGTATGTTTTCTTATATTGAAATCCAATATCTTTTAAAATATTGGATAAAGCAGTTTTTCCCACCCTAAACAAATCAGCTACTTTCAAAGATGCTAGGAGCGTCGACCTATTAAAGTATTCATTCCTGGCATAATAACTATATATATGATTCCTTATTGCATCGGCGTCAAAGCTATCTATATCTGTTATAGGTTTAGTTCTGCGTTTCTTTTTAGGTGTTCGAAAAATATTTTCTTCCATGCCAGATGAGCCGAACTTTTCTTTATTAATATTTGTTATCGTCCGTTTGCTTACTCCAAGTGCCTGAGAGATACGTTCTTGTCTTTCCAACTCAAAGTAATTTTGAAGCTTGATTATTAGTTCACGGGTTTCACTTTTCAATGGATGACCGCTTTTCGACATTGTTGTTAAGCATCAAAAGTACAAAACAGTAAAATTCTAAACAAATTAGCGCATAGGTACAAATAAACAACAATAACAATCACGAGAAAACCCCCACAACAAGAAAACTGGAAAACGTAGTCTATGCGCGCAAGACGACAAGAGACGACTGTTTGTGTATGTCACAAAATGACGGTCCTCACATCGCTATTTTGGGTTACCAATTTTTTACTAGAAATATAAAGAGATTAAAATAGTTTTCCATTTATTTTTTATTCATCTCACTGATATCACGACAATTATTTTCTTAAGTTTGGTTTGGTCGTACCTATATCGTATTATAAACTATATTAAATATGTATTAAGTACATTATACACACTCTCGAAAAAATTCTCCGATGTCCCCAAGAACTTTAATGTCGTTCGTATAAATGCCCAAAGCATTTCGGCACATTTCCCTGAAATGGTGACAACATTCGACTGTACGACATCCTTATATACTTTGTAACTCATCTTGTTATACTGTTTTTTTGTGTATTCAATAAAGATAAATAAATAAAATTATATATAACAAAATTAGAACGTTTACGTTTTACCGACAGAATATTTTACGATTACAAAAATACTCAGTTATAATTACCTATTATTTTTGTCTCATCACTACAAAAACAAACTGTTGACATAACCTTGAAACAGCGCAGTTTGACGTCGTTAGACTTTTAAAAATTATTGTTCTTAAATTAATTAATTGATTAATTGTTAATAACTTTAGCCCAAAATAAAACGTTTATTGTACATTGGCATGATTATTCAATTTTTAATGTTATTACTCATTATTAAGGTTAATAAAAGATATTTAAAATTTTGCCATAAATTGTACGCCAGTTCAAAGTTACATCGCCCATTGGATCACGACCTGTCAGGAACGCATTCTCTCAGTGGCCAGACTATAGCTTGTAAATTATTAAACTCCAACAATAAATTAAACTCTATAGATATTTTAATTTGAATTATATTCCTTGGAAATAAGGACAAATACACATCATGCGCAACAAAGGATGCTTGCAATTTCGTAAAATAAAAATATACTAGTTTCTCCATTCGACCCTGGATTTACACGAGCGCTTGTTTTAACAATTTTTGTTCACGAACACTATTATTTAATGACCAGTTATTTACTTGGATAACAATATCATGTATTTATTGCTTTAGGTGCATTTAACTATATTCAAGTTTGTAACGTTTTGTAATTCAATTTAATGAGGATCTGATCGGAAATATTTTACACCTATTATTTGAATACAGTTTCAGATCCAATAAGTTTTTAGACGAAAATACTTCGTAATCATTTTAATTCAGTGTACTAAAGACAAAACATTACAAAGTTACGAAGCAGTTGGAAGATGTTTCGATTGAAAAAAAGTTGCGTGTACTAGCGTACACTCGTAAGAAGTGAAACTTCCTTTATGACGTTATTTTTCAAAAAATAAATATCATATGTCGACGTAAGGTATAACGACAAAAGACTTATAAACCAGCAATATTCGTGACAATTCTTATTTCAAGTGTGTTTGAAGTAAGTTTGTGGAATGTGATGTGTGTAGTTATTTACATTGTGGACTAAATAAAATAATATTGTTTGTAATGTGATATTTCATTGTAGTATTAATTTGGTCCTGTTTGTGTTTGAAAATGTTTTTTGTTTTATTTTATAAATTGTTTTTGAAGGATTGTATATAACTACTCTCAATAATGATAAAACATTTTATCATGGCCGAAAAACGTCAACGTCCACCATCGATTTACAAGCAGAATTTAAACGATTGTCTCTGAATAAAGTAGAGACTATAAATGAACAATTGTTTCAGTTTATAAATAACAGGAAAAAAACTCAAACGTAACTACTCAAAACGGGCCGCAAAATACATTGGAGACATTTACCAATCCCTACTCCGCTGGAGAAAGTATACTTCGAATCACGCGTGGTAGGGATAAAAAAAAGATGTCGCGTAACGGATAAATGTGACGCGTAACGAAAAAATGTTACACTAAATTTTTTGACAACCCCGATAAAGAAGTTTCACTTCAAAAAGCTACGCTGGGATGTTGTCCCGCGTGAGCGTCTGATCAAGTCTGATCAAGTCTGATTCAAGTGTCTCATAAGTGACTAAAAGGACACTTGGATAGATGGGTGAACTGACAGGGACACCTTGCTTAAACTGCTCTGTCCCCGCCAAGGTCAGAGATTACAGTAGATTTAAACAGCGATTCGTCACTGTATACTAAAAAATGAAGAGCGTAAATATATGGCGAGCGATAAACGCTACGCCGGATGACGCCAATTTATTCACAAATTACCAATGCATTACAAACGGGTAAGTAGCAGATGATTGCATACATTTTAAACGTATCACGTCAGAATGACGATTATATATAGGTACCTACTACAAAAAGTTGATTGATTTGATAGAGATTGATTGAAATTTATAGATTTCTTATGAAATTGTTGACGACGCTAGAATATCGAACCACGCAGAAGACCGTAGGTACGCGACGGTATTTTTCTGTTACTTATGGCATAAGCCTGATTGTCTAAAAAAGGTATCTTAGAACGTAGTTTACAAGATAGTAGAGCCACGCTGAAATCAACACGAACGGGCCGGGTTAACCGTGCCGTATTAAGCTCTCACAGAGGAGCAACCTAAAATGGCTGCAATTGTGCCATCGTGTTTCGTTCTCAACTAAACTTAACTTAAATGCATTGTAAACTTGAATGTATTTCTTTCCTCTACAAATGTTGAGCACTACAAAAATAATGTGTATTGTTAGCTGGTTGTTATCTGTACCAGATATTGCAATATGTATGCATATTAAAATGTTTATTTATTTGGACCTTATTACTTTAAATTTAACGTCGATTTTGATGGTCAATGACTTTGTGGCGAGTTGCAGTGCAATCAATCTTCAAACAGTAACTAATTATATATTTTTTTTACATTCTTATGTTATGATTGAATATTTCTTACTGGCGGGGTAAACAGTAGCTTGTCGTCACGGAAAAAACATATTCATTGGTGTATTGTCCTTATATGCGTACGTCACGTCATATAAAACATATTTAAGTGGGTTGATGTAAAAGCATCTTAACGGAAGGCCGCCATAGTGTGGATAACTATGCTGCTTTGTTGCATTGTCTGCATTCGCAATGGGTATAGTGATCACAACTTATTTTGATGGTCTCCTAGCCGATTACGGCCACAGCGGCTAGTCTCAACGGAGATCAGCCAACTACGCAGGAGATATTATTGTGTACAAATGTGTGCGCAAACACAGGTTATCCCACTTTCTGTTCCCTCTCTCTTTCATAATCCGATGGGACATTTAACCGACACGACCGGGAAGAGATCAGGCGCAGGACCGACAGCTTTACGTGCTCTCCTAGCTGTTATTAAGTATTTCTATAATCAGAAAAACTCAGTAACACTTTTGGCCAGACCTGGGATTCGAACCCGAGACCTCTTGATTGGCAGTCGCATACGTCAACCGCTAGACCAATGAGGCAGTGTAATAGCGTGCAATACAGTTAAATGTGATAGCGCTAAACGACAGATTGACAAGGTAAAGCATTAATCATTGGAGTTACGCTAAGGTACGAGTACACCTCAGCATGACTCTCCCACGATTAAGACTTGAACGGAGTGATCCTACGGCCTCAAAAAATCCGTTGTTAAGCAGATATTTTATTTTGTTCCTCACTGAGTGAATAAATTCCAAACGCTCCCCCACCCTTGATTATAGGGAAGAGACTAAAAGTACGGTAATGCACTTGTGACTCCACTTTGTGACCATCATGTGACTTTTGAAACTGAAATGTTTTCCATTTGTAGACAATAAATAAATCTATACTAATAATATAGCTGAAGAGTTTGTTTGTTTGAACACGCTAATCTCAGGAACCGCTCGTCCGATTTGAAAAATTCTTTCAGTGTTGGGTAGTCCATTTATCGAGGAAGGCTATAGGCTATATATAATCACGCTACTACTAATAAGAGCGGAGCGCCAATGAAGAATGTTTCAAAAACGGGAAAATTTTCACGCTACGGACAATATAAGACCCAAACGAGGTAGCGTGGGTCAGCTAGTAAATAATAAATAGACTTCAACTTTTGATTATTTGTTTTGTGTGATCGCAATTTCGCAGTTATTTAAATTTGAAAGACAAACTGCCAAAGGTTTTCATTTAGAGCTACGGCAGAGAAAATTAATAATGTATGACACAAACAAGTAATAAATATCAATTGGTGTATGACGCAATACGTCTGATGCAACGACACATCTCAATTTGATATCCGATAATATAATTTATGTGTTGCACAACATAAGATTAATAAATACATCTTAATAATAAGACATTTAGACCTAAAACCCATTACATAAGAATTGTTGATTTGATATTCAGTAAGATTAGGTTTTTTTTTAAACCAAACGAGGTTAATGGAGTTCAAAAGTTCATATTTTTACATAGGAAAAAGAAAATAAATAAATATTTCGGCCATCTAACACACAACGCCATCTAGTCCCAAGCTAAGCAGAGCTTGTGTTATGTATCATTCGAGTTGTTACTTGTTTTATTGCTGTCTGTTTTGTGTATTTTACGTAAACTTGTCGATTAAAATGCCTCGCGGATTGTATAATTTTCTAAGTCAATACCTACGAAAAATGATAATATAATTTAAATTATAAGTGATTTCTATAATTAATATTTGGAATTATGTTTTATTTGCCTCAGAAATAACCCTTTTATATTATTTCGGCTAAGAATGATGGGCACCCATTCATACTTTTATAAATTATTGTAGCTATAAAATAAGTACACGTATTAATAATTCTATTCGACTAAACTATACCTGCGCACACCTGCTTGCGCAGCTAACTTCACAACCGTCATAAAGTTTGGTTCGGACTATTACATTCTACTACATCTATACAAATAAATAAAATTGGAGTGTCCGTTTGTAATATTAAAACAATCGCTTTCTACTACATGCATATGAATGTATATACGGTACACATACCAAAATAAATATATATATATATTTAATTTTTGTCTGTCTGTCTGTTTGTTCCGGCTAATCTCAGGAACCACCGGTCCGATTTGAAAAATTCTTTCGGTGTTGGATAGTCCATTTTCGAGGAAGGCTATAGGCTATATATCATCACGCTACTACTAATAGGAGCTGAGCACCAATGAAGAATGTTCCAAAAACGGGGGAAAATTTTCACGCCACGGGCAATACTGTTACTGTTACACGCTACTACTAATTGTTATTGGGGATTTCATTACAAACGCCTATTGTGGACAACGCCACAGGATAATAATACGAAAGCCTTGTATTTAATAATGTCTTTTTTCATAATAATTTATTTATTACTATTCACAAAGGTAAGTACAGATCAGGTAATACAATACAATGCGTGACAATTATTCCTTTGTGAGACTGGTTTTTATTTTCAATTTTGAGATTATTTCTAACTCAGTTTTAATCAAGAATTGAATTCTACTACAGTTAAGAACTCCTTAAACATTCCTATTTATTTCTGGTAAAGCGGTTAATAACTGTTATAATAATATGATGAGATGTCGTGGGTTCAATTACTTATCAGCACAAAAGAAGTCTTAGAGTTATAGACTCTAATTAGATTGGGATCAGCTTGCTGTATGTCCAAAAATGTTAATTAAAAGTAATAATTAAGTAATTAGAAATATTGTTGTAATTGAAACTTTATAACACGATTTTAAAAGTAACAACAAATTAATTAGTTTTATTATGCTTCCGATGGTTGATGTGTTTTAGTTAATTAATGTACATAATTAATACTTAGTTAATTAAGAGTTTAACATATGTATTAAAAGCATATTTGGAACAAAATCAACATTTGCTGTTTCTTTATGAATTAAACCATTTGGTTAAACAACCGGGTCAACTTGTTTACAATTAACACAGATGTTTATTATTTTCATGGGAAACATAATATGTAAATTAGTTTAATTGTAAAGACATTGAAATTGTATAAAACAATTATACTGAGAAGGTTAAAGAAATATCCATCTAAAACATCATGTCCCAAAAACATATTCTGCGAGGTGTTACCATGCAATATTGATTTTACGACGTGACACAGGTGGGTGAAGTGATGTTAAATGATCGTTTTAAAATGAGCTTTTTGCTCCATTTTGTGGGCTTGAACCCCACATGGGATAAAAGTTTGTGTGATCTACAAATTGTAGTTTTGAGTCTGGGTGTACGTTTCATGTAAGTGCCCTGCAACACAGGAATAATTCTAAGGATCACAATTTGTGTTAACGCAACGAAACGATTGTTTAATACCGCTTTCCTGAGAGGCATTGGTATTACGAGCCGCCCGTTTCTGCTCAAGCATGCCGCAACATACTTTTGTGGCAATTCATTAAAAAAAACATAATACAGCGCCATCTACCGAAGACACACCGTACTACGGACTACAACAATCCTGTATCCCGTTATAGAAAGTGCTTGCACTGATTAGGATTTATGACAAATGCAAGTTTTCAATATCAACCGTTAGGTGGTGGCCCTCAAGGATGATTATCTCACCTTGTCGAAGGATCCTCTCTTAGTGTTGGAGGGACACGACACCCGTTCCTCCACACATTATATCAGTGCCTTAGAGCAAAATGCGTTAAGCAATTCTTTTTTCAAAGTCAAAGTCAAAGTCAAATCATTTATTTCCATAGGCCCCAAAAGGCACTTGAACACGTCAAAAATACAAACATCAAACATTATTAATACAAATATAAAATAAAACTCAAGAACTGAATTGATCAGTGATAAAAGGATGTAACTCAAGTAATCAATGATTTGAATTACCGGAGCTTAGATTGATTTCGATTCAACTCAAAGGTTTAAATTGAAATCAATCCAAGTACCAGCTCCGATGGGTATTGCATTCATGAGAAGAGCTGGTGAGAAACTCATGTGCACCATCTTTTCCAATAATTCATACAAAGTTTGTTTGTTTTTGACAATAATACTTATATGTGCAAGTTAAGGCAACCAAAACACAAAGTCTAGAAAACGGTCTAAAGAAATATTAAAATTAGGGAAATCAATTTTTTGTCTAATAAAATAATTAAAATTAGTCCATAGCATATAAGGTTGCAATCACTTACACATCAAGGAGTAAAAGCAATGTGTGCATACATACTGGTTCCAGAAAAAAAAACGTTCAAAATGTAATAAAATAATAAATACTAATTATTTACGCTCCAACAATGTAAACACAGATCGCCTTAACTTAACAAAATTCAAATGTCTGGTAATCAGAATAAGATGCCAAGAATTAATTACAATCAAATAAATTATATTAAGGATTGTAAATAAATAAATATATTGCGTATCAAATCAATCAATCAAATCAACACCAAATTCTCACTCACATCCAAGGCACCGCGTCGGTCAAGAAATCGTTCACCGCATAATAGCCCCTCTCCACAAGACGACCCTTAACGGCACTCTTGAACCCTTGTAGGGGCAAGTTCAAGATTTTGACAGGAATTTTGTTATATAAACGCACACCAAGTCCCTCAAATGAATTGTGGACTTTGCTCAAGCGATAATATTGGCCTACTAATTTGTGCTTATTCCTTGTGTTTAGTGAATGATGATTACTTTTGTTAGTGTATTTATGTATGTTTTTTCGTACAAACATAATATTAGCAAATATATATTGAGATGCTACTGTTAAAATACCTATTTCCTTAAATCGTTCTTTCAGAGAATCTCGAACTTTGAGTTTGTAAATCGCACGAATTGCCCGCTTTTGAATTACAAAAATGGTTTGAATATGCTGCCTTGCCCCATAGTAGAATACCATATGACATGACACTGTGAAAATAACTAAAATAAACCATTCGCGCAGTTTCAATATCAGTTAACTGGCGAACTTTCCAAACTGCGAATGCCGCGGAGCTCAGTTTCCCTGCTAGATACGATATATGGGCGCCCCACTGAAGCTTATGATCCAAGGTTATTCCTAAAAACATAGTTGACTCTACGAGATCAATCATTTCGTTATTTATTATGATGTTCGTGTTGAGTTTCTTAACATTAGGCAAAGTGAACTTTATACATTTAGTTTTATTCGAGTTCAATAGTAAGTTGTTGCTTGTAAACCAATCTTGGACTAGTGTAAGTGACCTGTTAATATCATCAAAACTATTCTGATTACGATCAACTTTAAAAACAAGCGAAGTGTCATCTGCAAAAAGTACTACATCACAGAAATTTTGCACAAAGAAAGGTAAATCATTAATATTATATATAAATATTATATATCATAATCATTAATATTATATAAATATAAATATAATAATTCTCATTCAGGAGCCTAAGACCAGCGGTTTTTATATGCATATTTAAGTGCGTATGTATGCATGCTGTCTTTTCATATAGTTGGATTTATATCTTCCCATCTATCCATCCATTAGGTTTATAATATTCTAGTTTGAAAAAAGTATTTAGTGTACAAATTTGTGTTACTTACTGTTATTATTAAAGCATAATTTAATAACAGAATATAATGAAACACCTAACATCATTATTGTTTACCATGCGTTATCATTTATCTCACGCTACCTATTATTGTCTATTTAAACCGAGGTTTCCTTGAGAACGATTTTCCCTATAATTACATCAACTAAATAAGTTGCCAGGCAAGGCTAAGTTTACTTTAATAATTGTATATACCTGTGATATATCGCTATACTGTGTACTGCCGGCCATTTTCCTCGTACTTCGTCACAAATTGACTTCAGCGCCTTCAAAGCCATTGGCTCGTATGCTTCGTATTCGAGCCTCATAACCTGCATACAAAAAAAAACAATTAAAGACGAACTTTTTTCGAATTCAGCGCAATTAGGACATAGTTTGCAACATCGGCTTATGAACGAATTGGCATAGCTTAGAATTGTAATAGAAGTTTATCAAAGTGACTAATGATTTAACAAAAAAAAAATCGACGGGTTGCACTCCGGGAGTGCCAGCAGAAGTGAAAACTTGAATATTAACGTTGTGCATTTTTGATATTTTGGAATGGTTAGAGAATAATTTTGTACGAATTGCTTTCATTACCAGTATAAAAGTATCGTACACAAACATGACAATTTATATTACATACACACACGAAAATTCGCGCAAGCGCCCTGCGCCGCCTGTCCTCTCTCCATCCGTCTTACGAATTTTCGATCAGGTCACGTGACCTGACGCGAGTTTATACGTCCTCTCCATCCGTCTTACGAATTTTCGATCAGGTCAGGTGACCTGACGCGAGTTTATACATTTTTACCCATTCCAAAAAAGTACACAGCGCCGCTAAAGAAGTTTTCACTTCAAAAACATCACGTAGTACCTTTTCAGATAGAAATCCATAACCCACATTCCTACAAATTTATTATTAGTATAGGTTATAAATATAAGCCTGATATAGATTGACCTCCAATACAATTATTACAGTACAAATTACTCGAGTCCGTCACCACGTACCTACTGGTTATCTAACTATCATAGTCTACAATGTCGGTACAATATTTACGAGAGTCTGTAAATCGCAATTGACTTTATCAATTTTGTTACCAATCAAAGTGTTTAGAAAAAAATAAAAATTAATGTTAAGGATGTTTTATAATGAAAGGTTAATTTCGGAACGGAATTTAGAAACTATGCACAGCAGTTGAGTGCGCGCTACTGCGGAGTGAGGCTTGGTTACTGCGTATAAGATTCAATATTCTTTGAAGAATGTGAAATCCATTCCGATGCGAAAACATACTTTAGATAGATAGAAAAGATAGAAAGACAAAATCATAGCAACGCGGCTAAATTCAATACACGACATGATACACGAGGACGAATCGACACCGCTGTACGGAGACCGCAGTTGGAGGCAACGTACAAATGATACTAGGATAGAAGAATTCAAACCTCTCCTTTATTCCTTGAATGGTTAGGTACATATTGGGCTGCATGGTAATGCATATAGTACTGTAATGACGTTGGCTCACAATCAAGATTGTCGCGAGATTTATTATTTATTTAAAGATATTGTGTATATAGTCAGGTATTTTTATCAAGAATAAATACATCATGTAATCACAACATGATAGCATTTTTAATACTTCTGATGTATAATTAGGCATTAATATTTTCTTCTCCAATACTTTTTTTTCGGCTAAAATTCGGCAACGATACGGCACGGCTGAATTGATTTTATATGTGGAGTCTTTGCCATCAGAACCCAAGTAGGTAGCTACTAGGCGATAGTATTCCATGTGAAGCCGAACCTGCGCCTTATAAAGGCGAAGGCGGTGGGCCGGAGTGAAATACCGCCTTAATTTGTTGAGCACACCAAGCTTTTTCGAGGCCAATTTGGCCTTGCCCTCCAAATGGCCACAAAACTGGACTTTAATATTGTATTTAACTTTTGTAATATTCGAATAATCGCTTTTTTACTAAATTTACTTTTGTCAGAATAGCTTCGCCCCGCTGCATTACCCGCATTTATTGTTTTACCAGCTAATAGCAACAGTTAGTTATATAATACATGTATATGTAATATGACTTTAACTACGAATCAAATGATTTATTAATTTGTAACAATTAATTAATATTATTAATAAAATATACAGTACCTAATAATTTATTTCAAATAAATTGTTAAATTGTACCAAAAGTTATTGAAATTTGGGTGAAAATGGTTTTTGCACCTCTGCTTAGGATATAAATTATGCTAAATTTACTTAGCATTGCAATCTAATAAAACAATTAATCAATTCATTAGCACACTAACCTTTTTTCCTTCGAAACCATCTCTTGTAGTGCCGATAAACATGGAGATAGCTCCACAACTGTCATGAGTAACGAGTTCACTGACCTCATCCACTGACAACTTGTCAACAGTCAATTTTAAGTGATCCATTCTGACTTTAATATTTAGTGCAATGAAAAATATATGTTATATGTTTAGTAAAATAAAAAAGTAGAGTTACTTAATTAAAGAAAAGTGTCTCTGTGATCACTTAATCACAGTCACTTTAGTGTGAGGTTATCCTCCACTTATCGGTGGTATGATAGCAATACTATCTCTATCACTTATTTCAATATCAACGTCTCCTCCACAGACCTCTTCGTTCTTGGCAACCAAAATATTATGTTTAATAGTTTCTAAATTGAAATTTGCAACTAAAATATTGACAAGTCTTTTGTAACTGAGTTTTGAGGGTAGTTGAATAGTCGACTCCCTAGTGCCAGCTAGTTCTCTAGACTTTGCAAAAAATAATACTTTCACTGGTACTCCATGCTCAATTTCCATATTTTGATCTGAAACAACAAAAATAAAAGTATGTTTGTATCATTCAATATTTTTAATCATAAGTAGCTTGTAACAGATTTAATGATGTCAGTATTTTTTGTTATGTTGCAAAGACATATTTCAACTGAATTTGCACTTGGAGCATTTTCAACATTTATCTACTATCCATATATCAAACATACTTCTGAAATAATAAACACATTACATTTACTCGACGCATACTGCTTTTTAAAAGGTTAGCAACGCACTTGTAACATCTCTGGTGTTGTGGGTGTCCATGGGCGGTGGTAATCGCTTACCATCAGGCGATACGAATGCCCGATTTCCCTTTATATGATAAAAAAAAAAATTAAAAAATTGTTCTTAACAACTTTCACCGATCTTTGTATTACATACATAATTAAGAAATGACAGAAGAAAACATACCTACACGCCTTTCCACGTGAACCTGTCTATGTATTTGAAATTAGAACTTGCAGAATTCGCAAAAAATAAACACAGTGCTATGCAATTATCTACTGATGAACTCAGTAGCACGTCTATGTCACGACGACCTCGCACATGAACTAATGAATGACTTACGACTACAAGTTGTAGTCGGCCACTGAATCTAAATCGGCAAATCCGAGACGTAAACAGGTTTATAACCAATTTTGATGAACCGTGTCCAATATCATATTAAGACGTCAAATTAAAAAGTAATTGTTCCTTGTCTATTTTTAAGATTTTAACAGTGATCACGCATTTAAAATTCAAAATAATAAGATACTCACGTAATAATCAGGCAGATTTAAATCTTCCGTATTTATACAAATGACATACCACTCGCACTCACTTGATCACAGACACAGAAAACATTCACTCAATAGACTTGCACTTGGTTTTAATTACAATGAGCAATCGGATTCGTAAATTACTCCAATGATGTCCATAGTCCATTTACAGTTTACACTATTTTTACTTTAGAACAGTTTAGAATTTTGAACTTTGGTTCTTAAAGTTTACGAGGTAACCTTTAAAAATTAACTTTAATTGTTCTTGTACTTCACCAAGTTTAAAGTCCAAATTTAATATAAAATAAACGTTACTAGTGAAGTCGTTTAAAAATAATGAACTTTAATGATTTCAATGAAGTACTTTAATCGAATCTTGCTTGGCTTTAAAAAGCAACTTGTTTGACATTTTTTTTTCATAAACATTTCTTTTCATAGCATAGACATTCATCTAAACCATAATCTAATCTCAGCTGATCATCGCCTCATCATTTGTCATGTAAAATAAGGCTGAATACACAACGAAGAAGTTATTTCAAATGTAAAAACGGTAGCACTGCTGTATTTCGTTTTTAAATAACAATTTATCGATTCCACAAATATCTAAACAAGGTTAAACGAATTATGGTTAAACAAAAAGTTCATGTAAAATAAATAAAAAGAAAAAATGTAAGAAGTTGTGTTGTGTAAGATTATTGATATTCAGAAGTTGGTGCTAATTCTGTTGTTGCGTAACTTAACGATTTTTTTCCTAAATTATCTTATTTGGTGTAGCGATTTTGAAAATGCTATTTTAGTACGTATGTTATATGTACGGGTTAAAAAACTTTTTTTTTCAATGGCAAATGACAGATAGAGGTCATTGACGTTTCTATTCTTATCTCAGTGGCATTGTATCTAAAATAATTTTAAATTATTTGCAATCTGGTTTTGTAAATCTTCTTTTCTCACTCTTTTCTGGTTTCTTATTCATTCTTATAGTATTTTGAGTTTTCGTTATGTCATGATTCAATCTCAAAGGATATCTCATTTTCATGTTGCGACAATATGATGGAAATGGTATCAGTTCTGAAATATATTCTTTATTCTTTTCTTCGTCACTTTATTAACTTATTTACTTTCGATATTTATAATTTAAGTAACCATAGATAATATGATTTATGATGATTTTGGTAATGAATTATGAAGTGTTCGTTGGTCCATACGTATCAGTTATAAATAAAAACGTAATATAACGTGTACGTTATATATACGTGTTTAGGTATAGGTACGTTAGGTAAATAATAATCCATTTTAGCAAAACTCAGTCTAAATTGACACTATTAAAAACTTTTTGCTTGAACGTCCAAAATAATGTTTAAATTAACATTTAGCAATTGGTAAAATAAATCGGCATAAAAATAGATTTAAAACAAAAGAAATCAGTGTATTTATAAAAAAATCTTTCTCTCTATAACCACGTCTTATCATTTTCAAAACTGATATGTTGCGATATTTTTATCGTTACGATAAAATAACGATATAGTTTTTTAAATAGCAGCTACAAGACATAGCTGTTAATAAACGTTTCGTTATGTACAATGTGAACACAGCCGTTAGTCAGTAACTGACATTTCAAATTATAAAAAAGTTACCGGATTTCAAACGGTCTGAAATCAGACGACGTATTTGTGTTTGGGTTCAGTTCAACAGCTCTGCACTGCATTGCTTTTTGGCAAGATTCCCTAGGGCGCGCATTACGTAAAATGAACGTCGCGCTACGTGCCACACAAAAAGGTTAAAAATAGACTTTCAGAGTGAGTTGCGTGTTCACATCACCGACATTTTTGTTTTTAAATGACATACATACGCGCGTCGCCGCCTCACATCTTATTAGAAATCTAAGTGAAAATATCTGTATCGGCAAATTGTAAACAATGGACTGATTTTTACATTATAACTCACATTAAATAAGGGGACTGCGGGGATAGACTGCTTAAAGTGACCAAAGGACTGAATTTTTGTGAAGTGTAAATTTACCAAGTGTTGCGGGCAGTGAACTAAAGAAATGGCTCATCAAGTGGAGCCTATGGATGTTGACAGTGATTTTGATAACAAAGAGAACAGTTTACATCATAACAATGTGCTACCATTTACGGAAAAAGGATATGATGAGTTGGATGTCTCAGAACTTAATATGAAGCTAAGATACTCTGTCACACCTGCATCGTCGCCTATGTCAAAGAGCTACACAGCCAACTGCTTCGATAATAGGACTTTAGAGTCCGGTGACGATTCTTTAAATAATACTGTTAATGAGAATGTTAATTTAACTCGCTCGCTAAACTCAACTATTACCAAAAATGACAATGTATTAAAATCTCTTAAGGTGATACCTCTCAAAGCAATCCATACAGATCAATATGTTGACAGTAATAGAAATACTTCTGTGCTTAGACAGTTAGAGTCTACAGTGCCTCCCGACAATGCAAATGTTACTGTGACAGTCAGTGCTCCTAGCGATATTGATGAAAACTTGTCTCTACCGAGCTCTTCATCGTCTACACTCCAAACTCCTGAGGCCACCACACCTACAAAGGATATACCCCCTAAAGATGGTGGTTCACCAATTATGCGGGGGCTTAAAAGTGTTTTCAGTATGTTTAGATCTTCACAGAGTCCAATACCTCCTGCCGAACCTGAGAATATAATTAAGCCCTCAATACTTAGTAATGTGGACGACCATGACTCTGCACAAAGTCAGGTGCAAGCAGTGTTAGCATCTACACCAATCGCTGCACATCGGAAGAAAGAATTAAGTCCGACAAAGAGAAGCAGTCCACAGAAAGACAGTAGCATTGTATTTAATGAGGATCTTGAAAAGGAACTGCAATGGAAAGATGAAACTACAATAATATTCAGTCAAGAAAGGATTCCAATACACAAATTAATGTTCCAACAACAGGATAGCAATAAAATTGGTAATATAAAAGTGACTGATCCACCTGTACAAGATTTAAATTCCACTGTTGAATACATGGATATATCCAATAACTCTATTGGAGACACAACTGTTACTGATATTCAGACTGATGATATGCCAGCTGACAGCACACTTGCAGGTGAATCAGATACTGAATTTGTTGACTGTGAAACAACATTCACAAAAAATGAGAATAATGAAATTAAAGATGCTGATACAACTCCTGTGGGTGACATATCTGCAGACCTGAATATAACACAAGTATTAGAAAATAAAAATGAAAGTGGTTCTAGATTAAAACAAATAATTTTAGATACTACACTAGATATTTTAAATGCAACCCTTTCTGTGAAACCTGAAGATTTGCTGCCAGAAATATTAGACCAATCAAAACATATCAATCATACTCTTGACACAACAATCGAATTACCTAAACATTTTAATGTAGTAGAAACTTTAGAAGAAGACCTCAATGCTACAAAGGTATTATCGGAAACATCAATAACTCAGGTAGTTAAAGAAACATTTGATGCAATCTCAGATGTACCACAGGATAAAGACTTAGATATAACACACTCAGAAGAAAGTAATTTCAATATGACTTTAAAGGGAGAAGAGGATGATCAAAATTTGTATACTACAACATGTGAACCCTTTTCATTAGATTGTGAGTCTATTGATGTTCAAGTTTCTTCATCTGTAGAACAAATTAATGTTAGTTTAGAAATAGATTTAAATGAAACGAAACCAATCAGTTCAGCAGATGATAATGAAGATTATATGTCATCAACTACAGTCCCTATTTTAAGTCAGCAGGCAACTGATAAATCACTATCCAATGAAATTGAAGTCAATACAGTAAAAGAAATTTCTGTGAATGATTTACCTATTAATATTCCTCTACCAGATGATGATGACCTTGAGAAAGAGTTAATTTTACCTGCTGTCATAACACCTCCTATACAAGAAAATCAGCCTTTTGACCTTGTGGATGATATAAAATTGTTATCTAAATCTACTGAACCTCTTAATACTCTCCCTGATGTGCCATTAAAAGAGACTGTACAAAATGTAGTAAATGATCTTTCATCAACTGCTACTATGGTTGAAGATAAATCTAATGTTAAATATAAAACAGCGGCAGCATTACAAGATATTGTAAAAGAAATGATTGAAAACACTGATGATCTGGCACTTCCTCATGAAATAAAGAATGATGAAATATCAGAAATGAATTTATTGTCTAGCGTACATGCTAACGAATATGAAAATGTAAAAGATACCAGTATAACAGTCAATGAAATAAACATAAATAATAATGTTAACACAAGTTTTGTTCTTGAGGCTGATAAATCAACAAATGATATTGAAATTGCTTGTAAATTTGAACCTTTGCCTGATATTGTTAACCAAACTATTCCTATGTCAGATGCAGATAACATGGAAGTACCAGTTATTGTATCAGATATTTCAACACTAGA
Organism: Spilarctia lutea; assembly: GCA_916048165.1. NCBI lineage: Eukaryota > Metazoa > Arthropoda > Insecta > Lepidoptera > Erebidae > Spilarctia > Spilarctia lutea. The sequence goes on from OU696488.1 coordinate 2,449,427, forward strand.
ATGTAAATCAGATAACAATGACAACATTCCAAATAAGACCATTGATCTTACCATTGAACATGTAATAAATGAAACAGAAGCACAAACACCAAGTGAAAATCATTCTCAATCAACAAATGTGGCTGTAAAAGAAAAAGAAGGATTGTCTCACATTTCTGATGTTAATACATATGATACTGAAAAACTACATAATGAAATGAATGCAACTTGTACCATTAATGATAATGTGGAAATAACAAATAGTAGAAATAATTCTGAAAATATTGTAGAATCTCATCCAATAAATGAATTTACCCCAACAGCTGTTGAAAATGTTATATCAGTTGTGCAGAATCAAGATGAAGTTGCTGAAAGTACAATAGTATTAGAACAGGAAGTTTTGGTTTCTGGCAATAATAGCCCATTCACCTTTGTTGAAGCAACAGAAGGGGAACCTAAAAAGGATACTGAAATTAAGAACTTAATTTCTGCAGAAACTAAGGTGATATGTACGCCACCTACTTCCCCACCAATACAATCCAAAGGATATAACTTCAATTTTGATGACTTTGATGATTTTGACCCATTTGCTACCAAAACGAATATTAGAATGTCGCCAACGTTTGATACACCAAAAAAAAATATTGAACCTAAAATACAATCTAAAACTGTTGAAAAATCTATCCCCAAGAAAGACCACAAGCAGAAGACACAATCTGATAGAAAAAAGCCTGTTACACCGAAGACAAAGCTTAATTCGACATATCATAGCTCGCCGAGTGAAACTATTTCTAATAATTGTGCTACTAGTCCAGCAGAAGACAATCTTATTAATCCACCTGATACTATTGGTCTGAACCCAAACAATAAAGTAATTGATGAAATGTTGGCAAATGATGTGTCATCAAAAACAAAGGAAAAATTTGAAAATGAATCAGATATTGTAATGAAAAGTGATTGGAAATCAAGTGAAATGGACAACACTGTATCAACTGAATATAATGAATCTAGTGTTGATTCTAATATAATCCAACTAAAGGCAACCTCATCGTCTGAGCAGTCTACCTATGGCACTGCTAGTGATAGCAGTATTCCTTCTAGAAATGTTTTCAATCTGCCCGAAATTGACGATATGAACTTTAATCCTTTTGCTACTAAATCAAAAATGTGTGAATCACCACCTCCTAGCCTAAATGTGGATAGTATTTGTGCGAAAACTTCTTCTCCAAGTACTTTACAATCAGATGACAAAGGTTTTGCAGCTGAAGATAAAATAGAAAATGAACTAATGGAGAAGGATGCTTCAGGGGATTTGACCTCCACGACTATTTCATCTAAAGCAACAGACGAAAGAAATGTGACAACCAGAGAGATTCATACTGAAGATGAAGATACTATAGAAGGGCCTTTTCTCGAAGTAGATGATCTGAACTCGGAAGACAAAATATCGGAGTTTGATGATGAAAATATTGATATGATGCACTTTAATGAAATACCAGCACAAAGTAATGAGGAAAATTTGGACAATGGCGAGATGTTCATTGATGCAGAAGCGTTTGAATTTCTTCTAAATCAAAATAAAACCAACACTGTTGTGGATAGTGGGAAAGAAAGTTTATTCCTCAAATTCGATCCTTTGTTTGCTAAAAGGATGTCTGCTATATCGTCCGATGGTGTTGTTGCTTCTTTGGCTAAACTTCAGAATAGACAGAGCACTCCTACAAAAATTAATCAAAGCCCGCCCACTAGTATGCCTGTAGCTGGACCTTCAAACCTAAATGAAACCCAAGAAATAGATGTTAGCAACACTGAAGACTCGACCGATGATGTCAACATTACTATATCCAAACCCATGATGGTAGTTCCACCTGCTGTTAATCCTGTCACTCCCCGAAACAAGTCCATTACGCCTAACAGATCAAATAGACGTTCTATTACATTCACATCTCCTGCCATGGCTGTTATTGATCGACTACTGTCTTTGAGTGGTAACACTTCAGTACTATATGATACAACTATAACACAAGTCAGTAGGGAACAAAATGAAGCTGATATAGCCCTCTCACAATTACGAGAATTATTAGCTGAGAAAGAAATTAATGTTTTCAACTTAAGATCTGAAAGTAATGAATTAAGAGATAGATTGAATACACTAGAATCTCATGTAAGAAGTCTTGAAACTGAAAGCCAAGATAGATTAAAGAAAATTAATGATCTTAATGAGACACTTGCTGAGAAGACCAAGATCAATAGGAGCATGGCGGCTGTAGTTGAAGAATATGAGAGGACGATCGCTAGTTTGATTGCGGAGACGGCGCAAGATAAAAAAAGACACGCCGAGGAGAGAATGAAGCTGATTAACGAGAGAGACGAACAGACAGCCCACCTGGCAAGTATGGAAGTATCTTTCAGCGATCTCCATAGCAAATATGAAAAGAGCAAGCAAATTATATTGAATTGTAAAGCAAATGAAGAAACATACAAAAAATCTATAAAAGAATTTGAGGAAAATTTCACAAAAATGCAAAATAATTACGAGCTACTTAAGCAGCATGCGACTTCTAAGCTGAATCGCGCAAATCAGGAGATGGAAAAAATAAACAGAGCACATGAGTCTGAAGTGTTGAAACTAAATGCCATGATCAAAAGAAAAGAGCTGCACATAACTTCGCTGGAAGAATCCCTCATCCAGAAGACCAAAGCGAATGAAGAGCTCACAGCTATATGTGATGAGCTTATTAACAAAGTGGGCTGATGTTACCATAGTATGTTACATGTTTTTTTCCGAGACTCGCTTTTGTGCTTATCTTTAGATAGGTTACATTAAGACACACCTAGTCTCTTCAACATTGTGCCAAATCATTTTAGAGTAACATTTTATTCTGTTTGTTTATTATGTACGCAAGACTGCAAATTGTGATAATTCGAGTACTAAAATCCCCAGTGTAAAATGAAATTCAATAAAGATAACGAAATGTTTTCCATAACTAGCACAATTTAATTATGCTGGACATAATTAAAGTGTGCATCAATTAACACCTACTTAGAAAATAGAACTTGTAGCAATAGTACCAAATGTATATTTTTGCATGTCGTATGTATTAAAAAGTGCCCAGATGTTTATTTTGTATGTTAAAATTTTTTGAAGATTATTGTACCTACGTCTGGACGATATTTTTGTAGATATATTTGTGAAAAATTACAATAGATGCTAGATTTTAGAAGGTAAATGTTTATCCTGTGTTTATGACCAGATTAGACTGCTTTCAGACTAATGTCGTAAAAAAGTTACATAATTTATGGCCGGTTTCCGCCTGCATCGTTTGATGCGTGTTGTTGTAAAATGAGTCTTCTAAATATAGACTTAATTCCTCACACTGAGTTTGTCTCGCATCTCATTGTACTATAGTAGATCTCTGACGTACTGATATTTAATTTGTTATTAAATGGTTTTAATTAATGAAACCTTAAAAATAATCCGTATTAATACTGTTTTTATGCATGCTACACAGCAGTGGTGTGTTATAGCCATGAGGATTATTTTAGTTAATAAAGTTGACTTTTTCCATTATTATGCGTTTTATTATTGTTCAATTATGTAAAAGTCTGTGATAAGTTTTAGATCCTACTCGAAAAAAGTATGTACCATTGTATAATATGCAGCTAATGATTGGTAGTTAAAATTGCTGGTTTCTCTAATATTCACTACCAGTTGTGGAGTTTGGATCTGTGCCCAGTAAGTTAATAGGCTTGCCACCTGGGAACCCATCACACTTACAGAACGAGGACAACTTCCATTTCATGGGCATGCTCATCTTGGGCGATGATATATGACGTTTTCACTCCAACCATAAATACGAATTTTGACCGACTCGCTCTAGGCTATTTTATAGTAGACATACCTAGGTCGACGTCGTAAAACATTGATCGCCGAGAAATTACACAGCTTTGGCATTCCCGCTGTGGTTTGCTTTTTTCCTATTAGATGATTTGTCTAGCCTGTGTCTAGTGGTTATTGCATCTGACTGCTAAGCTAGTGCTCATGAGATTGATTCAAATCCACACGCACACCAACGACCGTTTGTCCTGGACATAGGCCTCTCCTTAGAAAGAAGGTGTGCCTCAAATATCACGTTGACCAGACGGTTTGATGGAAGTTTTTTTTTTCCTCTTAGCTGTGAAGTTGTCCTCCGTATGTTGCTCTTTTAGGGGTAGCGGTAGTGACACTCCGTATTGTTAATCCGATACCACACAGAGAACCGTACTACTTACTGTCTTTACCAAATCCTACATGATCAGAACTCTTCAGAATCTGTAATAATATAATATTCCCTGTTTTATATACAAATGCATATTTCATAGGAACCGAATAGCATTTATTCTACTTTATTCCTTTAAAAATCCTTGAAGTAACAATATCTGTGCTTATAGAACCGAAGCGTTTTAGTAGATACCTAATCTTCCTGTTTTGTTGATTTCGTAGATAATATGAGAAAGATTTTATAATCACTTGCTTGATGCATATAAATAAGAACATTTCCCACTAATTATGCCGTTTATTGTTTTAATGAATCTCGTCACCTTGTAATTATGAATTTAGTTGAGATTACGTAACGTCTCAATTAACTCTGTTATTCACAGATGCTCTAAATCTTATTATAACATTAGTATAGATAGTGATGTGAGAAGGTGACAAGAGGTCATGCTTAATTGTTGTGTTTATAATGTGTGATGTTTTTTTGGAGTTTTATAATGAATGATGTAATCGGGTTAGTGACCTAGTAGTATAATGGGGGTAGTAGTGAAAATGGATTATGGAGATATAATTTCGTGAACTCACATCTATTTAAGTAAGCAGTGTAATTAACACCCATATATTGCCGGCTATAAAATAATTTAAAACCCACTTATATGGGTGCAAGCTCTTTGATATGGTCACAGGCTAACAGACCACCGTCGGCAATTCAAAGGTATGTATTTAATACTCATCACAAACGCGTTAATTCCCGTATATATTATTTATATATCTACAATTTACTTACATGTTTCCATTCCCGATTCCCAAAAAAAATACTAGAAAATCGCTTCTAATTGTACAGTTAGTAATTAAAATAAGTATCTAATGCAATCTATAATAACTTAATAGATTTAAGAAACCTAAATAGGTACACTTTCCCATCCCATCCTTAAAACGCATTCTGATACACAATTAGGTACAGAGTAGAAATAATAGCAGGTATTAGCTTAACCATTGCATGTGTAGGTATCGTACCTGCAATACGATATATAACTTGGAATGATTAACATAATAATTTGGGTGCAAAGAGCTGAGCTACACGAGTTTAATCGTCCATGAAGAAATGCATGCACACAAATGTTGGTTCCGCGGAGTATGTGCTTCGTACACATGTTGAGGTACTGTATGGAATATCCAATTTGTGTCACCTATCAGTACCAGGCGGTGCCACCATAGTTTTCTAAAATCCTTGACGAGACTCCCGCCTTTCTTCAATAAGACTCCATCGAAGGAGGTTCTGTGCGGTTGCTATGGCAACGTGTGACAAACATTGTCAGACATTTTCGGCCAGTAGAGCTCGTAAGGCAAACAGCCCTGAGTATGCTCACGTTATGTATGACGAAACTGTGAATGTGGTAGATGCTAAAGAAATCGACAGCCCTTCGAGCGAAGAGGAAGTGCTTAAATCGACAATGTCTAAGTTTAACCCACCGGTGAGGCACACGGCGCGACACGACTTCGATGACACGGACACTGGGACAGACTCGGAACCAGAAAAGTTTTTGGACCATGCTTCTGGAGATGAACAGGTGTGTATCTTATTACGTTTTGAAATCTATAATTAGGTATAAGTTAGTTTGTGAATGCTTGTACAACCCGGAAGGTTGTACACCGATTAAATTTAAATTTGACACGATATAGAAACAAGTTATTTTAGCTTTCGACATTTTATGCAACCACTATGTACCTACTATACTAAAGCTATACGGAGTACATGTATAAATTACTAGCTGACCCTCACAACCTCGTTTAAGTATACTATTGCCCGTAGCGTAATAATTTTCTCCCGTTTTTTAAACATTCTTCATTGTTGCTCCGCTCCTATTGGTCTTAGCGTGATGATATATAGCCTATAGCATTCCTCGATTAATGGACTATCCAACACTGAAAGAATTTTTCAAATGTGACCAGCGGTTCCGCGCTCGTGCAACTTTCTTTCTTTTTTTCGATAGAAAGTAGCATATGTCCTTTCTCTGGCAAAAAGTATCTCCATAAAAAAAAATCAATGATATCGATGCCGTGTGTCTGTTTTAGCCGTGTAAGCTAGACAGACAGACTTTCAAATTTATTATGTTTTAATAGATTAGTGGGAAGAGTCTTTGTCTACATAAGAAGTAAGAGCAGTTATTATAGACAAGCTTATTTATTAGCTTAGCTGAATCACGCGGTGCTAACCCGTGGTACGACAATAACCGCGGGAAGCTAGTATATTTATAAATTGTAGCCTTAGTGTTATTCTGATGTATAAGCTATATTATTTAAAAGTTTCATTAAAATCCATTCACTAGTTTTTGCGTGAAAGAGCAACGAACATCCTCACACACATACTCACAAACTTTCGCGTTTATAATATTAGTAGGATGTTTTTTATTGTAAATAGAAATGAAATCTCATGATAGCATCGATAATGCGATGCTAATTTTGCCTGTAACGTGATCAACGATATGCAGTGGACAGTGAGAAAGTAGCACTGCATTGTATTACCATTTAATTATCGTTATAGAGTTTAAAATAAGTGTTAAGAAGTAAACAACGGGTACTGACTAGAATTAATAACATATTTAACGTGAAAACATTAATATTGGATTAAAAGTTTTATAATATACCATTAGGTAGGTATACAGCGACGAATTCCGGCGCGGATCCTATCACTCCGGCTGCAGCAATATGTGTACTGAGATAAGCGCATTTTCTGGCATTGCATTGGATATTAAAATTGCTTCTGGTCCCATTAAAATCTAACAAGTTCTTAAAATAAATTTCCACAGTTTGTAATCAGTAATGTGTAACAATATTATGCATACAACATTTTTTAATTATTTTATGCTAACACCAGTAACTCCATACAAGGTTACATTTAATTAGCTGTCTAAATTACGAAGGGATGTTCAGTACCGTTAACAGACAAATAGATAACCGTGCCTTTCACTGTATATATTACTAGCTACGCCCGGTGATCCGCGGGACGTAGCTAGTATTACGCTTGACGCTTATTGACGCTTATTACATTAACAGCGGGTATCAACCCGCTGTTGTTCTTGTAAAGCAAAGGGGCAAAGCTAATCTAAAATTCAAGGGCCCTTATTTACTCCTTACATCAACTATCTGCTAGTGACCATTCCGTCAAAATCGGTCCAGTAGTAGTCGAAACAAAAGTGACCGACAAAATTTTAAAAAGTGTTTGTTTAATGTATGTATCGTACCTATGTAATTTTATATGCATTTAGTGAAAAGCAAGGGTGGGAAGTCAGGGCATGGTCTTGATGGGAATCGCGGACTTACTGAGGTCGGCATTGCCTAGATAAAGCCAAGCATCCTTCTGCTGTGTTTTGAAATGGAACACCAATAATAGCGGACCCTGGCCGGTCTGAGTCATCCTAGGACGTCCTAGGCATCTGGGACCTGCTGCAGCCACACAACGCGTGCACACTACATAGAGCTGCAGCTAAGCTGTGGGTGCAGGGCGCAAGGCGAGTGTTCTGCGCCTTAAAACATAACCCTATCACTAGGGACTACTAGGGAGGCAACCCGAACAAAACCGAGCGTGTCTGAAAGCTCTTAAGTGGCAGCTCCGCTACTGTACTAAGGTACAGTGGGCTAATCACCTGCTTGCACAAAAATCTAGATTCCTGAAACGAGTACAACAAGAAACCGGACCGATAATTTTCTGACGACCTTTGGCATGAGAACAGGGACACGAATTGCTTATTGGAACGTACGTAAGCTCAGCGATGACAACAGACTGGCCCAAACAGAAGCAGAAATGCTTAGATACGACCTGCACATACTCGGTCTAACTGAAGTTCGTAGAAATGGTTTTTGAGAACTATGAACGTCAAAAAGGTTCACTTTCTTATACTCCGACAAGGATGACCGCGAAAACGGAAATGGATCCGTCTCAGACGAGAGAGAACGAGCTAAAACGTGAAGCTCAGGACCGAACGCGATGGCGAAATCGTTGCCCATCACAGAATTATTTTTCTAGGACAAGAATCTTATTTTTCGACATCTGGATTAGCAGTCAGGATATTCAGTATCACTAACCGGCTCGACAGAACTGTGTTATTAACATTTTAGTAATTTGTAAAAAAATGTAAGATATCATTTGTTTGTGTAATGTACCTACCTATGTTATTTTAATCCAAGCTGGTTAAAAGATCGGCTACATTGCCCATTGCCCCTACTCAAAGAATAGCCAAAATTTAATAACGTGTGTGAGACGTTAACGCTGGTAAAAAAATTATATACCTTTCGCCACATTATTAAGCGTGACCTTGTATAATTATGTAGGTTCAGTAGCCGTTACGAAACTTGAAAGCAAGTGTCATTTTATATTTTCTACTAGTTAGATCCACCATTTTGGCCGCCTTAACATTGTAGATATATATTATCCTACTTCTATAGTTCTTAACATGTAATAAAGGGCATTTTAAACGCCCTATCTGGTCTATCACAAAGCGTTTGCCTCAATGTTACTAGTAGAACCTACGCGTATAAGTTAAGTCTATTTTTCCAGCTACAAAATGATAATATGCTTTTTTCTATTCCAAAACTTCAAAACTGTGGATGGCGATTTTTTGTAAGAATTAAAATAATATACAAACACGTAAATGGACTTTATTTGTTATAAAATAGAATTGAAAAGTTATTGGAAGAGTTTCATGCGAAGCCATAATTATAACTTTTCACAGAATCAATAATAATAATCGTAAATGGTGAACTGGTATAATCGTTGCCATTTCACGATACTTGTTTAAGTATCATCGACTTTTCGATCGTAAATATTATAAGATTATTTAATTCTAGGAAATGAATAATTATTGTTAATAGTCTTTGAATGACTGAGAATTCTCCAAAATAATATCGAAGATTGGTAAAGTCAGTTTAGACAAGCGGGAACTCTTGCCTTCTAAACCCCAGGCCGACACCGCACTTGTGATGCCTCTGGTGTTGCGGGTGTCCATGGATGGCGGTAATCACTTACCATTAGGTGATACGTCTGTTCGTTTCGTACGTCCCCTATTCAATTAAAAAAAAGAAAAAGAAATTAAATCAGTGGGCATCAAAGCATTTGAGAAAAAATTTGTTGTAGGTCCACTTACCGAAGGTGATCTATTTACTCTTATGATAATCTATACATCTATAAAAATAAATCAAATTAGAGTGTCTGTTTGTAATATTAAAATAAGCACGTTTTACTAAATGCATATGTATGGATACATGGTATATGTACCAAATGTTTTTTTTTCTAATCTCTTGACTTGCTGGACCGATTTTAAAGGGAACGAAAAGAACGTCCATAAAAATAAGAATGATTAATTTAAATAATTTACACAACGCGGAAGCTATTGTCTTAAGATCAACATCACATGAACTTATTTGCGTTGCAACAGAATCTCTGGAATGTTTATGTATAGCAGATACTATGAATAGCATCCATATTGTTTAGGTTTTATGGTCGCGCCATTTGCTCTCCTTATTGTACAGCTCGCTTGGCGCCAACTATTTATGCTGGATATAAACATAGACAAAACTAGAATGGACGAGCTCAACGATCAGAGTTAGTGAGTTATTATTGTTGATTTATTCGTTAAACCGATTAATGTACCAAATATTACATTATAGAGGTGTATTTAGGTAAGTAATTTATTTGGCTGGATTAATTTAAGAACATGTTTTTGTAATGATGATAGTAAATGAAGTTACTGTTTGTTACGAGATATATTACTAATGAGAAATTGTGCCAAATTTCATACTCCTTCTTTCGCAATTATTTTTGTAAAAAGCAATACAAAGATTTTTGAGTTAGATACCGTGGGAGAGCCAAGCTTCGGCAATGGGCCGGCACGACCCGAGAGATACCACGGCCTCACAGAAAACCGGTGTGTAATAGTGCTTGCGCTGTGTATTACCGAGTGAGTGAGAATACCGGAGGCCCATACCCCAACCCCTCCCCCTTCTCTTCCTCTCCCCATAGCCCCAAAGGCCGGCAACGCACTTGTGACGTCTCTGGTGATGCGGGTGTCCATGGACGGCAATAATCACTAACCATCAGGTGATACGTCTGCTCGTTTGCTATCTAATCCATAAATAAAAAAAAACATATTTTTGAAGCGATTTTAAAAAAGTAGCAAAAGTAGTTCATATTAGGTGTAATTTTTTTGTTTGTTAAAATTATTTACGATCCTGAGAACTTGGTTGAACAAGATTACTGTGTCTGTTTCATGGCACTCAGTTCGACAATGAATCGCAAACATCCGAGAAGTCGCCCGAGGTTCAGAAACCGGTTTCTAAAGCGAGCAGTGGCAGGAAGCCGATCAGAAAGAGAGCTGAGTCCTCGCATTCAGGTACGTTGATTTCGGAATGTTTACATTAAGGCCTATGGTGTACCTACAACTTGTTAAACTTCATAGTAAGACTAGATTTTTCCTGCAGTTCCACCCGCGTTTATATCGTTTCAAAGAGTATCTATATTACCCATCGAAATTTTTTCACTCACTTTCGCATTTATAATATCACATTAGGTGGGATTTTAGAAATATATCTGCAGAGATAACCAAGCCAATGTAGAATGGATGTAGATGTAACCGTAAGGTTGTAAAAATGGTTAGGTTATAATCTACCTAGCGAGATTGTAAACCGTCGAAAGATTGTCAACTGTGACATATTGCTTACAATTTAACGTAGGTAATATTTTTCGTTAGATTATAATGTATCGAAGTAAAATCGTTAATTTACTATCTGTCGCGCGTCAAATTGTCAACTGTCTCTGATTGGTCGGTCTTATAGTAGGCCGTTCTATGACAATGGGGAGAGGAGGAGGTAGGGGATGGGGTATAGGCCTCCGGTATCCTCACTCACTCGGTGAAATAGCGCTTGCTTTCGCTATTTAATTAAAAATAAAACGTTAAATTAGCAGTATGTTACGGTTCACAATCATTCGACAGCTTACAATCTCGCAAGATATATTACAATCTAACGGTTTTGACAATCTGACGGTAACATAGACATATCTTACTATTTTTAAACGACTTTTAAAAAAAGGAGGTTCTTAATTCGACTGTATTTTTAATGTTTGTTACCTCAGAACTTTCGTCTGGGTGAACCGATTTTGAGAACAATTTTTTTTATTTGAAAGCTGATGCTTCCCGTGTGGTCCAATTTCAATTTGATTCAGTTTCTGAAGTCGTTTTTTTTATACAACTACAATATTTTCGATACACACTACAGGTGTAACGGAAATATGGAAGTTATTATTTAAAATACTGTTACGAGCTGGGTATTAAATAAATTAAAGTAGTCGATTAATTACCAAAACTAACACAATATTTATTAACAACACTTTTTACAATGAGAAATCACTAAATCACTCGTTAGTCGCACTAGAAGATCTCTTCGATCTTTATCCGCTGTATCGTGAAACAATACTGTCCCTACGGCCAACACGTTCCGCTTTTATATGGCCGTGGAAATTACTCGAAAGTACGAAAAGATTCGATCGATGTTTCTAGGCTAAATAGATTACTCTAGAGCTACTTTTAGCGCCATCTAGCGTCGAGTAATCGTCATAATGCCCGCTTGTTGCGCGCTTTCCGACACTAGATGGCGTTGTCCTCAGTAGTTCTCGATTGTTCTCGTAGAAACGAGCTCCATCTGGTTATGGCGCAACAATACTGATACAAATACATATTTGTTCAAGAGACATATTTCACGTTTTTTTTTTAAATTTCAAGCCTTTGTTCGCAGTATAGCACTCTTACCACCTTAATAATATTGCAATGAAAAGGCCAATGTATCTCTAACATAAATAGTTTAAGTTCATTTAGACTAATTGACTGCCTCGGTGGCGTAGTGGTAGCGTATGTGACTGCTAAGCTTGAGGTCTCGGGTTCGATTCCCGGGTCGGACTAAATGTTTGTATGATCTGCATATATTTGTTTCGGAGTAAGGGTGTTTTCTATGTATAATATGTATGTATTTACAACAAAAAAAAGTATATAAGTATTTATATCAGTTGTCTAGTGCCCACAACACAAGCTCTGCTTAGCTTGGGACTAGATGACGTTGTGTGTTAGATGTCCGGAATATTTATTTATTATATTTAATTACAACGTCACTCCTGGTTCCAGACACGGATTCTATGGACCAACCTGAGCGACCAGAACCGGTGCTTGGCAGCGGTCGCAAGCGTGGTGGGGTTGTAATCCCATCCGAAGGAGCCTACGATCCTAAATTGTTCCAGGATCTGAAAGTGCCCGCTGATATGGAGAACATCTTTCAGTATATTATGAAGTGAGTAGAAGAAAAAGAAAATTACTTGTATAATCAATCATCATCATCATGGCCATGCCATCTTCAAAATGAAGTTTGGAGGTCAGCAGACGGTATCTCTTGCGATTTTTCCAGACCAGTCCAGGACCTAATGTCATCTATCCACTTATTTCTTGGTCTTTCTTGTATAATCATTACACTAATTGAAACTGTTTATGGCCGCTGTCTGTTCATGGAAGATGGCATGGCTTTTTGAACGCTGTATCGCACCCAAAACAATTTTTTTTTAAATTTTTGTTTAGTCTGTACGTTTGTGTATACTAATCTCAGAAACGACTTAAACGATTTTTACTAAACGTTACGGTTTGCTCCATTTATTTCATTTCAATCAGTTTACAAATAACTATCACTTAGCCGCCATGGTGTGGGTCACCATGCTGTATTGTTGCATTGTCTGCATTCGCAATGGACATGGTGTCCACCACTCTTAGATTCTGCTTATGCTTTCCATCAGGCACAGGTGCAGTTATCAATTTAAAGTATCACCGCGATATACGCAGGCATAGCCGCAGGCCCAATCTAGTAAAAATATAATTGATTTTTTTAAAATTGATTTGCAATAGTAACTTAGAAATTAGATGAACACTTTATACTGGACAAATACAATACAATCGTTGGATCTAGTGGCTTGTACTCCTGCCTGCTTAGCCAGAGGTCGTGTGTTAGATTCCCAGGGGGGAGAAATGATTGTGAAATGTGAGAACGATCATTTCGATGAACGATCGTTGGGTTTTCGCTGTGTGTGTGTGGTTCCTTTATTAAGGTTGGTACTCAATGTCCACCTCGGAAAGTTTTTTAAAACACAACTCCCGCTGTAGGAATATATATCCTGTGTCGCGGGGGACTGGAAACATACATGAAACAGACATAAACAACACCTAGATTCAGAACAACAATTTGTGGATCACACTTGACGCATATTCCGAAGACAAGTGACAATCAAATTGTAGACACAGGTACCATACATAAAGATGTATACGGTCCATTCGTTTAAATAGTGTCGGTGCATCCGCACGCAATTGTGATTACATACAACGACGTAAACTGATTAATCATACTTGCTTGTGGGTGTACGCCGCATGTGGGCCCTTTGATTTAGTGGCGGCTTATGGGTATCAAGGTGACCGTATCTAAGCGAATGGACTATAGGTACATAGATTAGTAGTAACAAACATAACACTGTAGTAGTTCGAAGAAGGTATACCTATCTGTTCTGTATTCATAGAAGCAGTCAGAAAGTAAGCTAAGTATGTCCCAGGTCACCTAAATGTGTCGTGAAAGTTTCTTTCATCGCTAACTCATTCATTATAATCCTATACGACAGGATCGTGGGCGACTCCCACACCTAACCTTGTTCTTAGGATGAACCAGACCTAATACTACACCAACAAAGGAAATACAACTTTACTTCTTATTACTTAAAGTCCAAAATATACATTACATTCTGTAAGCAGAGATTAGTTTGAATAGAACCTAGTACATACAAGTTATACAATGGAAATACAATCTTGAGGCCTTAGGTTAGGGTATAAAATTGATGTGCTGTTATTATGTAGTACAATGTAATGAGGCCGCAAGATCTAATTTCATGCGCGTATTCTAAATTAATGGAACATTTTAGTTATGATTGAATATCATCACGCTGGCATTCGTGTGGTGTTTGCAGTACTTTTTTTCTATATATCGGTACACAAGAAAATTCGGTGATGGCTTTGTTGCAATTAGATCCCACGCTAATAATTTCAAGGAAAGTCCTCCAAGGTAACGGAGGTCACCCCTGGCGTCTTCTCGGTAGGCTTAGAGCCATTCAGTGCTGATCTGAACTTCTCATGATAGGTACGTCTATACCACCTCAATCAGCAATTGAAGCAGAAGAAATTATTTAGAAACTGATAAATTTTTGTTGAAAATATATCGATAAAGTATCTTTGTACTTTCTAAAACGCTTTGAGCTCTTATCTTATTAAAAGACGAGTAAAAAAAATAATAAAAAAAAAGTGCCCGCCCCCTAACGTACACAGATATATGTAATTACGGATTATAAATCTTCTTGCTAATATTATAAACGAGAAAGTTTGTGAGTATGCAAGTAAGTATTTTTGTTCTTTTACGCAAAAACTACTGAATGGATTTTGATGAAACTTTACAATAATATAGCTTATACATCAGAATAACACATATGCTATGATTTATAAAGATACCAGCTTCGCCTCGCGGCAATTCAGCTAGTACTTTATAATATTACTAGCGGTCGCCCGCGGCTACGCCCGCGTGGATGTCGGTTACCGCTGCAAAAACCCTACCCAGGAAAGACACGGTCAGCAAAATGACCCAGGTCAATTCACAGACACCGACACTAACATCGACGATGCAGTCATAATCCGCAGGCTGCACAGATTGTCTTTCTCTGGATGTTAAAGTTGTTAATGAGGAAAATATTTAAATGTAATTAATACTAAGTTTTCACTTCTGCCGACAGTACCCGAGCGCAACCCGTTGTTTTAGGATAGATAACTAAAACGATTATTGTAGAGCTTCTCTATGAACAACATTTGACGTTAAATTATTTTCAGGTAACAAAATATACTGATGATCGGGAGCCCCGACCCGTGATAGGGCAACGTAAAGTTGGCCATGCGTAAAACATATTTTAATTTTGCCATGACTTCAAAACCAAACGTCCAATCTTTATCATTCAAAGACCAAATATTATCTACATAAACTGTTGTGGGGGAACGGGTATAATGTTCCACCCAACACAAAGGGAGGATCCTCCGACCAGGCGAGGTGATCATGCCTGGCGGGCTACTGCCCAACAGTTGATGTTGGGATGTTGTATATATGATAATCGGCGCGAGAACTTTATTTGCGCGATTCAGGATTGGTAGTTACTCCGTGTAGTGTAGTTTGTAGGTACAGTGCGGTACTTCATAGTTCAGTGTATCTTCGGTAGATGGCGCTGTATGTGGAGGTCGCCACATCACTCCCCTCCAAGACTGGAGGTCGATATATGTTGTGTCAGCTGTCTGTGCTCTGATGCGGAGCTTGCCAGTGCCAGGAGTGAGTAGTTCCAGTGAGTCGGAACTGAGTGCCGCAAGTTCCAGTGAGTCGGAACTGAATGCCGCTAGTCCCAGTGAGTCGGGGCTGAAGTCCGCTGATCCCAGTGAGTCTGGATCGCATGCGGTGCGCGGTGCTGCGGTGAGGTCCCCAGTGAGTCGGGGCGATTGCTGCGTAGTGGCTGGCTGCTGCGTAGACGGGAGAGATGTGCTCTGCTTACATGGACCGTAGGTGCAGTGTGCTGTGCCTAGACGCTGTAGAGGCCGTAGGGGTTACCAGGCTGGAGCGGTCGCGTCCTGCGTGTGGTATATCCCAGTTGAGGCCGAAGTTGCTGGCTGGCTTGAGACTTGCTGTGGGAGTGAACATGATGGTGGCGCTTCCTTGAAGGCTGCTTCTAATCCCGTCGGGGTCACCACTGTGGGGGAACGGGTATAATGTTCCACCCAACACAAAGGGAGGATCCTCCGACCAGGCGAGGTGATCATGCCTGGCGGGCTACTGCCCAACAGTTGATGTTGGGATGTTGTATATATGATAATCGGCGCGGGAACTTTATTTGCGCGATTCAGGATTGGTAGTTACTCCGTGTAGTGTAGTTTGTAGGTACAGTGCGGTACTTCATAGTTCAGTGTATCTTCGGTAGATGGCGCTGTATGTGGAGGTCGCCACACTGTAGTTAGTGATGAAATAATTTATTTTGATAAGGATTGATAGCATGAGTAAAATAAACGCGTTTAAACGTAGTCCAAACAAAATTCAAGATTTTTAAATAAAAAAATGGTTGTTGTGCCTCACTCGACGTAGATTGGTATAGTGTGTCGCGGACTTTTTTGTAGATATTTATAAGATCTACGAATAATTAGAACATTTTATGGTTCTATCTTTTATAGTATAGGCAGCGTACGCAAAATAAGTAACTTTTCTGGTTGATTTTTTACACCTTGTGTCCGAAAAACCCAAATATCTTACGGAACCCTATTTTTTTCCAAATAAAATATAGCCTATGTTACTCGTGGATAATGTAGCTTTCGAATGGTGAAAGAATTTTTAAAATCGGTCCAGTACTTTTTGAGTTAATTCGTTACATACAAAAATACAAATCTTTCCTCTTTATAATATTAGTGTAGATAAATGTGAATGAAGTTTGCTTGTGACGCTTTCACGCGAAAACTGCTTAACCGATAATCATGAATTTTTTTTCACATATTCTTGGAGGTATTAGAAATAACATAGGATACTTTTTATTAAATGCGAGCGAAGCCACGAGTAAAAGCTAGTAGAAATATAAAAATAACTCGTTCCTTCCTTTAATTGAGGAAGGAAGGAAGGATAATTATGTTGTATTGGTTCGACCGTAGCGGCTAAACTATCTACTGAACCGATTTAACTGAATGAGGTGTCAATGAATTCGTAATGATATATAGTAATAATGGCCCGGGTGACATAGGCTATTTGGAATTCATATATTTTTTTTTATAATTGCTTGCCAAATGCTTTTAAAACTTTTTCTTGTTTTTTTTTATGTAATAGGTGGCAAACGAGCAGGCGTATCGCCTGATGGTAAGCGATTACCGCCGCCCATGGACACCCGCAACACCAGAGGCGTCACAAGTGCGTTGCCGACCTTTGGGGGATGGGGAGGGTGGAATGAGGAGGACTCACTCGGTGAAACACTGCGCAAGCGCTATTTCACACCGGTTTTGTTTGCTTCAGGTATACTCCACAAAAGATTGACATCGACTTCAAGTTGCAGCCTTTTGTCCAAGAGTACGTACCAGCGGTGGGCGATATTGACGCGTTCATTAAGGTGACCACTCCGGCTTGTAATGTGCGGTCGGCACCTCTTACAGAAACCGTATTGGAGCATATTGATAATTTGGGTGAGTATTTGAAATACTCTAGAGGCAGCTGGTTTTTGAATGGGAGGAATCCTTGCCACACGCCAATTACTGTTACTCTTGTACATCGGGAACTTAACATAGAAGATAATAATAATAATAAGATACTTTATTCTCATTAAATGTTTTACAGTTTCTCTTAAGCTATTTACATTTTGTTGTCTGTCAGTCAGTTGGCCTGTAGCCTTAAAGTACCTTATTTCTTTTATGATTTTTTGCCACGAGGTTCCGATATCGCAATAAAAAATCTCCAAAAATTGCGTTAAATAATACTAGAACGTTCCCCTATATTTAGATAAAAAAACAGACATTAATGTTGTGGAAAGTCTTCTGTCTATGTTACTAATTAAATAAATAAATAAATATTTCGGACAATTTAACACACAACGCCGTCTAGTCCCAAGCTAAGCAGAGCTTGTGTTATGGGTACTAGACAACTGATATAAATACTTATATACTTTTTTTTTGTAAATACATACATATTATACATAGAAAACACCCAAACTTCGAAACAAATATTTGCAGATCATACAATTATGGGCCTCCGGTATCCTCACACACTCGGTGAAACACAGCGCAAGCGCTATTTCACACCGGTTTTCTGTGAGGCCGTAGTATCACTCCGGTCGAGCCCGCCCAATCATGCCGTAGCGTGGCTCTCCCACGGTAAAACCTAAAGTGCATAATGTATTAAATAAATAAATAAATAAAAAATAATTTGCAGGTTTATCAGTATTGGATGAGCCGGCTGCTGAGCAGAGCGACTCTGCGCTACTGCACTTGCAACTGAGAGCTATCTCTAAAACCAGCAGCGCTAAGGCCACTGTGGTAAATATGTTACTTTAAAACTACAATCTGTAATTCCCTTCTTTTTGTTAAGCCTGTTTTGTTAACGACCGCCAATCATCCTGGTCTTGGGCAGTCCGCATCCATCCGCTGGCAGCCATTTTCCTCAATTTATCTGTCCATCGTGCACTATACTAAAACCATTTGTATAAAAGCATCATTATCCGCAATTTCTACTTATACCTAATTATAGTAAATGACTCAAACAGTATATAAAAAAAAAATTACTGTGACGTCACTTGCGGGTAACTATACGTCGTCAAATTCATTAATTTATTTACGTACTAGCTGACCCGACAAACGTTGCTTTGCTCCGATAAAAAGGAATATATGTTGTAGAGGTGGGTCAATAAAAATCGCGATGGAAAAATAGGGGTTGATCGTAGAGGGTTGAAAATTCAGGGTTGTATGTATTTTTAATGCCGTATCATAAAAAAATAAATATCTAAAAATTAAAAAAAAAAAATAGGGATGGACTACCCTTAACATTTAGGGGGATGAAAAATGGACGTTGGCCGATTCTCAGACCTACCTAAAATGCTCACAAAATTTCATGAAAATCGGTCCAGCCGTTTCGGAGGAGTATGGTAACTAACATTGTGACACGAGTATTTTATATATAAGATATATTCTTCCAATTCTTAACAGCTTCACCCAATACACTACTGGACATGAAATAAAACAAATTCTAATTAATCAATAACTTTAGAACTGGCTTACGATGTATTGAGGCAAAGCTCCCTCAAAATACTTGTATATTGTACCTACCATTATGTAAGTATTTTGAGCATTCCTAATTAAATATTATGTAGTAGTCCTTATTGTCGTAAAACTCCAGATGTACTCGATATAACAATAATTATATGTGGACGTATTTCTTCAGTTAACTAAGAAGATTGAGAACGCGGAGAAGAATTCTAAAGCAATTGAGAGATGGATAAAAGACGTGAGCGAACTGCACCTGTCCAAGCCTGCGCCTACCGTCGCCTACAGCCAGTAAGCATAGACAATAGATATTTTATTTTACACGAAACATACACAGGTGAAAACGACAAGGGAAATAATAATAATAATAATAAATAAATAATAAATAAATATTCCGGACATCTAACACACAACGCCATCTAGTCCCAAGCTAAGCAGAGCTTGTGTTATGGGTACTAGACAACTGATATAAATACTTATATACTTTTTTTTTTTGTAAATACATACATATTATACATAGAAAACACCCAAACTTCGAAACAAATATTTGCAGATCATACAAACATTTGGTCCGACCCGGGAATCGAACCCGAGACCTCAAGCACAGCAGTCGCTTACGCTACCACTCGCGCCACCGAGGCAGTCAACAGTCACTTTACTCATTGAATAGGTGCTATTTTTTTATTTCGGACATCTAACACACAACGCCATCTAGTCCCAAGCTAAGCAGAGCTTGTGTTATGGGTACTAGATAACTGATATAAATATATACACTCTTTTGCAAAAAAAACGGGCACTTAAGCAAAGAACTATTTTATAGTTACTATTAGTTTGTTTGACAATTTTAGGTATTGTTATCCTCAGAATTTCATAAATTAATTAGGAAGGAATAGGTATCATCAGTTTTATCATAACATTTTGATTAAATTATTGAGAAATAATGTTTAAGCTCAAAACACTATTATTGTACCTGCTCGCTAAATACAAATGAAACGCGTTAATTTCTTTGTTTTTCTTGAATACATTAAAAGCAGATAAAAGTTTAGTATTGAGTATGACCCCCTCTTGCTTAATATCACGGCTTGCATTCGTCTGGGCATGCTAGCGAGTATATCTTTTATGGTTTCTTGGGGAATACGTTCCCACTCCGCGGTAATCACATTCTTTAGCTCTCTGATGGTCTGCGGAGCCGGCTGCACTGATCTCACTCGTCGCTTCAGAACGTCCCAGACATGCTCTATGGGATTGAGGTCCGGACTTCTAGCTGGCCAGTCCAAACGACGAATTCCGACTTCTAGCATATACGCTTCCACATCGCCAGACCGGTGGGCGCGAGCGTTGTTGTCCATAAAAATGAGTTTTCGCCAAGAGCGGTTAAAGCGGTTTGTGCATAAGGAATTAGAACTTCCGTTATGTATCGGTGTCCAGTCAGTGTACCGTTTTCGATGAAGACTAACTCCGTACGATCCATGGAATTTATTCCTGCCCAAAACATAACAGAGCCCCCTCCATAACGTGTGATTTCTTCAAAACATGCCTCTGCAAAGCGTTCTCCTCGTCTACGTAGCACTCGCCGACGTCGGTCTTCACCATGCCGAGATATCCTGGCTTCATCGGAGAACAATATCCTACCCCAGTCTTCATGAGTCCATGATACACAATTTCGAGCGAAGCTAAGCCTGGCAACTCGATGTCCACGGAGTAATTTAGGGCCGCGTGCCGGGCGATGACTATGTATATTAGCAGCGAGAAGCCTCCTCCTGACCGTCCATAGACTAATTTGCACATTTCTTACTTCTTCGAGGCTATTCTTGAGGTCCACATAAGACGATTTGCGATTTCTCAACGCTTGACTACCTAGAAAACGATCATCCCGTGGTTCGGTACATGTCTTTCTGCCAGAACCAGGCCTTCTCTTGACGGAACCGGTCTCTTGATAGCGCTGCCAGGTCCTTTGAACTGTCGACCGACTCACGTTTAGCCTCTGAGCCACGAAGCATTGGCTGCAACCTTCTTCAAGCAGCGCAATAATTTTGCTCGCTTTTATCACTTTATCTACCATTTTGGAGATTGCTAAACAGCAATAACAATACTTTTAAATGTCAAGGACATCAGATAATTTAATAAAAATTGTCAAAAAGTTAATTAGAGTCGATATTAACTATAGGGAATTCACGCCACAAAATGTAGTCAAAAGTTGTTTTCTTTGAAAACCAGGCTCAGTCAAAAATTTGAATTTGGAATGTACTTTTATAAACATTATGGCACTTTTATAACTGGCCAGTAACATGTTCAAATGATTAAAACCTTTTTGGTATTTTATTTTTTTCAGCCAGGAAGATAATCGAAACCGCCCGTTTTTTTTGCAAATGAGTGTATATAATTTTTTTTAAGAGTCGTTGTGATTTCAAACCGGGTGCAACGGAAAAAACGACAGGTAAGAGACACAAATACAAAAAGTCGCCTGTAATTAGTGAGCCAGAGCGAGAGAGCAAATGTCGGTCTTATTCTTTTGTCGATTTACTGAAGTTTCACTTCTATCGTGTGTGAGTCGCACACACACCTTTTTTGTGTAAATACATACATATTACACATAGATAACACCCAAACTCCGAAACAAATATTTGTAAATCACATAAACATCATTTGGTCCGACCCAGGATGAACCCGAGACCTGAACCACAGTCGCATTCACTACCACTACGGCACCGAAGCAGTTAAAAGTTATTGAAGGTTAGATGGCGTAGGCGTTTGGACTGCTATGCTAGTTATGGTTCGATTCCCATTGCTTGGTGTTCTTAATACATAATATATACTTTGTCTGTATCTATATTACCCGCAGAACAAGCTCTGATTAGTTCGGGACTAGATGATGTTTGGTACTTTTTATCCAACTATGGCAAAGCCAAAAGGAAGTAATGGTTTTGACAGTCCATATGTATGTTTGTATATTCCACCTGGTGTCTAAACTAGTGAACCGATTTCAATGAATAAGTATCAATAGATTCGTAGTAATGACTAAAAAAATCGACGGGTTGCACTCCGGGAGTGCCGGCAGAAGTGAAAACTTGAATATTAACGTTGTGCATTTTTGATATTTTGGAATGGTTAGAGAATAATTTTGTACGAATTGCTTTCATTATCAGTATAAAAGTACTATTATTTGTGTGGTGGAATACAATATTCATTTATTGCGCTATCGTACACAAACACGACAATTTATATTACATACACACACGAACATTCGCGCGAGCGCCCTGTGCCGCCTGTCTTGTCGCGTGACCTGACGCGAGTTTATACGTCCTCTCTCCATCCGTCTTACGAATTTTCGATCAGGTCACGTGACCTGACGCGAGTTTATACATTTTTACCCATTCCAAAAAAGTACACAGCGCCGCTAAAGAAGTTTTCACTTCAAAAAATATAACAAAAAATACGTGTTATAATTTTTTTACTTTATTTCTTCTACAGTACTTTAGATAATAACTATTATTCCTATTCAATTTTCCAATTAATTATCATTATCCTTACATTTCAGCAAAATGCCAGACATAGACAACCTGATGGAGGAATGGCCGGAACCCATGGAGGAAACATTGAACGAGATGGGTTTCCCTCCCGCAGCGTTAGATTGCTCCCTCTCCCAGTACGTGGACCTCGTGTGCGGTATATTCGACATCCCCGTAGGGGGGGATACGTTGAACGACAGAATACAAGCCTTGCATTTGTTATTTAGTCTGTATTCAGCGGTGAAGAACTCCCAATTGTATGCAGAGAGGGAGAAGGAAACCAGTGATAGCAATGTATGAAGATAAGAATAAATAATTGTTGTTGTTAGACCCTTGTGGAATTATTTTCTGATTATTAACAGAATAGGGTAGATGACCTAGTCAATTTAGTTACTTTTTATCATCTGTCAATCGACAACTTTGTATGAAAAATGTACTAAATACAAAGTTATGACGTCACTGTGTCATGACTGCACGGTTAGCCGAGTGGTTTCAGCGGTCGCCATGCCGCTTGCTACTGCGCCAAGTGTCGTGGGTTCAAATCCCACGCGGTACAACACTTTGTGTGATCCACGAATTGTTGTCCCGAGTCTGGATGTTCTTTGTGTCCGTTTCATGTATGTTTGTAAAGGCCCCCACGACACAGGATGTTTATTCCTAATGTGGGAGTTGTCTTTTTAAATAAACAAAAAACAAATAGAAATGAAAAGCTGCAATAATTATATTTTCTGAGATGTTTTGTAATGTTGATTTTAATGAAAGAGATATAGGTATTTATTTACGATACAGTCATCTATACTATTATATGATCCACTGTTAGACAGGGTTTATCTTAGACAAGCAGTTTTGGGATGCTATACGACGCTGGCCGGACGAGTTGGTAAAGGATGTTTTTAAGTGGGATCTATGACAATAGGGGTGATGTCGAATAAATAGGGGTCAGTTTTTTTTATTTCGTCGGACCACCACACGGAACGTTGTTTTATTTCATCTTCGTCATTCAATCACCACCATCGTCAGTCATCCTCTGTGCAGAGGATGCATGGAGGCAGAAGAAACGCCGCAGTACGTTCTCACAGAATGTAGATGTGTGGCAGACCAACGGGCGGACATCCTCCAATCGGCATCACTCCCGGAAGCATGTAACAACCTGAAAAGACTGCCGAGCTTCTGGGACAAACTAGGTTAGCTGGAGTAGGAAGATGACAAACACGTACAACGGCCCAATAAAGAGACTAAGTGCGGAAATGGCAAGGTAAAACAAACAAACAATCGTCATTCAATTTTAGTTGTATTATCATCGCAGCCATAAGACGTTCACTGCTCAACATAGGCCTTCAATCCTATTATTACATCTTTCTTATTATTTACCTTGTGAATAAAATATGCGTCAGGGCCATTTACTGTTTAGATAAAATAATTATATGGGTGGACAGTGAGGTTAAAACTTTACTTTAGTTACTCGTAATTCAAATCTTTACGAGATAAATCTAGAGAACTCGGCCGATACATACACAAAAAACTAAGGATGATATATGTGTGTCTACACATAACACTATTCTGTATATAGACTATTTAAAAAAATCGACGGGTTGCACTCCGGAAGTGCCGGCAGAAGTGAAAACTTGAATATTAACGTTGTGCATTTTTGATATTTTGGAATGGTTAGAGAATAATTTTGTACGAATTGCTTTCATTATCAGTATAAAAGTACTATTATTTATGTGGTGGATTACAATATTCATTTATTGCGCTATCGTACACAAACATGACAATTTATATAACATACACACACGAACATTCGCGCAAGCGCCCTGCGCCGCCTGTCCTCTCTCCATCCGTCTTACGAATTTTCGATCAGGTCACGTGACCTGACGCGAGTTTATACATTTTTACCCATTCCAAAAAAGTACACAGCGCCGCTAAAGAAGTTTTCACTTCAAAAATAGGCCATCCGCTGTATCGCGGGGGACTTTACACCATACATGAAACGGACACATAGTGTTGTCGCATGTGGAGTTTGAACCTACAACTCTCGGCGCAGTAAAGAGCGTCTTCGCGCCCACCCACTGCGCCATTCGTGCAGTCAAAACAGCAGCTATTGACAAGAAGAATACAAACAAAAAAGTTAAATAAAAATACGTAATGTTAAATTATATTTATTGTAACTCAAATGAGATCTACATTAGGGTACTTGGAAGACTACATAGGACTAAAGTATTACAATAATTCTACACACGACCATAGAAAAATATTTCATTTAACATGTCTAACATTACCAAGTGTTTCATTACAGTCGTCTAACACATAATGGCTAACCGTAACTAATTCATTTTATATAAATATACTTCGACTAATATCGACTAAACAACTAAACCCTTTGGATACTGGCTGTTATAATTGTCTACGCGTGTGCCGTCGTCGACAAGCGGAGGGGCTGCGGGGCGCGCGGGGCGCATCGAAGGTTCGAGAGGACTCGACGCCGGCCGCCACTTCGCTTCTCGCCCGCTGCGACAGCGCATACATTTTAATTTTATTAGTCAAAGTCAAGATTAAACGGTTTCTACCAGAGTACTGAGATATTATTTCTCCTAGTACACACCACATCCGCCGCTACAATAATCCTAGTCACCAATAGTATGAACATATACATAGAGCAAGAGTAACATAGACACTGAGACGCAGCGCAGTAGCTGATTCATCAAATTATGATAGTTGTGACTCAAATTATAATTATCTATTGCCTTTTTTATTTACTGATAAAATGGATTTTCTGGAATTTATAAGAGACGATCCCTGATTTGGTTTCGTCCTTTCTTTTCAAGGCTTGTCCAGTTAGGAAAGACCGAACTAATCTGTTCAAAAAAAAACTTTCAAAAGTGTTTATGACCGGAAGTGATTGCAGAGTAAATTATTTCATTTCATTTAAGACCCTTCCCTCTGTCAAATTACAAGACCAATGAGCCTATGCATTACACTGTTATAACAGAATGTATATAAGTGTGCGTGGAATTGTGAATAGTATTGTTTTAATCTTTATGTGTGAGTTCGTAGTGACAGACGATTGTTTTTGTATGTGAGTGTAATATGTTTATGTGAGAAGATTTCCCGCCGAAAAAAATGACAGATTGTTTTGTATCAGAAAAAGATGCTATTGTGTTTCTCTATGGTCATACTGTTGGTAAAAAATTACGAGTATCTACATTTTGACCTAGTTCTATCGGCTTTGGTCATTGTAGACTAATACTCGCAATAGTAACAAGAGGTGGATAGCGTTCATGTATTTCGACACTTCAACATGAAATTGAGCTAAGAGATTTCAATAT
This sequence comes from Spilarctia lutea, assembly GCA_916048165.1. Classification (NCBI taxonomy): domain Eukaryota; kingdom Metazoa; phylum Arthropoda; class Insecta; order Lepidoptera; family Erebidae; genus Spilarctia; species Spilarctia lutea. The sequence continues at coordinate 2,475,375 of OU696488.1, forward strand.
CATAATCATCGATAGACTTTAGACACTCCACTCCAAAAAGGTGTCGATAAACTAAAATATATTGGCCAGACGTGTTGGTACACTCGTAGTTTGTTTCAAGTTTTCCTTATCGTTAAATTATATAAATAAGAAACAAATAGAAAAAAAAATAACATGAAAATAATTCATCAAGTTTATTTAACAAAAGAAAAAATATTTTTTGCAATCTTAATTCTGCTAAAGTTAGCTATGTTTTTATAATTATTTTTAAGTAGGAAAATAAAGGACTAGAGATACACAAATTAGAGCTTTATAATGCGTTTATATAGAATGCTTTATTCATGAGCATGCATTCGGCGATTGATCTACCACTCTGGGAAATGGCCGGACATTATGTTTGTAAGTATATTGCTGTCTCTTTTCATCGTTATGGCAATTGCCTGGCCTGTTCCGGTAATGATAGGAATCCAGAACTCTTGGCTTCGATAAGTAATCAGTATTTTCGTTGCCATATATTGGGGTCAGACAGTCGTATGTGTACTTTCTGTCTCTTTCTGTCGTGTACTCTATCTACCTCTTTTCAATTATGACGTAATGAATTATACGTCATAAAAAGTGATTATTTTTCATGTAGACTAAATTTTTGATAATTTTATAAGTGATGTGGACTAACTGCCGAAACTAATCACCAATCCAATCTTAAATCTATAGATTTTAGGTGGTTCCATGTTCGTTCAATCGTTCCAAGTTAATATTTTAATGATATTTAGTATCGAATTGAAATTAGATTAGTTTCAACAGTTAGTTCGCTAAGTAAAGTAACTTTATATACCCACATTAGACTCGGTCATAAGTCACACAGTCATAAACCATACAGCCTTGGACATTATTTAACAAAGGGTCTCAAAGGGAGGATCAGACTGCGGTCCAACGGTTGATGTTGGAAAGTTGTATTTATGTTAATTGGCGCGAGAATTTCTATATCGCGATACAGGATTAGTTATTCCGTAGTTCAGTGTGTCTTCGATAGATGGCACTGTAATATATTTTGGTTGCGCTGAATCTGGATGTAGAGACAGTAGGTAACATATGCTATTGTTATCCTATCTTGACTGTAACCGAGTAGGCAGTGACTAAATGTTTTTACTAAACCTAGATACTATTTGTAGACCACACAAAGCTTTAAACTATTGCTCGGATCTAACAAAAATAAACTACTATTAACATACTGTCTGTTTGCTTTTTAATATTCAAACGCACTTAAATACATCATACTAATTATAGACAAGAAGAGTGATGTAAAAAAATTAAGTCCATAACAAATTATTAGTAACACATATTACCAGTAACTTGGACCATATATTACTAGTAACGTAAATTACATATTACTAGTAATGTCTTCTATAAAACTTAATGCTAATGCAAGGAGTGAATTCGCGTCGGTAATGTATTGCATCAAACTCGAGCCCGCAATTTGCCTATTTTCTTAAGAGTCATGTTAAGTGGCCACTACAGTCTATAAACCGTAGCTTGATCTCATTGACAGATAGCTATGAAACCGAAGAAGTAACGTTAAACATGCGAATTTATTTTGTATTACCTCTTTTTTCATTCTTTGCACACACAATACATTATAAATATGTAATTTACAACTAAACTGTCAGAGAGATCAAGCTATATTATAAGGACTATAGCAGACAATTGTTTCAACCCAACGGAGCCAAACCTCCCCAATTACTTAAAGGGCCCCCTCATCACAGCCTTTCTCGTGTTCATTTTTATTATAAGTGTATTTGTATGTTGACACATGTCGCAATGACACACAAGCACTTACCACCCGAATTTGCCACTTAACACAGTCTTAACTTGCAATTACACTACCGTCGCTTACTAATAAAGTCGAAAATAAAACAAAGATAACAAGTATTTATATTATTACCCTGTGCGCCAAGATCCAAAGGGCGCGTCCACACACGTAATTTGACAATAACCTACATATATTTACATGTAAAGAGCAAATTCACAAAGCATCATATCACAGTTTTCCATATTTTGCACCCACACTTTCTATAATTTAATATTTCACTAAAACGCCCCGAGCACACTGTTATATTTAACCGCAACGATTTTATCTATATAACTAATAGTCCACTCGCATTAAGAAAATAATGACGTCACGATTAAGCCCCGCCCCTTGACCAATCGGGTTCCATAGCCAAGTTAACATTCTACAAACGTAAACTTTAATAGGAACCTAACAAACGTGGTTTAGGGTGTGGTGTGGAAATGACGTCATCTCAACGTCATCAACAACCCATCCCCACGCTAGTCGAGTGCGGATTGGGGACAGGCAAGACAACGTTGGGGCTCCGTGTCTTGCCGTTGGATGTTTTTATGCCGCTCAAAGACATGACTATTTATCCTATGATAACAACCTCGGAATCACGGAGACGCTTATGGTGTCATGTCACCAGAGGTCGCCCATCCAGGTACTGACTGCGCCGTCGTTGCTTACCCAGTTTACCCGCCCAGTTACACACGACGATTGTTTCTAATCGCCTAGTGCAACTGGGCTATGAGCGCTTCTCAACGTGGTCAAAACAAAATATGTAATAAAAGAATTGTAGAAAGAGACAACGCGACACAATTGCATCTTGTCTAAAAGAGCTATTCAAGGTCAAGAGACATTCTGATCTTATGTATTGTGTCATGGTTTCTATCAGTTATTTACAAAGATGTTTGGCATAATAATCAAAGGACGTCCCGATGATCTATCTTTTAAAAAAAAACATGTTCTCATCCACTCCATTTAAAAAAAAAACTGTTGTGGTCAAAGAATCAGTGGCTCGGTTTGTAACATACATACTACATACAGTTCCTGCAGTCCTGAGACTGTGTCTTTTAATTCACTTATTTTTTTTACGTATTTTCACTTTTTTGTCATCAGTCGATAGTACACGCACACTCAAAGTTAAATATTTTGTCGTTTGTGTTTTTAGAAATCTTCTCTTGCACTGTTCACATCATCTGCAATAGAGAAAAATTGTGTGAATATATTTTTAAAGACATCTTATTAAAAATAAATTCTGTGTCGCGGTGGATTTCACAAAACGAACACAAAGATGCAGACTCAAAACAATAATGTGTGTGTCACACAAAGTGTTGTCCCAAGCGGGGTTTGAACCCACAACACTTGGCGCAGTAAAAAACGGTAAAAAACCGTGTTTTATGAATCCGTAGATTCTTTATAAATTCCTCCATTTTTATCAGAATTGGTTAACCCATAGTCACATAGTCCACGGGCCCACATACAAGGGATTTCAGTGATTAATAACAGGCTGAAAGTTTATACACAGCTTCGTTTTGACGAGACACCCAACTTTTATCATTGGACCAAATTCTGATAGTGGCAGGAAAAAGCGGGATAAAAAAATATTAACATTATCTTGACAAGTAGGTCTCAAAAAAATTACCATCGAATTTGTATGCCGATGCATTTTTTATGTAAAATATATATTTTGCAAGCCCCAAAACAAAAATCAGCTTGTTATTAATGAAAATGAATAAAAAATTTCAAGTCACCATTCTGACATGTTAGAGCTGGGGGTCACTCGGAAGGTACCATTCACTTTGTATGCCACAAGTTTTTCTCAGTTTTCCATCGTATTTTCTCGAAGTATTGATTTTTAGAAACTGTTATTATTTAATTTGGGACACTCATCAAATCGACGTGTTCCGCTCCCTATCGCGCTTTTTCCTGCCACTATCAGAATTTGGTCCAATGATAAAAGTTGGGTGTCTCGTCAAAACGAAGCTGTGTATAAACTTTCAGCCTGTTATTAATCACTGAAATCCCTTGTATGTGGGCCCGTGGACTAACAGTGTTGTCTAGACTTCAACTAAAACTAAGCTAATTTGTGTTTAGTTGGGGTTTAGTCTCATAAGACCTATAAACATTACATGGAAATATGTAATAACTAATGGTTTAAGCGGTATCCTTGCCATTTCATGGGTTCAATTTCGCCATAGGACAACAATTTGTGTATTGATGTTCTGAGTCTGGGGGCCTTTGTGTCAGCATAGAAAATGTTTGTAAAGTCCCCCGCGACACAGGATATAGTCCTAGAGCGGGAGTGATGTTTTTTTTGAAATCGGTTGAAAAATAAAAGACCAGTTCTTTACCTGGCTAGTGATAGTGGAACAGGTTGAAGAGTCGCCTGTTGAAGGGAAACCGTTGCTGCTTAAGCTCCGACAGCGGCTCCTCGTCGTTCCTGATGCAGAAGTAGCTGGTGATCGCGCTGCGGCAGATCGGACATTTGTCCAGTTTTGCTGGAATAATATACAAACAGATATTAATTGTTATATTTTTTTTTGTATAGGGTTTTATATTGCCATCAGCAATAGCCTTTAATGGTCTATTTATAGACGTAGGCCTCTCCTTAAAAAGGATTTTGGCGTATTACCACACGCTGGCCAGGTAAACTGCTATAAATAAATAATAAATAAATAAATATTCCGGACATCTAACACACAAGGCCATCTAGTCCCAAGCTAAGCAGAGCTTGTATAATGGGCACTAGACAACTGATATAAATACTTATATGCTTTTTTTTATAAATACATATATTTTATACATAGAAAACATTATGCGCCGTGCACGTATTTTCCTTGCCTAATAGCAGGGCTTGAAAAAGCATCTCACTAGCCCTCCATAGATATAGTACAGGATAGTGTGCGCTACCATGCCGCATTATATGTATTCGCGATGAGGACGGTGGCTACTCTTGCATTCTACTAAGCAGGGAGAAGTCATTTTGATAGGCTTATATAAAAAAAACTATCCGGGATGGTAAACGAATTAGAAATATATTAATATTGTGTGATATTAGTACATCGGATACCGGGATCGAGATATACGAATTTCACTACATGAGAAGAGAGAAGAACTGCTACGCTGCTATAATATGTTTTTACCTTGAATATGTACCTAATCTATATTAATATTATAAAGCTAAAGAGTTCGTTTGTTTGTTTAAACGCGCTAATCTCAGGAACCGCTGGTCCGATTTGAGAAATTTAAGCTAACACCAATTGGAGCGGAGCCCCAATAAATATGTTTTAAAAAAGGGGGAAATTTATTACACTACGGGCGGCGAAAAGTAGACGTAACCGAGATTGCGAGGGTCAGCTAGTCTCTTTATAAAAAAACAATAATGTTGCACAATGAAAATTTTTATTGGTAATAAAATTGAACCGTGTCACGAAAGGTTAAGAGTCGGTTTAATAGAGGTCAGTTCTGAAGGTTGGTATTGGTTGATCACCTATTCAGTATTGGCGGCGTCGACTCTCGGATGTACGGACGATTTTTGAATAACAATTAATTTGAAACACAATCTTTCCACTAGAGGATGTGAGCTATAATATACATTGATTACTGGTAATATTAAGTGGGAGAACCATGTTGAGCATAACGTGGATTTAATAAGCGACTGCATATCAAAAGGTCTCGGGTTCGATTTCCAGGTCGTTTCAGTTGAACAGAGATCACAGCTGTCAAAATCTATTCCTGAAAGGAGATTCCTCATAGCATCAGTTATTTGCCAATGAAAGTCCCGACAAAATCTGTCTAGCTGTTTCAGAGATTAGCCAGAACAAACAAACAGGTAAAAATGCAAAAAATGTTTTTTTTTGTTGAAGTACCGTTTATATTTTATATGCATTTAGTAAAAAGCTGTTCATTTGAAATTACAAACAGAAATTTAAATTTTATTTATTTCCATAGTTAGGTCATTCTGGACCTTTTAAATTTAATTGACTTCGTTAAAATTTCAAACTCTCAATAGTTAGCATAATTTAAATCGCCAATTCAAATTTAAACTCCCATTATATACAAATTTCGATATAATGACCGACCTGCCTGAGCTGAACTCATTGCAAGGTGATTCGATTTCAAAGGTCATTGTCTATACAAATAAATAAAATTGAAGTGTCAGTTTGTAATTTCAAAATAACAGCTTTACTCTAAATGCAAAAAAAATAGTGTAAACGATATTTAAATTAATAAATCAACTTTTAAAATTTTGTCTGTCTGTTTGGTATAATCTCTAAAACGGTTGGATCAATTTTGATAGCATAAAAACCGCGGACTGTAGAGAGTCCATAACAAGTATACTTTTCGAAATATATTATCAGTATGGTTTCTATGGTACAGACCGCCATGTGTGTGGCCGCGGATGGACGGGATGGATTTTTCCCTCCATCCGCTTCAATGGCCAGCCGCGAGGTGCCAGCAGACGGTGCCTGCGCTAGTGGGAGCAGGCACTGGGAGGGATCTCAATATCTTTGTTAAGACATTAAGACCCCTCCCAGCGCTTTCAGTTCCCGGATCCCTGCCTTATAAGGCGCAGAGTGGCACCCCGAAACCTTCTGCATATAAAATGAAAATCGATGGAGCCGTTTCCGAAAATCAGATGGTTTATGTATATATATAAGAAGTGCTCGTTTAAAGGTATTAGATATTTTATTTTGACACATTTCACTTCACATACAACCGTCTGATCCCACACTAGCTGGCAAATGTACTATTTTTTTTACGTGTGGAAGATCCCACCGTGGTTTGCGCCGGAGTGCTGTATAGGAATCGAAATACGACAGCACGAATGCTGTCATTTTAGGTTGGTCTTCTGTGAAAGAAAAGTCACACTAAAATCAGCTTGGCTCTACTACCTTGTAACCTTGTTGTACCTAATTCCTAAAGTTTCTATTCAGCCCTTGTTTTGACACACAATGCCATATTCGTCACAAAAAATTGTATCATTCATCCGTTTGTGATTCTGTTCACGTTTCAATAAAAAAAAAACTGACTTCAAGAACTGCTCCAAATTAAAATGGGACCACTCCTCTTTTGTTGAAGTCGGTTAAAAAAGTTTGTGTTGTACTTACGTAGACAGCTGGCACAAAGACAAGCATGGCGGCAAGGCAGTAACGCTCGCGACAGCGGCTGAGCGGTGCACACGCAGCAGAGCGCTTCGGCACCGTCCCCTGTCTCGTAACCCTCTGCACCTGCTCCGAGCTCGCTGCTCACGTACAGTTGCTGTGGACGTACATAACAAACTATTTTTACTCTCATCATCTTCCGATTCATAATCATCATCATCAAAAGTATCTAATAGTTGAAAGCCTTGGTGGCGCAGTGGTAGCACATGCGACTGCTGTTCTTGAGGTCTCGGGTTAGATTATCGGGCCGAATCAAATCTATGTATGACCTGCAAATGTTTGCTGCGGAGTTTAGGTATTTTCTGTTTAATATGTACGTATTTACAAAAAAGTAAATATATAATTATATCACTTGTACTTGCACGAGCTCTGTTTAGTTTGGGACTAGATGGCGTTGTGTAATCTAAGTCTGAAATTTTATTATTAGTTACGTTGGACTTAGGTTTCATATTAAAAAGAGGATTCGTCCAACTATATGGATACTATACTACGCTGGCCAGACGGATACCATAGGGTTGGTTAAATTCGCAAATCTGATTAAATAAATGATTTCGAAAAAAAGCGGAATTTCGTAACAAAAAACCGGTAAATCGTAACTAAATTTGACCAATGTGATTAGGTACTGATCATTAGTTTTTTTTAATATTAGGTTATGATCGAGGCTTCCAAGAAACTTATAATCTTTGCTATAAGTTGTGATTTAAGAAGGCGTGCGTTTACCCGTTTACCCTTGGGAGAGTCACGCTTCGGCATGAATGGGCCGACTCGACCGGAGTGATACCACGGCCTCATAGAAAACCGGTGTAAAATAGCGCTTGCGCTGTGTTTCACCGAGTGAGTGAGGATACCGGTGGCCCATACCCCAACCCCTCCCTCCATCCCCCTTCCCATCCCTCAAAGGTAGGCAACGCACTTGTGACGCCTCTGGTGTTGCGGTTGTCCATGGGCGGCGGTAATCGCTTACCATCAGGCTATACGTCTGCTCGTTGGCCCACAATTCAATAAAAAGAAAAAGCGTTATAAGTACAATTTCTTGTCAACGGGGAAAGTTTTCCAAGCTCGCAATGAGCATGGTGACCACGACTCTTCAATTCTACTTATGCTTTCCATCAGACAAAATAGAGTTATTTTGGCAGCTAATACATAAAAAACCCATTAAATTTAATATAATTAAATAAAACGATTTACGGAATGGGATTGTATAACTTCGTATCAAAAGGTTTTATGGTCTCAGTAAATAGGGTAACGTAGAAACAAAAGGAAATAGGTAATATAATATTTATGTGCTTTTTGATAAGAGTTGTTAATACAACTCTTATCAAAAAGCACTTAATAGTGCCTACCTGTTATGGGCGAATGCGTTTAACAATTCAATAGTATTAAAAAGAATATAGCAATAGAACCCTCTAGAATGCGAGGTCTATCTACAGAATTTCGATATTTGTGTAAAACTGGGGATGTGAAGTCAATAGAAGTCGCTCCAAGTGAAAATTCGAAGTTTAGCCGCATCGTAGTACCTACATTATTTAAACCGAAACTACGTTAGTTGATGAAATAAGTCTTGAAGGGAAATAATTAAATAGAGTAAACGATACTTCAGTCAAATTAGTTAATTTATATCTTCTGTCAAAACGATAACTTTGTATGAAAAATGTACTAAATACAAAAACATGTGACGTCACTGTTTTAGACTACTCAATCGAACAATATATTTAATTGTTCAGTTGATTAAACTTTGTAATAGAAATGAAAAGCTGTAGCAATTATATTTAACGCAATGTTTTGTAATATTTGCTTTAATGAAGTAGACATCGGTATTTATTAACGATATATTTATCTACCTTATTTTGTATAGACTATATTCTTGATTAATTTCACTTCTATATATTTATACCAGCTAATGTAAATAGGGGTGTTATTTATTTGAGTTTTAGTTATGTAAACATTAGAATATACATTACTACACGGAAATTTTATTGTAACTAAAATTAATATTTTTATGTAGGTATATTGTTAACGTTTCTTTCAATTATTGAATTACTTTCACTCTTCAATCTCTATAGGTATATCTTTAAAATAAGTACCTATCCTAACCAGACCGATTCACTGACTGAAGCGAAGCATGAAATTCTGCACAAATGTTCCTTAGATGACCAAGGTGGACACTAAAAATTCCACTCCTAAAAGTGGAAATTTATATAAATTTCATTATTTTTTGTAGCAGCGTATCGTAGAATAATTTTCAGTACAATCTTTGCGCAATAAAAACAATAAGTCGTTAAATTATTGCGTTAGCGCTGCCGTTGGAAGTACGAGAGTGCGGAGGTGAAGGGTTTAAAATGCCAGCCTTACTAATAAGTATTGCACTTAGTGGCTAGTTGTTACTTATTTAATAAATAGGTTTTATGGATATACTTTGTAAATATAGGTTACCTTCAAACAAGACAGATGTCCGTTGGCTTGTTTCAAATATTGAGCGATGATGCCGCTCGGCAGCGGACATTGGTCGTCCCGGATGTGGACAACACTGACTAGCGCCACCTGGAAACACGTAAATTAAACTTCAGAGAGTGTAAAAATGGTTAATTGACTGCCTGGGTGGTGCAGTGGTAGTGTGTGCGACTGCTGTGCTTGAGGCCTCGGGTTAGATTCCCAGGTCGGACCAAATGTTTGTATGATCTGCAAATACTTGTTTCGGAGTTTGGGTGTTTTCTATGTATGTATTTGTCATACGTGGGAGAGCCACGCTTCGGCATGAAGCAAGCAAGTGGGTGATACCATGGCCTCACAGAAATCTGGTGTGAAATAGTGCTTGCGCTGTGTTTCACCGAGTGAGTGAGGAAACCGGAGGCCCATACCCCAACTCTCCCTATCCCCCAAATGCCGGCAACCCACTTGTGATACCTCTAGTGTTGCGGGTGTCCACACAAATGAGATAGCTCGACCGGAGTAAACCATGGAGTCATATAAAACAGGTGTTGAAAATTATTTTGTCTTCTGTGAGATTGCCAGAGGTCGAATCTCTTCTTCTAACATTCTGGAGGCCAGTCAAAGGCCGATAACGCACAGTAAGTAGATGTAATTTTTTTTTTTTATATCCGTCTAAACAGCAAATCTGGAGGTAGCCGGATACCGGTAATATCACGAAAACACCTAATATTTAAATAAAAATGTAATTTAGACGTAAATCATATTGTTAGTCCTTGGATTAACCGTAACATTCTTTAGATAAGCGAAATTGTATGACGAAAACATAATGCAAAGGCGAATGCGCTATCTGAATGAAAATTGTTCTGCAACAGTATCAAGTCAATTTAATAAATTTAAAATACTTATTTTATGTATGTTTTCTTTTTCTATGTGTTCATTATATATATTTTTAGGGGCATATTTTTCGCAGACAAGATGTCTAAATGGGTCAAAAAGTTCTGAAGTGGCGACCACGTACTCGAAGAAGGGGGATGAGTAGGCCCCTACAAGGACGTGGGCAGCACAGGACCGGTTAGGGAGAGCCTTATGAGGGCTGTGTCCAGCAGTAGACGTCTTCCAAAACAATAAAATTTCAGGGCTTAATAATAGGAGTAAAGATAAGCCTCTCCTTAATAAATTTATTTATTGTAGTCACATTACATCTAGAAAACAAAGTGTCGTATTTTATCTGATTTAAACTTTATTAATTTTCCATTTTTGAGAGGTAACATTTTTTAATCATCATCACCAGCCCGTTCACCCCAGACCCCGGTCTGTTGCTTTCTATATCCAGTCGCTGCCAGCCTTCTTATAACCGCTGAAGTAAGAGCGTTCAGGAGTGGAGACCGCGTCTTGGCAAACGTAGTGTGAGACGCTCTTTGACTAGATGGCAGGACGGCTAATGTAAGAGGGACATTTTTATTATCTAACATTAAATAAAAATTGTAACATTGTTTTTTATTCATTTCAGTTACTTCTACAGATTATAGCCGTATCACATCAACATTTGATTTATCACATATTGTAAGATTGATATTATCTAAACGTCCATCACATTGACTTTCAAATCAGATAAAGAAATGTTAAACATTTCGCGGTTTTCAGGCCTAAAATCCTTTCCTTCAAACTATAGCTGCGAAATTCTTAAGCAAGGTTAAATAAACAATGCTGTTCTTAAACTACTGATTTAAATATTACAGCGTTGAGGAAACCTTTGCGATGACGAACAGGAAACGAGGAAGGTTCCTCGGCCATATTATTTACGTTTCTAATGCTATTTTTAAATAGTTTTTATGATGACTTTTTAACAAAAAGTTTTTACATATTAAGGTTTTTGATACAGCTATTGACTTTACTGCTTTTTGACTGCCTCGGTGGCGCAGTGGTAGTGAATGCGACTGCTATACTTGAGGTCTCGGGTTCAAATTCTGGGTGGGACCAAGTGTTTGTGTGATATACAAATATTTGTTTCGGAGTTTGGATGATTTCCTATGTATAATATGTATGTATTTACAAAAACAAAGTATATATGTATTCATATCAGTTGTCTAGTACCCATAAAACAAACTCTGATTAGCTTGGGACTAGATGGCGTTGTGTTAGATGTCCGGAATATTTATTTATTTACTGTTAGGTATACATTTATCGGTTGTGCATTAAATGTATTTTGACTTGAACGATGATGTTGTTATATTCGGTTTCTGCTGTATTGTTATCCTGATATCAAGAATGGTACTTTCTGATTTTGTTACGTAAAATATTGATTTTAAATATTATTGCAACACCTACATTAATGTATGTAAAGTCCCCCGCGACACAGGTATATTCTTAATGCGAAAGTTGTCTAAAAAAAAGTTAGCTAAGCCTTATATACCCTACTGGTACTGAGAGAGTACTTTTTGTGGAATAGAGGGGTAAACGACCAGACGTATCACTTGAAGATAAGCGACAACCACCGCCCGTCGACTCATACAACTTAAGAGGACATAATGTTACCCTTTCAGTCTCAGGAATCAGATGAGTTCCGGTGCCTTCACTGAACATCGGTTTTCTGTGAGACCATGGTATTCTTTTTTTTTCTTTAAAAAGACAACTCCCGCATTAGGAATATACATCCTGTGTCGCGGGGGACTTTACAAACATACATGTAACGGACACAAATAACACCCAGACTCAGGACAACATTTTGTGGATCTCACAAAGTGATGTCCCACGTGGGATTTGAACCCACGGCACTTGGCGCAGTAGTGAACGTTTAAACCACTAGGCCAACCGTGCAGTCAAATCAGTCCAACCTACTGTCTTCAAATGAAAAATATTGCCTCCAAGACTAGTAATATAGGTACAAATAATAAGTAAATAATAAATGATATTTAACGAATCGTTACCCGCTACTGTAATTTAAAATAGAGATACAAATTAGTGGAACACTCCTGTCTCTCATCAATATTTAATATTTACCGTATCATCGGGCCTGAGCTCGCCCGTATCCCGAACATCCCTGGCTAAGATCACTACAAGTGGATAGCACGAGCGGGGTGGGGGACCCAGCTGGAGAGGCTCCTCGGTGGCCAAGTTTAAAGGCTGCTCGTCATGAGGGCTACTCCTGAAACATAATAAAAAAACAGATGGTTTTGTCAGCCATGTGCGAATACTGGTATCTACACAAATATGTATTATTAACAGTACTAATCTATAATAATATTATAAAGCTGAAGAATTTGTTTGTTTGTTTGAACGCGCTAATCTCAGGAACCGCTGGTCCGATTTGAAAAATTATTTCAATGTTGGATAGTTCATTTATCGAGGAAGGCTACATGCTATATCATCGCTAATATTAATAGGAGCGGAGCACCAATGACGAATGTTTCAAAACTAGGGGAAAATGTTCACGCTACGGGCAATAGAAGACGCAAACAAGGTTGCGTGTATCAGCTAGTACTAATAAAATAATACTTATATTACAAAACATTGTGAAAGTACGTATGACCAACGACTAGAACTGTGAAACAAATCTGGCCAAATTATGTTCCAGGAATCATCACACGCAAATGATAAAATAAGCTGAATGTAGCAATATTAAAAGGTTCCTATTAAAGCTTTCTCTTTCTCGAACTTAAAATAAAATTCGAGAACAGCACACAGGAGAAGGTTTTATAGTTTCTGAGATATGGAACCTTGAAAATTAAAAATATATTGCGTGCTCTAGATTCGTCATGGCCAACCTTAGTTAAGTCATTGACCGTCGATTATTTACAATATTATGTATAGGTATGCAGGTTGTGCCCATATTAGATTCTTATCTCTGCTTTGTCTCTTATCTCTGCCTCGGTTACGTAGTGGTAGCCTATGCGACTGCTAAGCTTGAGGTCTCGGGTTCGATTCCCGGGTCGGACTAAATGTTTGTATGATCTGCAAATATTTGTTTCGGAGTTTGGGTGTTTTCTATCTATAATATGTATGTATTTACAAAAATAAACTTTATAAGTATTTATATCAGTTGTCTAGTAACCATAACATAAGCTCTGCTTAGCTTGGGACTAGATGGCGTCGTGTGTTAGATGTCCGAAATATTTATTTATTTATCTCTGGCTCCTTTATGCGCATCCATAATGAATCCCTACTATAATATTATAAAAGTGAAAGTAGATCTGTCTGCCTGCCACAAATTTAGGTAGGCTAGTTATTACCGACATACACACGGGTGGAGTCACAGGTAAAAGCTTGCAATATTATAAAGCAAAAGAGTTTGTATATTTGTTTGATGATCCGGGAATCCATTGAAAAAAGTAAAAAAAATATTTGTTTTTCTTCTGCGTCTCTCACGCAGCCGAAGTTGGGCAGCTGAACTAGTTAATAACAGTAGCAACATGTTTTTTACTAGAATCATTCAAGGTGAGTAGTTTCAAGGTTTTATGCACATTGCATAACGAGAATACAGCGGTGTATACACAGTTTTAGAAATACCACAAGTTTTTTTCATGTTGTGTTAATACAATATGCATATTATGTACGAGGATTTTGCTCTGTAACGAATATTATAAATATTTTGGTGTGAAACAATTTATGCAATCAGATCGACTGTTGCCGTGGCGACGCTAACCTTATATTATTTTCTTTTAATATCAATTTATTTCATAACCATTACTTTTATATAATAATTTCGATGTTATAAATCTCAATTTCAAACCACAACTCCATTTTATTACTATTATTTTTCTGTTAAACTGTACGGTTTAATGACTGACTCGACAGCACGGTTGGCTTAGTGGATTTAGCGGTCGCCACGCTGCTTTCTACTCCGCCAAGTGTTGTGGGTTCAAATCTCACATAGGACAACACTTTCTGCGATTCATAAATTGTTATTTTGAGTTTGGGTATTCTTTGTTAAGTCTCCCGCGACACAGAATGTATATTCATAATGTTGTCTCGTAAAAAAACAAAATATTATGAGAATGTGTTTCTTTAACAACGAGAAAGAAAGAAAGAAAGAAATATTTATATGTTAGAATATAGTATAAAAGATGTTATCACATTATAATACGTTCCTTATATTCTACCATATCTGGTGTACAAATTTTAAATCTTACGTTTAATAATATTTAATTCCATTTTACTTTTCGTTATTTAATTTTTTTCATGCTTTGTTTCCTCTTTTAATACCTACATTATATTAATTATAGTATTGTAATTGTAATTTATAATTAAGTACTATTAAGTTACTTTGGTATTTTGGTCTTTGTAACTACTACTTTATTCTTAACACGGTGTTGTTATAGTCGTTCCAATACTTTATTTAACTTTTGACAGATCACGCACATAAAGTTTTGTAATAATTTTTGATACAATGTACTACAGATAATACTGTACTTTATGGGCGGGCTCCGCCTACTTAGGGATGTGCATTCGTAATTAATGACCACAGACTATAAAAACGGTTTTGAAATAAATCGATTATCGATAATATTAATAAAACATACAATAAAATTATTGTGATTATATTTTATATCAAATCACGTAAAAAGCTTTATTATTTTGCATTAAAATGCCCTAAATGTCTCTGTTTCAATGCATAAATAATTTGCGTAATGAAAACAGTTCCATCGTACTCGTACCTAGTAATGGGATCGAATGTATTCGCCGCAAATTAATGAATCTAAAATAATTGTTTAGACTTACTATAGTTGGTTCAAATAAAAACTACCTGCGGTACCTACTTGTAATGAACAGGTACAAAATGTTGAAATTCGTAGTAATTTACGGATTAAAAATAAAACAACCAAAAGAGGTACTGTAATACTAATTTTAATTATAAAGAATCGTCTTCTTCGTATGACCAGGAATCATCATCACTTGAGTTCTCAGTAATATTGATTATCATTTCTTGGATAGATAAATTGTCGAATGCAACATCCCGATCCCAATCCGACATTATCACCTTCTTTGTTTTTTCTACAACATTCGCCCAGTTTTCTGGAGTTACTTTTTCACACGCATTTTTCAGTAAATTCAGCATTTTTCTTGCGGTGAAAGGAGGAGTTGTATTGTTCCTCGCAGCATATCCTTTAACTTGTGCCCAGATCATTTCAATTGCATTATATTGGCAGTGATATGGGGGAATTCTGAGGACGGTATGCCCATGCTCTGCTGCCATTTCATCTATGACGTATCGTTTTGGCAGCTTCTTTGTTTTTAATATCTTTACTAACTCTACTTTTAGTAGGGACTCATTCACCTCTTCGCCATTGTCACGGAGCCAGTTTATAATTTCATGTTTTTTGTTGGCCTGTGTTGGTATTTTATTAATTTGACGAGAGTGATAAGGTGCATTATCAATAAATATTATTGATGGCTCTTCGAGTGATGTAAGCATTTCTCTGAACCACTTTTCATACACGTTCGAATTCATCTCCTCATGATAATCTCCTGTTTTCTGGGATTTAAAAGCTAATAGAGCGCCTGGCACAAATCCTTTTACTGTTCCTGCATGACAAATAATCAGTCGTTCGCCTTTTCCCATTGGTACTGTAGAAGTGGAGCCAACGGTGTTGTCAGTCCAAGTTTTTGACAGCGTATGATTCGCATTGAGCCAAGTTTCATCTGTGAAAACAACATTCGACCAATCTTCTATTTTTTTTGCTTGTCTTAAAAAATCGCATCTATACAAAGCAATATCATTGCGTTCCATTAAAATTTTTCGTTTGTCACATTTTTGGAATAACATTCCAATGTCTTTCAATACCTTTGTCAGAGAAGATTTTTGACCACGGAACAAACCACTATTTCGAAGAGATTGTGTTAGTTTTTTAATGTTGGAATCTCTTTTCTTTGGTAATAGTCGTATATATGACGACGAATAGCATCAGCGTCAAAATTCAACGGCTGTAACTTTACTAGGCGGACGTTTTTTCTTAGGTGTAGATAGCTTATTCTGTTCCATGCCACTGCTGCCGTAGCCTTCTTTTGTTATTTTTGCCACTGTTGGAGCACTAATACCTAATGCTGCTGCAACACGGTCTCTAACTTGAGTCACTGGTATAAGAGGCCCACCATTACGGCTTTCCTTTTCAAAGTATTCACGAAGTCGCAAGACAAACTCTCTTGTTTGTCCTTTGAGTACTTTCTTTTTTGGCATTTTGACAGTAACGAAGGCAGGAACGATACGCTCAACTCAACCAAACGTGAGAATTCACAAATAAATCAATACGGAGGAATATAAATACTCAACTATATTGAAGGTTACTCATTGAAATACTGTAGATTATTTTAAAATAGACATAGAGAGATTTAATAAAGATCATCAATAGTTTAACAAATACAATATTAACTACTGAATTACAACACAATACAACAATACATTTTGAAAATTCAGTTCCTTTTATATATTTTTTCATGACATAGAACCGTCATATTTGAACAACATTCTTTTAATCCATTTCTTCTTTATTTTGACAAAGGAGGTCGCACATTGAAACACATAGAAATATGAAGTACGAAATTATCTATAAAATAATGAGTTTGTTAAATCGATTAAAACTTCTTAATGCATAAAATCGATCGATGAAAGAAATCGAATAGGTAACGGGTCAGGGTATCACTATTTGATTAAGTATTAGAGCTGTCAAAAGTTAAATAAACTATTGGAACGACTATAGGTGTTATCTCATATGGTGAATGTTGTGTGTACCTCTACCCATACTAGATACTATTTTTGTATAATATTTTGAAGTGTGTCGTATGTGTGCTGTTGGTATACCATATAAATAAATAACCAAGCGTAATTATCACAAATATAAGGTTTTATAGTTACAAAAATAATCAGCAGTTTTAAAGGCCAGTGTCAAGGTTATTAAAATATATCGGTTTAAAAAAATCAATGTTTGACTTTGCTCTTAGTGAAATGTCCTGACATTTGTATTACTAGGAAAACGTTAATTGTCATGACAGACTGACACTAATTGCTGGCGTCGTGGCAAATATGGAGCTGATTGCCTTTGTTATTGAATACGGTTATGGTAAGCAATTTATCTAATAACTTCAAACGGGAATTTATTCTTGAGTGTATGTAAATATATTTTGTTTATCTTGGAAACGACTGTACCGATTTGGATCAATGTTTTTTTTTTAACTGTTTGTAGATTTTGACTGATTCTAATCTAGAGCAAATACTGCATGATTAGGATGATCATTTGCTATGCGTCTTTATATGTGTTCGTTGTAATTTGAAATATATAGGTATCTTTATTTCGGAATATATATCAGACTGCCTCAGTGGCGCAGTTATACGACTGCTGTGCCTGAGGTCTCGGGTTCGATTCATGGATCGGACTAAATATTCTCTCAGGGAAACTTGCATTAAAACCGTTTAAAAATGTTTGGTAATACTCGTAACAAAGAAAAATCTTTCAGAAAGTTTTAATATATTAGTGACACATACGTAATCTCTACGGGTTTGTTTTTATAAAATAAAAAGGAAAAACAAGTCGATGGGTCATTTGAAGTTTATATTGCCGCCCATAGACACCTGCACTGCGACATAAGTTTTTGAATAACCCTCAGTAACAGGTTGAATGGGCTGTGTACACTCATTCTTTGTAACTTATGCAAGGTAGTAAAGAAACGTTGATTTCATCATCAACCGGGATGGTACTACCCTCTCACTGAAGGCAAATGGCCCAATGATGCAGAAGCATCGTGGGAGAGCCACGCTTCGGCATGAATGGGCCGGCTCGACCGCAATGGTGGTATCACAGAAAACCGGTGTGAAATAGTGCTTGCGCTGTATTTCACCAAGTGAGTGAGGATACCGGAGGCCCATACCTCAACCCGTCCCCCCATCCCCTAAAGAGCGGCAACGCGGCAACCGGCCTTTTAGGAAGGAGTACGCTCTTTTCTTGAAGGTTTGAAGGTCGTATTGGTCCAGGAACACCGTAGGCGACAGCTCATTCCACAGTTGCAGGGATCAGTCCGAACAATTTCTCGGAGCACTCCTCGTTTGTGTCGAAGCATGGCATGTGAGAGAGTGAGTTATTTACCACCATCGTGATGTAAAAATGTTTTAATGGATGATTAGAATTTAAAAAATGTGGAAAAACAGACCTAAATTGATTCTGAAAAAGGCATCGGATGTTATGACGTATAATCATAGATACATAGAAGCAAGGAAGAGGAAATAGCTATTTAGTGAAGATCAACTTCCTAGAACAGAACTTATCGATAAATGTTTACTTAGCTCGATAAATGTTTAGTATTTTTCTTGAATTCGCAGATCCGTACTAAAAGGTTCTGAGTCATAACGTTTTTGTACGAGTTATACTTTTATTGTTGGTCATAAAATTGCAACGGGTTATTTGGGATTTTAATGTTGGATTAATTGCCATGTAAACTGATTAAATTGGCAATGATATCATCGAGTGATGCGCTTCATTGAGAAACTTTTTTATTATTTAAATTATTAAAAAGGATAGCTATGTATAGTAATTCAGTGCTGGATGGAGTAAGTTTAATTTTATTCTAAACTGCAACTTTGTGACTATAAGGGGTTTTTTTTTGACGGAGTGAAAAATCCTTTCGGATCTCCAGTTCCTCGGGGACACAGGAGCCAGGAGTTGTGGTGTTTCTACTAAAAAACACCCTGACGACCGGCCTCTGGTGCCCTACTCTGGGAGGCCCCGGACCATATTATTTCAGGTCCTACCCGAACTGACGCCGTGTCTTATCAGGACCTGTCTCAAAAGAAAATTATTTCCCCCCTCGATCTCAGCAATGTAGGCTAATTGCACGGCAATGCCGCTATCCCTACCGCAGCAATCATTCTGCCATAAGGGGTAGTATCTTGTACACATTAAATGTTAAGATCATTTTATTAATTTAATGTTCACATTCAGGCCTATGTCTAGCAATGGACTACTTAAAGCTGTTGATGATAATGATTCACATTGTAAGTTCTTGTGTAGAACAATCTACTTTCGTACCAAGTACTGTCGTTTCATATTTTTGCAGCAAACAAACAACAGTTTCCCTTTTTGTTTTCGTTTGTATATTGTTTTCAGTTATAAATAAACGTTTTATTCATTTACTACACCTGTATTATGTTTGTGTAAAATGTGGAGACAAAATTTCTGAGCGCACCTTTAAAATATTTGATAACCAAGTACCTAACATGTTTTACAGATAGGAACAGTTTGTATTGGAAAATTAAATTGGCGTTTTTAGTTTTTTCCGCTACTTGTTATTTATGTTTCTAACCGTTTAAACTCTCCCTGAACTTTCCATAAATATATATTTATTTTTCAAGATATAATCGGTATGAAACCGGCTCGACCGGAGTGATACCACGACCTCACAGAAAACCGTTGTGCTGTGTGTGTGCGCTTGCGCTGTGTTTCACCTAGTGAGTGAGGATACCGGAGGTCAATCCTCAATCCCTCCCCCTATTCCCTCTCCCCATCCCCAGAATGTCGGCAATGCACATGTGACGCCTTTGGTGTTGCACTCGCAACCGTCCATGGGCGGCGACTTACCATCAGGTAATACATCTGCTCGTTAGCCCACTATTAAAAAAAAAAAGATCAAAAATTAGCCAAATTTGTTCAGCCATTCTCGAGTTTTAGCGAAACATCATTTTATTTTTACATACATATATATAGATCAATCATACTGCTAATACAATTATTATAGTGACGTGTTCTAGGTTAGTGATAGGGGTCTTGACTGGTCTCGACTTGAACTTCTGACTGGTCTAGTGTGTTGGTTAGAAAAAAGATAAAGAACCTTATAGCTATGCTCCATTCGTGTTGGGTACGTTCAATTTCGTATATTGCAACACCCAAAGTTGAGCAATCAGTATCTAAATCTAGAATGTTCCCTTCACCATCCTTGCATCCTTGCTGAAGGTTAATTGCTTAAGGTTCACTGGGAGTGGATTGGCGTGGAGGAAAGGTCACATTATAAGATTCTTAGAGACCGCCTTATCAATATTTATGGATCGAATTCCTACTTGAATAAGGGAGATAGTAGTTATGAGATTAATTTGGAAACTTACTAGCTGCATCCCACGGTTTTACCTGTGGTATATCAGATACACTAAAATCCTACGGGCTTACTAATTTATTCTGGATAATAAGTAGCTAGTTTGACCAGGGTGTGAGCTATATTCCTAAACAATTTTATAAAAAATCGTGGAATCGTTGGAGCGTGAATATGTTACAGACACACAATACAATATTAGTTACTACCGGATTCCTGTTTTCTTTGTCTATTATATATGTTTTGCAAATATCTAGAACAATTCAATTTATTTTTTAAAATAAACTATATCTCTAACTCCTTTATTTTCTGTTTTATATTTAAACTAGCTGAACCCCACGGTGCTACCCTCGGTACGACAATAACCGCGGGCGGAATAAATCTTCATAAATTGTAGCCTTTGTGTTATTCTGATGTATAAGTTATATTATTGTAAAGTGTCATCAAAATCCATTTGGTAGTTTTTGCGTGAAAGAGCAACAAACATACTCACAAACTTTCGCGTTTATAATATAAGTAGGATAGTTGAACAACTTGTACATTCTAGAATGTTTTCTGACAACTTAGTTTCTGACAAAGTATTTACCTTTTCGAGAATAAATTCAACTTAATATTAATATAAAACAAAATATACTAAAAGCAATAAAAATATAAAACCAGTTTATGACCCGTTATAAAGTCTCGCCGCGATTGAATTATCGTTTATCGAAAAAAAAACACTATACCTATCGATGAATATTGAGCAGTTACAAAAATTACCGTTAGTTTGATTAAGCAACATTTTATTTACTCAACTACGGCGAATCTAAAAACAAGGGTAATAGTTTTGGCGGTCTCTGTATGTTTGTATGTTCCACTGTAGTAGCTTAACTAGTGAACTGATTGTAATGAATGAGGTGTCAATAGGTTCGAAATTTTTACGTAGTCGGGTAATAGTTTTTAGGGTTCCGTATCTCAAAAGAATAAAACGGAACCCTTATAGGATTACTTTGTTGTCTATCTTATTAAGCTGAAATTCATATCAAATACTCAGGTCTATTGTCCCTTGGAGCTGTGAAAAAAATCAAACTTTTAAGCAAACTCAATCAAAAGAGATTCAGCCGTTAATGCTGCTAATTTTCGACACTCGCAAGGGAATCAAAACCAAACAAGGTACTTCCAGTAAACTTAGAATCTTGAAATTTGGTATAAAGCAACGTCTTAAAGTACAGATAAAGGAAAAATTGCGAAAGCATAAATTTTTCGTTATATCATATAATATACCTATACGTTTGTACGGAACCCTCAGTGCAGAAGTTCGACTCGCACTTGACAAACTTTGTTTTATTTACATTCTAATGTGGATTTTGATCCGAAGCGCGGACAACTTCTCCACTCGGCCAAACTATCAATTTTTTTTTATTATATAGGGGCAACGAGCAGACGTATCGCCAGATAGTAAGCGATTACCGCTGCCCATGAACACCCGCAACACCAGAGGCGTCACAAGTCCGTTGCCGCTCTTTAGGGGATGGGGAGAAGGATATGGGTAGAGTTGGGTTATGGGCCTCCGGCATCCTCACTCAATAGGTGAAACACAGCGCAGGCGCTGTCTCACACCGGTTTTCTGTGAGGTCGTGGTATCACTTCGGTCGAGCTGGCCCATGCATGCCGAAGCGCGGCTCTCCCACGGTAATAATATATTTCTAAATACAAACATAAAATTGATAAATTACCGTAAACGGTAAAATAAGGGGTTAAGATCATGCGAGCGAATAATAACTATATAATATCTAATAGGTATGCCTGGAGCCAAATCAAGTTATATCACTGGTTTGAAGTCAAGTTTGGGTCACGGTCGCACAACGACAGAATACCATCCCATGCGCTTGCACGACAGTTGCATACGTGATTAATTCTCTTTGTATTCACAATTGTCCGGTTAATTGAAAGGTTACGATAAACTGCTCTTGGTCAATATCCAGTCACAATAACAGTGGGATGGAATTAAAAATATATTGCCACGGTAAAGTCACGCTTCGGTACACGTGTGATAATTGCCCTGGAGTGATACCACAACTTTCCAGAACACTGGTGTTTATGATTAATCGTTGATTTTCACCGAGCGAGTGACGGAAGCCTGAGGCTTCCGCCTTGAGGGGAGAGGAGATAATAGGATATGCTCAAAGGGGAGCTACAGTCTTATATCTCATGAGATGAAGGTTTCTAAGTGACTGGAACTCACATACTAACAGCCACACACAAACTGTGGAATGAGATGTCGCCTGCGGTGTTCCCGGACCAATACGACCTTCAAACCTTCAAGAAAAGAGCCTACTTCTTCCTAAAAGGCCGGCAACGCACTTGTAACGCCTCTGGTGTTGCAGGTGTCCATGGGCGGCGGCAATCGCTTACCATCAGGCGATACGTCTTTCTTTCTTTTCTTTTTTTTTTTTTTGCCCGCTATAAAAAAAAACTGGCCTATTTACAATGTTAATGTTATAAGACAACTAACAAGTGTATGAGAATGACGCTAAGTCACGGGGTTAAAACAATACCTATATATATTAGCCTATAATATAAGAGAATAGAGCCATTGATTATAGAAAGAGAATTGACGCAAATCACTTGAATAAGAGGCTGATGATCAGTCAAAGCCGGCCAGTTCTGACTAATGCAACATGGCATCCTTTGTTATTTCTACATTAACACAGTTCGAACAATGTCAGTAATGTTTCTCGAAACTTCTAGAGAAATAGAAAATGCCTTATACATTTTGATTTACCTACGCAGTTAAGCATAACGGTAGACGACATTATTGGCTTTATAGCGTGTTAACCTTTGCTAGCAGATACACGTAATGTTATAAAAACATAACAGCATCGTGTGAATAAATACATCCATTTATCTATACGTATATGTCTGAAACAATGGATTTATTAATAACATACAGCCTTCATGCCAATCATTTAAAACATCGCATAATTATTATACATATATAATTAAATATTTCCCGCTTTATTGTTTTCAAGGAAGTTTGCACATACTTAAGATTCGGAATAAAAAAGATAATACGAGTATATTCCTTTTACTAACTACATTCATTGGCTGAATGTACAAATATTGCAAAGACAAAGAAATAAATAAATACGTTTATAAACTTTTTTAGATTTTTAAACATTAGAAATAATATATGTGGGCCGATTTTATAAATATTTGAATAACGAATACTAAAACTAGTGATGTGTCAGATATCGGATTCGTATCCGCTGATGTACGAGGGAGAAAAAGATTTTGATTTTTAGATATTTAGACTATGACATTAGTCATAAGTCACGCTCGGGACATTTACTGGAATATACACAGTTTTCCGTGAGAGATTCAAGGTAAGGTAACCTTAGGCATTGCGCCATCATCCGTCATTGCAGTCAATGGACGTTTGATCACTGAGCACGTGCCTTGTTATTCCGAACTAGCTGTGGTGATTATTATTTATCACATACATATTTAACCTATGGTAATTGTACTGGTACGCAAACTAAATATAAATTGATATGATTTATATGCTAAGCGCGTGTCTCCCTTGTTCTATGGCGATGTTTATTTATATCTATATTGATCTCTTGTCGATTCTTTGCGACAATTTCAGTCAATGAGAAGCGGTCTGTTCAAGATCTAGTTGCTTTATGTCATATTTATTGTCATAAAGTTTATGACAATAAATTATTAGGAAAAGTGTCGGATTTCCGCTAAGGGATGGTATCGTTGTTTCTGGACATTCCATATGTATATAGGCCTACCAAAGTGACTCTACTCTGCCTGATGAAAAGCATGAGTAGAATCCAAGAGTGGTCGCCATATTCATTGCGATTGCGGAAAATGCAACAATGCAGCATGGTGACCCACACTATAGCGATGTATTGAGATGCTTCTGTATCACTGAAACATGAGAACACGAATGCTATCATTTGGCCTTCTGTGTAAGGGTAGTAGTGCCTCGATCCAAACGGCTCGTTTGTGCTGGAATCAGCGTGGCTACTACCATCATATCTAGATCCCATCTCATGGGCAGACTGTTGCGGACCGCCGTAGCACTAAAGGTTCTCCTATTTCAAGCGCATCATGGTATACAATGAAATCAAATGATACTTTTGACGACTTTAGTCTATCTCAATCCAATAAAGCTTTACCGATGAGGTAAAGGGATGGTCCGAGAGCTGGCTACGAAAAAAAGAACTGATAAGGTACAGTAACGAATTATATATATAACCTCTCCTTGGTAGCTTATAAGTACAGAGCGAGGTCCGTCAGAACTCTCTCCCGGGGCGGAAGGTGTGGGTGGGCGATCAAAGTCGTAAATTTTCAATAAGAAAAAGATGATTTGGTACAGTTCTGAAATTTGGCAGAGTTATAGTTTTTAACTGTAAGAATCTAGGAAAATTATTCTCAGAAGTCTAGGTCGGGGCTTAAACGCTGTCAGAAGTCGACACAGTTGTAAAAAAAATGTTGTAAAAGGAGTGTGCCGCTTGTACCAGTATTTATTAATTTCAGATACGAATTAATCAACAAAGGCGTAGCATTATCTGACGTACTACATAGCTGTTTTATCTATCTATCTAAACTACGGCGTGGTAGAAGCATTTGTTAATAAAACAATGGCTGTTTATAAGTGTGGCTGCATAGTTCCACTCAGATAATAGGCACTTTCCTACAATATAAGGCTAGATATAAACATAGTATATGCCACAATGAATGTGGCATGTCATTAGGCACATTCTTAAGTTCGTTATTGTTATGATGCCCACCTTTATTGGCAGTACCAGTAGCCAGGACTACTTGAGGAAGCACCCCTTACGCGATTTTTTTTTTAACTTATTACATTTGCCTGCTGAAATCGCCCAGGGAATTTAAGCAGGGTATTCTAGTTGATGGTGGCTATAAAGAGCGTGTTTTGTTTAAATTTTGCTAAATTAGCTTAATTACGATCTTCTTTTAAGTCTAATACGATAGTATCGTTTCATACTTCAAGAGTTTTCAGCTTGGAGTATATTAATAGTACTTTTTTATTTACTTTTTTATTAGTGTATAGTTGTGAATTGTCCCCATAGAAACAGATTCGTATAATTTATTATATATACTATATCTCTTGCAGCATTGCGAAATTCATTTTTATCTTAACATGTTATTATAATAAAATATTCACTTTGCTTGAAATAATCAAGTAATTATTTCATTTTGATATTTTTCCACTTTTTGATATATTGTTACATAATATACATTTTTGAAGCGAATAATCACACACAGATAAAAATAATGAAAAATCACCCACAAGTAGGTACTTGTGGGATTCGTTACCAAAGTGTCAATGAAGCCTTTGCCCGTGTGGTGAGGGATTAAGAGTACGAAATGTCACCACCCCTATTCATCCTATGGGCGCCGTAATAGTAGACTGAGGGAGAATACTACGCAGGAAAACTAGAACTGCAAAGAGATGGAAAACTTAAAACACACAAACTAACCCGTTTGGCCTTCGTCGTACAATAGGCCAACACCATCTTTTCTTTTTGTTGAATAGTGGGTAAACTAGCAGACGTATCGCCTGATGGTAAGCGATCACCGCTGGCAATGGACACCCGCAACACCAGAGGCGTCACAAGTGCGTTACCGACCTTCTACGAAGGAGTACGCTCTTTTCCTCATCTTCTAATGTGATACCTATGTCCAGCAGTGGGCTGTTAAAAGCTGGATGTTAACGATGGATACTTCCAAACTTTATTAGGTCAACAAATCGCGAGATTTTTCACTTACCTACATAGAAGACGTAATAAATTATCAATCTATACTAATATTAAAAAGCTGAAGAGTTTGTTTGTTTGTTTGAACGCGCTAATCTCAGTAACCGCTGGTACGATATGAAAAATTCTTTCAGTGTTGGATAGTCCATTTATCGAGGAAGGCTATAGGCCATATATTATCACGCTATTACTAAAAGCAGCGGAGCACCAATGAAGAATGTTTCAAAAACGGAGGAAATTTTCACGCTACGGGCAATATAAGATGCAAACAAGGTTGCGTGGGTCAGCTAGTACTGTTATAAAAAGCTAACGATGACAGGGGAACGTTCCTAACTCATAACGAGCACCAAATTTCCTTTCATCGCAATGTGAAGTGGCAAAAAATATGAAGTTGTATAATGAAAATGGCGCGAATCCATTAGCGTAAAGCTAATGTCATACAGCTTGTTTTGTGGCTGTATTTGTGTCGGTGTGTGACCGTGTCGCGGTACTGTTATTATTCTTGTGTAAACATAGCTTTATAGTTTGTTGCTTACATTAGGACGCTGCATGTTATAGGAATTAAGCGGGAATGCGTGAGTTGCTTTCAGAAGCGTGGTTAGGACGGTAGGTATACTACGCGTTTGGACACATTGAATTTTGAAGATTATGTAAGGGGTTATAAAGGTTGTTTTACAATTTTTAAAAAGTTATTCATTTGTGATTCCTTGTGGCGACAGAGCCTACGAGTGAATTTTGTTACCGTGACTGTTTCGTTAGTTATGCTTGGCTATGCTGTAGATATGTAGATATCCAAAGGGCAGAAGAGAGTGTTTTCATAGACTGGGCTTTATTTACCTGAAGATTAGCAAAATAGGCACGATGATAAAAGACACTATCTAAGTATATAATGTTTTCTTTAGACTTGACTACAAACACCAATATTTGGATCATCCCGACATCACTTCAGGTTTGGTGATAGATTGTTTAGTTAATAAGAATGCTAAATTCTTATTAACTAAACTAAGATCCATCTCGATCACGTCAGCCTTGAAACAAAAAAGCGCACTATAATCGGTCTGTTATTTTAGGTATTTATTATTTACACAAAATTCGCTGTCACTCATGTCGTGCGCCCAGGTTTACATCGTCGTTACTATGATTCACGGTCGCACAGTAACGGATGGGTAAATGAACATAGCTTGTACATACAGACCGAATATAATATATATGTATGTATACTTAACATGGACTCGATAATTAGATGACAGCAAATGTGGGGTCAAGAGCTGACAAGAGCTAACATCGAAAGGAGCTCAGTAGGTGAATAATTTTTTGTACGCTTAACTATTATATTAGAAAGTGATTTTATTTTACTTTTCTATTTCTATGGTAGAGGGGATAGTTAGGGGATAGTAGACGATCTCCGTCCTCGATAAGCGCAAGCTTGAGGGTGACAGATGAGGCCATCTGTCACCCTAGCAAAAGCAAGCCCGGGTGGCGGCGCGGACGCTACGGAGTGTGAGCGCCCCAAAAATCGAGTTTAACAACAAGTCCTCGATAGTGAAGGGTATGTGGGAAGATCGCGACATTTAATTGAAAAAAAAAAACACAAAGCAGTCATAAGCACTGCCGACAGAAGTGAAAACTCATAACTATAAACAAACGGTTGTTTAACTTACCTGAAATGAACACCTATGCTTTTTTTAATAGTGTGCAATAAAAAGTACTAAAAATTATTATGATTGTAAGTAGTAAATGGAAGTAAAGCTTTGATCCAATCCAACAGATGTCGCTGTTTTCAAAAAAATTGTAAACAATCTTTTTGATTTACAAAAGGTTTTGTGTAAGTAGAAAATCGTTATTTTAATTTATTGTAAATCACTTTAAGATACTGAAATATTAAGTTTAAGTATATAAAATCATATTGAGAAAGGACCACTATCTAGAAAAAGGAATGCTACCAAAGTATATCGGTAGATGGCGCTGTTAACAATAAACATCCGTCTTACGAATTTTTTCGATCAGGACACGTGACCTGACGCGAGTTTATGGTCACGTGACCTGACGCGAGTTTATACATTTTTACCTATTCCAAAAAAGTACACAGCGCCGCTAAAGAAGTTTTCACTTCAAAAAATCTCGTTTTTGCGTTTTTAAATAACCTTTGCAATTTTACTAAGACATATTTACCATTATATATAAATAAACAAAGCAAGATTTTAACAAATGCAAACTGTCAAAAAATAAAACAAGAATGTCTACAAAATATTCGTTAAATAAACCATTGAAATTTATTAGATCTGAGGTCCGGTTAGTGACTGCAAATATGAGCATAAATTTAATAAGTTTTCGTATTTTTTTTGGTTTATTTTAATTAAAAGGATAACCTGCCAGTGAATACAAGTATTGAACATGTATTAGATAATTTAGGTTTTGACAGTGGTATTCAAAACATTGATATCATCCGGGTTTAGACGAATAGTGATAGTAGCTTTGTCTAGATATTCCAATTTTTCCTTTTATTAATTTTATTTTTATTATAAATTGGCGTTATAAGGACTTTACATCAATTGCAGTATTTTCTTAAGTACCTATGCTTTTCTTATTTTCCAAACTTTATATTATTATAAAAATAAAATGCGTGCCCCCCTTCGGCATGAATGGGCTGGCGAACCGGTGTGTAACAACGCTTGCGCTGTGTTCACCGAGTGAGTGAGGATACCGAACCCAACCCCTTCCTCTATCCCCCAAAGGCCGACAACGCACTTGTGACGCCTTTGGTGCTGAGAGTGTCAATGGGCGGCGGTAATCGCTTACCATCAAGTGATACGCCCTATATTCCATAAAAAAATGAATTTGTACAATTAATAAAAATAATAAATAATAAAAATCGTTTATTACTTCTCTCACACAAATTACAAAAATGAGTCACCATTTATATCACTATTATTTAAATATATATATATATACTATTAAATTTCAGAACAAATGATACATATTGATCGCCGAGTGAATACTAAAACTAGCTGCTTAATTAATCATTATGTGCCATTGTCGTCCATTATAATTGATGTTTTCGAAATTTCACAACTTGAATGAATGAATGATTAATCCAATAAGTTATTATCGAACATAAATCGAAATTTCTTGACTATTCAGTTTTACGTTCGAGATTAGAGACGAGGTTTTAATTAAAATTTTCTTTTACGTTTTACTTTTAGAAAGCTGGTACAAATATGTACATTTGTTTGTGTAGAATACTGAACTGTCTCGCACTCACCAACGAAACACGACAATACGAATGCCGTCTAATTGGTTGGTCAAATATACGAGATTTGATGATGATGATGATATATACGAGAATTGCTCGTTTACAGGTATTATATAGATTTAAATAACCTCTATACCAAACCAGCTGGCTAGTGTGGTATATTCGAGCAAACCCTTCTAACAAATGAAGCCTATTTCGGACTGCCAGACTACCTCGGTAGCGTAGTGGTAGCGTATGCGACTGCTAAGCTTGAGGTCTCCGGTTCGATTCCCGGGTCGGAACAAATGTTTGTATGATCTGCAAATATTTGTTTCGGTGTTTGGGTGTTTTCTATGTATAATATGTATGAATTTACAAACAAAAAAAGGTATATAAGTATTTATATCAGTTGTCTAGTACCCATAACACAAGCTCTGCTTAGCTTGGAACGAGTTGGCGTTGTGTGTTAGATGTCCGGAATATTTATTTATTTATTTCCATTCTTCGGTAATAAACCGGTAAAGGTTTTAAACCCTGTTTATAATGATTCACAGAAGATTTTTAAAGGGCAGAAGATATGCTTGTTTTCACATATTTCAATAATCATAAATATAATTTAATAATAATAATAAGTTTCTTTCATTTAAAATGTTGCTAGACAATGTTGGATTTTTTATGTATATGCCTGGCAAAATGACTTCACTCTACCTGATGAAAAGCAGAATCCAAGAGTGGTGGTCACCAATTTTATTGCGAATGCAGACAATGCAACAATGCAGCATGGTGACCCACACCATGGCGCCTAGTGATGCTTTTACATCGTTGGGCCTCCGGACTCGCACTCACCACGACAAACGACAACTGTCATTTTACTTTGATCTTCTGTGCGAGGGAAGTACCCCGTCGAGCCGTCCCGTTTGTGCTGAAATCAGCGTGGTTCTACAACCTTGAAAGCTTCCCACTTTTCGTTAAGGTCAAACGTCGAATAGTAAAATGCTAGGCACAAACTTTAGAATAGTTCTTTGAGCTCGCTCAATTTTAAGAAGGCTAGTTTTACATGCACCACTCCATACGGTAATAAGACAAAGGTATAAGGTGGAATATGTAAAGGCCTCAAACTATAGGTACATGTTCTAGTGTCAATGAATCATGGTATACTGAAAATTCTATATTTAGCATTCATACCTCACGAGTCTAATTGATACTCAGAAGTTGAGTCATGGCTAATAAGAGTCCAGACAGGGTCAGCGAGACACCAGTTTAGTACAACTATTAATTATTAACAGGATGGACTGCTACTCAAAACTTATTTATTTAACGCAGTGATTACCGTCAACTAAAATATTTATAGTAAGCTAGTTCAGATCGCTAGCGTTTGGAATGTTCCGTCTAAATTTTAAAAACTAAATAGAATAAATAATAATAGGTACAATCGCATTGATCGGCAGAACGAATACAAGATGGGAAGACGTAGTTCTGAGAGAATTGTCAGGTTTCCGAGGATGCCGTGAGGGATAGAGCGAAATGGAGTAGACAAACCAAGATAGCTGATCTCACCACCATGTGAGATAAATAGCATGGAATAAAGAGAGTTACAATAGAATTCAGAAGGCATACCATTACCTGAACTAGAATTTAGTTAAGAAATTAAGGGTAAGTCTCACCACTCGCTGACAAAGTTCCTAATACACTATTGTTAGGTTCATGAGAGAGATTTACGAGTATTAAAAAAAGAATAACTCAACAATGCACATTTTACCGACCATCATTTCAACCATCTCACCGTTCAAGATCCAATGAGCGAATGCCAAGACGTTAAACCAACCACGCTATTTGTAGCCTTGCGGCGGGTAGTTGTATAATTCTAAGAATTTTAGTTAACACGCTAGCCAAACGGGTTGTTTTATGCACTTCAAAGCTCAAAAAGTTTCTACACCGATTGAGCTCAAATTTGAACACAGTATACAAGACGCTTCATAAGTTTTTCCTCACTTCTCACCAATGCAACAACAACACTGACATAGTTAAAGCATA
Source organism: Spilarctia lutea (assembly GCA_916048165.1). Classification (NCBI taxonomy): domain Eukaryota; kingdom Metazoa; phylum Arthropoda; class Insecta; order Lepidoptera; family Erebidae; genus Spilarctia; species Spilarctia lutea. The sequence goes on from OU696488.1 coordinate 2,506,887, forward strand.
GCAGTTAGTTACTTATAGAAAGTTAATAATTCAAAACTCGCAAGTGTAAAGTTTCAAGTAGGTGCTTACTTTGTGAAATGAAAGTTGTTTGAGGCTAGTATCTCGGCGAGCGAACCCCACAAAGTTCTGTGTAGCTCCCGAACCGGAGCTCCCCACCAGCTAGCGTGCCAATACCGCACTGTAGAAGACACCACGCAGTTTACACCTGCGAAAGAACAAATGTTTGTTTAATAATTTTATTTACATAAATCTAATTTTAGATATTCAGAACCCACCTAAGTGTTCATACTAATATTATAAATGCATAAGTAACTCTGTCTGTTATGATTTCAATGAAATTTGGTATGGAGATATTTTGAATTTCGAAGAAGGACATATGTATTTACGGTGATAACCGACATATACGCGAACGGAGCCGCGGGCTAAAGTTAGTTGTTATTAATATATTTTTGTTTAGTACTCATCGTCTTCTCCTTTTCTTCCCTTTTTCCTCTCGGACCGACTAATATCACACGGTGTGCCTTTGACAGGTAGGATCCGGGCGCCACTAGGTTTGACCTCCGATGACCTCCCTCACTCGGTAAAAAACAATGAATAAACCTTTAATTGTTATTTACTGTAAGGTCGTTTTATCACACCGGTCGAGCTGGCCTATTATGTTGTAATTTTTAGCTCTCCAACGGTTAAAACTCGAATTCTTATATATTATCTATACATGTTAAAAAACCAAAAATAATGTGTTATGATATGCTGTTTATTTATCAACAGCCCTTCTTCGTGTCGTAAACACAATAAATGACATTTCACCACTAGCATTTTCCGCTATTGCAACAAATTTATTAACGTTTTTTTTTCATACAAATATTATAAGGCAACACACAGAAAAACAATACAGTCGAATTGAGAACCTTCTTCATTTTTTTTTTCACCTCGTCAACAAAAAAGGCCCTAGATTGAAAATAAAATTAGATAATGTAATTTACACTTTCGATTGTCGGTACTTGATGGAATTTGTTGAAATATAATTAGAATTAGATCACCATCACCAAAAGCTTTTATTGGTCCACATCTGGACACAAACCTCTCTTTACAAAGGAGGTTCGGCGTTCTATATCATTCTCACAAGACCGTATAGGCATCATTTCAAGTTTCCCAGTGCCGTCCTAAGTAGAACGTTTGCTTAGTCTGCGCTTCGACACCAACGAGATAAAAGAGGAGTGGGTCTCTCTGTATTTTAAATGCTTCACCACATGGACATAATGTAAATAGAAACACAACATAGAATCAGATTAATGTTCTATGCAAAACAAACAAAAAAAATATTAGAAGAATTCACGATATCTTTGCTATGTGCGTATGTAAAAGCTCTTTCGAAGCACATCAATAATATTTAAACATGATAAACAAATCTACGTTATGGCTTCAAAGATCGATTTCTGTGTAAACATAGTTAAAAATATAAATAAATCAGCTCAGTAGGAATGTTTACCAAAAGGAGAAGTATATTATATAAACACAAATAAATGCGTAGACATATATGAGAAAGGCTCGATTAGAGTTTTTAAGACTTTTTCCGCATTAATAATATATATCCTGTGTCGGAGTGGACTTTACAAACACTCTTGAAACGGTCACAAGGAACACCCAGACTAGAAAGTCAATTTGTTAATATCTATTTCGAAGGCCAAGAGTTCAACCTTCATTAATTATGGAGAACTTTAAGAAAAAAAGACAATGCTGTCGTTCACTATCATTAGCTCTGTGAAAGCTGGTATAAAACAATAAGTTGTGACGTCAGAATTCTTTTCTTTTGTTCTGTGGTCACCCCAATCTTTTACTAAACTTTTTAATGATCACCACCGGTAACTTTAACCACTGAAAAGCCATGTAAAGCAATAAAAAATGTCTTAACGCCTATTTTTTATTGTGGTTGTCGAGTCGTTCGATATCTGCCGCGTCAAATAATTTTACCGTACGAATGTTCCCACGGTAATATTATAGTTTATACACGAATGTATCTAGAACCATTAACATCCTTGAACAATAAACTGCTGGATATAGGCATATCCTAGGAAAGCGTTAGGCCTTCTACTGTGTTATAGGAATATATTTTCCTTCTCTTTTTTTTTATTGAATGGTGTGCAAACGAGCAGACGTATCACCTGATGGTAAGCGATTACCGCCGCCCATGGACACCCGCAATACCAAAGGCGTCACAAGTGCGTTGCCGACCTTTGGGGAATGGGAAAGGGGATGGGGGGAGGGTTTGGGGTATGGGCCTCCGGTATCTTCACTCACTCGGTGAAACACAGCGCAAACGCTATTTCACACCGGTTTTCTGTGAGACCGTGGTATCACTTCGGTCGAGCCGACCCATTCATGCCGAAGCATAGCTCTGTGTCATTGTTCTGGGTGGATTGCTCCCTTCTTGCTTCACGATGGTGGCCAGGTTGATAGAGGATTTGTGTCAAGTTTTCCTTCTGATTGCAGTGGTAGTGCCTTCGTTGTCTCTTATTACACACAGACAGACAGTGGCGGGATAAATAGTGGCAGTAACACAACGCATTCTTATTCCGTAGTCATACATACATTTACCGTGGGAGAGCCACGCTTCGGCATGAATTCGGCTCAACCGGAGTGATACCATGGCCTCACAGAAATCCAGTGTGAAATAGCGCTTGCGCTGCGTTTCACCGAGTGAGTGAGGATACCGGAGGACCATACCCCTACCCATCCACTTATCCTTCTCCCCATCTCCCAAAGGCCGGCAACGCACTTCTGACTTGACTGGTGTTGCGGGTGTCCATGGGCGACGGTAATCGCTTACCTTCAGGCGATACGTCTGCTCGTTTGCCCCCATATTCCATAAAAAAAAATTGTAGATACTTTTTACTTGATTATTAATAGTGGTAACTTAAATCCTTTTCAACCCAATAAGAACAAAATTATTAAACACTAGCTGAACCCCGCGGTGCTACCCGCGGTACGATGATAACTGCGGGCAACGCCGCGAGGCGAAGCTATATCTTTATAAATAGTAGCCTATGTGTTATTCTGATGTATAAGCTATATTGTGGTAAAGTTTCATTCAAATCCATTCAGTAGTTTTTACGTGAAAGAGTAACAAACATCCATACATACATACATCCATACTTACAAACTTTCGCCTTTATAATAGTAGTAGGATTAATACCCCTAAATAACTCCAGCCCAGTGCAGGCATAAGTTAATTACAAATATGACATTTTAAACTAGTTTTATCTGATCATTATCTCAATTGAGTTGCAGAAAAAAAATGAGACATCAGCAGCTGCAAATAAATGCTAATTGCCTGATCAGAACTTAACAAGCAAACATAGTATAAATTATGTTTGCTTGTTAAGTTGTAGAAGAGAAGCACTGGTCATTTGTAAACTGATAATTTAAAAAAAAAATGTTTAAGGATGAGGTTTTTTACAATTAAGCAATATTGTAACAAACAACATGACCGTATTTATGCTGAAAGCTGTAAATAAGCTTCTCAATTAGTCATCAGAGTAGAACGGGGGCATTATACGACTTCAGTGCTAAGCATAGCTTGTATTATGGACTAGACAACTAGTATAAATACATATATATATACTTTTTATGCGGGTTTTGTCTTTTTTAAGAACTGCATTTTCTTTAGATATATAAGATCTCAAATCCAAATATGATATGCTTGCGAATGACATATTCATTCTAAGGAGACAAATACGATAAACCTTTTCTACGTAAATGTTGAAACAGTCATAGAGTATTAAATAGAACACTACCTAAAACTATTATTGGCACATTATCATTAGTGTTCTCAAAACTACTGATAAAGTTATCAGTAGTGTTGCGAGTTGTGAACCTTCCGATCTAGTGCGTACACGCAGCTAACGCGTGCACTGACATTGAACGTTCCTTCACTTTCGACATCTCTTTACGCAACCACAACGACTATTATTATGTTAATGTAGTTATAGATGATTATTCCGATTAGTATCGTGATTAACAGACATATATGGTGTAGTAAAATATTCTAGTGTTTTGGTTGCCGACAAAAACGAAACCAAAGAAAATATGTTTATAAAACACATTCATACCGCTTTGTATCGTTAAAACATAAGTAAATAATAACGCTAAGAATGCTTTGAATTTATTTATTAGATAATTAAATACTTCTTAAATCAAAGTAACAACATTTATTTGTCAATGATTTATAATCTTTATGCAGTATAAAATGAAGTCGCTCCGCGACGTCTGTTTGTTGATAGCTTTCACACTATTCAACGGATTTACAGTTTTCAGCAATAGATAAATAAATATAAATATTCCGGACATCTAAGACACAACGCCATCTAGTCCCAAGTTAAGCAGAGCTTGTGTTATGGGTACTAAACAACTGATATAAATACTTATATACTGTTTTTTTGTAAATACATACATAAATATAGAAACACCCAAACTCCGAAACAAATATTTGCAGATTATACAAAAATTTGGTCCGACCCGGGAATCGAACCCGAGATCTTAAACTTAGCAGTCGCATAAGCTACCACTACGCCACCGAGGCAGTCAAACAGATAGAGTGGTTCATGGTAACTCATAAATTAATTATTTGAAGCATAAAAATTGGGGTTGGCGAAGTAGACACCCTGTAAGTTTCACAACTTGTATAAAATTACAAAAGGAAATAAAATCCATCTTGTTTTTCTACAAATGTTTGTACTAACTATCCTGTGGTTCAACCTGCTGCCGTTATTGCGGTTATGCGGTTTGGCATGTTGAATACCAAGGTCACCACGATACTTATACGATATTGGTGCATATCTCTCCATTTCTTTATGAGTTTCGAGCTCTCAAAGCGAAAATGCTCGTCCCACGTCCTCATCATCTCATCTCAAATATGTTTGACCTGGTTTAGCTTCAGTTGATTGATGTCAATACAGTTAGTATTCACCTTTTAAGAGAGTTATCTACTTTCATACATTTATTGTTCTCAAATAAATTAAAAGTGTTTAGAAGAAAGAAAATATCGCACACTCCGCGCTAGTTCTCTTGAGCTCCCGCTAATTGATTTTGCTTGACGCTTACCGCTATCGCAATTGACATATTGTATATTCTTAGTTATATTTCTAGTAAACTGTTTCTTTCCACTATACATTTACTATATTCTGTTGTTTTTTGTGTGTCTACTCTGCCATGTAACTACCGTATGTATAATAATTGTAAAGTGTGTAATTATACGAACATTTGGAACCCTAGTGTGGGGACCAGGGATGTTTTTGGTTCAACTTGATTGTATTTACTGATAAATTTTGTATATTATTTTGTGAACTTACTTTTTTGTGTGAATAAAGATTATTATTAGATTTATCTATATAAATTCGTTCTTATTAACTTCAGAGCCCGTGGACCGATACACCCTACAGATTTGAAGATGTATTGAAAGCTACAAAGCAGAGTAGCAGATATTCAACGCTTCTTAGTCAAATTAATAATACTATATTTTTTATTGTAACTAAAGGTAGATTATAAAAAAATGCCCATACTAAAAGCTGTGTATGTCGGGAGTTAGTTTCTTATCAAAGGCAAGAAGAACAAATTAGTTAAGTTTTTCTAGTTATATATGCGTGTGTGATTTATTGTGTATTTGAGGCCTTGTATGTGATGAGGGTGTGTGACATTATTCAAGTTCGATATTATTTCGAGTAGCTGAATTCTTTTAGCTGCTGCTATTCAAAGAAATGTTTACTTTTTATTGAAGTGAAAACTTCTTTAGCGGCGCTGTGTATTTTTTTGGAATGGGTAAAAATGTATAAACTCGCGTCAGGTCACGTGACCTGATCGAAAATTCGTAAGGCGGATGGAGAGGACGTATAAACTCGCGTCAGGTCACGTGACAGGACAGGCGGCACAGGGCGCTTGCGCGAATGTTCGTGTGTGTATGTAATATAAATTGTCATTTTTGTGTACGATAGCGCAATAAATGAATATTGTATTCCACCACATAAATAATAGTGCCTCGGTGACGTAGTGGTACGCGTATGCGACTGCTAAGCTTGAGGTCTCGGGTTCAAATCCTGGGTCGGACCAAATGTTTGTGGAATCTACAAATATTTGTTTCGGAGTTTGGGTGTTTTCTATGTATAATATGTAAGTATTTACAAAACAAAAAGTATATATAAGTATTTATATCAGATGTCTAGTACCCATAACACACGCACTGCTTAGCTTGGGACTAGATGGTGTTGTGTGTTAGATGTCCGAAATATATAAACAAAAAAAAAAAAAAAAAATAGTACTTTTATACTGATAATGAAAGCAATTCATACAAAATTATTCTCTAACCATTCCAAAATATCAAAAATTCACAACGTTAATATTCAAGTTTTCACTTCTGCCGGCACTCCCGGAGTGCAACCCGTCGATTTTTTTCTAACCGTTATCCGTACATATGATACTTCTAGACAAGTAAATTAAAATACTATAGCAAACTGTAAAATTAATATTGAAGAGTTACGATTTCAATAAGAATGACGACACCCTATACTGAAATACGAAGTAGGTAGTTTGCTACAAAGTTTTGCGGTCATTGTTGTAATGTATGAACAGATGTAAATTAAAATAAATATAATTAATCCATCGTACCTTGAATGAAAAAGTTCATAGTAATGAATTAGTTATAAAACTAAATAAAATTAATGGCAAGAATCGCGTCATACTTGTTATCTAAGATGACCGTCGTTGGAACTTCCTAACATTTTAGATACTTAATTAAAATCTTTCTAGGTTTTTTTGTTCAAGAAAAATGTCTATTACAGTATCCAGTCGATTAAGAGTAATAAATTGTGGAGCACAAAATGCTATAAAAACAGCTATAGATAAAAAAACATAAAAAAGAATTAACAGGAAAACGCAAATTGACAATAAAAACGGCGCCAAATTAAAAATAACACCACAAAAAAAAAAAAGATTTCATTCGTCATATTTGTTACTGTTTAAATGTTTCTAAACGTATCTTTATATTCTTCAACATACACACTATTTAGTTGATATTGGAAGACACCCAAGTAATGTTTATACGAATTTTGACTCTTTCATAATATTTGTTGAATACTTTAACTATCGATGTTTGTCGTCACTAACCTAAACATGTTTTGAAATCTGTTTTCAAATTGGCAAAGAGTATCAATACCTATGTGTTGCGTAATTAAAAGACTGGTCGGTTTTGGAGATCTACACCTCTACAGGTATCAGATATTTTTATTCAAATTCGTGCTGTTGTATTTCGTTAGTAAGTGTGAGATCGGAGGTCTAATAATGAAGATGAACGACGATGAATAATAGATCACAACGCTGCATTGTCTACATTAGCACCAGTGACCAGTACTCTTGGCTTTTATTCATGCTGTAAAAAAATATGCTTTATTATGCTGTAAACACACCTAAAATGTATCTCAGTTCTAAATACGAGTATTTCTTACATGACACTAGTCGCTAGTGTCAACTGTCAGGGAAATGTTACGACTTCTGGCTGCCCAGTCAGGGACTCAGGGTCACTAACCACAAGATCATCAATCTAAACAATATTTAATTGAACCCATTAAGGTTGAAAGCTCGCGAAGGGAGTGGGTTCACGGCGGAAGTATACTGGGTGGGGTTCTTTCTGTTCAATTCTTATAATAGTAAACGGCTATTGTATTAGAGAACACCTTGTTGTCAAAGTTCTAACTTAGAGGCAAACTTATTTTTAAACTGTAATTTTATAGACCGACTCGTAAACGTATGTGCATATACAGAGCCAAGTCGAAACTTGGCATAGTACGAGTATGACAATGTATACTTTTGTGATTTAGAGTGTCCTTTTCGCATAAATTCTCAAAGTTATAGTATACTAGCTTTGCCCGCGTGTTTGTATCCATCGTCAAGAATCGAATCGAAGGATCTCCATACCAAATTTCAATGAAATCGGTACAGCGGTTTGACCTTGAAAGTCTGAGAGACAGAGTTAATTTCGCATTTATAATATTAGTATGGATTATGTTAACGAAACAATTTAACATTAGGTATGCATTTCTACATATAAACACCGAGTATTTCAAATTACAAAGTACAAGTATTTAATTTCAAAGCGCGCATAATTTACTCATAATTCTTTTCACATATACATGTAAATATGTTCCTCGAAGTGTCACCTCCATTTTGCTGCCATTAGGCTAATTATTGAACGTTTTTTACTTCCTTAACGAAAAATTTTAATAGGCTTCTGATACAGTTATGATTGCGTATCTAAACGTGTGAACCGTACTCATTAATATCAAAGACAAACCAAATAGCAATCTCGTCACATCCTACTTATTGTTCTTTTTAGTTTGATTCTCTTCTCTTCTGATTGTACTCATTTTGGCTTTCGTTCAAATTGTTGAACAACAACAAGGAATAATAGAATATTAAATATAATATTTTGCATTTTCTTTATCTTACATACTCATTAAAATTTAAGTACTCACCAACGATGAATTGATTCTAGAATATTAATTTTCAAAATAAATATTTTCTGATACTTGGCACGTTTGAGAAAATAATTTTATAGTGGGAGAGGCATGCTTCGATTACATTGACAGCACTATAACCAATGTTAAGCAACTTGGGAGCGTGAGAGTTATTTTTTTTGGAAATGGGCAATCGTGCAGACGTACCACCTAATGGTAAGCGATTAACGCTGCCCATGGGCGTCCGCCACACCAGAGGTATCACAAGTGCGTTGCCGGTCTTTGAGGGATCCTCACTCACTCTGTGAAAACACAGCGCAGGCGCTGTTTCGCACCGGTTTTCTGTGAGACCGTGGTATCACTCCGGTCGAGCCGGACCATTCATGACGAAGCGCGGCTCTCCCACGATAAACAAATGGACTGATGGAGCCATAAATCAGACTTTCTAAAAGAGTGGCCATGAGTTTCTTTGTCAGTATACTTCTCATAAGGCTCTACTCACTTTGGAAACTGGAAGTTATAGATCGACACAAGCGGGCAGTAGATTTTGGTGTTTTCATCATATTTACCTTGACAATTCAGTACATGCTGTGGCGTCTGTTTGTAGTGTCGATCTGTGATTTTCAACTGTAGCTTCAATTTAACGTTCATAATTGTCATTTAGTGTGCACCTGTGTGTAATTGAATAAATGATTTTGAATTTGAACATGATAAAAAACCTGTTTTATCATCATCATCAGGCCGTTGCAGTCAACTGTTGGACAAAGGCCAAAACATCTGTTTAGTCCTTCTAAAATCGTTAGTTTTCTGATTATTCTTTACATTGCTTTTTTACATATCTATACTAATATTATAAAGCTGAAGCGTTTATTTGTTTGTTTGAACGCGCTTATCTCAGGAACCGCTGGTCCGATTTGAAAAATTATTTCAGTGTTGGATAGACCATTTATTGAGGTAGGCTATATATCATCACGCTAATACTAATAGGAGCGGAGTACCAATGACGAATGTTTCAAAAACGGGGGAAAATTTTCACGCTACGGGCAATAGAAGACGCAAACTTGGTTGCGTGGGTCAGTTGGTATATAATATTACACTCCGCCACTAAGGTAGCTTGCTGTGTATTGTCTAGTCAAGTTTCACAATAGAGCCTTCACGTCATTATGAATTAAGGTATCAAATATCCTTTGTGTAATCTCAATCTCTCCTCTCCAAGGTCCGTTAATACGTTATATGAAGATGTATAGTCCATTATTACTCCATTATAGTTTGTTATGTGTTATATACCTAAAGGTATACTAACTTCTACCGTGGGAGAGCTATGCTTCGGCATGAATGGGTCGGCTCGACCGGAGTGATACCACGGCCTCACAGAAAACCGATGTGAAATAGCGTTTGCGCTGTGTTTCACCGAGTGAGTGAGGATACCGGAGGCCCATACCCCAATCCCTCCCCCCATCCCCTTTCCCATCCCCCAAAGATCGGGAACGCACTTGTGACACCTTTGGTGTTGCGGGTGTCCCATGGGCGGCGGTAATCGCTTACCATCAGGTGATACGTCTGCTCGTTTGACCACTACTCAAAAAAAAAAAAAATGAAATAAGATCATTTTTGTAGTGTACTGCAAAATTTTTAGAATCAAAACAACTAGATATTAGACTTGAAAATTATTCATTATTTATTTATACGAGCTAGCTTATTTCAATATTTAAATATTAAAATAACCGCTTTTTACTAAACACATATGTAAATATAAGAACAAAAAAGTATCTATCTGTTTGTTCCTGCTAATCCCTGGAACTGCTTGACCGATTTTGACAGGATTTTCACTGGTAGGTAGCTGATGACACTAGGAGTAACTTAGGCTTTCGACTAGCTTCGCTCTGCGCCGTTACCCGCGGTACGTAAATAACCGCTGTTAACACCGCGGGGTTCAGCTAGTTTATTAATAAGTTTAGCAAAATTTTTGTACCCCTTCTTACGAAAATTATCTGCACGGAGAGGAGTATGATATTTGGCACAGTTAAAGTATATATGGAGGAGGGCAGAAAACTAAAAAAAAATTAATTACGGATTAACCCTTGGGGTGCCTGGTGGGTAAAAATCACACGGCATGCCTGGTGGGTCTGACAAACCCGTAAACATAATTGGTTATTTTTATTTATTTAGATCTGTTACAAACCAAAACAACAAGTTTTTATTTATATTTAACATTGTTTCTAAATGAAAAAAGGGGAAAAAACAAGACAAATTATTTTATAAAGTTTTAATGAGCAATTAATAAAACCTACTGGCGGAACCCACATCTACCACGAAATGCAATCAATTCTTCATCAATGGTTAAATTTTCATGTGGAACATAGGCGAATTGGCAGTTTCTAACAAAGTCTTCAAAAATATGTCTGGTAGGTGCCAATTTATCAGTTGCTGCTCTTTCTTCACGCGTGTCCAAGTTATCAAATCTCATACAATGTACAACAAACACAAATCGTCTCAAACTCATTGTTATTTGAAATATATCTATGCCGGTTCCGTCACTTGCCCCAAAATCTTTCAGATTTTGTCTTCCAGATTTAAATAATCCAGCTAAGAAGAGTAATCCAATAACTGGTTTTAGTTCGTTCATTGTGATCTCTGAATAGGCATATTCATTTGATTTATTGCTACCCTGCCTCATATTGCGGATCTTCCTATTAGTATGTTCCATAATTAAATTCAACATGTCTTCAGTTACAAACAGATGAAAGCAATCAAGTTCTTGCTGCGCATGTCTTGCATGAGGTTTCACTCCAGGTGTTCCAGTAAATAATGTTTTCTGCCCTAGTACGAACGCGAGCACTCGGAGGATTACGGATCCATATTGTATTATCTTTTCCTTTATATATTGAACTGTGAGCAAAGTTGCTCAAAGGCTGAGACATCTCATCCTCACTGTCACTACTTGGTTCATTATGAACTTGTACTTCTTCCTCAGTATCATCTGAATCATGTGAACACTCACGTGATCGGATTCGGCTCCATTTTCATCAAAAACCACGTCATCCTCAATTTCATTGAAATCTTCATAAAAGTTTGCTTATTTCGGTATCACTTAATCGCCCAGCCATATTTACCTGCTAAAATATTATTAACATAAATAATTAACCACACAATGCAAAATAAATCATGGAAAACAAAAATAATTACTTACCAGTTAAAAGTTACGTCGCGTGCCTGGTCGGGTTTCTCAGGCCCGAGCGCAAATAAAACACGTGTTACTCGAACGGGTGCGCGTTACCGACTGCGGGAGGGGCAGTAATCTAGCCGCCAGTCTATATCACGAAGCTACTCAGGCATAAAGTGGTGGGAGTTACGAATTTTCTGAAATATTGTCGATTTCTTGAACCGATGGGTCTGTCAGACCCACCAGGCACCCCAAGGGTTAATTTTGACCACTGGGCTATAATATATTATTGTTTGCATGACACCTGTGATAAAATAAAAGTATCATCAAATATATTAAGAACAGAGAAATACTTCAAATACTTCAACGACAAGAAACGGCTGAAAAGATTCTGATCAAAACGTTTTGCCAATCTTTCTCAAAAGAGTTTGGTAGCAACGGGATGGCTAATTTTTTGCATCGGAGTGTATCGTTAATATAAAATATTTAAATTGACAACTGTCCTAGACTGAGTTAACTGAAACCTTGTATAAAGACAATAATTCTTGTGATGATGTCTGAGCGGCTGCTTCTTGGCTATAAATAGCTACGCTTGGATCACGTTCCGCCTATCTTCAGTCATTATTTTGTTTTACTTTTTAAGGGCCGCCACCCATTTACAATCTTGAGATCAACGACTTTATTGAAGGTCATAGTTATTCTGTGGATATGTTAGTCTTAATTCAGGCATTTTATGTGAAGAGTATACGAATAATACAGAGTTTGGGCGCATTTCTTATGAGTATTGAAAGTTGGTAATTAAATTGAAAGCGGTTTTAAAAAAAAAAGGTGTGTGCGATTCACACACGATAGAAGTAAAACTTCTGTAAATCGACAAAAGAATGATACCGATATTTGCTCTCTCGCTCTGGCTCACTAATTACATGCGACTTTTTGTACTTGTGTCTCTTACCTGTCGTTTTTTCCGTTGCACCCGGTTTGAAATCACAACGATGCTAAAGAGGTTTCATTTCAAAAATTATGAGCGCCATAAACAGTTAATTTAACATTATGATCAAGAAGCAACATCAGGCTATTTATCCTGAGCGAGTCATGTTTCGAGACTGGCTTAAATGTAGTAATCACTATCATTTATTTTTTTTATTTTCACTAAACGAGTGAGTTTATGGAAGGCCTTTAATTTTGACGGGTTTAAATGTGTCTATTGGCGGTGGTAGTCCTTCACCATCACACGACTTGACTATTCATAAACCAACTATACCATCTTCTTTCTTCTTCCTAACTTATATTATTCCTTACAATTCGGGGTCGGCTACTATTTCAACTGGTTTTACTTGCATATCAGTTTTTCCACGGAGCGACTGGTATCAGATCTCTGCAACACTGAGGGCGAACTGAATTTAAGCTTGAACTAGTTGATAGTATATTTTCCGGATGTTTTAATAACGGCAGTTCTCGGATCTCTCCTATCTCAGGCGCAGATTAGCACACCATGTGATTTTAGTAGGTCCCATTTCGACACACCACCCTGCCGCAAACCCCGGTGGAGTGACGGCCCGTGAGGGATTGCACATGAAAAAATGATTTGTCAGTATATTTGAGGGCACTGAATTACCAATTCGACTGCCTCGGTGGCGCAGTGGTAGTGAATGCGACTGCTGTGCTTGAGGTCTCGGGTTGAAATCCTGGGTCGGATCAATGTTTGTGTAATCTACAAATATTTGTTTCGGAGTTCGCGTGTTTTCTATGTATAATATGTATGTATTTACAAAAAAAAGTATATATGTATTCATATCAGTTGTCTATTACCCATAACACAATCTCTGCTTAGCTTGGGACTAGATGGCGTTGTTGTGTATTGGATGTCCGAAATATTTATTATTTATATATGTTAATGAAACCGGGATCGACAGCTTAACGTGTTCCCCGAGTCACCCAGCATATCATATCATACCACTGTACCATATCAGAACAAAAGCAAGCTGACAGTAATTTGTTTACGGAAATGCGCCAGCATTTCTTGTAAGTGCGTTTGCATCTGGGTGAAATTGAATATATTTTCAACAGTTACATGCAGCTTTATAGACTACAACCAGGCAATTAAGTAGGCACTATAAACTGGCTTTAAGATGTATTGAAATGTGATAGCACGAGTTGAACGTATGCAGCATAACCTCTGCATTGCTGCAATAGACGCTAAGTGTTGGTGCATGTTGGCTAATATTTCGCCAAGACTCTTAAATGATTAAACACATATTGTTCTGTCACTGTTAGATTAAGAAACCATCGTTTTATGAATACCAATAACTTTTTATCTTGCTCTTGCCGATTATCAACACTAATATTATAAATTCGAATGTAACTCTGTCTGTCTGACTGTTATGCATTTACAGCTAAACCGCTGCATCGATTTTAATAAAATTTGACATGAAGATACTTTGATTCTTGAAGAAGGATAGGCTACTCTTTACTGCGATAACCGACATACACGTAGGCGGAGCCGCGGGTAAAAGCTAGTCATATTATGTGTTTGTTGTATGTTGTGAAAATGCGTTCATGCTATGCGTAATATTAGTTATTTTTCATTTATGATTATTAGGAAATTATTTTATTTTGCTCATCATTTGATTTTTTTAATTTGTTTTTCGTTGATTTGTCCTTTTTATGCCCCATCACTGATATAATAGTCCAGAAGGAAAGAAAGAGAGAAGAACAAGCCTCAGTCGTAATACGGAGAAAATAGTTTTAACTTCCAATATATCCACAATCGCAGTGCACTTATGTGTTCTGGTACTGCAGCCTGCAGACGATACGAGTTTATTTATATGAACAAGAAAAATATTTGGCTCACCGCTTTGCATTCAATAAACTATGCTGTAAAATTGATTTAGCATGTTTGTGTGCATAGTTTTTTTTCAGGTAACTACTAACAGATAGTTAAAAGAAAGACGGTGCAAAGACTTAACTATAGGTTCAAAACATCTGACATATGGCCGTTTGTTTTTTGGGGGATGAGGAAGGGGATGGGGGAAGGGGATGCGGGAAGGGGTTGTGGTAGGGCCTCCGCTATATATATATATATATATGATTGCCCTCGTTGTCCAAATTACCCCATCGCAAAAAAGGGTCACATCCATAGACCATCACACACACACATTCTACAATATTTAATGAATCCTACTAATACTCGTATTAGGAACACAAAAATTTATAAGTTTGTAAGTGAGTATGTTTGTTGCTCTTTCACGCAAAAATTGCTGAATCGATTTTGATGAAACTTTACAATAATATAGCTCACACATCAGAATAACACAAGGGCTACAATTTATAAAGATACTAGCTTCGACTCGCGGCGTGCCCACTGGCTGCCCGCTGTTATTGTCGAACTGCGGGTAGCCAGTGGGGTTCAGCTTATTGATAATAATTTGGTTATTATTATTCGTTCAGCAATGGACGATGATAGGTTGATAGCCTATGTGGTTACTGTATAATAATTTTCTTCAATAAATACTCTCCCTAACATTTATAGTTTTGAAGACTTATTTACAAAATTTGATAAGTATAGCAATTAGAGATTTACCTTTCGATGCTGTCACTGCATAATCTGGTTATTCTAAGCGTGTTACAGAAGGAAAGGACACAAAAAAACCTAAACAAACCAGACAATAACCCATCATTTGACATTGATTTGGGCAACAAGGTCACGACCGTATTACATCAGAACCAGTCACCGTGTGGTGCATACGAAACAGCGACCGGTGATTGTGGTACGATTGCAACATACCTACTTATACACATTAATCATGAACTAGCCGAGCCCCGCGGTTTTACCTGCGATACAACAATAACTCCACAGGACAGCCGTTCTAGAGATTTTTGATGACGTACCGTATATACTTTCATATCCATTTAATGATAAGTTGTAAATAACAAACATATACTTTAATGTATTTATTTGTATGGATTAAGAACTTCATATTCTTATCTGTATTTACAATGACTGGCTCAACTCCAATCAATTTCGTATTGAAAAGGAATGTAATACAAGGCTTTATCTCGACAATGTTTTTGAAGTGAAAACTTCTTTAGCGGCCCTGTGTACTTTTTTGGAATGGGTAAAAATGTATAAACTCGCGTCAGGGCGTCAGGTCACGTGACCATAAACTCGCGTCAGGTCACGTGTCCTGATCGAAAAAATTCGTAAGACGGATGTTTATTGCTAACAGCGCCATCTACCGATATACTTTGGTAGCATTCGTTTTTCTAGATAGTGGTCCTTTCTCAATATGATTTTATATACTTAAAGTTAATATTTCAGTATCTTAAAGTCATTTACAATAAATTAAAATAACGATTTTCTACTTACACAAAACCTTTTGTAAATCAAAAAGATTGTTTACAATTTTTTTGAAAACAGCGACATCTATGGGAGTATCAAAGCTTTACTTCCATTTACTACTTACAATCATAATAATTTTTAGTTTTTTTTATTGCACACTATTAAAAAAAGCATGGGTGTTCATTTCAGGTAAGTTAAAACAACCGTTTGTTTATAATTATGCGTTTTCACTTCTGTCGGCAGTGCTTATGACTGCTTTGTGTTTTTTTTAATTATATTTTTGAACCCTGACTGTACCCAACAAATAGCGCCAAGCATGGTTCTCTTATTGTAGGACTTTTTTTAGTTTTAAAATCATAATTCCATTATTCAAAATCATCACCATGATCAGCCTATTTCTCTAAGTCGAAGACATTTGGTTCAATCCTCGACTTTTAATCCATTTTCTTTTACTATTTCGATATAAAAAGACTGTATTCGATTTTAAATATATGTAAGCATTTGGCAATTAAAGGTGGCGCAAGAAAAATGGTATTAAGACATTTTCTTTTTCAACACTTTTAAGTTTTACAATATTTATATATATATATATATATATGTGTATATTTCATTCAACTAAAGTATGAACTTTATTTCGAAAATATTTTAATTATTATTTCTTACGTAAAATAAATTAATATTGTTAATTCGAAAGCCACTGCCTCGTTGGTCTAGTGGTTAGCGTAAGCGACTGCAGATCAAGAGGTCTCGGGTTCAATTCCCGGGTCGGACTGCTGTTGGGTTTTTCCTACAAGAAATTCTTAATAGCAGCCCGGAGTATGGAAGATGGCGGTGTTTCCCGCCCGTGCTTTGGAGAGCACGTTAAGCCGTCGGTCCCGGTTGTCATGAACATCTATGGCAATCGTTATTGGGAAGTCAGTGCCCTCAAATATACTGACAACTAGTTCAACCTTCGAATTCAGTTCGCCCTCAGGGTTGCGGAGGTCAGATGCCAGTCGCTCTGTGTAAAAACTGATATTCAGGTAAAATCGGTTGAACTGGTAGCCGACCCCAAATAATATTGGGAATAATAAAGGCTAGGAAGAAGAATTCGAAAGCTACTTCTGCTATTCGTCGATAATTATAATGAGGAAATGAATGGTTGCGAATATACTCGTAATGCGTATAGTTTAAAGTCTTCTTTTAATAAATAAACAAATAACAAGTGATACGTACGCGTGGTGCAGTAATGTATACCAGATTAGTATGTTATACTATTTTTTTATGGGATATATGGATAAGCGATTACTGCCATCCATGGACACCCGCAACACCAGAGGTCTCAAGTGCGTCGCCGGCCTTTTAAGAAGAAGTTTGTTCTTTACTTGAAGGTTTGAGGGACGTGTTAGTACAGTGATATCGAAGGCGACAGTGCATTTCACAGTTTTGTTGTGCGAGGCATAAAGTTTTGAGAGAAGCGCAAAGTTGTGGACTGCCAACCAAACACTAGTGACAACGCGGCATCGGTCACAGTGATAAAGTAAAATTTGAAGGATTATTATCTCCTCCTCGAAAGTAACTAAAGTTTCCATGAAATATATTTCTTCATTAATCATCAAGTTGTCAAAACAAAAAAATAACACACGTATTTCTACGGCATGGATGAAGAAAAAGTATATCAAAACAATGATTAATGAATGTCAAAATTGACATTTTGACATTGTTGACATTTTACTGTATTTATTTACGGAGCGTTATCTTTTATTATGATTATGGTAGTGTTTTACCCACATATATTGGGCTTATTCTTATTTTTTAGTCTTAATAACATTAATTCGTTATCAATTTAAAATGAGGTACTGTAGATTTTCAGTATTGGTGGCAAGTGATCATCTGCTTCAGATGGAAACCTAATGCTGACCACGACCCTCAAAAGTGAGAGACCGACCCGATAGAGATTAATTAATGTGATAATTCTTATTACACCTCCTTGCTAAAATAATTTGAACCATAAACAAAAGCATTTTAGAAGTAATAAAAAATTCAGATTGTATATTTACTTAACTTTTACGTTGACACCTATAAAAAAAACTATTTGTTGAAAGTAACGGCAAAAAAACACGCGAGAAAAATAAATATTATTTTGGCGTAAACAATGAATATATGCGACCTTCACGGTCGTGTTGAAAACTGTAATTGTTTATGTATTACATCGTTTTTATGAAAGGTTCATAACATTAGCATGTTAGGCAGTCACGTTTAAACCAACGGTGAGTGGAAATGTTGAAAGTGTTGTCACGTGAATGTCATTATTTTAAACAAGTTGATTGGTTACCACGTGCGGTGTATAACTGGCTTAAGTGGTGTTAAAGTTATGTTTTAAATAAACGTATTATTCATAAAGGTTCTTATAGGTATGGTTACATAGGTCCGGTCGTGTTAATAACTGCAGTTCCCGGACCCCTCCCTTCTCAGGCGCAGAGTGGCACACCGTGTGGTTTTAGTTGGTTCGATTCCGACATACCGCCCCGCCGCAAACCCCGGCGGGGTTACGGCACGAGGGGGTATCCACGCGTTAAAAAAAAAGAAAAAAAAAAGGTATGGTTACATAAATATAATTTACCAATTACTCTTAATAAGTAGTACTCGACTTAACAAAGTTGATTGCTCATATGTATAGCGTACACCGGATTAAGAATATAGTGTTCCCACCATTATTCATTTCATGGGTGTCTAAGGGAGTAAACTACGGAACCTTGATAGCCTCGGTGGCACAGTGGTAACGTATGCGACTTAGCTTGACGTCTCGGGTTCGATTCCCGGGTAGGACCAAATGATTGTATGATCTGTAAATATTTGTTTCGGAGTTTGGGTATTTTTTATGTATGACAAGTATGTATTTACAAAAAAAAAGTAAATAATGTATTTGTATCAGTTGTATCCATAACACAAGCTTAGGAGTAGACCGTGTTGTGTATTAGATGTCAGAAAAAATATTTATAATCCAACAGCACCAAAAAGAGAAAAATAACTTGAGAGAAACAAACTATATCTCAACCTGTCAGCCCAAGGCTTTTTCCTTAGGAAAGGCCTGTCCTTTCGTCGTCTGTCCTCTGCTGACGAGCGATCTAATTAAATTAAAAATACTGTCGCTTTTACTGAGAGATAAATGTTTACTAATGATCATTTTGACTGCTTCAGATTCGTGCCACACGCGAACAAGTGTCTAGTGAAAACGTCAAAGCGGTCGGCAAGACTTTCTAATTTCTTTTTATGGAAAAGTGGTCAACACCTGATGGTAAGCGATTATGGCCACCTGCACCACCAGAGGCATCACAAGTGCCGGCCTTTGGGGGATGGGGAGAAGGATGAGGGGAGGGGTTGGGGTATGGGCCTCCAGTATCCTCACTCACTCGGTGAAACACAGCGCAAGCGCTATTTCACACCGGTTTTCTGTGAGGCCGTGGTATCACTTCGGTCGAACTGGCACCTTTATACTGAAGCGTGGCTCTCCCACGGTAAATTGTGAGATGTAGGAATTATAGTAATAATTATATTACTGCCTCGGTGGCGCGAGTGGTAGCGTAAGCGACTGCTGTGCTTGAGGTCTCGGGTTCGATTCTCGGGTCGGTCCAAATGTTTGTATGATCTGCAAATATTTGTTTCGAAGTTTGGGTGTTTTCTATGTATAATATGTATGTATTTACAAAAAAAAAAGTATATATGTATTTATATCAGTTGTCTAGTACCCATAACACAAGCTCTGCTTAGCTTGGGACTAGACGGCGTTGTGTGTTAAATTGTCCGAAATATTTATTATTATTATTATTAGACTTTTTATTTATCTCCCTTTTTAGAGGGGTATTATACGTGTCATGCGGGCCTAAACCAAGCATGATACGTTAAATTGAGTAAGTGGATGAAATAGATGAGGATGTTAGAAATTTACGGGTTATGCGGCAGGTATTGAGTATGGTAGCTTTTTGAAGCAGATAAATATAGTGTGAGGGCATATGAAGTAATTCAAGATTTTGAACGAGAGTTTTAGGTACTATGCCTGTTGATGATAGAACTATTGGAACTATGTGTACTGTGTTAACTTTCCATTGGGTTTTGAGTTCTATCGCCAGGTCTTGGTATTTTGAAAGTTTTTCTGAAATAGTGGACTGAAGATTGTGGCTGTTCGGGATTGCTATGTCTATGATGTAAATAACTTTAGTGACTTTGTCGTGAACTGTTATATCTGGACGGTTATAATGAATAGTTTTGTCTGTTAATATTGTTCTGTCCCAGTAAATTTTACAAGTTCTATTTTCAAGTATTGTGTCAGGTTTATACTTATAGTATGGAATCTTGTGACTGATGAAATTATAATTGTGCTAAATGTTGGTGAATTATTGTCGCTACTTGATCATGTCGATGTTTGTAGTCGGTTTGTGTGTGGCTGGTCTCTGGAGCAGAATTGCAATGTCTGCATAAGTCTATTGTCTGAGTTGGATCTCTAATGATAAATTTCTTATAATTCCTAGTTATTATTACTTGGTCTTGAATTGCAAGCATAAATCCCTCCGTTTCTGGGAACAGTTCCCCTTTCTTAAGCCATTCGTTCGACTTTTCTATGTCGACGTAATCTTGACTAAGATCGGTTCGGTGTCTTCCATGGAGGGATTTACCAGCCCACTTTGTTATTTTCTGTTCTATTGTAGTTAGAGTTTCATTAAGTTGGGTATGCCGGTCTTTTAAGTTTAGTGGTGTGAGCTTATTATCAATGTCTGTGATCTGTTTATGGAGAGGAGATGTCAGTGATTTGGTATGAAAATAGTGTCTAAGTATTGTTATTTGCTTATTATGTAAGTTTTGAATGTCTATTAGACCTCTTCCTCCTTCATTACGTGGTAGCGTTAGTCTTTCTATTGACGATTTTGGATGGTGTTGCCGCTCTTTAGTCATATGTGTGTTGATTGTTCGTTGCAAGTTCTTAAGATCTGTTTGAGTCCAGTTAATAATACCAAATGAGTATGTCAATATAGGAATAGCAAACGTGTTAATGGCCTTAATTATGTTTTTTGAGTTTAGGTGAGTTTTTAAAATAAGCTTTAGTCTGTATTTGAATTTATTTACTAGATCTTCTTTAGTCTCTTTTTGAAGAATTCTTCTAGACTGCTTAAAACCTAAATAACGGGTGTTTTTTTAAGCTAGATAGAACTTTAAATTGTAAAAAGTAACACAAAAAATTAAATTTTGATGAAACTTTTTTTTTTATTTGTTTCAGTATACTCTGACAAATCATCATGAATAGACTCACGCTTGAACAACGCTACGAAATTATCCAAATTTACTTTGAAAATCAGTCGTCGATTCGCGCAACTTATAGACGACTGTTTTATCGCAAAATTGTGTTCAGCGATGAGGCGCATTTTTGGCTTAACGGGTTTGTTAATAAGCAAAATTGCCGCATATGGAGTGAGACCAATCCACAACAGACCCTACAGACTCCATTACATCCAGAAAAATGCACCGTATGGTGCGGTTTTCACGCTGGTGGCATCATCGGACCTTATTTCTTCAAAAATGAGCTGATTTTCAAAGTAAATTTGGATAATTTCGTAGCGTTGTTCAAGCGTGAGTCTATTCATGATGATTTGTCAGAGTATACTGAAACAAATAAAAAAAAAAGTTTCATCAAAATTTAATTTTTTGTGTTACTTTTTACAATTTAAAGTTCTATCTAGCTTAAAAAAACACCCGTTATTTGTAGAAGCTGTAGCTATCCATTGGTTGTATATCCTCACCAGATTCTAAAATATACCTATTACTTTCCATTTTACCTTTATTAATCGATAAAATTTTGCACTTATCGACTCCAAATTCCATACATATATCTTTGGAAAACTGTTGAGTAATATCAGCTAGGTGAAAAATATCGAATTTGTTGGTGGCAAAGAGTTTTATATCATGCATGTAGAACAGATGTGTCAGCGGAACCCGAGTGTCGGCAGTTACTAAATTGTATCCAGCATTACTATTGTTTAGAAGACTAGAAAGAGGATTAAGTGCAAGGCAGAACCAAAGTGGGCTGAGAGCGTCACCTTGATATATACCTCGCATAATACGTATGGGCCCGGTAGTTATATTAGTGGACTCATTTTTTAGTTTAAGTACTGTTTGCCATCTCTGCATAGAAGATTGTAAGAATGTTATAATGATCGGGTTAATTTTATATAATCGTAGTATATGTAGAAGCCAACTGTGAGGGACAGAGTCAAAAGCTTTGCGGTAATCTATGAACATAGTATGTATATTTAGTTTCTTACGGTATGCTTCATTAATCGTTATTGCATCTATTGTGAGTTGCTCCTTACATCCTTGGCTATTTTTCCTACAGCCTTTTTGTTGTTCGGCAAGAATATCATTCTCTGACAAATGTGCATAGATTGTTTGACTGATGCAAGCAGTTAGAATTTTATAAACAGTTTGTAAACAAGTTATAGGGCGAAATTTTGATGGGTCTTCTGTATTGGGTTCTTTTGGTAACATGTAAGTTACTCCGTGTGTTATATAGTCGGGCATTAAATGTGGTGATTGAATGAACGTGTTAAGATGGTAGTGTAAATATGGGTGGATGCAAGTGAACTTTTTGTACCAGTAGTTATGTAGATTGTCGCTCCCTGGTGACTTCCAGTTGTGAGAGTGTTTGATGACGCGTGCAAAAGTGTCTATTGTAATTTGTTCGAATTCCATAACAGGAACGTGACTAGATATTTCGTTAATAGTGTGTATCCAATTAGCGTTATCATTATGTTGAGTTGTATTTTCCCAGATGTTCGCCCAGAATCGATGCAAACTTTCGGACGTTGGTAATCTTTGTTCTTGTGTATTTGTGTTTTGAGAGTTACATGTAAGATTTCGGTAAAATATTTTTTCTGTTTGTGAGAATTGATTATTTTGTTTTTTCCTAGCAGTACATGTGAGATACCTCTTAAGCCTACTAGCTGCTGCATTTAATTTTTGTTTAAGAGTATCTAAAAAGTGTTCTAATTCTATGTTGATGTTTTCGTATTGAGCGTGCATTCGATATTTATTTTTTATTACCTCTACGGCGTTTATGATCCTGCTACTTCTATTTCCATGTATGTATTGTGTAAGTCGGGCTATTTCAGATCGAAACTTCTCTATTTTGGTTTCTAATCTTCTTTGCCATGCTGGCTTAAACTCCCTTAGACTGGTTTTAGTAGTATTTACTTTTATTCTGTTACATACTGTTGCTGTATATGCTGCTGAGTATATAATAGTCTGAAATGTTGCAAAATCTAGTTCTCTACTTAAAAAATTGGGTAAAATATTGTTATTAAGATGTTCCATTGTTAGAGCTAGTCTTTTTGATGGTTTCTGTCGGGGTAGATATGGCCTAGAGGTAGGGTCAGTATTTTTAAATGTATCGAGTGCTGCATGAAACTGTTGATTAATTATGTCTTGATCTATTACGTGGGAATTGGTAGGGACATGACTTGAATCTTCTGAGTTTATGTGTAAAGTGGCCTGAGAGGGAGATAAATCTGCTTCATCGCATGTATTTCTTTGCGTTGGGTACGATATATGTTGTGGTAAGTCAGTTTGTGAATTGGTTGTATTTAACTGGGCGGTGATGTGAGATGATTGTATTTGTGCTTGAATACGTGTATCATTTTTTATTTGCCTAATTCTGTCTTCAGATACCATTTTATTATTAACTATGGCTCTTCTTTGATCTGATAAACGTTGTTCTGAAATGTGTGATAAATGTGGGTAAGTTTGAATGAATTTATCATGCAGCTTTTTCCGATGCGCTGTCATGTTGGTTTCAAGTTCTGTTATTTCATAATAGATGCGGAGTATTGTTTCATTAACATCACTAGACCATCTCATTCTAGATGACGCCTGTGTAAGTGTGGGTATTGGTTCTGCATTTTGTGTAAGAAGGCTGTTTACCTCTAATCTAATCGCGTCAAGTGTGTTTATGGGGAGCAATTTGTTATTGATTATGGCCCTACGCTGGTCTCCTATACTCTGTTTGGATGCATTCATTGGTGGGTATTTTTCTGTGAAAGCCTTGTGCAGTGGGTCTAAGTATCCTCGAGTCTGTGTTTCTAATCGGCTGGTAATGAGATAGGTGCGCCATATGAACATATTCATTTCAATAGTCCATTTTCTTCTTGCGCGTGATTTGGCAGTAGTGGGTCCAGTAACATCGGCATTTGCCTCCTGGACAACATCTACTGTCAACGGTGATGTTGTTGATGATGTATGATTAGAATTTTTATGAGTTTCAAATGAGAGCGGAGATGAAGCGGGTGATGGAAAAAGACTGCTTGTGGGTGATGAATGTGTTGATGACGTAATGCGATGAGAAATGACATCGGCTGTAGTATGTTTGTCGGTGGGAGCCCGCCTGTTCAACTCCGCACCGCCGATGGTTCGCATGCTGGAACATCCAGCATCGGCTCCAGATGCGCCCCGGCGACCCCCGGGCAGCGACCTCAAATTATATACTCTATTATTCATATCTCCATGTAAAAGGGTTCCCCTTGCCCTGTTAGCTACATAAGTTTCAGTAGTATGCATGTCCGCCCCCCACGTGGCTAGATGTTCAGCACGGACGTAAGGTGGGATTTTAGGGGGCTATTATTATTATTATTATTATAGTTACTCCGTAGTTTAACATGTCTTCGTTAGATGGCTGTAAAGTCTCTGTTGCTATTAATGAGGATGTCGCATCATCGTTAATAGCGTGCAGTCATGTATGAGTAGACATTTGTTTTATTGCGATAACTGGCTAATTACAACGTTGCATTGTAGGTAACTTGATATTTAGCACATGGTGAGTACATGAAGCATGTTCAAATAGATTTGTAGTTTATTTTAAGTAATACACTACTACTTAATACATGTGTATTATCGGGACTGGATCGACATATTTCCTTTTAATCAGGACTTCAACCGAAAAGTGGAAATGAACCCCTATTTTCTTGGCTTTCTTATCAGTATTTGAATATCTATACTAATTTATAAAGCTGAAGAGTTTGTTTGAACGCGCTCAGGAACCGCTGGTCCGATTTGAAAAATAATTTCAGTGTTGAATAGTCCATTCATCGAGGAAGGCTATAGGCTATATATCATCACCCAAGAGCCCCAATGAAGAATGTTTAAAAGAAGGGGGAAAATTAATATGCTACGGGCAATAGTAGACGTAAACGAGGTTGCGAGGGTCAGCTGGTATGTATATATATATATATAATTCTCACTTCATTCGTTCATTTAGTAAAATTTGTTATGATCATTTCTTTTTTATTGTTATTAATCATTATTATTACATAGAATTAAATTATTTCAATGTATATAAGTGCTGGTGTCAAGCAAAGTCGCGCATTTTATCGGCTCATTCAACTTTGACCATGACCCACTGTTGGTTGTTTGTAGTCTGGTCAACATACTAATAGTGAAGTGCGAAATTTCGTAATGGTTCTTGCACTTTTTGTGTTTATTAATATTAACTAAACATATATATGTAAGTTTTGGTACTGCCGATGAATAGGGGAGTTCAGATCTCGGATTCGGTTCCCGGGTCAGGTCCAATGTGTTTAGTTTTCTTACAAGAAACCTTAATACCGGACCGGAGTATGGCAGATTGGCAACGTTTCACGCACGCTCAAAGAGTACGTTAAGCCCCTCTGAA
This sequence comes from Spilarctia lutea, assembly GCA_916048165.1. NCBI lineage: Eukaryota > Metazoa > Arthropoda > Insecta > Lepidoptera > Erebidae > Spilarctia > Spilarctia lutea. The sequence goes on from OU696488.1 coordinate 2,532,581, forward strand.
CTGAACCCCCGTGCCTCGGAGAGCACGTAAAGCTTTCGGTCCTGCGCCTGATCTATCCCCGGTTGTGTCGGTTAACCGTCCCATCGGATTATGAGACAGAGGGAATAGAGAGTGCACATGAGTTTGCGCACACACTTGTGCACTATAATATCTCCTGCGTAGTCGGCTGGTCTCTGTTGAGACTGGCCGCCCTGGCCGTAATCGGCTAGGAGAATATGATCATCATGCTTTAAACAATATATAAGTATGTTTACCAGCAGTCTGGTTACCATAGTAGGGACTTGTGTGAGATGCATAAGGTTATTATTTCTTTCTCTTTCTTTTTGCACAAATATTTTTAACATGGCAATAACAGCTGTTAAAACACGCACTCACTAATGAACAATGTACAATGTCGTTAAGAATGTAACTAAAAACATTCAAAGAATCTCTCGCTGGCTCCTTTGTTCGTTTGCTTTCTTACACTTCATTTATTAGTTTAATTAGTTGGCATTGTGTTGTTTATAAAGTTACGCGTGTTGGAAAAGCTTTACGTTGTTTTGAACGATCTTATCAAGACTAGACTGTACGTGACTACGTAGAACTTGTAAAAAAATAGGTTAAGAGTTCTAGTGCGTGTTAACTGTTGACCTACCTTCCCGTATGTCTTGGTCAAAATAATTTTCGCGGCTTAGTTTCTCTATTGACGTGTTTCCTTACACTTGGCAACACTGTGTCGGCGATTAGCGCTAATATGACTCTTCCTTCGTGTCAAGATGGAAAGCATGAGTAGAATGTAAGAGTGGGGGCCACCATACTTAATGTGAAAGTAATCATCATCTTCCTAGCCTTTATTATTCCCAAGATTATTCGGGGTCGGCTACCAGTTCCACTGGTTTTATTTGAATATCAGTTTTTACACAGAGCGACTAGCATCTGACCTCCGCAATCTTGAGGGCGAACTGAATTCGAAGGTTGAACTAGTTGTCAGTATATTTGAGGGCACTGACTTCCCAATAACGATCGCCATAGATGATCATGACAATCGGGACCCACGGCTTAACGTACTCTTCAAAGCACGGGCGGGACACCGCCATCTACCATACTCCGGGTTTTTCTTCCAAGAATTTCTTGTAAGAAAAACCAAATAGCAGTCCGACCCGGGAATTGAACCCGAGACCTCTTGATCTGCAGTCGCTTACACTAACTACTAGAGGCAGTGTGTGCCTGTGTGACGGAGTGTGAAATAAAAGTAATAAGTTGATAAAAATATTGCGCTGCTGTGCAAGCAATGTGTAAGTGACGTGGGGGACGCAGAATATCAGCAGTTTATCAATTTAATGTTTACATAAAACAAATATTACATACGTGCGAAGCCGGGTCGGGTGGCTAGTCTATATCACTCTTAATCAACAAATCTCACTATCATTAGCCGTTTTAGGTCTGGCGAGACGTGAGTTACTAATACGAAAACAATTGTCAAGTTACTTTATTTGAATTGCAAAACAGGATAATGTAAATCAATCTACATTAAGAACTAATATTTGCATGAGTAATATGTGTATTTCCTCAAGTCGAGTGGGCACACATTCAAAGTTTGCAATGTGTGCGATGAACTCGAGTTTAAATATCCATTTATAGCTTAGCAACAACATCGCGGTTTGATCGGTTATTGGTAGTAAAAATATCGAGTATAACAACACTGCAAGGTATTGAAGTATTGCATTAGATTCGTAGAAAATTTAGATTTTATACATATTAAGCTGGATTGTGTATGTTTCAAAAAATCTTAAAAGTTTAGCATTGATTGAGCTTAAAATTTAACCTGGCTACGGCGAAGCTAAACGGAAGGGTAATAGTTTTGGCAGTCTATGTATGTTTATCTGTTTCACCGTAGCGCCTAAACTACTGAACCGATTGTAATTAATGAGGTGTCAATAGATACGTAATAAAGGCCCGGATGACAGACTAGGTAAATTTTATTAAAATTATTTATAGTCAATTCGCTTATATACGGTCGCTTTGGTAACGCTGCCGTCACACGTGCGTTTTTTTTCAAATCAAAATCACAAGGGAGTCGACTGCGGCGTTCACGCACAAGTAAAATAAGATTTGTCAACAGTATTGTACACCATAAAAAGGTCTTCAAAAACATCCGCGATGTCATATGTCTATCTCTTAGAGATAGATCACAATAATCATTTTTGATCCCTTTATTTTTTCCAGAAATAATGGCTTATTTCTGTAGTGATTTTAAGTAATACCGCATTAATCCTTATCCAATTAAGAACCTTAAATACAATTTACATTTAATATAGATCAATATGGCAGTATGTAACTTAAATAAATAAATACGAAGATATTACAGATTTAAAATGCACGAATCGTGTCGTTGCTGGGTACATCTCAAATTCACCCGTGGGAAGCAGGGGCGGGTCGCTAGTTTATAATATAGGAAGGATGAAGGATGTTTGTATCTATTTGATCTCGATCTTTAATCGGTAATACCGAACACCAAAAATTCCCCTTCAACCAATTATCACGCATTGTGATGATACTTAACAAATAAAGCCTACAACGAACTCTGAATCTAACATTAACATAATAATAACTTTGTTTATCAAAAATAAACTCAATATGTGGCAATGGGCTGGTCACGTATGTCGCAGAACTGACAAACGCTGGAGTACGCGCGTTCTGGAGTGAGACCGCTTCTTGGTAAACGTAATGTAGGATGCCCTCTGGCCAGATGGCGGGACGACTTGCATAGGAGATCTGGCAGCGACTTGATGCAAAAAGCAACAGACCGGGCTCTGTAGTGGTGCTTGGGAGAGGCTTATGTCCCGCAGTGGACTGCAACGGACTGATAAATTGTGAATGAATGAAAAAAAACTTTTTCAAAAATACTATTTAACAATGCTACAAAGTAAATAAAATAATCAGCCCATATGTAAGCCAAATTGCCGCGTGGTGACTTTTATATAAGATTTTTTTTTTTTTTTTTTTTATTGAATAGTGGGCAAACGAGCATACGTATCACCTGATGGTAAACGATTACCGCCGCCCATGGACACCCGCAACACCAAAGGCGTCACAAGTGCGTTGCCGACCTTTGGGGGATAGGAAAGGGGATGGGGGAGGGGTTGGGGTATGGGCCTCCGGTATCCTCACTCACTCGGAATACCACGAGTGTCACCACCCCTATTTATACCGACTGCCTCGGTGGCGCAGTGGTAGTGAATGCGACTGCTGTGTTGTGTTTGTGTGATCTACAAATATTTGATTCGGAGTTTGGGTGTTTTCTATGTATAATATGTATGTATTTACAAAAAAAAATAGTATAAATGTATTTATATCAGTTGTCTAGTACCCATAACACAAACTCTGCTTAGCTTGAGACTAGATGGCGCTGTGTGTTAGATGTCCGAAATATTTATCCCATGGGAGACGTACGAAGTGACTACGAGAGCAAACTACACAGAACAACACACACACACACTGCAACACTGCAAAGAAAAGAAAACTTTGAAACGAACCCTAAACCGAGTGGCCAGCGTGGTATAATAGACCAAAACCACCTTTTTAAGGAGAGATCTTTGTTCAACAGTAGACCAGAGCATTTATCACCTGATACTTGGGAGCCGCTAGTGTTCCTCCATTATTACTTGATCTACGCTCGACTTAGAGCGTTACCAGATGCTCAAGAGTCTGCAGTAGTTAATTAACACGTGAACCTTTTATATGAACACACTAGTAATTAGTAATTACTGACGGGCACATACAATTATAAAAGCCGTCAAACTGGATTCCTGCATATTTCTGAAAACGATTATAAGGTCATACCTGTATGTAAATGAGCAGATTTATGCCGGGACATGTAAATTAATACGACCCATGAGGCCACGATTACAATATTTACAATTTGATTAATGTTATCAACAGTCAACAACCTTAACCGATTGAAATTAATAACATTAGGTATACAATGATTCGTAGGCACCAGTAAATAATGTTTTTCCCCGAGACGGGCCTGATAATCATGCCGTGGATAAAGGTAGGACCTAGAATCAACATGGTCCGGGTCCTCCAAAGGTGGGGCGTCAGAACCCGGCCGTCGCACAGTGGGGCAGAAAGGGGGTAAACCTGGCAACAAATCGGTACTAAGTAATTATGTTTTGTATTCAGTTCTAAGGGAAACAAATAGACATTAAATGATTAAATAACACATATAAGTGGGTTTGCATCTTATTTTACAACTTTTTATTTAATTTTACAACTTTTTGTTCAGTTATAAATCGTAATATTTTTACAAATATTTTGCTTATCATGTAACTCTTTTACGAGATTTTTTTAACCACTAATCACTATCAAATTGTAATGTACGACCTATTTTTACAATGAATTTTATTTGAACTTGAACCCCTCAAGCACCAAAACTGAAGCAATGTAATTATGAAAAACACTTGAGAAAATAGACCTTAGTACCTAAATTACTAGACAAAATCATGCTTCACGGTTATATTTTACACTTCTTTCTCCTCCTACTCCTCTTCATCATCATCACTATATTCAATAAGCAAACTTTGAGTTTTTTATCTTCTTTCTCTTGTTCTTTTCGGCCACGGCCGCAGGCCAGACTACTGCCTTCACTGAGGGCATTTGGTGGAGACAAATTACATTCTCCCTCAAGCCATTCACTATTCACTCTTATGAAAGCATTTAAAGTACGGCCGGATTTGCTCCATCTTATTCTGAATTGACACTTAAAATTTTTTGCCTTGCCTTCTGAACTTTCATTGATAATTGGCAATTCCGTTTGCAAATGATTGAATTGTTCTTCTATTTTCTTTTTTCCGCTTTGTTTCATAATGCGAAAAAACTCATTACGAGTAAATGACATCGTGATTTAGCAAAACGGAAAAAAAAATAGTAACCAAAAAATAATAAACTGAAGTTTAAGTAGGTACCCATAATGTACGTGGAAAAGGTATAATTTTCCTTTGTAGAAATTTATCTATTACCAAGGTAATATGTTAATTAATCAGCAAAAATACACCTCACCTAAGTTAAGAAAATTATTAATATCTCCCACATCGGCAACCATCTGCAAAAATCCTTTTAGGTACAAGAAGTGAACCCTTTAGTCTCTTCATAAAACAAATTAGGTCACCAACCCAGCCCTAGCTTGTAACTTATGGTCTATTTTCTCAAAAAAAATGCAGATTTTTGGAAGACCCAGTTTGAAACATCAAGTTCTCTGAACGTCAATGGTATAAGAATATTTTAAAATCGTAAATAGTTTATTTATTATGTCTACTTAAACAATTAATTCAAAACATTGCTTCAAAACCATCGAATCTTAACAAAATAAATCAATACATTTTGATTGACATCTGATACGAGAGAGATACGCGCTTAGCAAAACTTTAGAAGTACGCTTGTAACTTAACAGGGACTCATTAAAGAGGGGTCATTGTGGTACCAAAATGTCAGGAATATTGTTTTCTACATATATTATAACAAATAAACCCTAAATTTTAAACTTTTTTTTCCGAATTGTTGCCATGTTTTTCCTCATTCTGCCCCACTGTGCGTCGGTGTGATTTTTAGTGAAACTACCACATATTCTTCCTAAATCCCTCAAAAAGCCGGCTATCCGAAATAAATTTCAAAACCATCGACAAAGATAAAAGGGAAAATAAGACTGGGAATAAATAGCCTAGCCTAGGGCCAACTAAAAGTGTATCCTTTTCTCTTTTCTTTGTATTTAAGAAAAGAGAGAAGAAAGAGTGAGGTTCCCTTCTGAAGAATGCGTGAGGTCTGGAGACTCGTGATTATGAATTATGTACCTATAATAGAGTAGACTGATATGATATGACACATTCTGTGGCTTTGGCCGGTATAATTCGAAAGCTCCAGTGAAGATCATGACAGCTCGAAGGTTTTCCCGCAGGCAGTTAAAAAAGTATCTCGCTTGTGTCATGTTTGTAGCCGCATATTTATCCTCAATTTCTTGTGTTTTTATCGACTTAAATTCACAGTACTCGGGTAACACAATTAAATTTAAAAGGTAAGATTTCTTTTTGTACCCGACTACTTCGAAGTCCATAGGAAGGGATTTTTTTAGGAGTCTATGATTATATGTTCCACCGTAGTGTCTATACTACTGAACCAATTTTAATGAATGAGGTGTTAATACGAGTAGATTCAGTTTTTATGTAATTGAATTTTAGTTTAAAAAACTGTTTTCTTGTTTAAATGTCTATACAAGAAAGCATTATTCTAAGAGTATCATATACTAAAGTAAAGACGAATAACTTTCAAATGTGATAAAACAAATAACACAATTTAAATATATTTTTTTTTACAGTTTCAGAAAAGTAAGATTTTCATACAAGTATTTGATATCTCAGTTCACGTAACAGTTGTTCAAAACAATACACACCATGTAACACATACAGTTTGTGCTGTTTGTACACCGTGACACTGAACGCATTCACGGTACATTTCACTGAACAGTCTTATGTTTACTTACCTACATCACGGTACACACAGGGTTATCAAACATATCTCCCGCCGAGGGCCTAGTGTGAGTTTTTTTAACTCTCACTTCGACCGTCAGAAACGTAGTCACCGTCCGGGATTGCGATCATTTGAAGTACTCTTCACAAAAATTTACATTTTGTAGATCCTACATTATTAATAGGCACCATCGCAAATGACAATTCACCAATAACAACGCTAAGCTCGCTAGTTGTCGAAAGTGAGTCCTGCACTCGACAAGAAACTGTAGACTACTGATAAACATCCTTATACATGTATTTCTAAAATACATACACCATCAAAAAACAGAAATCTTGATGGTCATTGTGGGTGAACGGGTAGGTATATATATGTCCCACCAACACAAAGGGAGGATCCTCCAGCCAGACGAGGTGATCATGCCTGGCGGGCCACTGCCCAACAGTTGATGTTAGGATATTGTATATATGATAATCGGCGCGAGAACTTCTATTGCGTGATTCAGGATTGGTAGTTACTCCGTGTAGTGCGTTAATTCGTAGTTTAGTGTATCTTTGGTAGATGGCGCTGTAGTAGGTTATTGTTGTGTTATATGAGGAAGTCGCCACAGTCACAGAAATACTTATTACAAGTAAAAAGGTAACCTGGTTTGAAAGTCAGAGTCACTACCCACTGAATTAACAAGAAGTCGAAAGCAAAAAAAAGATTTTAGTAAAAATGATTGTGTTCGTCTGATGTTCTGTCGAAATCTGCTCAAAAATACTGTCCCAAAACAATCATCCTAATTATTGTGGTTTTGAATTTTCTACAGCTACGATAAATGAGTTAGTGTACCGTTATTCTGAATAAACAGTAAATCTAAATACGTCTTCTTCAAACAATTTGTGTTTCCGTTATGCAAATTAATTCATGTCCTTACTTTATTTGCGTTTGTCATACACGTTAGTAGTAGTTTTTCCGCCTCTTTATGTAAAGAAGAGTGAGAGCTGGTCCTTTATTTATTTATTTAAAACTTGCATTGTTGCATTGTTACCGCCTCTGTGGCGCAATGGTAGCGGATGCAACTGCTGTGCTTGAGGTCTCGGGTTCGATTTCCGGGTCGGATCAAATGTTTGTGTAATCTACAAATATTTATTTCGGAGTTTAGGTGTTTTCTATGTATAATATGCATGTATTTACAAAAAAAAGTATATATGTATTTATATCAGTTGTCTAGTACCCATAACACAAGCTCTGCTTTGCTTGGGACTAGATGGCGTTGTGTGTAAGATGTCTGAAATATTTATTATTATTTATTGTACAAAGGCGGACTTAACGCCATGAGGCATTCTGTCCCAGTCGACCTTTAGGTGATGTGATCGTCGACTTACATCTATTACAATCTAGGCTCAAATTGACCATTTTTTACTGTGCTAGAACTTTTTTGCATCGTGCAAGGAATTGGAAGGATTTCTTGCGTTGCTTTTTACTTGTCGTTTCATTTAATACTTGTCTATAGATTCTAATGTCAAAAATCTAAATAGATTTTATTGCCTTGTTTGTTTGGTTAAATGCGCTTATCTCAGTTTAATGGTTTGAAAAAATCTTATAGGTATTTGTACTTTGAACACTTATTTGTGAATTGCTGATCTGAACAGTATTTACGAGCAAAATTTTGAGAGGTTTATTAATCTATTAAGGTAGGTCTGTGCAACGAGGTTACAGTTGTAATTAGTGTTGGATAGTCAATTTAATGAGCAAAATTATTGTTTATGTCACAGTACTCAACAATGCGTAATGTTATAACGCTACCTTTAATAGGAGCCGAGTATCAATTAAATGCGAACGAATCTTGACGAGATCATTTAGTCCCCATCCCCAGTCACTGTATGAAATCGTTATCTAATAATTATGATTGACACTAATCTATGCTAATATCATAAAGCTGAAGAGTTTGTTTGTTTGAACGCGCTAATCTCAGGAACCACTGGTCCAATTTGAAAAATTCCATTTATCGAGGAAGACTATAGACTATATATGATCATGCTAATACTAATAGGAGCGGAGCACCAATGAAGAATGTTTCAAAAACGGGGAAAATTTTTAACGCTACGGGCAATAGAAGACGCAAACGAGGTTGCGTGGGTCAGCTAGTCATGTATAAGCTTCTCAATTAGCTACAACAGTTGTAATGCAACTAAGTAAGCTATAAGCAAGTAACATTGCGGAAAAATGAAGTTAAACCCTAATCCATAGATAATATCGTAATTCAGAAGTCTCATTTAAATAATACGTAACATACGCTTGCGCACCCGTGCGCGCTAAACCTGTTCCGATAACACTTCTGTATACATTACATGATTCAATATATCGACCTATATATCGGTTACTTTCTTTAGTGTAAACAAGTAAATATAGACCAATGATTTATAACAGTATATAATGCACTAGCTTCTGCCTGCAGTATCACTTGAATTTATGTAAATGTTATATCAATCGATTACCTCAATAACAGTAGATATTTCTAGACGATGAGTTAATAATTTTAAGTTTAAACGCGTAATAAACGAACACATATTTACAAGTTTAATATTAATTAGGGTATAGGTAATTAGCTGTAATCTAATCTGAAAATAAGGTTAGATGAAACAACATAATATAATTCAAAATGTCAGTTTACGGAAATATAAACAGTAGATATATGGCGTGAATTTTTAAATTAATGTTAATAGGGAATTTGCACGTTTTTTTTATTTCCTAATCTGATCATTAACGTCTTTATGTCATAGATAAAATATAAATAGGCTTGAAAATAGTTAAATAAATTTTCATAGTGAAATTTAAAACACTGACTAAATTTGAGCTATTCAAACGCCGGCGCGCGCTTTTGTCACGGCCAATGACGTCATTGTCATTTTGTGTTTGTTTACTATTCAGTGTTTCAGTTACTTTATACATATCTACAGTTCTAATTGCTATAAAAATCATGGCAGAACTTAATTTTTCTCACAAAAACTACTAACACGGAACTTTGAATTTCGACGCCGATAGTTTCGATGAAGTGACCATCGACGTCACATTTTGTTTCGACCAATAGTGACGCGTTTTGTAAGTTTGAATTTCCCTCCCTCAATTTTCAATTTTTATTGAATATTTTCTGGGTTTAAATAACCACTAAATAAAAAAAAACAATAAAAATTTACAAGTTAAGAGAATTGGTATCTATAAAATTTGTATAAATATGAATGATGCTTGTCGCTTATGTAAAGCGCCAAGCATCATACATATTTGCACAGCAGGTTGCTATGTAATTGTACAATTCACACGTCATATTAGAATTTATTATGTCAATAATGCTGGTCAGGATACCTATTCTGTTCTTGTTCAAAAGGTTTTTTATTTTTAAGGGACTTTTACCCTATTAGAGTATGCCAGTCCCATAAGGCCTTAAGTTAAACAAATGTCAATTTACATATAATATGCATAACTGTACAAATTATTACCTTTTTTGATGTCGTATAGCCAACACACTGAATTATACCGACATCCACACAATTCAAATGTAACTGCTTCCTTACTACATTTCTATTTGGTTGATTCTTGACACATTCCATCAACAAATGTTGAAGATCGTCCATAGTGTTATATATTATTAGATATTCAAATTTTTTTGACGGAATGTGTCCAGATTGTAAGCTAAGTGCTATTCTAACACACGATCTACTTATTGTTCGAAAGGTGTTCTCATAATACAAATTTGCTCAAAACTAGATCTCGTAAATGTCATAAAAGTATATCGTGTACAAGAATTTGACGGTACATAAGTACAATATGTATCACGCCTATTTCCCAGAGAGAATAGGTAGTGACCATTGGTCCTGACACACCTTTGTTTCGTCTACATTTATTAATCGCTGCATGCATGTACATCGGTTCCTGGTGCTTTTTACGTGGCAATTCATCAGAACATCACCAATTTGGTCGGTAAATGTTCGCTGAGGGCATCACAAGCTAACAACTTGTACCACAAGTAACAACATGTTTTTATATAAACATTCACAGAACATACGGTACAGAAAAAAAGAGTTCTGACGTCACAGCGTCTTGTTGTTTTATACAAGCTTTCACAAAAGTTATGCCACCAAACGTCAATATTGTCTATATTTTCATTTCATAAATTAAATACTACAAACCGTGGGAGAGCCACGCTTTATATGGCATGAATGGGCTGGCTCGACCGGAGTGATACCACGGCCTCACAGAAAACCGGTGTGAAATAGCGCTTGCGCTGTTTTTTACTGAGTGAGTGAGGATACCGGAGGCCTATACCCCATCCTCTGCCCCCTTCCATCTCCCCATCTCCTAAAGGCCGGCTACGCACTTGTGACGCCTCTGGTGTTGCGGGTGTCCATGGGCGATGTTAATCGCTTACCATCAGGCAATACGTTTGCTCGTTTGCCCCCTATACAATAAAAAAAAATACTTTGGTATTTTACTACGAAGGTCCCTATTATAATGCATTTGTAAGATTAAGAATTGATTATAAATGAATTTTAAAGGATTTGTATTACAAGAATTGACCCTCTGGTTACTTGGCAACAGTCAATATATAAATATTTTACTTACTAATTATCGTATAGTTAGTTATACTAATATAATTTTTGTTATAACGCATAGGTGCTAGAACTATCAGACCATCATAAATTGATTGAATTTATACTAGACTACTTGAAATGGAGGCCTGTATTGGAATCAGACGACCGTGTGATCACTGTGTAAAAAAGGCTTGGACCATTCCAATTTCTGGCATTTCAAAATCACTGTTTAGAAACAAGCTAAGTAGACACAAACACACAAGTGAAGCTAACAGAGCTTCACTTGTGTGTTTGTTTCTACCCGACTTTTGTAAGCGTGTTTTTTAGTTTTTCCAACTTTATCTTTTCTTAGAGGTGCAAGAAACCGAGGATCGAACCAAGTGGCGTGCATTTCGAGAGGCCCATGTCCAGTAGCGGACTGCGATAGGCCGAAGACGATGATGATACTTCACCTCCGTTTTAGTTAAAATGTGTCCTACTAAATACAGCTTACTGAAATGAATTGACTGCCTCGGTGGCGCAGTGGTAGTGAATGCGACTGCTGTGCTTGAGGTCTCGGGTTCAATTCCTGGTTCGGATCAAGTGTTTGTGTAATCTACAAACATTTGTGTCGTAGTTTGGGTGTTTTCTATGTATAATATGTATGTATTTAGAAAAAAAAGGATATACTCGTATGTATTCATATCAGTTGTCTAGTACCCATAAAACAAACTCTGCTTAGCTTGTGGCTAGATGGCGTTGTGTGTTAGATGTCCGAAATATTTATTTATTATAAATACACACAATAATCCTAAAGTCAAAAAGTCTTCTCAATAGATGCGAAACTTCAGCTAGGAAAGAATTCTCCGTCACTTATTTTACGAGGATATGTTAACAAATATGCAAGTGCCGTCAGGAGCCGTCACGACTCATGAACGGCTAAACTATATGCAACAAATTAACGAATTACACATAAAATGTAACCTTCGTATATCTAGACTTGCAAAACTCGAAAAGCAACAGTTCGATTAACTTGAAATTATGACACGATTTTGCAATTCACTAGTGTTGTGGTTTACTGAGACAAAATTTAAAATTATTACAATCGAATATTTTACGTATGTCCAAATAATATAGGCTCGACGACAGTATTTGTTAAGAAGAAAAGGAGGAATCAACCGTTGAAGGAGGTTTTAAAGCTACTTGTAGCCATCCTAAGTAGTTTGAGTCACAAGTGCGTAGCCATCTAGATGTCAAAAGGGATAAGAGATTTGGGCTAATAAGTATTGCTTAACTCCTGCTTTTACTTTATGCACTTTCGTACATCGAACGACTTAATGCCCTGGGAATTATCCACCAGTTAACTCTTGGGTGGTATAGTAATCTTGTAAGGTAGGCGCACATAGGTAACAGGTATACATAAACAACTAAATATAGACAAAAACATTAGCACTATATCTATTATTACATGTACAAAAATTTACATTATATTCGTTCACTATGAATATTAGGGCGTACTATCGCGTCGATGACGCTGTTATGTCATTGAAATGAAGGTAATGTACCTTCTTTTTAAATGAGAAACGGTTAGTGGACATCCTGATTTCAAGCGGGAGCGAACATTTCAATCAATTAAACTATAAAAAAAAATTATATACGTTGGCTTGCAAATTTAATTTATCGTCTCACAAAAATCGTTTTCATTTGTTTTTTCTTAAATGCACAAATTGTTCAATGAGCTTAAAGTTATCTACATCAAACAATATAATCGTTACCGTCACGTCATAGGTTATTAACCCATGGCCTGTCTCCTATCACAATGGAGTATTAACTCTCTCTCAAACCACTTTTACGCTTTGCACGGGATAATAGACACCTGATTGTAGCATTTTCTTTTACTTTCACAACAGACCAGCGAGTAGGTAAATAATAATTATCCCCGCTTTTCCATTGAGAATTATACATACATAAAAAAATAGAATGCAACAAGCCATTGCACAGTTAAACTCAAAAAACATGACAATTTATTGAGGCACATACGACTTTAGTTAAGAGAGACATTAACTAAAGTCTTTTGAGCTGTCGTTATATAGCCGAAAATATATTTTTCAATAGTTCGAATGGTATATGTATATAAAAATATGTATGTACTCATCAATAACGCAAGTGGGCCCGTAAACAAGTTACGACTTGTCGCAACCTACAGCGGTGTAAAAAAACCAAACTTCAGTCGAATTTTGAATTTTACCGAACGTTCGGCTGAAGTTCGTATTCGGTTGAAAACACATTAAACCCATCGTTAATTTCTACGCATTCTTTTCTAAAACTCTAATTAATATAAAGTTCAATAACTTTGTGCGCAGCCGGTACTATTTTTGGAAGTCGCCTTGTTGAAAGTTACCGTTTTACAATGTGACCTTCCCTTGCTTAAGGTCTATCGTTGGAATCGTATCTAAATATAGACCTTTACCTACCTCACTCTCTAAGATCATATAATACAAAAATACGAAGGTTTTCATTGCTTAATTAAAACGATGGTCCTTATTAACAATGTCAGATCTGCAGACTACTTTTCAGTAGCGCAGTGAAAATGCTACTAATATTATAAACGTGAAAGTTTGTGAGTATGTACGTGAGGATGTTTGTCGCTCTTTCACGCCAAAACTATTGAATGGATTTTGATGAAACTTTACAATAATATAGGTTATACATTAGCATAACACATAGGCTACGATTTATAAAGATACTAGCTTCGCCTAGATGCGTTGCCCGCGGTTATTGTCGTACCGCGGGTAGCATCGCGGGGTTCAGCTAGTTAAAAATATATTTTCCGTGATTGATTCATCAACGAATAGTGTAAGCTGTCAGGACTAGAAATTCAAAATTTTGGCGGGTGATTTTTCTATTATATAAGCACTCATTGAGAAACAATTTTTAGAAATTTCACCCTCAAGGTATGAAAGATTGAACGGAAGTTCGTAATTTTCAAAGTTATTAGTAATGTTTTCGTAATAATTATAATTATTATTATCCCAAATCTTAAGACACCTGTACACGTTTAATCAAACAACACGACACGTGTACAAGTAACACGTTTTATTGATAAAGAAAAAGACCTGACTTATCGCGGTCAGAGATCAAAACAAACTTAACACTTTTACATAATAAGCTAAAATCGGTAATAATTATAATAACTCTATGTAGCGCTATATCTATCTAATACCCTTAAACAATCAATTATATTTTTTGAATTCTATTTTCTAGTCTAGATGGTTGGCAGTCCACAACTGTGCTTTTTTTCCGAAACTTTCTGCCGCGCACAACAAAACTGTGGAATGAGCTGTCGCCTGCGGTGTTCCCGGACCAATACGACCTTCAAACCTTCAAGAAAAGAGCGCACTCCTTCTTAAAAGGCCGGCAACGCACTTGTAACGCCTCTGGTGTTGCGGGTGTCCATGGGCGGCGGTAATCGCTTAGGCGATACGTCTGCTCGTTTGCCCCCTATACAATAAAAACAAAAACACTATGGCTTACTATTCTCTTGATTTATAGTACCTTTTCACGTATCTAAAGGAAATTAAGCAAATAGATTTAATACCGTGGGAGAGCCACGCTTCGGCGTGAATGGGCCGGCTCAATCGGAGTGATACCACGGCCTCACGGAAATCCGTTGTGAAATAACGCTTGCGCTGTGTTTCAACGAGTGAGTGGGGATACCGGAGGCCCACACCCCGTCCCCTTACCATCCCCTATCCCCCTCCCCATCCCCCAAAGGCTGGCAACGCACCTGTGACGCCTCTGGTGTTGCGGGTGTCCATGGGCGGCGGTAATCGTTTACCATCAGGCGATACGTCGGCTCGTTTGCCCGCTATTCAATAAAATAATAATAATAATATCTTGAAAATAGGCAGTTCCTAGAGCAAACCCTCACCATTGTATCCAATAGGCGCGTTCTCCTCTAGCTTAAACGTGAAGGGTATGTGTACCCTTTGCATAAGTAACCGCGGTGGCTGCATCGTCTGACCCCAAGCATCTTCTCTGCCTTCACCCATTATACCGATCACTTCCATATTCCTGTAACAATTGAAATAAATATAAATATTTCGGACACGTCTGCACTAGCCAGCGACTAGTCCTATACTGAATAACACCCTCTATAGTAGGAACTAGAAAATTTTAATAACTAGGCATAATAATTTAATTCTACCCTACATTTATTGTTTATTTATTTATAACTAAGCACTTTTGTACACCTCTAGGGTGGAAACCGTGGTAGAAATATTGTGAGGAAAGCGCACATAGCCCATTGTCTTTATAACTACGGATCTAAATTTATACAGTATATGCAGTACACATACATAAATAAGCGCATAAATATTACATAAAGTTATAGCATAGTATAAATTACAAACATGTATAATGTTCTAGCCGATTACGGCCACGTCAGTCTCAACAGAGACTAACCAACTACGCAAGATATATTATAGTGAACAAGTGTGTACGTTAACACAGGTGCACTCTCTGTTCCCTCTCTCTCATAATCCGATGGGATGGTTAACGGTCACGATCGGGGCGACATCATGCGCAGGACTGACAGCTTTACGAGCTCACAATAACACTTTTAGCCCGACCGCGAGCCCGGGATACGAACCCGAGAAACACAAAGGCTAGAAAACGGTCTAAAGAAATATTAAAGTTAGGGAAATCAATTTTTTGTCTAATAAAATAATAAAAATTAGTCCATAGCATATAAGGGTTGCAATTACTTACACATCAAGGAGTAAAAGCAATGTGTGCATACACACTGGTCCCAGAAAAAAAAAAGTTCATAATGTAATAAAACAACAAATACCAATTATTACCAATTATGCAAACACAGATCGCCCCAACTCAACAAAATTCAAATGTCAGGCAACAAATGCAGCATAAGATGTCAAGAATCAATTACAATTCTAATTATACATGTCACATACATAGATTTAAATTTACACTATATTCATACACTATGGATTTGACAAATTCAGTTGGCGTAATGCAGCAACTCACCATACAGGTAAACATACATTTAGCCTTAATACAATTCGCAAGCCGCGTAAGTTGCACTTTCTCTATGGAAATATCGATTTGTTGATATCGATAACCTTGTAACGATTTTGCAAGCTGGTAAATACTCAAAGTTCTATACGAACTAGTGTTGGAAAAGATAGTTTGGTTATCGAATAGGTCTCTCATGTCAATTTTTTTTGCCTAGTTTGATAACTAATAACCTCACATATTCCTGATCCCAAACTACGCAGAGCCTGCACTACGGTATCCAGGCTGCTGAAATTGGCTTTGTGTGTAAGATGTCCGAAATATTTATTTATTTGATAAATAAAACATAAATTATTACTCAAACATGTAAAGCAATGTTTAGTCTTATCTAAAAACTTTAGTAAAACTGCACGGTCTCAATGACATCTGACATTTAAACAAAGGGTGCTTTAAACAATAGAAGCCATGACCTCGGCTGACAGTGAAAGCATCATGATAATGAAGCTATCGGCACTATCAATCTTACTAATACAACTATGTAACTGACCGTAGACCTTGGGGGAGGGGGAGGGAGGAGGGAGGAGGGTGGTATTGCAAAGCATTCTTCCCTTTTGACTTTAATCCACCCGTTCTTTAACTATAGATGAATAATAGGAATACTATTGTTATTACATGGGCTGAAAAGTCCCGGACCTAACACATAGATGGCGCTAGTTTTATTGCAGTCACATTTTTTTCAGTTAATACTAACCTTCAAAAGACAGCTGTTAAAATTTCATGATATTCTATTCAT
Organism: Spilarctia lutea; assembly: GCA_916048165.1. Taxonomy (NCBI): domain Eukaryota; kingdom Metazoa; phylum Arthropoda; class Insecta; order Lepidoptera; family Erebidae; genus Spilarctia; species Spilarctia lutea. The sequence goes on from OU696488.1 coordinate 2,549,462, forward strand.
TAGTTTGCGAGTTATTGTGCCAAGAGTGACGCTACTTTTATTATTTTCAAAACAATGGATCAAAAACAATTTCGTGTTTCAATTTTACACTGCTTCTTGATGGTAAAAAATACCGTTCAAGCGAAGCCAGATTTGGCTCCCAGCGAATACTGGCTGTTCGCAGACCTGAAAAAAATGCTCGCCGGTAAGAAATTTCGCACGAATGAAGAGGTTATCGCTGAAACTGAGGCCTATTTTGAGGCAAAAGATAAATCGTTCTACAAAAATGGTATTAAAATGTTAGAGCGGCGCTGGAATGGTTGCGTTGCTCTTTATGGAGATTACGTTGATGAATAAAGCTAATTTTGAACCAAAAAAACTGTGATTTCTTTGTTAGGCCCGGGACTTTTCAGCCCATGGCTATAGAGAGTGTATATATAAATGTCTTTTTATAATATCGGAACAATATTTTCACAGTGATCGACGGTATTATCAAAGGTTTATAAGTAAGTGCAAACAAAAATATTGGTATTTTGCTAGTGTTAAACCAGTACAAGCTATTTGGCATGTCTTTTACGTTAATTTCTCCAAAAATATTCATATGCAGATATTTGTATCATGTAATTAAAATTTACAAACCAGTGATTTTAATTATTTTAGACGAATTTAAAGACCTCTCTCAAGTGAAAATTTATCAAGCCGTTTGGATTACAATCGTGCCAAAGAAAAATACATACACTCGAAAACTCTTTATCGCCCGTAAAAACGCCGTACGCCACGACGAAACACGCACAACCCAAGGGCGAGAATAAATTCACTATGTTTAATTTAAATCTAAACGTTATCTCATAAATCAATCTATAAAACGTAAATATGAAAACGGTTAGTAGGTTATACATCATAAAAGTCAAGGGCATCTGTACGGAAATGCGGTTAAGTATGAAATACGTAGCGACCTTTAGTTTACTAGTATGTTTTGTAGTCGGATATAATAGTAATATTGGATAGATTTAGGGACAGTTTCACCACTTTCATAAACCCTGACCACCGCCACTTTGATAATTATGAATTGAATAAAGACCAACTATGATCCCGGATTCTTTAAGTGGGGCGTGAAAAAGTATCTTACTAGGGCGCCGTAGTGTAGGTCTTCGTGCTACAATGTCCACGTTGAGGACCTATGAGGACCCCTGGATTCTACTTATGCTTTCCATTATGCTGAGTAGAGTCACTTTGGCATGGTCCAAATGAAAAACAAACCCTCACAGAAGATTAACCTAAAATGACAGCATTCGTGCTGTCCAGTTTCTTTGGTGAGTACGAGAACGGAGGCCCAAGTTAGTACCGTCCCGGTCCCGGAAATCAGCCTGGCTCTACATCTCTCGACGACAGACCATTTGAGCTTAAGCCTTCGAGAAGCCATCTTTCACACGATAAAATAGCCACGAGAATAATGTAATAAGCAGATTTATTGACAGCGTTTTATAATTCCAGTTCAATAGTTCATTGAACTCTTATTTATTTTATAGTATGACAACCCCTTTGAATATAAATTTAAAGTTACATTTAGCAAAGCGCTCCAGATATTCAAGACCAGACAGCGAGACAGTTGTTATTTCTGACTTGTAGAAGCCGGACAAGGTATTCAAAAGGTGTGTTTATTTTTAAACTGGCTACATTATGTATTCTCGTGCTATCGACCGCCTGGGTGGAAGGGGACACCAGGTAATGAATAAAATGTAGGAGTTGTGTACGATATCAAACAGAAATGAGCTAAAAAACGTTTCTGTCGATCTTTTGAGGGCATACGGCGGAATCATATGAACTAATGGAGTTAGGCAGATAGTGCAATAATAAGTTTGGCATTAAATACTTAACGTAAATAATATTAACATATACTTATACATTTGATAAAATTGCAAGAGGTACATTAAAGATATTGAAGAAAAAATAAAGAATGGGGATTTTCATTAAAGTAACAGAACTCAAAACAAAAGTTTTTAGAATTTTAGTCTGTTTGTGGGCGTTAACCTCAGAGGTGGTTATTTTTTTTTTTATTTTTTTTTTTATTAATTAGTGATTAAAAATTAGTGACATATATCATGACGAACTGTAATAAAATAAATAAATAAATATTTCGGACATCTTACACACAACGCCATCTAGTCTCAAGCTAAGCAGAGCTTGTGTTATGGGTCCTAGACAACTGATATAAATACATTTATACTTTTTTTGGTAAATAGATACATATTTTACATAGAAAACACCCCAACTCCGAAATAAATATCTGTAGATCATAAAAACATTTGGTCCGACCGGGAATCGAACCCGAGAACCCAAGAACAGCAGTCGCATACGCTATTCTTCTACATTAATTCATTGTCACTCTAACGGAAGGTATGGGTAGTTTAACTGTGGCAACACGGGAAGTATGACTACCCTCCTAAATAAGGATTTTCCAATCCGATTCATAAAATGTGTATATGTAATTTTGTATGCGTATAAATACTAACTGACATGACTTACTTACACTTATAAATATGTTTCATACGTATGTTACGGGTAAAACACAGATAAGTAAGGGTATGACAAAGTTTTTGTTTTATTATAATTGTCAATGACTAGTCTGCATGAAGGAAAGCATGAGTTGTATGTAGTTCATTACGAATGCAGTACGATGCATTGTTGAACTGTTGGAGTTTCGTTTTATTGATTAGGGGCAAACGAGCAGCCGTATCACCTGGTACTAAGCGATTTTCGCCGACCATGGACACCCGCAACACCAGAGGCGTCGCCGGCCTTTGGGGGATGGGAGAGGGGTATGGGGAGGGGTTGGAGGTATGGGTCTCCGGTATCCTCACTCACTCGGTGAAACACAGCGCTAGCGTTAGGCCGTGGTATCACTCCGGTCGAGCCAGCCCATTCATGACGAAGCGTGGCTCTCCACGATAGATCTATTGTTAGCAAAACAATGTAATAAATGTATACATTGTTACTCTAAAGTAATTAATTTGGTAATTATATTTATGTAAAACTTGAATAAAGTGACTGGAGCTTGAAGAGTTGTTTTAATTAAAACAGGTTACTTATTTATTTTTCTTTAAATCTATTCCAACATGACATTAAGATTATTATAATATTCTTGATTATGAATTTATGTCTTTAATATCTTAACCTCGACATTAAACATACATATTTTGACACCAGCTAGATAAATAGACAATAATTTTGATTTGCCTCACAACCATTTTGATGATATTTAAATTAAAGTATTCCGTTAACAGAGAAACGTCACAGTAAGCCATGCTGGTATCAAAACATTAAGAAAATTACACGCCCCAGATACAACTTATTCTGTCATTAGCCTGAAATTCAGGCCCTGAATACACCCTACGTCCATCGGAGTCATCAGCGAATATTGAATACAGCCATATCTAATCAGTTCAATTACAATGCTTTCTAGTAAATTAAAGGGATTGTCTTTAGTTCATTTCGGTGTAGTATTCGTCTGGACATTCGAAAATTGTAGTTATTATCAAACATCTAAATATGCATTATTTGTAATTATCCGATAACGATGAAAAGACGGTGAAAAGGAAGGGTAATAAATAGTTTTGATAGTCCGTGTATAATGTATGTTGATATGTTCCAGTGTTGCGCCTAAACAATTCGACCGCTTTTAATGAATGAGATATAACGTTTCTGCATATTACAGGTTATAATAGACCTTTAATAAACCCCTATAATCAAATAAAAGAAAGATAAATGTTATTGTTGGTTTTCGGGTTAGTGACCCTTACATGTAAGTCGGAGGACGTATAACGAGGAGAATCAATTTAAAAAAAAACCGGTCAAGTGCGAGTCGAACTCGCAAACCGAGGGCTCTCTCTTGTAGGTATATAAGTAAAATTTATGCTTTTCGCAATTTTTCGTTTATCTGTGCGTAGACGTTGCTTCGTACCTAATTTCAAGATTTTTCGTATCTTTCTTTCATCATTACAGGTCTATAATAACCTGTAATATGCAGAAACATTTAATTATTTTTTAATTTTCACGGGAATTACCCTGTAGGTTTTGATTCCCTTGCGAGTGACGAAAATTTGCAGCATAATCGGCTCTATCTTGTGATTGCGTTCTCTAATAAGTTTGGTATTTGATATGCTAGATACCTGTGCTCGTTTTTGAGAAAAAAGGTCTTGACCGACAGACAACAAAGTGATCCTGTAAGTTTTGTTTTCCTTTTGTGGTACGGACCCTAAAAACCGAGAAATTTTATTTCTTCCGGAACATACAGACGTTGAATTAAGAGTTTCACATCACACATCAACAGTCTTTAACAATCCACTACCCAATTTAGGCCTCTCCTTACATAGGAGGTGTGGGTCTACTAGGCTAGGCAGACGGATTGATATATGGTTTCTTTGCTACCATACCACGGCCTCACAGAAAACCGGTGTGAAACAGCGCCTGCGCTGTGTTTCACCGAGTAAGTAAGGATACCGGAGGCACCGGCAACACACTTGTGACGCCTCTGGTGTTGCGTGTATGCATGGGCGGCTCTGGTCGCTTACCTTCAGGCGATACGTCTACTCGTTTGCCCCCTATACCATAAAAAAAAGACATTCTGTTAGAATTTGACCATATTTCAATATCAAGGGCAACCGTTAGGCCCCAATCTCATTTCAACATGAATTGAATAGAGGGCCACGTGTAGAACCGTTGACCACTAATGACCCGCTAGAAGAAGGCCTTTCGAGATCATTGCCTTTGCCGGGCCTGTTAGTGTAGCGGTTAGTGACCCTGACTGGCAAGCCAGATGGTGTGGGTTCGATTCCCACCTAAACCAAATATTGTGTGATGAGACTAGTTTAGGCTACCTTATGTGAGAGTTATTTATTATACTCTTTATTACATATAAATAAAATTTATAAATAAATATATGTAAATATTCCGGACATCTGACACACAACGCCATCTAGTCCGAAGCTAAGCAGAGCTTGTGTTATGGGTACTAGACTGAACTGATATAAATACTTATATACATTTTTTTGTAAATACATATAAATTATACATAGAAAACACCCAAACTCCAAAACAAATATTTGCAGATCATACAAACATTTGGACCGACCCAGGAATCGAACCCGAGACCTCAAGCTTAGCAGTCGCATACGCTACCACTACGCCACCGAGGCAGTCATACAAAAACCACTATACTAATATAATATAATAGGTATACATGAAAATGTTAACCAAACCATCTATTTTATGTAATGTAAAAAATAGTAGATCACCGTCTTCAGGTACAAGGACCAAGACAGACACACCGGTGGTTAAGGTTCCAAGGACAGGAACCTTTTCACTATACAGGTCGTTTCAAAGAAGACTACCTTCTGCATCAGATCCTTGATCCAGCCTTCCAACGTAAGGTTCTTACTTGGCTATCAATCTGTGAGTAGATATGATTATCGGACCAGCGATCATCGAATCCACAATCTCGTGCGATAAATCCAAATAGGTACTTTGTTTCTTCTTCAACTTTCACGAGATTCTCTTGACAATCATTCTTTATTATTATTATTGCTCGAGCAAACTGCTCCCACTATATTTTTAAGTAACTGAACCCGTGCTACCCGCGGTACAACAATAACCGCGGGCAACGCCGCGAATCGAAGCTAGTATCTTTATAACTTGTAGCCTATGTGTTATTCTGATGTATATCCATTTATTCCATTCAGTAGTTTATGCGTGAAAGAGCAACAAACATACTCAATTACATACTCACTCTACTCACAAACTTTCGAGTTTATAATATTAGTAGGATCAAAACGTACGCATACGTGAGTCATAATTAGGTATCTTAACTTCTAAACTCCTTATTCTATTAAAAATATTAATCGAAAGCATGTAGGTACGTTTCTTTACAATAAGAAGTTGAGCATATTATGAAGAGAAAAACTTATGTTCTCGTCAACCAACGACTTTACAATGTCCATTTCTCAATACACTCGACAGCCTTGTAACCTAATAACAGATTTTATAAACTTCAAGAATAAATAAACATTTAAATATTTTATTACACAACCCATATTTTAATTTTCAATGTTAAACCAATTAAAATATCAACATCGATAATAATAATTGTACGTTTCACCCTACAACTTTAAGGTAAAACGTAATAAGTTTAAAATAATATACATATAAGTTTGTCAGAGAATATAATTTAAATGTAATTAAGTAAAATAATTACAAAATAATCATTCATATTTTAATTTTTTATACAACTCCAGCACTAGGAATTTCTCCTGCGTCGCGGGTGTCTCAACAAACATACATGAAACGAATACAATGAATATTTTGACTCAAAATAACAATTTATGAATCACACAAAGTGTGTGTTGTGTTATTTGAACCTACGACACTTGATGACGTAGGAAGCGACCGCCTAAATCCCTAGGCCATATGTGCTGTCAAATGGCATAAGGTCAATTGATCAGCATCAGTCTACTGCTGTTTTCAGGTGAACAAAGGCCTCTTCCAAGGAGCGCCAATTGTCCTGGTCTTGAGCAAACGAGCAGATGACCTGAACCTGACATTGAATTGAACACCTAACATGAACGTTCATCTCACACTCAGTGTTTTACCCGACTACAACAAGGTTAAAGGAAGGGTAATAGTTTTGGCAATATAAATGTACCGCGGGTAACGCGCGGGGTGAAGGTAGTCTAGAAAAGTAGACTAAGTTACTTCTTATATCATCAGTTATCTGTCAGTAATATTCCCGTCAAAATCAGTACAGCCGTTCCAGAGATTAGTCGGAACAAACAGACACTTAATTTTATTTATTTTTATAGATGTATAGATAATGGCCTGGATGTAGGCTATATAGAATTTTAGTTTTTATGTAGACAGATTAAAATTTTCGAACTTTGCCATATATTTTTTGTAAACGTGCGTCTATGCAAATATTTTATAATTACATTACACACAAAAAATCCGGCCAAGTGCGAGTCGGACTTGCGCACTGTGGGTTCCGTACAAACCTGTAGGTATATTATATGATGTAACTAAAAATGTATGCTTTGCGTAATTTTTCCTTTATTAGTGCCATAAGACGTTGTATCGTACCAAATTTCAAGATGGAAAAAAAGGGTTCTGTCAAAACCCTTTTTCTCAGGAACACGTGGAGGAACTCGTATCAAGCTGAAATGTATATCTCAAGTCGGTCAGTCGTCAGGTCTATACTCAGGTCTACTGTCCCTTGGAGATGTGAAAAAAATGAAACTTCTAAGCCATTGTAATTAAAATATACAGCCGTTTATGCTGCAAATTTTCGACACTCAAGTGAATCAAAACTTTTACTTTCCCTTTATTACAGGAAGGGTACACAAGGAAAAATTGCGAAAACCATAAATTTTACTCATATACCTACAAGTTTGTACGGAACCCTCGGTGCGCGAGTCCGACTCGCACTTGGCCTTTTTTTCCTTTTGAGGTACGGAACCCTAAAAATAACGTTCGCGATCATAACTGAGTATGTAGTTAATTATTTATTTTTAGATATTGCTTAAAGCGTTAAAAATGTATGTGTACATAGAAAGACGTTAATAGTTTTTTGTCTAAAGGTTTTTAGTGGTGCATTTTTTATTTTACTTACGTATTCAACTTAACCTTTTTGTTTCTACACTTTTTTTTTTTTCAGATGAGTAATATTCCCTCTCGATTTCTAACAATCTATGATAGAACTTCGTGGAAAGGGGACGGAAGTATGTAACGCCGGAGAAGACACGCTATTTGAATAGACCAATGAGTGATATTTTATAAGACGCGTGGTGATACAATTGGCCTGTCTTTATACTAATATTATAAAGCTGAAGAGTTTGTTTGTTTGAACGCGCTAATCTCAGGAACCGCTGGTCCGATTTGAAAAATTATTTTAATGTTGAATAGTCAATTTATCGAGAATGGCTATAAGCTATATATCATCATGCTAATACTAATAGGAGCGGAGCACCAATGAAGAATGTTTCAAAAACGGGGGAAAATTTTCACGATACGATGGGTCAGCTAGTGTATTAGGTATATGTCAGGTGAGTTGTTAGATATTACCCATCACCAAGCTAGCTATACACGCTAGCGTGTACACCTGTGTACCTGATATGTTTACCTGCACAGTGGTTCAACACTAGAGAATAAACTGTCAGGTTTTTTTTTTTTTTTTATTGTATCGTATAGGGGGCAAACGAGCAGACGTAACACCTGATGGTAAGCGATTACCGCCGCCCATGGACACCCGCAACACCAGAGGCGTCACAAGTGCGTTGCCGGCCTTTTAGGAAGGAGTACGCTCTTTTCTACCTATGTATACCCTTATGCGAATATATGTAGTAAGACTCGCTTGTTTCTTTTATATGTACTTGACATAGGGTCCAATTACCCATGTTTTTATTTAAAATTATAATCAGTTTGTTTATAAGTTTCTTAAAAATGTCCTCTTCTCACTCCTTTCTCCTGGAAAATAGTAATTATAAAGAATATTGAAACTCTAGTCTAAACCATCCATAGTTTATTCCTATCAGCAAAACACTGTTTTTTTAAACGTCAGATAATTTCAAAATTTTAAACTCGCTCTTCAAACTACCATTACCTATTGTATTACTGTGAAAATCGAGTTAAATCGAACAAACCAACGTGTACGATAGTGACACCTGTGTCACAATAGACAAATTTTCTTATCGGACTCAATATTTTGTCAACAAGTGATAACGGTGTGAATCAAACCTATTGAAAAAATAATATATTGGTCTGTTTCCTCATTTAATATTTTTATATTACATATTGAATTTAATTATTATTCTAGAACAGGTTGTGCCAAAAACCAAAAACACGGAGTGCCGTAAAGTGATATAAAAATAGAATTCGATATTAAAACAAAAAGTTTTCGAATTTCGAATTATAAACAGCACACAGACGAGACGTCGTCAGTTCAAAATTAAATGTTCATGCCTAAAATGGAGGCGCTTCACTCGTTTCGCTTGTTAAGTTAATTATTGGGATAAACAATAACTTTGAAAAAAAAATATCAGATAAAATCTATACTAATATTATAAAGCTGAAGAGATTCTTTGTTTGAACGCGCTAATCTCAGGAACCGCTGGTCCGATTTAAAAATTATTTCAGTGTTGGATAGTCCATTTATCGAGGAAAGCTATAAGTATATATCATCACGCTAATACTTATAGGACCGGAGCACCAATAAAGAATGTTTCAAAAACGGGGTAAAATTTTCACGCCACGGGCAATAGAAGACGCAAACGATGTTGCGTGGGTCAGCTAGTAGTTAATATAGATGCTGTCAATACTTTACAATATTTGCTCTGTAACTACAGTACTTTCTTAAGCATGCTAAATTAATTAGGATAAAAATCTATTATCTTTTGTTCTTAGGTTCCTAGTACAGACGCTTAAATTTATAGGCAGATTAAGCTTAACTTCTGATGTACAAAAAACCCGGTTCAAAGATTGTTTTATCTCTTTTTCGCAGCAGTTTTCTTCCTGTTTCACATCAACACAATCACAATGTGCCACAGTGAAACGAGGCAGAATACAGCTGGTTTACGATTAAGTTATTACATTATAGACAGCCTGTGTATATTATATACAAAAATAACAACTTTATATACCCCAACCCCTCCACCCACCTCCTAAAGGTCGGCAAGGCACTTGTGACACTTTTGGTATCATTTATACACTTTAGAAGACGTTACATCATATTAATAGTCCTATTATTAATATGATGTAACGTCTTAACTGCCTCGGTGGCGTAGTGGTAGCGTAGGCGACTGCTATGCTTGAGGTCTCGGGTTCGAATCCCTAGTCGTACCAAATGTTTGTTGAATATTTGTTTCGTAGTTTGGGTGTTTTCTATGTATGATACGAGTATGTATGTATTTACAAAAAAAAGTATAAATGTATTTATATCAGTTGTCTAGTACCCATAACACAAGCTCTGCTTAGCTCGGGACTAGATGGCCTTGTGTGTTAGATGTCCAAAAATATTTGTATTTTTAAATAAACTCATAATAAAAATAAGATATTTTGTGCCTAACACTGTAAATAGTGAACAAGCATTGATTACGATTACAATCGCATATTTGTTTCCTGTTAAAGTATGTGTAATGTTGTTTATGTAATTATTGCTTTTATTATCGATTAATATACATAATATCTACTTCCTTGTTTTATTATTTGAAAGAAAAACATGCGTTTTTCTTTCAAATAATAAAACAACATGCTAAGTCGTGAGAAGTATCATATCTCGGTTGATATTTGAAACCAATATTTTGCTTTACTTAAATAATACCGTGTAAACCAAAGTTCTTTGAAACCTTCAACTGTAGAAGTATTTCGTCATGCACATAACAATAGGTGCAAGGTACAACATTATCCTTTTATAGTTATAAAATACTAGTCAACCTACCAATTGTCGTAATTATAATAATATCAGTAGTTTCGAGACACGACAGTAGAATAATATTAAAATTGGCCAATTACTGCACATTAACTTCTAGGGGTCAAATGTCACCATCAATCATGGACCTGACTGTCTCACAGATTTGATAACACACATTTGGTAGGTAAATATGATTAAATAAATGGGGCATGACGACATCTTGGCACAAATCTGTGTCTCGATCTTACTTTTGTTTATACCAGTAGGTACTGTTTTAAACAAGTACAAGTACCTATGACCTTGTTTTTTGGTCGGAAATCCCCTCAGATACAAGCAACTGACTTGTGGGTGAGCTGTTTAACTGAGTACAGGTGAAGGGGGGGAGGGGAGTTGTGGAATATTGGATTAGAAGAGGTATTGAAATTGTATGGCACTGACTGAGAGCTTGCAAGTGACGGCATAGTGCTGAATGTTATTGTTTTACGCCCCTGTATCTTTCTAAGAAGGTCTTCTGGTGGTTCACATGACCCATCAATTTTCGACACGGGCCCGTATTCCATTATCGTTTAAGGTGTAATCTCTTCCAGGCAACGGTTTCTATATATCGTTTTTCAATTCAAAGAAATGTAAAAGTTATTAAACTATGTATAAAATAACTAACTGACCCGCGCAACCTCGTTTACGTCTACTATTGCCCGTAACGTAATAATTTTCCCCCGTTTTGTAAACATTCTTCATCAGGGCTGCGCTCCTATTGGTCTTAGCGTGATGATATATAGCCTATAGTCTTCCTCGATAAATGGACTATCTAACACTGAAAGAATTTTTCAAATCGGACCCGTGGTTCCTGAGATTAGCGTGGTCAAACAAACAAACAAAATCTTAAGCTTTATAATATTAGTATAGAAGTATCTATAGATAACTATTCTTTAAAGTAAAATGGAACCAAATCCAAATCACCTAAATTACGTCTAGAAACTTTCCTCGGCTATTATTTTACCATTAGAGTCACTTTTATTGGGTAAACCACTCCGGCAGTGTGAACTGAATAAACTTATTTATAGATTGAAGTCTCGGGTTCGATTCCCGGGTCGGACCAAATGTTTGTATGATCTGCAAATTTTTTTGTTTCGGAGTTTAGGTGTTTTCTATGTATAATATATGTGTATTTACATAAAAAGTATATATGTATGTATTTATATCAGTTGTCTAGTATTCATACAAGCTCGTCTAGTATTAATACAAGCTCTGCTTAGCTTAGAACTAGACGGTGTATTAGATGTCCGGAATATTTATTTATTAATCACTTTCCACCCTGTTCAACTAAAAAACCTAGGTATTAGGGATTTATCTATAAAAAGAACTAGCTATAAATTGCAAATTTAACTGCATAAAAGTATTTCACCATTCATAAAAAAAATGGTACCACCATTAATTTCTGGTATCTGTAAAGACATCAATGGGGAAGGGCATTTCAGAGAAGGACAGATTAAACGAAGAAGGATGCAGAAGTGAGAGAGGGGCACGACAGAAGGAGGCTGTTTGTCTTTTAATGTGTAATACTACTTTTTACCTGCGGCTACGTCCGCGTGTACGTCGGTTATCGTCGTACGTAGTCTGCGTCCTCCCTCAAGAATCAAAAGATCTCTATCCGGTTTATGTGTGAAAGCGTGACTGGTAAACATAGTTACATTCGAATTTATAATATTAGCATGTTTACAAGAATAACAAAACAATTTCAACTAATGATTACATGAGACAAACATCAAACATACATCGTCATCACATAATTGTTGCGTACGAAATTGATAAGACGCGATAACAAACACCTTGTCGCATTGCTTTCCCAACAGACTTTTGATGATTTCACTCAAAACACACGAAGTCAAGAGACCATTATTTTCCTGCATTTTTCCCATTTTATTTGAGGTTTGAGCTTTGCAAGAGGTTTTGGAACGCCTTTGCGCATTCTTTTCCCAATAGTGTTTTTTTATGAATTTACTCAAAAACAGGCCAATAACACGAAGGCAAGTCGACATTATGTTCGTACTTTTTTCATTTAAGCATTTTTTTATGGAATATATATAGAATAGTGGCATCACAAGTGCGATGCCGGCTTTTGGGGGATTGGGCGGGGTATGGGTCTCCGGTATCAAATCAACTCGGTAAAAAATAGCGCAAGCGCTGTTTCCCATCGGTTTTCTGTGAGGCTGTGGTAGCCCTCTGGTCGAGCCGGCCCATTCATGCCGAAGCGTGGCTCTCCCACGGTTTTCGGTTGAGGTTGCTGGAGTTACACTTTGCAAGAGGTTTTGGCTTGTTTCTCTTGTGGCTGTTAAGAGCGTAATCATTTTCAGACGGTTCAATGGAAATAACAGATTGGAGTAAAGAACATTTTGAATATGTGGTGTGGCCAAATGAACTAGGTTGTACTAAAGATGCAGGTTTCTGCCCCATTAAATATTTTTTGCAATTTGCAAGTTAGAACATGTAAATCTGGAGTTCTACATTATAAAAGATTGCCTTTGAGCGATGTGGTCGCCAGTAGTACTAAAAATGATATATTCTTTTTAATTTACTGACCTGGAGTACAATAAAGCGATGTATTATTATATTATTATTATACCTGTAACCTTATTAGTAATGATGCCAATAAATACCTACCAATCATTAATTTTACTCATAAATAATGGCGTGCCAGCGGTGCCAGTAAGCTATTAATAGCAATCAAACAATATTATATAATAATATCCTAATTATACTTAAATAATACTCCTTGAGAGGAACCTTCGATCTGCTGTAGACGACGATAGAATTTGAAAAACCTGACTCAGACAGAGTTGGATAGTTATTACACGTTAGTTGGTTACGTGAAAATTAAGCCTCCATCTGTATTACGAACTTGGAAATTCCTGAAATACTCATCAAATTAAACCGAAAATATATTTAAGAAGAGTTCTATGGAGATAATAAATAATAAATAAATAAATAATAAGTAAATATTTCGGACAATTTAACACACAACGCCGTCTAGTCCCAAGCTAAGCAGAGCTTGTGTTACGGGTACTAGACAACTGATATAAATACTTAAATACTTTTTCTTGTAAATACATACATATTATACATAGAAAACACCCAAACTTCGAAACAAATATTTGCAGATCATACAAACATTTGGTCCGACCCGGGAATCGAACCCGAGACCTCAAGCACAGCAGTCGCTTACGCTACCACTCGCGCCACCGAGGCAGTCCAGATATCATTACGACCGCAATTTCTATGACTAGAATGAATTATTAATCGAAATTGAAATTATTTTCGGAACTAAGGGGTGGGGTGGTGCACATGCGACTCTTGAGTTACGAGTGACCGTAGGCAGTGGTAATAATTAAAAACAAAGGGCCCTTTGTAGTAAAGTAAACAAAGGGGGCCCTTTGTAGTAAACTAAACAAAAATGGGGCCCTCTGTAGGAAACTAAACAAAAGGGGGCCCTTTGTAGTAAACTAAACAAAAGGGGGCCCTTTGTAGTAAACTAAACAACGGGGGTCCCTTTGTAGTAAACTAAACAAAAGGGAGCCCTTTGTAGTAAACTAAACAACAGGATGCCCTCTGTGGTAAACTAAAAAAATGGGGGGTTTTTTAGTAACTAAATAACGGGGAATAACTTAACTTTCTATGCAATTAAAGGTAATAAGTATTTTAAATATTATTGTATTTCTAGAATGTTATGTAGGTACTTAGTAATCTTATTATATTTTTTTTGTTTGTTTTGCGCCTAGGACTTATGATTAAGTGATAAGCGCTTTTACCACGTTTTTATAAATTATCGTTGTTATGCCTGATTGTCAATAATGATATTATGATAAGTGTTGCAACCATGAAAGATTACAACATTATTATCTGTACACTTTATCTAATCAAGTTCAATGAAATAAATTATTTTTTAATTCGTTAAATACTATAATACACATACATACAAACAACGACACCTGCCTCGTTTGTCTAGTAGTTATAGTCCGGCCACTCAGAGAATGCGTTCCTGACACTTGTAAATTCGTCATGAGTAGTGATGTACCATGAATATCATTAATAATATTTGGTAACAGTATTTATAGCATTCATTATGTATAATAATTCAGTTTAGATATATTTTATATTTCAAACACAATATTAACAAAATTGTTGATGGATGAATTAAATTTAATCGTAATTTTTTGAATGAAACCAAGGGAAAGAAAATAAAAATACTGTATTTATTGAAAAATATATATTATAAAATACATAGTTTTAAGATTTCAATAATATCAAATCAAAATTTAATCCGACTCCGATTCGCTTGAGGACTCGCTGTCATCTTCACCAACATGTATTATCATGTTATTATTGTTACGAGCTGGGTATTAAATAAATTAAAGTAGTCGATTAATTACCAAAAATAACACAATATTTATTAACAACACTTTTTATAATAATATATCACTAAATCACTCGTTAGTCGCACTAGAAGATCTCTTCGATGTTTATCCGCTGTATCGTGAAACAATACTGTCCCTACGGCCAACACGTATGTACCCTATTTACACTTTTATTACATTTAAAATTTATTGTATTTCTATTTTTTATATTTGTGTGAACTTGCTTGTGCATGATGTGGTCTCCTATAAGTGAGGGAGCACATAACTTGTTATCCTACTAATTACTTTTGTCTTGTTTTTGTGTATTCCTCGTTGTGAGATCCTTAAATAAATAAATAAATAAATAAACACGTTTCGCTTTTATATGGCCGTGGAAATTACTCGAAAGTACGAAAGTATTCGATCGATGTTTCTAGGCTAAATAGATTACTCTAGAGCTTCTTGTAGCGCCATCTAGCGTCGAGTAATCGTCATAATGCCCACAGTTGCGCGCTTTCCGACGCTAGATGGCGTTGTCCTCGACAGTTCTCGATTATTCTAGTGGACACGAGATTCATCTGGTTATGGCACAACATTATCAATCAAATGTCAATAAATGTGTGTATCAAAAATGGTAAGCTATGGCGCGATAGTATGGTGGCCACGAACCAAACTATCCACAGTCGAAGCTAAACTACAACAACTCCAGAGACTGGCCTGTCTGGCGACCACGGGCTGTATGAGGACTACCCCGACTGCGGCTCTGGAAGCCATCATAGGATTACCACCTCTCCATCTCTTTATAAGGCAGGAGGCTCTAGCTGCGGCAGCGCGGCTAAAGAAACAAAATCTCTGGAGACTGCAGAGGGTACCGCATACTGAAATCCTCTATGAGGCTATTGGAAGGGAACCGCTCATGGAAGCGGTGACCGATGCGGTACCAAAGCAATTTGTCTTTGACAAGAAGTACAAAATACAATTACATGAGGAGCCACAAGAAGTGCTTCACCCGAAAGAGTTGAGTGTCTTCACAGATGGATCCAAAACAAGGTCAGGCACTGGCTCGGGAGTATTTTCCGAGGACCTAAACATACACATCTCAAAGCCACTAGGAGCCCACAACACAGTCTTCCAGGCAGAGTGTATGGGCATAATATTGGCTGCACATGCAATCACTTCCAGGAGGGTGACGGAGTACCCCATCCGCATACTCTCCGATAGCCGATCAGTCCTGCAAGCCCTGCAAAGTCACTCGACAACATCAGGGCTAATTTACGAATGCCACAAAGCCCTGACAGAGGTATGTACCAAAAACAGTATAACTCTCCAGTGGATAAAGGGGCATAGTAACTCGCGCGGGAACGATGCAGCCGACGCACTGGCAAGAGCTGGATCGGTAGCAAGGGCAATAGGCCCTGAACCAATACTGCCTCTGCCCTCTGCTTGGCTGCGAAGATCACTGCAAATAAACACCAAGGTGGAACACCAAACCTATTGGTCCAACCTTGGCACCTGCAGGCAGACCAAGGAGGCCCTCCCGACGATCAAACCCGGATTGTCACGGAAGCTGTTGCGGCTTGGGAGGCCGCTGCTTCGACTCTTGGTTGGAGCAATAACTGGTCATGCATTACTAAACAAACATCTTTTCACTCTAGGTGTAACAGACAGTCCTCTGTGCAGGGCATGCATGGAGGAGGAGGAGACAGCCGCCCATGTCATTATGACATGTCCTGAGGTGGCAGAATACCGGGCGAGACACCTCGGATCACCGAGGTCACTCCCAGAAGTCGTCGGCAACGTGAAGGGTCTGCTAGGCTTCTTGGAAGAACTGGGGTGGCACGTATGAAGCCATCCCATCACGCAAAAAAGGCGCAACGAAGTCGTCGAGTTGCGGAAACCCAGCCCGCGAGTTTCAAGATTCAAGATTCAAACATTATCAATCATAGTGTCTATACGAATATCGCGGTCAAAGTCATCAAATATCATTTTTTTCGTTTTTTCAACCACCTTCATCCAGTCATCTCTTGTGACTTTTTCGCATGCTTCTTTTAAAAGCGTCTTCATCTTTTTTATGCCATATGGTGGAGAAGTATTATGGCGGGCTGTATAACCTTTAATTTGAGCCCAGATTAGCTCTGAGACGACAAGAGACGACTGTTTGTGTATGTTACAAAAAGGCGGTCCTCACAACGCTATTTTGGGTTGCCATTTTTTACCAGAAATATAAAGGGATAAAAATAGTTTTTCATTTATTTTTAATCCAGCTGACTGATATCGCGACAATTATTTTCATAAGTTGGTTTGGTCGTACCTATATCGTATTATAAACTATATTAAATATGTATTAAGTACATTATACACACTCTGGAATAATTTCTCCGATATCCCCAGGAACTTTAATGTCGTTCGTATAACTGCCCAAAACATTTCGGCACATTTCCCTGAAATGGTGACAACATTCGACTGTACGACATCCTTACATACTTTGTAACTCATCTTGTTCTTTTGTTTTTTTGTATATTCAATAAAGATAAATAAAAAAATTATATATAATAAAATTAGAACGTTTTATTTAACAATATATCGACCGATATCGATTTTTAAAAATGATTGTTCTTAAATTAATTAATTATTTAATTGTTAATAACTTTAGCCCAAAATAAAACGTTTATTGTACATTGGCATGATTATTCAATTTTTAATGTTATTACTCATTATTAAGGTTAATAAAAGATATTTAAAATTTTGCCATAAATTGTACGCCAGTTCAAAGTTACATCGCCCATTGGATCACGACCTGTCAGGAACGCATTCTCTCAGTGGCCAGACTATAGCGTATGCGACTGCTGATCAAGAGGTCTCGGGTTTATATATATATTATCTGGGTCGGGCCAAAGTGTTCTTGGATCTTTTGGGAAGTTAGGAGGTGTTTCACGCCCGTACCTATGGTCGTGGGTCGATAAGCCTTCGGTCCCGGTTGTCATGGACATCTTTGATAGTCGTTGCTGGGAAGTCAGAGACCTGAAGTATACTGACTACTTGTTCAACCTTCGAATTCAGTTCGGTTTTCGGTTTTGGACGTCCGACGCCAGTCGCTTCGTGGAAACCTGATGAACTCTAGCCAACCTTAACTAATCTTGTAAAGGTTAGAAAAAAGAAATATGAAGATGTAGACTCCTCCCTTTGGAGGATGTACATTACGTAGACTTACACACATGTCTACTCTCGCCAGGGGCTCTCGCAATACCATAGGTTATAATGCGCAATACTAAAGTGGTGCGTACGAGACTGTACGTCAGTATATAAAAGTGAGCGAATGAATGAGTACATGAATGAGTAACCTGGTGAGGTGACTGGATAGACGCATACACTACAGAAGGTACGAGTATATTATATACTGTTTTGTCTGAAATTATTATTATATTAATTAGTATTAGGTTGGACCTCCTTTCTCTGGAGAGTGGACTATTAATGACTGCGTGAGACTGCCGAACAAGAAGTCTCAGGTTCGAAGCCCGGGTTGTAGAGTTTTTTTGATTTAAGTGTTTCAGCAGCTCGGAGTTTGGGAGTTAGGGTCTGTACATCCGTAAAGCCGTCGGTTCTGCGCCTGATCTCTCCCTGGTCGTGTCGGATAACCGTCCTATCGGATTATGAGAGTGAGCGAACATAAAGTGCACCTGTGTTTGTGCACACACTTGTGCTCTATAATATCTCCTGCGTGGTTGGTTTGTCCCCGTTGAGACACAGAGAACATTATTATCATGATGATAAAACTTTACTGAATATAGATTGATAGTAAATATCGGCCGCTGCTTCGACTCCTAATTGGAGCAATAACTGGTGGAGGTGTAACATACAGTCCTCTGTGCAGGGCATGCATGGAGGAAGAAGAAACGGCCGCCCATGTCATCATGACATGTCCTGAGGTGGCAGAATACCGGGCGAGACACCTCGGATCACCGAGATCACTTCCAGAAGTCGTCGGCTTTTTGGAGGAACTGGGTTGGCACAAATAATGCTAACCCACCATCACCATGCAAAATAGGCGCACTGAAGTCGTCGAGTTGCGGAGACCCAGCCCGCGAGTTTCAAGTCAAGTTCAAGTTCAGTTCGGTTCACTTTATTGAACATACATAATGCAGACACAATACATTATTGTGTTGATTATATAATCCTTTTCCTAGATGGGAATTGAACCCACAACCTCTGGCTTAGCAGTCCAAATCACTATCCACTATACTAATAGACCCATCTCATACTATTTCAGTAAAAATTATTTAAACAAAGTCATGAATATTCTTGTTATTCTCACCTCAATTGATTTACATACAATACAAGATTTGCATTTCAAAATGTAGAACTTTAAAAATACCTAAATACATATAAAAGGTGGTTGAAATTCTGTGGAACTTCCCATGAGTCATTGTATGACCAATTCTGAGGGAAAAGTGGTGCGTCAAACTAAAAATAACTTAAATACAAGGTGTTTACCACAAATGAGGATATTACACAGAATGGCTGATATCAATAGAATGATACCTCCAAATACTTGTTAATAGGTATACATATAAGTAAATGTTAGCCGCACCCTGCAGCATTACCCGCAGTTGTTGTTATACCTTCACAACAATAACCATAGGTATCACCACGGGGTGAAGCTAGTAGAAAAAAATGTAGCCTATGTTACTCCCTATATCATCAGCTATATGTCAGTAAAAGTCCCATCAAAGTCAGTCCAGCCATTCCAAACATACAGGCATAAAGCAACTGTAGGAATTTTACTTTCATATGCATTCAGTGAACAAGTGATGATTTGAAATTACATACAGACACTTGAAATTAATTTATTTATATTTCTATAAATTATATGTGGTACAGGAAAAAACAATGAAGTGTTAATAGCAATTAAAATTAAATACTATTCATGAACAATAATGTACTCAAGTTTGTATTATTAAAAAATAATTGATTGAAATTTCTGTATGATAATCCAAAAAATACCACATAATTTTTTTTAACAACTTAATTAAGTTGTTAAAATCATTCCTTATTCATATTTAACACATAAACATAATAGTATTGATAATATAAATAGTTAAATCTTGTATTTTATGATCAAATGTGTCAAATAAATTTAAATATGAGGTTTTAAAATACAGATGAAAAATATGTTTCTAACAACAATATTGAGAATTCTAATAAGAATAAAGCTCATATTCAACATATTAATGAACATTAACAGGCTATAACAGGACATAAGAAATCAAACTCCTTTCTAAACCGAGACCTATATTTTTCAGAAAAAAATAAAATGCTTTAAAAGAGTAAAACAAATCAGTTTAATTAGTCATAGACTACAATGCAGGTAATTTATAAATGTCAAATGGTTTCACCATAGACAATTATGAAAACTACCTGGAGGATTAGTATTGAATTAATGAAGATTTTTTTTCTAGACAGCTGTTAAATTTCAAAAATACAGCCTGTCCTAATTATAGATTGACAAAATGTTTCTCTAAATTCTCTGGGTCATTGAAGCTGGTTCTAATTCATAGTCTATTAGATGGAGTATAGTTAGAATAGTCTCTAATACTTATCTGAATACTAGTAAAGTTTTGAATAATATTTATCTATTTTCTTCAATGAAATCTTGCATATATTTTTTTAAAGCTTTGAGAAGGAATGATACTTTGATTTTATTATCTGTATGACAAAAAATTAAAAGTTATTGCTAAGAAATGAAAGAGCACTTAAACCTGGAGTATAGTAACAGATTAAACTGTCATAATTTAGTCATTGTAGAAAACTTATTAGTTTTAATTGATGTTCATAATTAATACTTGAACAAATATTTAACTCATGTACAAAGCTAAACAGAATAATATTGTCTACTTTTTACTTTTTATCAATATTTTTAAAACAGATTTAAATTCATTCATTTATTTTATGTGATTTGTTGTGTTACTTGTAAATACTATGGATTACTGAATGAATAAATGTTATAAGATAATTATCTGTATTATGTGTAAGAAATTAAATTATTTTAATATATATATATAGAAATTTTAATTTCATTACTTTTTTTTTTTAATCACTTTGGTTGTCATGCTTGTCAAGTAGTATTTTAAAGAGAACTAGTATAAACTACATTTAGATTTGACACTCAAGTTTTACTAAAATACACCCAAAAAAATTATATAATGACAGATGAATATAAATTATGGAGAAAGTTACTTTCTTTTTATATTTTTTATGCCAATTATTAATGAATCTCACCTTTTTGTCCATATATAATAAGCCAAGGTAACCTGTTCATTCAGCCTGTTAATAGGCACTAAGAACTATTAAGCTAAATTTGTGTAGGTGAAGGAGCATTAGAATTTTTTCAATAGGATATTATCTAGCACTTTCTGTATGATAACATAGATTAAATTAATGCTCATATATTTCTTATCTACTTCATATTATTTCTTATCTGAAAAAGTAAACTTACCTTAGCAAGATCACTAACATAACAAAAAGCGCCACCAAGGCACCAATCATAATAAAAATATTCGGCAAATCTGCCAGCGTAATTGCTGTAGACCCCATTATCGTTAATGTACCCCACACTGTCACAATAATAATTTAAAACACGCAAATGTACTAGAAACGATGGGAGTACGCATCAGTTCACTATATTGCCAAGTTTTTTTTATCTGAAACAGTTACGACCTTGCTACAAGACACAATTTGCAAAACCCATAAAGGCAGGCAATGCTTCACTATTTCATAACGAGCTCAAAATGTTCACCGGGTGTGTTGCACAATGTATTTTTTCGTAATAATTTCAAATCGCAAAGGTACGAGCGCACGCGACGACCGACGTTTTATCATTACAAACACTGTTCACAAACAAAAACAATGATCAGCGACCGAAAAACCTAACTAAATACGTGTTTTCACACGAAAGATTTTGACAGCAATGAATGACAGGTTGACAGTCCCAGCCCCGTATCTAGCAAAAAATACAAAGAGGCCATGAGATAGAACGAGTTTCGATTGCGATAATTTCTCCATGTTAGACTGAGATAGGTGATTGAAACAGCTGGTAAAAGGCCTGTTCGAAAGATTCGATAAAAATCGTCTCGGGTTATGAGTCTGCATACTTTTAGCATTGATCACATTGAATTGCGCCGTTTGTTTACAATTTTTTTGCAATGGGGTTTTGGTCTACTGCCATGATTTTTAAGTAAATTTGAAAAAGTTCGAAACTGACATTGCACAATTGAATAGTATATATAGTACGAAAAATTTATATAGACAAAACGTAAAATTATTATTGTTAACTGCAATGTAAAATAACGACATCTAGCGACAAATAGTTGAGAAACCTTAAGACAAGCTTGATATTTTAAGACTTTACACCTTGCACTAACGTATACACAGTAAACTAATTGGTATTACATCTCCATAAAAAATCTAACCGATAAATCACCAGCAAAAGAATGCAACACACTCATTTAGCTACAGTAAAGTAATCAAACAGAGACATCTGGTGATTAGAAGAATTATTGTTGAAACGATGTTGCAACTAAGCTATAACAGAGAGCGTGAACTTCAAATTTTCTTTATTGTTCTAAACGAAATATTAGAAATATGCATTCTCTTATAGTACATATATATGTATCAAATCAAGTGTCTGTCGTTATCCATTTACCAATGCATCTAAAAGAGCTTACTCCTTCCTAAAAGGCCGGCAATGCACTTGTGACGCCTCTGGTGTTGCGGGTGTCCATGGGCGGCGATAACCGCTTACCATCAGGCGATACGTCTGCTCGTTTGCCCCGATTTTATATAAAAAAATAAAAAGACACCCTAGAAGAGGCCACCCTTTGGCCCTTTGCAGACTTTCGAATCTATTTTTTTTTCGATTTCGTACGCTTGTACAAGTAAGTTGTGCAAGTAAGGGTACTTGGGTCAAAATGGCATACCTACCAACTGAGTCTGTTTGTAGGCTGTGAGATGTTGTTTAAGTAGATTTTACATATAGTTATGTTTGTTATATTTATAAGTGTTAATCGTGTGACGGATTAAGAATACTGAATTATTTGTCACCACTCCTGTTCATTCTCTAGTTTTCGTAAGGGCCGACTAAGGGAGCAAACTACGCAAGACAACTTCACTGCAAAGAGAAGGATAACCAGAACCAAATCCTATATGAACCCAAATCCTCCATTCTAAGGAGAGGCCTATGTCCAGCAGTGGACTGGTACAGGTTGTTGATGAGAAAGAAGTATTATTAGAAGAAACCCTACTTTCTGGATAATAGCCAAGTTCTAGTTCCTAAAATACTCGTTAAAGAGTTTATACAGGGTGTCTCAAAAGAAATTTTATATTTGTTTAGCTTACTGCGTGAACGCTGCGTACTTGAGGGGTGCGGGGGTTATGTCAATTGGTAGCTTGGCTCTTGGGGATTCAGTCGCTATGGAGCGTTTCTCGGGAGCAGACCGCGCGTTGTGCGTGCGAGAGTTTTACAAGAACGGTGATTCGACAACTGTCGCGCTTAGAAAATTCTGCAGTATTCGAGGTTTTCGCCACTTAAATGATGCGCCAAGCCTTCCTCTCATTCGACATTGGGTTAAAAAGTTTGAAGAGACTGGATCAACGCTGGATAAATCAAAATCCGGGCGACCTAGGTCATCAAGAACCGTAGAAAACGTGGAGAGTGTTAATCAATCTGTACGTGACGACCCGAGCCTTTCAATTCGGAAGCGCGCGATTGCTTTAAATGTGCATAGATCATCATTACATCGCATTATGCACAAAGATCTAAAGCTGCACCCCTACAAAATTCAATTGGTGCAAGAATTAAAGCCCCAAGATGCCGGTCAGAGGCTTAATTTCGTAAATCAGATGATTGGGCGATTTTCAACGTTTACCAACATTTTGTTTTCGGATGAAGCTCATTTTCATCTTAATGGCCACGTAAATAAGCAAAACTGCCGCTACTGGAGTTCAGCCAATCCGAAACGCAAACATCAGAAACCCCTACATTTGCCTAAAGTGACCGTATGGGCTGCCATGTCGGCGCGAGGAATTATCGGCCCTTACTTTTTTGAAGACGAAATGGGGCGTACAGTTACAGTGAATTCAGAGCGTTATGTGGAGATGTTAGACAACTTCTTGGTACCTGAACTGCAAAACTTTCCTGGCTACAACCAAAGAACATGGTTTCAACAGGACGGAGCAACTTCACACACGTCCAATATATCTCTGCCACGTGTTCGTGAAATTTTCTCAGGAAAATTGATCTCCCGGAGAGGTGACATAAATTGGCCTCCACGTAGCCCAGATTTAACCCCTATGGACTTTTTCCTATGGGGTTATCTTAAAGCTAAAGTTTACGCCAACAAACCAACTTCACTGGCGCATTTGAAAGAAAATATCCGTCACGAAATGGCAGCCATCCCTCACTCCACCTGTCGAGCAGTCATAATTAATTTTACTGTTCGATTAAATGAGTGCCAACAACGTGAGGGTTTACATTTAGACGATATTATTTTTAAGAAATGAATTCCCAAAAAGTGTATTTTAACAATAAATAAACATTTTTTCTATATACCGCTTCCTTTTTTTTTAATCAATCCACTAAATATGAAATTTCTTTTGAGACACCTTGTACTATAGAAAATTGTGACAATATCAAATGGAATTCCTATATATTTACCGACTTTAATTGATTTTGAATGCTTTGTTAGACCTTATGGGTTCGATGACTACAGTTTATTAGGTTGCCTATCCTAATTAGTATGATAAATGCGTAAGTTTGTTAGAATGGATGTTTGTTGTGAGCTTTAACGCGGCTGAACGGAACTGAATAGTTATTTAGCACAGAGATAGTTTATAGTTTGGAATAACACTATAGGCTATATCTTTTCTTAAAAATTTTTGTATTACCGTGGGATGAGCAAGGTAAAGCAACCGGTGGGGTCCGGTCGTGTTAATAACCGCAGTTCCCTGACCCCTCCTTTCTCAGGCGCAGAGTGGCATACCGTGTGGTTTTAGTCGGTTCGATTCCGACACACAGCCCCGCCGCAGACCCCGGTGGGGTGACGGCCCGAGGGGGTTTCCACACTTAAAAAAAAAAAAAAGGTAAAGCAACCGGTAGGTTAACCGCGGAGTTCAGCTGGCAGACAATAAAACTAAGAATATTAAAGCCGTAATTGGTTGTATTTCAGCCACCAGTAGTTATTAGAAACAAATATATTTACTCAGTTTGTTTAAGTAGAATTTTAAATGCTACTCGAATGTTCAAAAGAAGGTTAACGTTGTCTGAGTCATTCTTATTAATATTTCATAATGACATGTATTGATTGGTTTTACTTGGTTTCGTTAAACTTTTTTTTGTGTAGGTACAGTTCTTTTATAAAGAAAACAACGTGGCAAATCAATACACTCTGTTGTCAATATCCTACAGAACAGTAAATTATTCAAATCGTCTTCTTCTTCAGCTTATTACCATCCACTGATGAATGGAGGTTTCCCCTCAAGACCGCCAACTATTCTGGTCGTGGGAAGTCTGTATCCGTATTCATCCGCTGCCAATCCTTTTTCGTCGTCCATCGTGCCACGGTCTACATTCTAATACATGTCGACTCCAGCGACTTTTAGCCCGCCTGGAGACATGACCGATCCCCTTTCCACTTAATCGTGCAGATTCTTCTTGCTTTCCACAGCTCCAAGGAAGAAGTTTTCCACAGCTAAAGAACGGTAATAGATCTGAGTATTTGACATGAATTTCAGCTCCACGCGTTCCTGAGAAAAAGGGTTTTGACTTACAGACGGACCATAAAGTGATCCGGTAAGGGTTCCGTTTTTCCTTTAGATATACGGTACCCTAAGTAGGCTAATTCTAAAACTTCTTATAACATTAGCCATCTACCAGTGAATGAGTGTCTATGAATAATGTAACAACAAACCGAGAAAACACGTAAAAATATGCTCTGGATTGACATATGACATTAACTGTAATGTTGTTGCCCATAGACTCAGATCTGGACACATCCCATGCAATAAATTTAATTATATGATGAAACCCGCTTCGCCTGATTGTGAGGAATGTGGAGTTGTGGAAGACTTAAACCATTTATTGATGGAGTGTGTCAGATATGAGTCTAGAAGAAAGAATTTAGTGTCCGAATTGAGTTTGAATGGAGCCGATCGCGACATAGGAATGTTTCACAGAATCCTATCGGAACCAGATTGCGATGATGCAAAGGCTCTGTTCAGATTCATGTCGATTGTTCTTAGACGATAAGTATGTAGTAACTTGTTCAGGATGCGATGGAACTGGCATACGCTGTGCGTAACAGTTCCAAAACAAAATAGAATATAAAAAAAATATGTAAAGGAATTGACAGAAATATTTATTTATAAAGATGATCAACATAGTGCTTGCAAGAAGCAGTGATAAATTAATTCTTGTTGCCACAAAGTTGCTTAATAATAGGTATGATTATTTTTTAAATCTGTCCTGGTACGGATACATGAGTAACTAATTTTTTCAGACCCTGTGGTCATAAAAAATTGTTACACAAAAATTGATACATTTTGCCGATAATTCCTTCCACCCCTAATAAACATAATTGTAGCAATAATTTTCGTAAAGTACTTATCGTAATTCAATAGCCGAGTATTGTAATGGACTTAAAAATACCTCGCGTGTAAAAATGTTTTAAATTACAAACGAATATTCAAAATAGTTAGTCATTATATTGGAGGGTCTTTAATTATATTTACGACTAGCTGAATCCCGCGGTGTTACACGCGGTTCTTTTTGTACCTTTATAACCGCGGGTAGCGTCGCGGAGCAAAGCTAAGTCGAAACGAAAGTAGCCTAAGAGTGAAAGCCCTTTTAGAGATTAGCCGAATAAACAGACATATAGACAGACAAAAGGTCAGACAGACAGACAAAAATTATTTATTATTAGATTAGATCAGATTATTTAATATTACAAACAGACACCAATTTTATTTATTTGTATAGATGTATAGATTACAAGGTTTTCTCCATATACCTAATGTGTATAACTAACTTACTAAAAGATCCTGTACCATAAACAAATCGTATGATCAGCATGGTTTAATAGATCACAATCTCCTTTTTGAGATCAGCCAGTGGACTACATGAGGCTGTTCAGCTGCTGAAGATGATGCGGGACTTAGTAGATTGTGTTCCTAGTTGGACTCCTAAAATTTTGATTTAGTTAGATTATTTTTGTATGTATTTACAAAAAAAATGTATATGTATATGTATTTATATCAGTTGTCTAGTATATATAACACAAGCTCTGCTTAGCTTGGGACTAGATGGCGTTGTGTGTAATATGTCCGAAATAAATTTATACTAGCTGTCTCACGCAACCTCGTTTGCGTTTTGAAACATACTTCATTAGTGCTCCGCTCCTAAGCGTGATGATATAGCCTATAGCCTTCCTCGATAAATGGACTATCCAACACTGAAAGAAAGTACGAGTAGCATTCAAGAGCGGTGGTGACCACACTCATTGCAAATACATACAGACTATGCAGTATGGTGACTATGGCGGTAAATGAGATACTTTATTATCACGCCCCGCTTAAAGTACACGGGATCACAGTGGAAGAGAAATACGTGCGCTGGTAATGACTTTCAAGTTTTGACTGATTGGTAGGTACAGGAATATAAAGCGAGCGATAAGCGATAATGACTGAGAATTGAAAGCTGGAATTGCGGTTTTATTCCTTAAAAAGTTTATCTACTGTTTTCACCCATATTATATTCAGAATAGATAAGTGTTTCGGTACTGTGCTGTTTGTCTTTTGTATTATTTTGTTTGATGTCTCGTTTGTAATATTATTTTATTCGCCTCTCTTCAGTCTCTGTTCTCTCTGTCTGACGTTTGCATTATGATTCAGACGATTCTGAACCGGAGTTTTGTTCACGTTCGTTGAAATATTTTCCAAAAAAATCGTTAGTTGTACTATGTTTTGTACTACAGTACAAGACATGAGATAAAAGAAAAAAAAGCTACATTCGCTAGCCCACATTCCGCCCACCCTCCGCGGTTGTCATGTACACAGGCCGACACAAACTGTAAACAAAACACCGATCGATATTAGTAAGAGTCACCACTAAAAGCATTGCAGCACCCGTAACGGTAACTCGTCTACAGATAAAATAATAACATTTTATTAAAATCGTCATTAATTAAATCCGCGCGAATTTTGACAGAAATTTAGGCGGGAATGCTCGCGAGATTTAGCGTTCCAATACGCGAATGAATAATTTGTTTATACCGTGGGACTATTCGCGAATCAAACTGTGGAACAACGTGACATCCTGTATGGAGAAATGGTTCGGTGATAAACGGTTGTGGTTATTCGGTAACAACCTGCCGCTGCTACCACGACGGTAAGTAAATATTTGTATTCTGTTTGTCAAATAGGTTGTAGTCTATGATTATTTTTATGAATGATTTGGATTTTAGAAACTTTCTAGGAATTATATGCGATGGGCTCTGTGTTATTTCAGTTCAATAAAAAAAAATGTCCGCCTTTTCTCACATGGTGCATTTAAAGTAAGATACCACTAAAATTGTCAGTTGTAGTAATGCGGCTTAGGAGGCCCAAATGCTCGAGACAGTGGGGATTGTCAGTGGCTTTTTATTCGTGATGAATTCTAGAATGCTTTTTATCTGTTCTGTTTTAACTTTGTTGATGAAATAAAATGGGGACGGTAATTCGAAAAAATCCCTTCGGGGATAAAGAAAAGAAGGTCTGACTAGACGTCATCTTGCAAAAAGTTCCAGTAGGTACCTCTAGTTCCAGAGCGGTCTGTTTCCTGAACGCACTGGTATTTAATATAGGTACATATAGGTCAGTGACTGAATGATAGGGAAGTCTTTGCTGATTGACAGTGTTTATGGTTGTTGGCGCTGAATTCATTTTCAAACAGCATTATAATTAAAACCTCACAAAAATACAAATGTTCCAAAGGCAAGTAAAATCTTCTTAAAATGGAGAATGTCAGAGAATTATGTTTCTTATGTCAGAATGGTTTGATGTATTTATTTATCAAGCAATATATGTAGGTTATGTAAAGTTTAATACAAATAATTATACACAGAAATACACAACTATTGTGTATTTATTTATATAAATTATGTTTGAAAATTAAAATAGTAGTGTTATACAAATACATACAAAAATGTGTTTCATCAGATGAGCTTAAAATTATAGTGGAACAAAATGAGAGGCAAAATAAATCGTTCTCTAATATCGTCCGAAGTTGTTGCTGCAAGGTAAGGGACTATGTATTTTTAAAAAGTAAAAAAATCGACATCAACATCTTGGCCGAAATACGTCCCCTGCTGATCATAGGTCATCCCCAATGTTCCCCACAATATCTAATAATGTGCAACGACCTGCACTGCGCAAACGTGTCGCCAGTTGCTACTGCTGGTCACTGGTAACATAGTTGCAGTGTCCGGTGGCAGCAATCAATCACAGTCACCAGTCGCTTCTTCTGGCCACAATTCTCCGCTTGTTTTCCGTCAGTCTCACGATGTTTTAAAAAAAATTGTTGATATTTCTTGTCCTCAACTGACGACTTTTAGTTGCCAGTTATCGTCACCAAACACTTTCTGATGGTCATGAGTATGTGTTAAGTGGAAGCAACTAGATATAAAGAGGGCGTGGATGATTTCATACTGGTTTTATGGAAATCAAATATTCATCGGAAGCTTGTATCTGACACAAGACACAAAAGTGTCCACATTTTCGCCCTGCCTAAAGGTCGCATGTGTATAGTTTGCTTCCTTTGTTGCCTCTTACGACACCCACTGCTTGGGTCACCTAGCTTTCCTACAGTTGTCTATGTAATATTTAAAGGATGTTTGTATGTGGTCTTGTTTAGTTCATTCTTCATTTTATTTAATAGTTCATTTTATTAAATAGCTCAACCTATTTAGAAAAACATGTTCATTAAGTAAAGGCGAAAGGTACATTTATTCATAGACAAGATTTTAGGGAATGGTTTTTAAAATGTATTTTCATTTGTGGATCTGTAGAAAAGGTAAAAAAAAAACTATTATGATTATCTATATGGCCGCGCTTATTTGCACATTGACGTTTGACTACACACGTTTTTATTTTAATATGGCTCCTTACCTTACAGTAACTATTCGTAACATTAGTTTTAAAGGATTATGGGTTCGTATAAAACCAGTTAGTTTTAATAACAATATCCTGAAATGGCGGTGATACTCGTATGTTTCAAGCTTAAGGTATTAAGGTACTTCAAGATTTATGATAGTTCATGCATTAGGAACAAAAAACGCTCCTTTTACTTTAACTGTTAGATGCTTTGTTACCTTCAATTAGACATATAGGTACAAGTATAAACTTATATCTTTATTCATTTTGCCACACAAAAACGAGATTCAAAAACCCTGATCATATTGAAATACCAAATGTCCCGATATCCATATGTGTCTGTACATATAGGTAATTTGGATTCAATGAAGTTATTTATATAAAAAATCTTGAAATGATTATAACAACTTCAAAGATTTGTGATACGGCAGGCTGATCTCAAACAAGACAGAGCCTACAGTATCGTGAAAAGACTGCTAGTATATGTTCAAAATACTCATAGATTTCTAAAACCATACAAGTTATAGTTATACACCCACACACAAAACTAATCATTGTACTCATCGCACAGTTATTTGTTTTAAGTGGGTATGACCCTCAACTTACCTTAGCAGTCGGAGTTAGTAAACGCTAGACTCACAGGTGTGTCAGTCGTACCGTCCCGTCAAATTAATATATGTCAACTCTATGTTTATTCAAGATTTTCAACAATCGTAAACCTCTCCTGCTAAGGATGTTTTGAGCTACTATACCACACTGGTCAGACGAGTCTTTTAGTCTGCTTTTACGACACCCATGGGATGAATAGGAATGGTGACAATTCGCATTCCTAATCCGTCACCATACAACAGTATGCTGTACGTAATATTTGGTCTTCAGATCGCGCGCAAGCAGCCGCGCGATGGAGCGGTATGAGAAGCTGGCCAAGCTCGGCGAAGGTTCCTACGGGCTGGTGTACAAGTGTCGCAACAGAGACACCGGCGAGATCGTGGCCGTCAAGAAGTTCGTTGAGAACGAAGATGACCCACTCATCAGGAAAATCGCGTTACGAGAAATACGGATGCTTAAGGTGAACGATAAGTTTTACTAGCGGCCCGTGATCTGTTATCGCTCATCTGTCGTCTTTATGTGAAATTGTTGGCTTGAACACACTATGCTATGACGTAGCCAGTTCGAACGATTGTTGCTTTTCGTCAAAGCAACGTTTTATCCACCCTTTCCTCAATGTACAGAATGGAATTTTGTAATGCGACCTAAAGGGCAAATCTTTAATGCAGTTTTCGTTCTTTTCAAAAATAAAGGAACGTTTTCTTTGAGTAAAATTTTCAATCTACAATATTAAGAGTACTTCCCCTTCAGATGGCACTACAAAATTCCACCCCGTATGCTGCTACACCTATGATAATGTTGTTTAATCCAAATCATCAATCGTAATTATTTGTTCAATTTATGCCTGTAACTATTTAACCGCACAAATCTCAGGAATCGTATACCTTACTAAACCTCTATCACATCATCACATTTAGAATCTCTAAACCAAGAATTTTACTATAATCTCTTTCCCTCTATGAATACTTACGTGTAACTTGAAGCTCAATGTCACCCAGAGCGCTTGAACGTGAACTTTGACACTTTCATTCACTAACTTATCAATTTCCTAGCTGTCACGCGATCGTGCCCTTCCAACAAACTATCCCCACTAACTATCCCCTAGTGCAAAATATCTTTTACATAATTGGGAGTTGAAAACATAAAGCTATTTAGATTGATATAAATAAGAATGAATCACCACCATGTACGCGCATAATTTTCGATCGGCTGCACCAAATTGAATAATTATTTTTTCTATGTGCTATGTGTTCGTTTGTATAGAAGAAAATTAAAAGATAACTTTAAAGTATTTTTTCGCTAACTGTACGAACAGTATTTCGTAAATAATAAATACAGACTTTCTTTCATTCAATTCAATAATAAATAAATAAATAAATAAATGGACCGTTTGCAATAAGAAATGACAAGAAATAATTTATTAAAATAGTTACATATTATAAAGTCTTTTTGCTTTTGGATCACGTTAAGGTAACTTATTCAAACGGTCTAAAACTCTTTAGTCACATCCATTAAAA
This sequence comes from Spilarctia lutea, assembly GCA_916048165.1. NCBI lineage: Eukaryota > Metazoa > Arthropoda > Insecta > Lepidoptera > Erebidae > Spilarctia > Spilarctia lutea. The sequence goes on from OU696488.1 coordinate 2,581,588, forward strand.
GTCACTTTGGTATTTGACCTTGCTTGGTTCATGGCTTGTGATGTAGAACTAAGCGATACAATATTGATTTGTGCATTCGCAATGACCATGGGAACTATAATGACTGTATTATTATCGGATCGATTATTTAGTACTAAGTTCTTTTAAGTACTAAACTATTAAATATTAATTAGTGTGAATAAATTATTAAAAGAACAATAATAATAATAATAATTCCCGGGTCGGACCAAATGTTTGTATGATCTGTAAATATTTGTTCGTTTCGGAGTTTGGGTGTTTTCTATGAATAATATGTATGTATTTACAAAAATAAGGTATATAAGTATTTATATCAGTTGGTTGGTTGGACTAGATGGCGTTGTGTGTTAGATGTCCTGAATATTAATTTATTTATCTGATTTAGACATCGATCGGCACTCTGGGCAACAATAGTGTTAGCGTTACGTGATGTTACCATGTCGAAGACAACTTAAATGACTTAACTCCCCACCCGAACCTGCCTGTAGAAGTATCCCCTTCAAAAAGCAAATAAGTCTTGGGAGAACCATACCTTGGCGCAAATGAGCCTTCTCGACCAACCGTTGGTTTTCACCGAGTGAGGTTATCAGTTCACGAACTCCTACTCACCCTGATTCAGTAGAACACCCAGCCGCACATAAAACACACAGAGTTGTGTCCATTTCATGTATGCCCGTTAAGTTTTCGCGACCCCAACTACATTCCAAGTGCACTTATTATCTTTTTTAACGAAACAAAAATATACATACTATGTTAACCAAAATTAAACATAAATTTTGCAGTCAAGTTGTATTACTATCTTATCTGTATCAATGCCGAGGGATAAAGCTATGATACGATGTTAATTGTTTCGAATGATTCAAAGTTTTGAAGTCGAAATTTGTTATTTAATTTTAAAGCTACACTTTTACTATATCAACTATGATCGGTCTAATAACTGTTATCAACTTTTCAATTTTTGTAACTATGGGTAATCCCTGTCTCTGTCTGATCGTAATATTGCGACTAGGCCGTAACATTCTTAATTGAGCCAATAGACAGGGGACAGGCCTTCTCCTGAATAGAGCCTGGGTAGGCGCGCTGTGGATCCTGGGAGGGATCTAAAATAATATGGGTTGGGTCCTCCACAGAGCAGGGCGCCTCTAAAGGGATTTTTCACTCCGTCAACAAAAATAAAGATTTTTTTTCGATATTAGTTTTACTAGTCACTTAAGTACAGAAGTACCTAAATGAACGTGAATTAATTTTCTAAAAATAAATCCTAGCCTGATCGATTTAACGGCCCTGAAACCCCGGACATACAAAATTTCATGAATCGAAACATTGGTGCCGTTTCCGAGATTTAAATTATATATCAACAAGAATTGCCTGTTTAAAGGTTTAGGTAGATAAGTACAGAATAATATATTTATTTAAAAAATCTTGTTTATGCTATATCAATAAACTTGTTGTTGAACAGAATTTGAAGCATCCAAACCTGGTGAATCTAATCGAGGTATTTCGGAGGAAGCGCAAGCTGCACCTTGTCTTCGAGTACTGCGACCACACTGTGCTACATGAACTGGAGAAATATCCTGCAGTAAGTGTCAATCTTGTAATCAATTGGAGAGACCTATGTTCAGCAGTGGGCTGGGATAGACTGATGATGATGATAAAGTGTAAATTTTTAACCTTAATTACATTGTAATTTTGAAGTTACAACAATAAACACTTACGGTCATGGGCGTAGCTGAGTGTGGGTTTCGAAATGTCTCTACACTATTGATATTTTTTACACCTCTCATTGTTTTTATTAGTCATTTTAATTATCTTGAAACCCTCCCTGAATGTGCTTACATGAGTATATTTATACATTACATACTTAAAATTAAGGTTTCTTAGTTAAAATTGCTTGCATTTTGCTATTTTTAATTTTCTTTTTATGGCATAGGGGGCAAACGAGCAGACGTATCATCTAATGAATTCTAATGGCAATACCATCGCAAGTGCGTTATCGGCCTCCGGTATCTTCACTCACTCGGTGAAACACAGCGGGTGCGCTGTTTCACACCGATTTTCTGTGAGGCCGTCGTATCACTAAGGTCGAGCTTCCCATGCATATCGAAGCGTGGTTCTCGTATTCGTACCTTCTGTACTATTTGAGACTGTGACTTGAAAGGAAATCTATATATTAATTCATGAAGCAAAACCTCTGAACCCCTTTTTTTCAAATATTGTGAGAACGGAAGAGTATGACGTTTGGGATAGTTTAAGTTTATATGGGGGAGGAGTCAGGTCAATAATATCCAATGAGACATGCAAATCGATCGAATTTTCACACCTAACCAAAGGAAGAGTTTTGTAAGACGTTTTTAGAGAGCACCTGGTAAATCAAAATAGCAAATCGAATTTTATATTTAGAGTACAATTACTGACTGTAATAAAAATTGTAATAATCATGTCAAGAAAAAATAAAATAACAAAATTGGCTGTAACCCAACCGCACTTCCCTTCTCTTTACTTACTTTTTTAATGCCAGTTATCCGAAGTATATAATTTGGGATCGCGTGCCGAACAAAATTTTAACAAGTTCGTTACTTCTTAGCTTTTGTTAGTTTCGTGTATTTACCATTTTGGATCACCGAAGCACTCATTAGACAAGACCGTGACCCCCAATAGCAGACGGGGGTTAATGATGGTCCCAGAATAAAATGACAGCTGAGTGACCTTGAGTGTGGTAACGGGAGCTTACAGTTTTAGATGAAATGGTTGGTTATACGTTTTTATAACTCAGGAAATGTATAAAACGGTTTGGGCATGAAACCTCCGAAATGGAAGGACTGACTTTCATGAAGTTTATTAGTTTATTTTAACTTTTTGGATCAAAAATGGTATTGACATTTTCGGAACATTAAATAATAATAAATATTCCGGATACCTAACACACAATGCCATCTAGTCCCAAGCTAAGCAGACTTTGTGCTATGGGTACTGGACAACTGATATAAATACTTATATCCTTTTTTTTGGAAATACATACGTATTATACATAGGAAACACCCAAACTCCTAAACAAATATTTGCATATCATACAAACATTTGGTCCAACCCGGGAATCCAATCCGAGACCTCAAGCTTAGCAGTCGCATACGCTACCACTACGCCACCGAGGCAATTAAATGATTAATCCTACTACTATTATAAAGGCGAAAGTTTGTAAGTATGGATGTATGTATGTATGGATGTTTGTTACTCTTTCACGTAAAAACTACTGAATGGATTTGAATGAAACTTTACCACAATATAGCTTATACATCAGAATAACACATAGGCTACTATTTATAAAGATATAGCTTCGCCTCGCGGCGTTGCCCGCAGTTATCATCGTACCGCGGGTAGCACCGCGGGGTTCAGCTAGTAGGTATATATTGTAATAAATATATGAGGTGTAACAGAATACGTTGTTTGATAGAGGGTCTAATGGTCAAGTAGGTCCAAAGATACATATTTGTCGATAAGTTATAATTTGAAATATGAAGGTCCAACATCCACAGTACCGGTAAACAAGTGTAAATTTCCAAAACCCTTTTTTGGGAAGCATCCCCAAACATGCACCTTTCAAGGGTGTTTCAGCCGTAGTCTAAGCTGGAATCAAGTAACCGGCTGACCAAATTGAAGCTTCATTAAAAAAAAAATCTTGTCTTAATCACGGTAATTCTTTTCGCATGCACGTTGCAGCCTTTTTTCAATCTACGTTTCAAAAAGGAGAGGTTTCTTCAGAGTGTTTTGATATTTCACGCCATTTACAACTAAACGCCTTTTGATGTTGTCAACTGATATAATTAAACTCTTTTTCTTCAACTGTTCTTGACCAGAGCTAATTAAAGGATTCTTGCCAAACAGCTGCACAATCCGTTTATCCTCTACGACAAACGTCTTTTTCGATTTCCCACGATCTGGTAAGTCATCGATAGTTTTTGTTTGTGAATATCTCCTCGCCCACTTGCTTATGAAGGCCTTGGACCTATAATGTGCGGCCTGGTAACGGGACATTTTAGATCCTTTTGGATGAGTACAAACACACCTTCAAAGCGTGAAGGGAAAAATTGTAAAAAGTAATATTTTTAACAAGGAAAACTGGATGGAAAGCTTATGTTTTTTACAATACATTATAGGCAAAGAATTGTTCTATTCAGCTTAATATTTATTTTCTTGAATTGCATTCCAAAATTTAAAAATAAGCCGGTCACTTTCTTGACAAACACACTATATATTAATGCGAAAGTTTCTGAGAATGCATGGATGTATCGATGTTTGTTACTCTTTCACGCAAAAACTACAGAATGGATTAAGACGAAACTTAACAATAATATAGCTTGTACATTAGCATAACACATAGGTTACTATTTATTGCGATAATAGGCATACACGCCTGTGAAGCTTCCGGGCAGAACCTAGTTTTGACATAAAGGTGAAAGGTTATTTAAACTGGGAGTAAAGCTAACGTCATTGTTGACGTCACAAATCGCGTGACAACACAATCGTATGTCTCGTAAGTACAAGGAACCGGGCTTCTTATAATAACTTCAACATATTTTTATGTAAATGTAAACACATAACATTACAGTCTGTTATAGAAATAAATACTTTAGGCGAGTATGAAGGGTTGACAGTAGGACACTACGTGCGTAAGGTATGATACTTTTTAGGGTTCCGTACCAAAAGGATAAAACGGAAATCTATTACATACTGAGAATCCGCTGTCCGTCCGTCTGCTTGTCTGTCATTCACCTGGTCTCTTCTCATGAACCTTCTATTAATAATAACAAACATAAAAAAAGAAAAATACAGTCGAATTGAGAACCTCCTCCTTGTTTGAAGTCGGTTAAAAATGGAACTCGTCGGTAAAGTGCGATTATTAAGCTTTCATTCGTGATATGGTGTAAACAAAAATAAACCAGGAGTTTCATTCTATGCAAAAAAATGCGTATGGCGTCGATATAATCATAAAAAAGTGTCATGGCGTGCAACGAAACGTTGAAACTGCTTTACCGACCGCATAAATATATTTAACTAAATATACCCATCATTGTGCAAGTGGGCGCTAAATTTGTTTAACTTAAACTTGTTTATGCGTTTAACTGCATTTGACTAATTTTGTTTAGTGGTAACTTAAGTCGAACGTCGTGCAAGTCGCCCTAAGACATAGTATAAGGAGTCTGTTTCTTGGCAACCTTACAGCAAAAACATTCATCAAAGAGAATTCAAATTTATTGGTAGACCCATGGGCGTACCCAGGGTAGGGCAGGGGAGGGCAGCTGCCCCCCCTAGATGTTGACGTTCCTACTATTTTCTTCTCTCGATTATGTATAAAGCACACTCAGACGCGTAAAAACGTGACTAAGATCGACTATGGACAAAGACAGATTTATTTTCTGTGTTGTTGTAAGATCGGCAATCGGCATCGGAATCGGAATCAGTCCTAGGGCTATGCGATGTTCGAGCGTAGTGACGATCAGAGCATGCTCTTTAGCGAGGAGAACTACTCATCATAGTCCTAAGATATCAAATCTTCCGAGTCGGTTTATGTAGTTTTTATGGACAGCTAACATGCCCATTCATTTGGAATGTATTTAAGTTACTACAAATAATTCTCGGAAGCAAAATATTACAGTCTGATATATCAGAAATTTGTTGTCCAGTAATAATTTGTAGTTTCGTCCTAGCATCCAGTACAGGTTTTTGTGCCGCCTACATATATAATATCACTTTATTTTGCTTTGATATGGGTTTTCCACCGGTCTATATGTAAGCTCACATTACGTCTTCTTTCATTCATTCATTCTGCGAAATTACGTCTTCGCAGAAGGATGCGACCGCGGTAAAACTGCAATCGCTGCCGGCCATGGATCGTATGATGGCCGGTAGCGAGAGATCTCCTGCAGTGAGCGCCCGACGCGCTGCGACACCCAAGCAGGGCAGATCGCCAGCGTGTGCTGGGCCGAGTCCTCACTGCAGCCGCAGTGGTGGCAGGCGGGACTCACTTCCCTCCTAGCGACCGAGTGCAGGTACTTCCCGAAGCAACCGTGCCCGGAAAGCACCTGCGTCAGTCGGAAGGAAAGAGTCTCGTGCTGCCGCCCTGCCCTCTCGAGGATGGCCGGCTGGAGCGCCTCCACGGTGGCAAAATCAGCGCGTGGAGCCTCCAGCCGGGACCACCAACTAGCCATGGTGGCTCGACGAGCGGCTGCACGCCACTCGCGTATCTCTTCGGGCGGAGGACGAAATCCGTTCTCCGCCCGATATTCAGCCGCTCGTCGATAAACTTCGGCGAGCACTTCCGCCTCCAAATCCCACGGGGGTGTTCCGGCCAAAGGTGAGGATCACCCTAGCAGAAGCAAGCCGGGGTAGCGGCGCAACCTCAACAAAGTGTTCGAGCCCCTTTTTAAAATAGAAAAAGAGCATTAGGGTTCCTACACAGGAGGGGGCCATCTACAAACCATAGGTGGCCCGAGGTACGTCGGGGTTCTAGGGATTTCCTTCCGAGGGTGCACCTGATTCCACGCCAATGCCTTTTTCATATCTATTTATTTGACGAGGTGCTTTTAAAAAAACCTGTTTTGCCCCCCCCTGGCCCAGAACCTGGGTACGCCCATGGGTAGACCGCAATAAACGGTTCTGAAAATAGAAACACGATTCTTGCCATTTCGATTTGATTCATTCTATAGCCATGTTTTTAATGTAACCAATCTATACGTACAAATAAATAAAAATTGTCTGTTTGTAATATTAAAAAACCGGGTTTTACTAAATGCATATTATTATGTATCTCTTGAAAAATACGATCTGCAACGAAATATTATTTGCGTATCAATGTGTTATCAATGTTATTTTTTCAAGATTTTTAAAGGTGTAAATAATGTTTTGTCAAAGGACATTTGACAGATAGAAGTCATTGACGTTCCTATTCTTATTTGAGTCGCATTGTATATACTTTCTTTTGAATTTAGTGAAAAGTTGTAATTTGTGTGTAATTTGAAATTACGAACAGGAGACACTTCAATTGTATTTTCCTTTATAGATCACCAACAGTTTACTAGTCCACGGCTGGACATAAACCTCACCTTAGAAAGGAGGTTTAGATTACAAACAGCCACTTCAATTTATTTTTTTTGTATAGACGTAACATGTTTACAACAGGTTATCGAATTGTATAAAAAAGACTGATAATACAACCATTTTCAAGAAGCGTCTTCAAGAACTGCTCATTGCTAAGGGCTATTAGTCTCTTCGAGAATATTTGGATGACTATGTCATATATAACTGGCACTAGGATTTAAAATGATGGATGGAAAAAAAGAGACATGTAATTTGTTCTAATGTTTTTCTGTTTCTTTTAAAGTTATCAATATTTTTTGCACGTTGTTTTATGATTTTTTTATTTTCTTATTATCTTACATTTTAAGTATCAAACATTTTAAAATTTAATTTTTTAAATTTTCTGACATTATTGTTGTTGTTGTTGTTGTTGCTGGATGCGAGAAGCCGAGGATCGAACTAAGTGGCGTGCTTTTGGAGAGGCCTATGTCCAGCTGTGGACTGCGACAGGTCGATGATGATGATGATGATGATAGTTGTAAAATTTTCTGACATTTGAAGTAACATATTTTCTGACATTATCTTTTTTTTAAATAGTAATTTATGTTATTGCTTCTATTGAAGAAAAGAGTAAAACTGAAAATAGAAAATCGTAAAAGAATATTTTTTCAAACGACTTCAAACTGAGATAGTTGCAAACGACCAAATGTATAGATGGTAAACGATTACCGCCGCCCATGGACACCCGTAACACCAGAGATGTCACAAGTGCGTTGTCGGATTTTGGGAGACGGAGGGAAGGGTTGGGTTGGGCCTCCGGTATCCTGGGTCCGGTTGTGTTATAACAGGTTTTTTTTTTATTGAATAGTGGGCAAACGAGCAGACGTATCACCTGATGGTAAGCGATTACCGCCGCCCATGAACACCCGCAACACCAAAGGCGTCACAAGTACGCACTTGCCGACCTTTGGGGGATGGGAAAGGGGATGGGGGGAGTTCCCGGACCCCTCCCTTCTCAGGCGCAGAGTGGCACACCGTGTGGTTTTAGTCGGTCCGATTCCAACACACCGCCCCGCCGCAAACCTCGGCGGGGTGAAGGCCCGTAATCCACACGTAAAAGAGGGGCCTTCGGTATTGAGGATACTACTCATTAATTTATTACCCGATTTGTATAATAGATTTTGTATTTGAAAAGCTATTAAGCTATTACTATTACTAAGCTATTTACTTCCCATTTGATTCTATTCAAAATATTATCTACTTCTGCGTCATAGTTGACATTTAGATGCGTATTAGCATTTATACGATTATTATTATAAATGTTTCACGCCTAATGGATAACCTTAGTAAGAAAGCAAATCAATTTCTCTAAGTAAAATAAGCTTTCGACCTTAGTAATAAGGTTTGTAATTCATTACGCTCGTAAATATTATCAGGTAATCCAGGTAAATTGTAATATATGCATTCTAATCATGCTATGCAGCTTAAATACTTTGTTAAATTCTAGTAGACATTTAGTTTGGTGTAGTCTTTGTACAGTGTTGTACGTTATCTAAACTGTATCTAATGTTACTGTAAAAAGTAAAACTAACTGCAATTGTTAAACACTCATTAAACAAAAGTGAAAGCCATTTATGTGATAAGTACTCGGTGAAGCAGCGTAAGCGCTGTTTCACACCGGTTTTCTGTGAGGCCGTGTCTCTCGTTGACTCCGGTCGAGGCTGCCCATTCATGCCGAAGCGTGGCTCTCCCATATTATTGTGTGATATACATATTGGTGTGATATTTATTTTTACTTGTCTTAGTAGTCAAGTTTCATTTAACTTGAAGGGTGAGGGACAAAATAAAATAAGACTCTTAAAAATGTTAGCTGATTTTATTGAACCGTTTTACAAAATGCTATTTTTGTAGTTCGACATTTAGAGCGTTTTATTTTTAGTTTAGCTTAGAGAGTTTTCAAACAATAGAATTAATATCACTGTCTGCAACTAGAATAGCACTTTAAAGTTATGTATTCAACAAGTTTTTAGGACTTGGATTTTGGTAGGGCTACGGCCCGATTTATTTATTTTTATTTCCTCCAGTCGGATTCCTCCTACTGGTGTCATGTCGGACTCGAACCGACTAAAAACCGCACGCCGCCTTAGGTACTAGGAGCCGGGGGACCAGGTGCACCCTAGTAAAGAAAACCTTGGAACCCCGACGTACCTTGAGCCACCTACCAGTTTGTTGGTGGCCCCCGACTGCGTAGGAACCCCGATGTTCCCTTTACTGTCCGTACGCTACGGGCTACGGCCTCCTAAAATCGTATAACGTCCTTTATTACTGTAAAAATATTACTGTTGTAATGTTTTCAAATCAATAAACATATTGAATTTGACAATAATATGTAGAACAGTTGTTATACATACATACCATTGTCAAAAAAGGGGTCAGTTAGGCTTAGAGTATTTCCTATTGGGGTCAAGTAAAATAGTTATTACTTTATTGGTTTCATCGTAAAAGTTTGACCTCGACATATCCAATAATTGAAGTGTTCAGTGTCGACAATTGCCATTTGTAAAGTATTGAAACCTGAAAATATATTCAGGCTTGATAATAATTAAATGGGCGAAATTTCAGAAGGTTATAGAATTCTTACCTTTAAAAACAGAAACGTAAGAAGTTTATAAGTTTATGGCAAGCGGTGTTCCATTTCCATCCACCAAAGATAATCCTGACGTGTCTTTGTTTCATTGTGATTGGTTTTTTTTTAAAAGACCGCAGCTGTCTTAAGAACATACATGAAACGAGACACAAACACACCCAGATTTAGAACAACAATTTGCGGATCACCTATGTCAAAGTGTTGTCCTATGTTTTGAACCCACAACAGTTGGCGCAATAGAAAGCGGCGTGGCGACCGCTCAAACCACTAGGCCAACTGTGTAGTATGAATAATTGACAGCATTCAAAAATATATTGTTTTTACTGTTATTCTTGCATTTTTTACGTTATTTAACTCCCTAAAAACCTTTATGTCTTAAAATTTAAAAAACTCAACCGTATTTTTCGAACTGTACTCGACTTCGTAAATTAGCGATTCGTTTGTATTTATATAATTAGATATATAATATATTTTGCATAATTTTAGAAGTCTGCCTTCTATTATCCTTAAACGTGGTTAACAGTTTCTTAAATAATTATTCCCGAACTTATTCTATCTGTTGTTCTCCAGGGCTGTCCAGAGTTGCTGTCGAAGCAGATAATCTGGCAGACGTTGCAGGGTGTGGCGTACTGCCACAGACATAATTGCATCCACCGAGACGTGAAACCTGAGAACATATTACTCACCGCGCAGGGTGTTGTCAAGCTCTGTGACTTCGGCTTCGCAAGGATGATCAGTGCGTAGCATTTCCACATTTCTAGATAAAGATACAGTAGAATATGGGCTTGAGCGGTCACCGCTATCTGCTACGCTGAGTTTTGTGGGTTCAATCGCCACATGGAATAACATTTTATTGTGTGTATGTGTGTGTGTGTGGTGTTCTTTGTATTTGTTGCATGAATGTTTGTAAAGTCTCCCACAGGATTGCGTTTTGTTCTTAGTGCGGGAATACCTTTTTTTTTAAGTAATGACGGATAAGACTTTCGTATACATCGTTATTGCTTCATTCTTCGAAGAATTATATCTATGATGGATCTAATGAGAAAAAATATTTGTTGAAAAAACAAAGCGTGGGGTGCTTCCTGAAAATATTACAGTAATGTCGTCCCACGCTTTTCTACATTAAAATTATGTTCTACTTTCTAGTTTTTTATTTTTTTAATTATTATTTATATTTTTTTAAATTATTATATTGTCATCGGTAAGTCTGCTAAGTTTAAATGAAATCTGACCGTTAGAAGTGTGTTAAAATCAAGTCCAAAGAGTCATTTATATAGGCATTTATTGAGGTTATTTCACATTACCTTTTTCCTCCCTAATCCTCTTCCTCTCCTCTCCCTGACCAGGCGGCAGCTGTTCCTCGGAGTACTCGGTGCACACCATGATACCCTTCGGCGTGGATGTGCGAAAGAGAACTAGTAACTATCTAATTTTGATAATGTACCTTGTAGTTATTGATTAGAGTTGTGAATTCTTTAGCATCCAGTTGGATTTGTAACTGTATACATAGAAGAGTTGTACTATATTTCATTTACCAGATTTAGTTATGGCTTTTACTGCAGTACCTGAATGTCAAGGTCCTTTGAAGTCTTTGTTATGTAGCTTGATCACGAAGGCGTTCTTTGATGCGCTAGTTTATGACTACCTTATCTACTTTCGTACTATTTTTAGTGTATACCCTGATTTGTCGAATGAGCTCTTACGAGTGAAAGAGCACTAGAAATATAGCTGAAAAGGTAGGATTGCTAAACGAGGATAGACGAGAACGTATAACGACCGCTTTCAATAACCAATCTCCAGTTTTAATAGAGGTAGGTTATTAAAAGCGGTTTAAATTTACCTGATAAAGAGCATTTGTTCTTTTATTGATAAAGAAAAGAAAATGCATATCTACGACAGTTTTGAATAAACTACAATCAAAAAAACTATTTACTATCATAATTTTACCTACAGATAAGCTATTTAAAACTACCGCAAGAAGAGTTGAATAAATATCTAAATAATTTTTGGACTTATATGTAGAAAAATTTAAATTAAAGTACAATTTCAAAAATGTATATAATAATAATTAGTTTTTTAACAAATGTAGAAATAGCTGTAATATTAATTCCACCAGTAATGCAGTTAAATTTCTATAAACAACATTTGTTATACAAAAAACGGAGGAAAATGTGTATTGATGAAATACATTTGTAGATTGTTACACAGTGATTATATAGAATCTATTAGGTATCATATTAGTTCAAAACCAGTAGAAACATTACCGAACATACGTTTGAGTAATTTTCCAGTCGATACATTTCTTATCAATCTAAACATTACCCTATTTTATAAGCATAAATCTACAATCTATATAATATAGCTACAATCGATATAATTTGTATGTTACCTATCATTGGTCGGGTTTATTGACCACAGGTCAATAACATTAGATGAGTGTTGTCGACGTGAATTGTCAACATGTTAAATTATGTTTATCGCCATTGCAGTAGAAAATGCTATTTAATGTCGATGAACCCTTTCAAAGAAAGTTGTTTATTAGATTTTTTTGGTTTCTTTTTTGCTCAGTTACGCAGAGGGAGGGTTATATATATTTTATTATATGTATGTGTGTGGATTACTTTTAGTAAGAGATATGTCATTATAGGTATCAGTTTTCATCATCAACAGCCTTGAACAGTCTACTGGATCTTTCGTTAGCAAGGAGGTTTTGACTACCATACTACGCTGTACAGACTTGTTGATTAGGTTGTTTTTTTATGTAGCGGGCAAACGAGCAGACGTATCGCCTGATGGTAATCGATTACCGCCGCCTATGGACACCCGTAACACCAGAGGCGTTACAAGTGCGTTGCCGGCCTTTTAGGAAGGAGTACGCTCTTTTCTTGAAGGTTTGAAGGTCGTATTGATCCGGGAACACCGCTGGCGACAGCTCATTCCACAGTTTAGCTGTGCGCGGCAGAAAGTTTCGAGAAAATCGCACAGTTGTGGACTGCCAACCATCTCGATGATGGGGATGAAATTTCTGTCGCGTAGGACGATGGCGGAAAGATGCGGCAGGGAACACTCCCCATGGTAAATGCGGTAGAAGATGCACAGCCAAGCCACATCTCTACGCAGCGCCAGAGAGTCTAGCCGAATTGTTTCAAGATTTCCTTCCCTTGTAGTGATGTTATTCATGTTGTCCTACTTAGTTAGTGCCTTAGTCGCCTTACGACACCCATGGGTTGAGTAGGGATTGTGATACTCCGCGTTCATATTCCGTAATCACATGGATAAAGAATTCGTCTAAATTGTGTGATAAATGTGAGTGGCGGTTTCTTGCCGTTTCCTTTTCAATAATTATGAACAATTTTCTAGGTAAATCGTTATTTCACTTGTACATATCATAAAAACGCCATTCAATATGTGTGTTTCTTTTACGTATCTTTTACTAACGCACGCGAAAGACTGAAGGTGCTAGGCTTTCTTAAAAAATACATGTCGCACTATTTTTTTGGTCTTAGTATTTTTTTTTGACATAATAATTTCATACACAAATTTAAACAGATAAAGCCGTGAATCTTACATTAGAAATAGAGGCAAATATCGCTTAGTGCAGTTAATCTCTGAAAATCTATATAAATACGTGTTTTATTACATAAATTTCTTCGTGCTTTATGAACCTGTCTGTATAACAGGCTCGATCTAGGTTAAGATTAACGATGCGGAGCATTTTCTAGGCTTCAGGTTATCGCCGATCGGCCCCTTTGAGTCGCTGATTGAACCACGGATAAGGGGTTATGTCGACGATATTTCCTAAGGGGCAATTTATATAGGGGTTGAGATGTATTAGAAAGCAAAATTAACTCTATTGACCGACTGTTTCATGTTAAAATCTAAGGAGGAATAATGAAAAGGAGGTGGAAAACATGTTAGATTAGATTACACGAAATGCTTAGGTATTCTATCGAATTTTGGTGATTTTTAAAACATTAATTTATAGTTTCTTGTCGTTTCTTTCTATATCAATTACATTTTGGAACAAAGCAACTGGAGTCATTAATGAAACTTTATAAAAGTGCCTGAGAAGAAGGAAAAACTATTTGATTATCCTTAAACCTACACCTAGGTCGCAAGTCCTGGGAACTGCTTTGAGTTTCTCCCTCTGCCACACGATGGACCCGGCACCGGCACGGTGAATCCATGGAGTGCTAAGAAGTTTGTCTCCCCGTCTCCTACCCGTTGTCTGTGTGGTGACAGATTTACAATACAAAGTGTCACTACCACCCCATGGGTGCTGTAAGAGACGACTAAGGAAACATACAAAGCAGGACAATATCATAGCAAAAAGAAGGAAAACTGGCCGACGTTGGTATAGTAGGCCAAAACCTCCTCTTCAAGTAGAGGCATTTTTTTATGGAAAAGGGGGGCAAACTTGCAGACTTTACGCCGATGGACACCCACAACACCAAGTATGTTGTGTATGTAGGTATGGGCCTCCGATATCCTCAGTCACTTGGTGATACACAGCGCAAGCGCTATTTCGAATCAGTTTCTGTGAGGCCGTGGTATTACTCCGGTCGAGACGGCTCATTCATGCCGAAGTATCATTTATTTTTGAATATAATGTGTTTATTTGTTTGTAAGTCCTAACTGAGTGTGATTACTCCTGGTATCAGATTGTTATTATCTTTTGGGACGAAGTTGGTGAAGGTGTAAGACATTATAATTTGTTGTTTCTTTCTTTTGAGAAAAATAAAGTTCTATAACCACTTGATGATCCTCTTACCCCACTTCTTACGAATATTATAAGTTTGTGAGGATGTATGGATGTTTATCACTCTTTGACTCAAAGAATACTGAACGGTTTTAGATGAAACTTTACAATAATCTAGATAAACACCAGATTAACACATAAGCTATTTATTCATTACTTAACCGTAGAATACGCGCTCGCAGCCACGAGCTAATGCTAGTGACTTTATATTCTAAGGTCCGTAGACAATAAACTTTGCTACGGATTTCAGATACGTGTTCGTAGCGGGTTTAAGTCACGAAGCCTTGCTACAGATATTTATTAATTTCTGGTAGTTCAATGAAAGAACCCAGTATTGGTTTGATTGCACAGGTGGCAGTGGTTGGAATTATCCGATTTGGTGCAGCCGATCGGAAATTATGCGCGTACATACATATCAGCGCTTCATTTCAGCGCTTTATTTACAAAGATTAATAATTATAGTCCACTTTAGTTCTAATGATATCAAAAGAAAACATAAAATATAGCTATCGTATCGTAAAATACTGGGAAAAGCAACATTTGTTCTCAATGTTATAAATATTAAATAAGCAATACTTAGCATAAAGAGACTTTTATTTTGTATTTTTTTATATAGAATTCTAGGTGGCCTTGGATTAATCTATAGAAATAAAATGTATACCTGTTTCCCTTGGTCAGGGCACCACGCGTTATTATTTTTTTATTGGATAGGTAATTTGTTAGGAAGGCTATATGCTACATAACATTACGCTGTAATAGCCAAGGATCAAGGAAAATTTTGACTGACTTGAGAGACGCATGCGTAAAATAAACAAGTTACCCAGCAAGTTCAACTTGGTTCAAACAAGAATGGGACGGCTGGACCGGAGTGATACCACGGCCTCACAGAAAAAC
This sequence comes from Spilarctia lutea, assembly GCA_916048165.1. NCBI lineage: Eukaryota > Metazoa > Arthropoda > Insecta > Lepidoptera > Erebidae > Spilarctia > Spilarctia lutea. The sequence goes on from OU696488.1 coordinate 2,596,980, forward strand.
GGTGTGAAATAGCGCTTGCGCTGTGTTTTACCGAGTGAGTGAGGATACCGGAGGCCCATATTTATTTCTTAGTATATAGATTACCACTTTGTGAATATAGGAATGAGTTTTTGTACATGTAATAATACCTTTAAACGGGAAATTCTTGTATATAATATACTAGCTGACCCACGCAACCTTGTTTGCGTCTTCAATTGCCCGTAGCGTGAAAATGTTCCCCCGTTTTTGAAACATTCCTCGTTGGTGCTCCGCTCCTATTAGTATTAGCTTGATGATATATATATATATAAAGCTAGATTTCTCGGTTTTAACAACACACGCTGGCTCGGAATGTCCGTGAGCAGTTTGTGAGAAAAATGTTTGTGTAACGAAATAGATTTGAAGCCCATCAGCAGCATTCATTCGCCGAACACCTTACCGGTTACACGTACTGTTACCTTACTGTTACCTACCTACGATAAATTCATTTTCGATCACGGTTACCTACGAAGTTCAAAAACCAAAATGGACCATAATATCAAGTGTCATAAGTGTCATAACGGGATCAACAAAGATGATGAAGCTACATATATTATTTGTGGTAAGTGTGGCCTATACTGGCATTTTATCTGTACCACTTTGCGTGCTAGTCCACGTGCCGCACCAACTGGAAATGCGATCTCTGTAAAGTTAGCACGAACACAACTAAGCCTAAGAAGCCAGAAACTTCAACCAGCCCTCTCAATGTCGTTGACACGAATCAAATAATAAATGACATTAAGGATTCGCGTAGGGAGATGTGTAGCATTAAACAGGATATGAGCGATCGCACGCAGAGCAATCCACAGAGCTCTGAAGGGATGAGTCTCGAACAACGGATATCAATTGTCGAAGCTAAGATATTAGACTTGGAAAACCTATCAGATATCATCAAGGCTCTTCAGATGAGCGTGTCCGCCCTCGAAGAACGCAACCATATCTTGGAACAGTCGGAGAGAATTTGTGACCTCGAACTTCACGGTGTTACGGAATACAGCAATGAAGAATTGCATGAGGCGGTAGTAAAAGTCGCAGAGACAGTCGGCGTTGCAGTGTCTAAGACGGATTTAAGATGGGTGGGGCGTGCAGGATCCCGCGATAGTCAAATGAGGTCGAGGCCCAGAGCAGTGATTATTAGATTCGTCACTCGTGAAATTAAAAATGATGTTTTGCGTGCCATTCGAGCAAGGCGCGGTCTCAAAATGTCCGAACTTGGTCATATAAATGATAACAGTAAGATATACGTTTCTGAAAACCTAACACCTCATTTCAGAGATATATACCGCGAAGCAAGAAAGGTCAAAGGATACCAATATGTATGGACCTATAATTGTAAAATTTATATGCGCAAAACTAATGCTGATGAAAAGATTACTATCAAGTCAAAAAACGATCTGAAATCGCTGTAGACTTTCGCTTTTCCATAATGTTGTATTTTGTCATGTATTTACCGTTTCACTACTGCTACGTCTATTCAATTATAGGCACAACAAGAACACACTTTTGCTATGCTACCACCATCCTGACCAGACCGTTAAACAATACCTACTGCAGTCTATCTTTAAAACACTCTGTGCAGTATACATGTGATATTATGTTTTATGAAAACAGCGTAACTGTCCAGTATAGTCCTCTTTGTTTACATACAGTGAGACGAGAAATGAGCCGACGCCTACTTATTGAATATTATTTTACATGTACCCGACATATTTTAGATTTATCGATAACGATACTATCTTGTACAAATTTATTTTCTACTTTACTTATTGCTACTTATTTATTTGTAGATATGGGTAACTACTTATTTGTGCTATGTATTAGTCGCCGTGAATAGTTTTATAAAGAATAAATATTTTACACTGGGTTTATAAAATGTTCGTTCGATTAATACGGGTTGGGATGAATTAAAAGAAGCGTTAAGAAGCCACGTATTTGATATACTTTGTTTGAATGAAACTTGGCTTAAAACTGACTCAGATATTAAGTCATATAATATACCGGGCTATAAGTTTTTGCATATACCTAGAAGCACCAGGGGTGGTGGCGTAGGTGCTTATATTCGGTCCGAATTACGTGTTCGCCAACTGGAACACCCGGTTAGTGGGCTTGAACAACTATGGTTTGAGTGTCACATACGTAGACACAAAATCGTGATAGGAATAGCATACCGATCACCTACTTATAATTGTACCGACACTATCGATGCGCTTTCTGAGTCATTGTCTAGTTTTGCAGCACAATACGACACGTTATTTTTGGTGGGGGTCCTGAATGTGAACTGTTTGGGTTCATCTAAAAAGGTTATTACACCCGATTATTTTAAACCCTTGTTGGAATCTTACGATTTACACCAGGTGGTGAGGGTGCCCACACGAATAACCAGTACTACCGAAACCTTACTAGATGTAATATTTACAAATACACACACACACCCACGTGCTGTACAAGCAATACATAATGATGATTTAAGCGATCATGCACTGATAGTGGCTTGTTTCAACTTCATCACGATAAAGCCTACTCACCGTACGATTACGTACCGACCGCTTAGGGACAATGCCAAGGTTATTAGCAATGCGGCACAGTATACCCCCTGGGAACTGGTTTCTCAATGTGGAAGCGTTAACGACATGGTTTCTATGTTTAGTTATTTGATATTGGACCTTTTTGACACATTTGCACCTGCTCGCACTCGTACCTTTAAGAAACCACCTATAGTCGTTCCAATAGTTTATTTAACTTTTGACAGCTCTAATACTTAATCAAATAGTGATACCCTGACCCGTTACCTATTCGATTTCTTTCATCGATCGATTTTATGCATTAAGAAGTTTTAATCGATTTAACAAACTCATTATTTTATAGATAATTTCGTACTTCATATTTCTATGTGTTTCAATGTGCGACCTCCTTTGTCAAAATAAAGAAGAAATGGATTAAAAGAATGTTGTTCAAATATGACGGTTCTATGTCATGAAAAAATATATAATAAAAGGAACTGAATTTTCAAAATGTATTATTGTATTGTGTTGTAATTCAGTGGTTAATATTGTATTTGTTAAACTATTGATGATCTTTATTAAATCTCTCTATGTCTATTTTAAAATAATCTACAGTATTTCAATGAGTAACCTTCAATATAGTTGAGTATTTATATTCCTCCGTATTGATTTATTTGTGAATTCTCACGTTTGGTTGAGTTGAGCGTATCGTTCCTGCCTTCGTTACTGTCAAAATGCCAAAAAAGAAAGTACTCAAAGGACAAACAACTGTCAAGTAATGATAATTCCTGGTCATACGAAGAAGACGATTCTTTATAATTAAAATTAGTATTACAGTACCTCTTTTGGTTGTTTTATTTTTAATCCGTAAATTACTACGAATTTCAACATTTTGTACCTGTTCATTACCTACAAGTAGGTACCGCAGGTAGTTTTTATTTGAACCAACTATAGTAAGTCTAAACAATTATTTTAGATTCATTAATTTGCGGTGAATACATTCGATCCCATTACTAGGTACGAGTACGATGGAACTGTTTTCATTACGCAAATTATTTATGCATTGAAACAGAGACATTTAGGGCATTTTAATGCAAAATAATAAAGCTTTTTACGTGATTTGATATAAAATATAATCACAATAATTTTATTGTATGTTTTATTAATATAATCGATAATCGATTTATTTCAAAACCGTTTTTATAGTCTGTGGTCATTAATTACGAATGACACATCCCTAAGTAGGCGGAGCCCGCCCATAAAGTACAGTATTATCTGTAGTACATTGTATCAAAAATTATTACAAAACTTTATGTGCGTGATCTGTCAAAAGTTAAATAAAGTATTGGAACGACTATACACCTTGGATGACCGATTCTTTAATAATTTTACGTTCTCTTCGAGATGATGCCTGCAAAGTAGCGAAAAAGAAAAAAACAGAGGCTGCTATAAGCTACTACCGTCAATTAAGAAATGTTGTGAATTTTACTATTAAACAGGAGATAAAACAATATTTTAATCAATATGTAAACCAAAATAAAAGTAATCCTGCATCCATGTGGAGACATATAAATAGTATTTTGAAACCGTCCACTACCCATAATCTGCCTGTACATCTAGCTGATCCCAACATTTTGAATTTTCATTTCGTAAATAGTATTCCGCAGACTTCTCATATTCGAAGTGACTCATATAACATGTTTAGTCGCTCATTAACTAGTTCCACTTTTAATTTCAAACACATTTCTGACAAAACAATATATGGTATGATAAATACCAGCATCTCTAACTCTCTTGGTTGTGATGATATTTCAATGCACATGTTGCGTCTGACGCTTCCACATTCACTACTAGCTATTTCTACAATTATTAATAAATCCTTACAAGAGGGAGTCTTTCCCGATGCCTGGAAATGTGCCTTAATTACCCCCATTCCGAAAAACAATAAAATTGACAGCATTAACGACCTTAGGCCTATTAGTATATTGCCTGCCCTATTAAAAGTGGTTGAAAAATGCGTGCAATTGCAAGTGGCGACCTACCTAGAGAATAACACCATTTTACCTACTTTACAATCTGGTTTCCGAAAAAGCCATAGTACTACTACAGCGTTGTTAACCATCGTTGACGATATACTGTCAAACTCAGATAATGGATTTGGAACAATGCTCGTATTACTCGACTACACACGCGCTTTTGACTGTGTACATATTCCACTTCTAATAAAAAACCCGCGGTTCTATGGTTTCTCGGAAAACTCTTGCAAATGGTTCTCCTCTTACTTTTCTAACCGTACCCAACTTGTAAAACTTGTAAACTCTAAGGGAGCGCTGTGTAAATCTTCACTAATATCCATTAATAGGGGGGTAATTCAGGGCTCGGTCCTCGGCCCTATTTTATTTTCTATTTACACATCAGATGTCACGAATGCAATCGAGCATTGCAGCTTTCATCTTTATGCCGATGATACTCAATTATATCTTAATACGCTACCAACCTCTAACGACGTGGCGTCGACGGTAGACAAAATTAATCACGACTTGGTATCTTTAAGCAGGTGGTCGGATAGAAATGGTCTAGCACTCAACCCATCAAAGAGTTTATTTATCATATGCGGCACTGAAAATCAAGTGAAAACTATAAAGTCCTATCAGCCTAGCATTAAAATTTCTAATTCGACGATACCCAGATGTGAATCCGTACGCAATCTAGGATTATACATGGATGAGATATTAAGATTTGAGGATCATGTTCTGCAAAAAATTAGTAAATGTTTCGCTTCCCTAAATACACTTTACAAACTGCGACAATTTTTAAATGATAAAGTGCGACAACAGCTGTGTAGTAGTCTGGTGTTGTCGCATCTAGATTACTGCGACATCGTTTACGGACCATGCCTTTTTAAAAAAACCATAGCCGCTATTCAACGAGTACAGAATGCGTGCATGCGTTTCATTTTTGACATCCCTAAAAGACATCATATATCACCATACCTAAATGAAAAGAGAATTTTGAATATGCTTAGTCAGCGTACACTAAAGCTTTCATGTTTTGTCAGATGCCTAATTAAAAATAAAGTTCCTATCTATCTCTATGACAAACTCGCATGGTGCTCTGACGTACATAAATATGGAACAAGGTCACGTAACCGTTCACTACTCCTACCCAAGCATTCACTATCTAAAACTAAGGGTCGCTTCAAGATAGCCGCTTCCAAGTGCTGGAATGTTCTACCCCCACCCATGTTACATTTAGAACTAGGGTCATTTAAATCACGCTGTAGCAGGTGGTTATTAGTGAGGCAATCCGAGGGGACTACTGAATAATGTGTACTAACATATAATTTTATGTAGTGGGACCTTCCTGGACTAGTGTTTGTAAGACAGTACTGTATACAGCGTTTTCAGTAGCAACAACTTATTCGTTATTAAAGTTTAAATGTTTAGTAATTATTATCTTCATGGTCAGGATGGTGACCTTGTGCTTATTCTGAGATTATATCAATCATGATTGGCTTGGACAGAATAACAGCGGCTGGCATGTCCTGCATGGTCATCCATATGCTGAGTCCAAGACCATTTTGTCTTTCCAGTAACTGTTTAAACTAATTATAAGCAACTGTGTAATATAAAGTCAAATAAAGTTTTTCTTATTCTTATTCTTATATAGCTTACAGCCTTCCTCGATAAATGGACTATCCAACACTAAAATAATTTTTCAAATCGGACCAGTAGCGCGTTCAAACAAACAAACGAACAAACAAACTCTTCAGCTTTGTTATTAGTATAGATATAATACATATTTCAAAAACGGCTCGAACGACTTTCACGATCGGTTAACGACCGTTTCTTTTTATTAAGGTATGGGGACGATAAATCGATCGAACTAGGATTCATTTCTAGAAAATTTATTAAATAAATAATACACAACACCATCTAGTTACAACTGATATAAATACATATATACTTTTTTGTAAATGCATACACATAAAACACCCAAGCTCCGAAACAAATATTTGTAGAGCATACAAACATTTGATTCGACCCGGGCATCGAACCAGAGACCTCAAGCATAGCAGTCGCACACGCTACCACTGCTACCGAGGAAGTTATACCAAAAAACAAATACCGAGCCAAGCTCATCCAGGTACTTTGTACAAAGCAAGAAAACATTCTAAGAACTCTGCTGTTCACCTTGAAATACCTCTTTATAATATTTTGTAATTCAAACCTTTTAATTTTAGTACAATAATATATACCTCTACCGTACATACGTCGCATGACTCGCAAGATTACAGGTGAGGGTTGAAAACCAAATGAATATTGATTACTGCTTACGAATACTGTTCCAAAGCTTGTAGAATTCTTATTTGTTACGTAATTTATTTTTAAAGAGGTAAAGCGAGTAGTGTTCGCTTATTTCTTTGTGAATTTTTATTAATCTTATTATGTACTAGCTGACCCACGCAACCTCGTTTGCGTCTTATATTGCTCGTGGCGTGAATTTTCCCCCGTTTTTGAAACATTCTTCATTGGTGCTCCGCTCCTATTAGTAGTAGCGTGATGATATATAGCCTATAGCCTTCCTCGATAAATGGACTATCCAACACTGAAAGAATTTTTCAAATCGGACCAGTGGTTCCTTAGATTAGCCGGAACAAACAGACAGACAGACAAAAATTTTAAAAATATATATTTTGGTATGTGTACCGTATATACATTCATATGCATGTAGTAGAAAGCGATTATTTTAATATTACAAACAGACACTCCAATTTTATTTATTTGTATAGATGGTGTAAATAAAAAGGGAACAAAGAAAAGCGTTGTAAAACTGTTTTTTTTTTCACCGAGTGTGTCAACTTTTTGTAGTCCGACGACTTCAAAAAATGAGGATGTTCTCAATTTAACTGTATTTTTTTTTATGTTTGTTACCTCATAACTTTTGACTGGGTGGAATGATTTTGATGATTCTTTTTTTATTTGAAAGCTGGTGCTTCCCGTGTGGTCCCATTTCAATTTGGTCCAGATATTGAAGTCGATTTTTTTGTTGTTAAAATTAGATAGATTAGATAATAAGATAATAGGCAGATAACCCACTCGTGACTCGAGTTTGAGTAGGTGTCCATGGGCGATTGTATTTACAATCAGGTGGACATATCCGCTCGTTTGTTATCTTAATTTAGGCGCTGTGGAGGAACATAAACACACAAGCATGGTCTACCAAAAATATTACGTTTTAGTAGTCGAGTAATTTTTTTTTTTATTGAATAGTGGGCAAACTACCCATGGACACCCGCAACACCAAAGGCGTCACAAGTGCGTTGCCGACCTTTGGGGGATGGGAAGGGGGATAGGGGTTGGAGTATGGGCCTCCGGTATCCTCACTCACTCGGTGAAACACAGCGTAAACGCTATTTCACACCGGTTTTCTGTAAGGCCGTGGTATCACTCCGGTCGAGCCGACCCATTCATGCCGAAGCATGGCTCTCCCACGGTAAAGAGGTGACAGTAATTACAATGACTCATTGTTGGGTAAAATTACGAATAAATATAGAATTATTGATAGTACACTGTAAAGGTATAATGAAGGGACAATAGTACACGCACGACATTAGTGTTTATTGTGAACTCAAATGTAGCAACTAAACATATATCAAGCAATTTATGCGCCATATATGTCTAGTTTTGTGCTTATGCATGAAAAATAGGGGCACGGCACAATCGTAATAAATCAAAGTGTAAATACGATTTACTAAGGGCAGTACGCAACAAAGTTGAAGTATATTTATGTAAAAATGTTAAGTTGGTTGACGTGTACGCTTCAAAAACTTACCTTCCTTGCTTATCGAGTTCTAATTTTGACTTAATATGCAACCCACGTTTTCCATCAGAGTGGAGTCATTAAAATAGGCTATCATAATCATCCGCATTAAAAATTGTTTTATCTTGTGTCTGTCGTTAGTTTTGTTCCTATTTATCCGACTGCGAAAAAAGGAGGGTTATGTTTTTCGAGTGTATTTTTTTTTATAATAAAAATATACAAGGGGAAAACGAGCAGACGTATCGCATGATGGTAAGCGATTACCGCCGCCCGTGGACACCCGCAACACCAGAGACGTTACAAGTGCATGGCCGGCCTTTTAGGAAGGTGTACGCACGTCTGTTTAGGCTCTAGGGCCTAAACAATCAATCAATGTGTCAATAGTCAATATGTATACCAAAATTAAAACAAGCAAAAAAAAACTACATTTAATGAAGATGGCAGATATCGACGCAGTCGAGTTTTTTTAAAATTAATTATTGATTATATGTTTCTAATTAATACAACGTTAATATGTCTACAAAATCAAATCCTTCATCGATCGATCGATTCAATGAAATTTGGCCAGGAGGTACTTTGCTCCTTGAGGAAGGAGATAGGCTACCTCATTATAGCGATAACCGATATATACACTCTCCAATTAATCATCAAAAAACATTCACGAACCTTCTTAAGCCGTTATCATTTTATGTTAATCAAGATCATTAATATACCACCCTGAAATAATACAATAGTTTTGTGTTAAAATGTGACCAAATCCTTTGTGAAATCTATGCCTAAACCACGCCGACAACCGGTCTCAAGCGCCCTGCTCTGAGGAGGACCCGGACCTTGTTATTTCAGATCACGACTCCGCGTCTATCCAGACTCTATGCTGGGCTGCTGGGGGATGTTGTCGTTTGTCAAATAAAATTCAAACACCCCAACCCATTCATTGAAAAACTAACACTAAAAATAAATATAGCATCTAAACCCCTTCAATTCCGTGACCTTAAACTTAAATCTAGTTCGTATTACATAAGAACTCTTCACTCATCTATTTTCGAACTGAAAACTAAAAATAACCATAGACTATAATCTTTTCGCGGGTAGTTGATTACCCTACTTCCATAGTTAAAAATAACTATGTAAGCGCCAAGGTTTGATCTTCCGTGTCAGAAGGGGCGTGAGACCATTAATCAAACTATCAGCATAGAATGGAGGAGGGGGTTTAACTGCCTGTAATGGCTGGCCTTTACCTTTAACCTTTAAGAAGCCTTTGTAGTTTTGCGCATAGCTGGTAATCAGTAAGTAGTGGTTGGTTGTTATATTAAAATGATAAATGATATAATATTTATAAGAAAATCCTTACAGATATTTTAACACTTTACAGCTAGAAGTGGCATTTCCTAATATTATACATATTATTATTGACAAAAGATAATTATAACTATAATATAATCCTTAGTACCGAAGTGTTTAAATTACATGTACGAACTACACAAAGGAATGGGTTGTAGATTTAAACAGAAACAAAACTTTGATGTGAAACTCTTTGTATGTAAAGAGTAAGTAGAATTGTTTCAATACACCTCAACCACACCATTGGACTAAGATAAAGATGGTGAATCGAACTCCAGAGATCTTAATAATTCATTTATTTCCATGTTTGTGACTCCGACACACCGCCTCATCGCAAATCCCGGTGGGGTTAGCCTGAGGGACACACGTAAAGAAGGGACGGATACAGATACTTTCCCGTCACTCCTGCCTATTCTTCTGTTCCGTCTAGATGATGATAACCATCGTATAATCATAACAGCGATAACTAACAGATATCTTTCGCTATACATGTCCAGGTCCGGGTGAGAGCTACACAGACTACGTGGCGACGCGGTGGTACCGTGCCCCAGAACTTCTAGTAGGAGATACCATGTATAGCACACCAGTGGATGTGTGGGCTATTGGTAAGTTGTCTTAGACTTTCTTGTCAATTCTTGCCCAAAGATCTACAGGAACTAGCTCAACGACTGAATGAATTCAACTAACAAATATTCTTGAGACTTCCAAAATTGCATATGTTCATATACAATTTAACTGCACGGTTGGCCGAGTGGTGTCAGCGGTCGCCATGCCGCTTGCTACTGCGCCAAGTGTCGTGGGTTCAAATCCCACGCGGTACCTACAACACTTTGTGTGATCCACGAATTGTTGTCCCGAGTCTGGATGTTCTTTGTGTCCGTTTCATGTACGTTTGTAAAGTCCCCCACAACACAGGATGTTTATTCCTAATGTGGGAGTTGTCTTTTTTAACAACAACAACAACAACAATTGACGGCGTGGTGTGGAATTGGTGATTGGCGATTATCTTGGTGCTTCTCACCTTGTATTATATTTTAAGTGATCAACCAATGGTTGTTGTAAGTCTGTGTTCTTTGCGTTCTTTTCGTGAATGTTCTGAAAGTTTCCCAAGACACAGAAGAAGAAGGATATTTATAGTAACTTTTAATGGAGTTGTGCGAGAAGTAGAACAAATGATTATAATATGATTTGAGTAATAAATAATCTAAATCTTAAACTATTTACAATACTAAAAAATCCTAAAAATAGTCTTCGTAATCAACGTTTTCCGAATAAAGACTGACTTGTTAAAACATAATTGTATTGGTTTCCAGGATGTGTGTTTGCTGAACTCCTGTCTGGTGAAGCGTTATGGCCAGGCAAAAGCGATCTGGACCAATTGTATCTTATTAGAAAAACCCTCGGCGATTTACTACCCAGGCATATGACAATATTGTCGCAGAACTCATTTTTTCAAGTAAGTTTGTTGTCGAAATACTGTCACTCTCTGAAATACTAATAACCTGTTAAGGGGCAGTAAAACCCTCGCACAGAAGATCAACATAAAATGATAGCGTTCGTGCTGTCGTGTTTCGTTGGTGAGTGCGAGACCGGAGGCCCAATGATGCAGAAGAATCACTAGACGATGTGGGTCACCATGCTGAGTTGTTGCATTGTCTGCATTCGCAATGAGTATGGTGACCACCACTCTTCACACTCCATCAGGCAGAGTCATTTTAGCAGGGCCATACATAAAACACGGCCGTTGGTTTTAACGTGAAACGTCTATGTTAGCGAATCGCTTTTAAAGTAAAAGATTGAAATGAAAACAAGATACTCAATGTCATAACAGCGAACTGACTATATAGTGAAATATTCACACCACATTTTTGTTTCTAAGACTAATAGTTTTTTAATTATTAAGGTACGATGATATAGACCTTTTCGTTACGGTCCTCTTTTTAAACCTGGTACCCGTATGTTTCGGCACGATTTTAATGACGTTTCACGTCAAAAAACAACATTCCATTTATTCAATGTTCATAAACTTAATTGCGTAATAGACATTTGGCATACGCACTTCATTTGTTCAGACCTTTCGATTATATTGCATGAGCCTTGATCACAGGCAGCTTGTGAACATGGTCAATTTATATATTATATGTAAGGAGTACCCTATCCACTTCCTTGAGTATCAAATTCTTGAGTATCATTAAAATTGGTACAGTGCCTTGGAAGCGTCACCGACAGACAGGTTACTTTTGAATTTATAATATAAGTATAGAATTTACGTTTCTTATTCTAACTCATATTATTGATAATAAAAATTGAGCACATTTATACTTAACACTCGTATTCTTCAGCTACCAAATCAATTCAGATTTTTCACCAGGGTATGGTGTTGCCAGAACCTAATATGTTGGAGCCATTGGAGAGGAAAATACCGAATAGATATAGCACCAATGAACTGGTGTTAGATTTTTTGAATGTAAGTTTTATTTTTTAACTTAAAAACATAGTTGTATGCGACTAGGAGTTGGGTGTATGATCCTGACATATTCGAGAGAACGCCGACCTATATATAATATAACAATAACCTTTCCCGACACACATTTTCTTCCCATCTTTTAATTTTGTTTTTATCATCAACAGCTTTTAACAATCCATTGCTGGATATAGGTGTTGCCTTAGAAAAGAGGTTGGTTGATTTGGTAGTGTTAGTTAGGGTTTTTTTTTTTGCGCAGAAAGGTACACCCTATGGTTTTAGTCGGTATGTACCCTACGTAAATAAAAGTTTTTTTTGTTAAAAAGGGTTTTTTTTCAAGTTTTCTTTTGTCTTTTCAGAATTCTTTTACGTAGCTTGTTCCCTTAGTCGCTTCTTACAAAACCCACTGGAAGAATATGGGTGGTAATACTCGTATTCTTATTAATTCACCACACAGAGTTCTTCTCGTAATTCAGTGACAGTAATAAACTTGCGTATAACGAAAGTAGCATTTATATTATAATACTTTTTTATATTATAACCATTTATTGACTGCCTCTGTGGCGCAGGAGTAGCATATGCGACTGCTGTTCTTGAGGTCTCGGGTTCGATTCCCCGGTCGATCCAAATGTTTGTATGATCTAAAAATATTTGTTTCGAAGTTTGGGTGTTTTCTATGTATAATATGTATGTATTTACAAAAAAAGTATATATGTATTTATATCGGTTGTCTAGTACCCATAACATAAGCTCTGCTTAGCTTGGGACTAGATGGCGTTGTGTGTTAGATGTCCGGAATATTTATTTATTAATTTATAACAGTAACACATGAAGTAATTTTTTGACAAGATTGTTATCATAGGATAAACTTTCGTGAAGCTTAGTTGGAGGCCTTTGGGTGGCTTAAAAATATCCAACGGCAAGATTACGTAACCACTACGATGTACCCAGTCCCCAACCTGCACTTGGCCAGCATGGGGTCGTATGGCCTTAACCCTCTCCTGAGAGGAGACCCGAGCCTAGCAATGGGACGTTATGGGTTGTTGATAGACATGAAGTAATTGTGGTCGAATTGTAAGAAATAACTTGTGCTCTTCTTGTATTACGTTACTGATCTGTTTTAATCGTACTATCATTGTTTATGTTCCAGAAATGCCTTGACAAGGACCCGATGGTAAGGTGGACGTGCGAACAGCTACTCAGGCACCCTATCTTTGAAAATTTCCTGTTCACAGTGCCTCAGTCTAATCACGAGGAATATGAGAAAGCCAGGAGAGCACAGGTTTGTACAGAATGCACTTTATTTCTTTGACAATAGGAACAGGGATGCCGCAAGTTTCCGGATGCGGAAACTTAACAGAAACTGGTCAAAAATCCTTAAAAAACATATAAAGATCGTTCTAAAATTATATATGTATTTATATAACGTTCATAGTTTTCTCTTTCAAACTATTTGCCCTCTTCAAAAATTCAATTTATTTTCTGACTTAAAGGACGTTTCGTAGGTAAAAACATCCCCTAACACGTTAATAGGGCATCTAGTAGGTACGTTATTTATACAACATTTGGCATTTGCCAATGTAAAATTTTGTATGGAAACAATCCAACCATATCTTTCGGTTTCTTTCCAAAACTTCAACTTCACCCTTTGTATGTGTGTTGTGTTTTCTATTACCAAAATAAAATGCAATGATTGGCCTATTCAAGTGTAAATTACTAAAATTCTCTTTACTCGACTTAGAACTGTCGGTTATTAGTATTAATCTAGTATTTACCAGCATTTAAATATCCCTGCAGTACGAATTCATGAGACGAGGCCAAGAAACAGAAGATACGCCTCAATCACAAAACGAAACCCACACAGATGATCACACGAAGAGGGGCAAAAAATGATCGTGTTTTTGAACTGCTCTTTTGATAAAGCTGACTTTCGAGGTGATTTATCATCATCAGTAGTTGTAGTAGATTGGTAGAAGGGCCAACGTTGATTTCAGCACGAACGAGACAAACTCGACAAGGTTGGTTCTATAGGCCGACCGTTTATCTGAGTCCTCGCCTGCGCGGTCCCCGCCGCCCGCACCTGTCTCAGTCCCCTTTGTCGTCATACCCCCGCGCCCCTGTTACCGCGCAGGCGAGGACTCAGATAAACGGTCGGCCTATACCCTCTCACAGAAAACCAACCTAAAATGAGAGCATTCGTGCTGTTATTTTGTTGTTAAGTGCGAAACTGGAGGCCCAATGATGCATTTCAACAGGCCGCTATGATGTGGGTCACCATACTGCAGTGTTGCACTGTCTGCATTCGCAATAAGTATCGTGACCACTATTCTTGGATTTTGCTCATGCTTACCATCAGGCGAGTAGACTCGATTTGGTAGGCTCAGATATTAAAATTTTAGTAATATATTTATTAGAAACCCACCTTCGATTATGACAAAACAAAAATGACATTTAGAGTAATATTTTGTTGTTTAGTAGTGTAGCTATTAACCTATTATTAGCTAGTTACGTAAGACCTGTAATTTCATTTTTACCCGACTTCAAAAAAGGAGGAGGTTCTCAATTCGACTGTTTTTTTTATGTTTGTTACCTCATAACTTTCGACTGGGTGAACTGATTTTGATAATTCTTTTGTTATTTGAAGCTGGTGCTTCCCGTGTTGTCCCATTTCAATTTGGTCCAGTTCTTGACCTCGTTTTTTTTTTTGTTAAAATTTGTGATTATATTTCTGGCGGACACAAGTACTATAATTCGTTTGTTTGTTTGTGATCCATTACTACACTAATGCTGTAGTCTAAATTATGATGATATTCTATAAAATGGCCAGGTTATCCAACAGGAACAGATTAACTAAAATTAAAATATTAAAATCGAAAACCAACTTTCAAGGTGCTCATTTGAAGAAGGTAATTTAATGTGTTGAAATTGGGTAAATCAGTCTCTTTAGCCAAACGAGGCGCTCGTATCCCAGTTGCACTCCCAGGGTAAGAAACCATGGCGCAGTCAATACCTAGCTGGGTGACCTCTGGTGACATGATACCATGAGCGTCTCCGTGATTCGGAGGTCACGTTAAGCAGTCGGTCTGGGTTGTAATCATAGGAAAACATTCGTGAAGCTTGGTTGGAGGCCAGCTTAAAAACATCCAACGGCAAGATTATATATTGTTTTGACCACTTTGTTTATCGTCGAGATGTATACATTTTCCTTTATCGTTTACGTGTCTATCCGTAAAACTCAAACTTTGAGTAGTTTTTGCTGAAGTGCAGTAGCTATACCGTATACCAATCCTCTCGTCGATTTTTCACATTTGAATTATATAGTAGGTAGGTCTCGTTACCTTTTCTCAAACCTGCAAGGTAGGTAAGGTATCACTAAAATAGATTTTTTTGAAATTGACAATAAATTGAATAATGAAACTTTATTCTTAAAATCTGACTTGTGAGTGAAATGGAAACGGTAACATTTGAACATATGGTTTTTGGGCGGTTGGATCTTAGGAAAATTAACCTCGTAATAAAGGCGCCTCGTCGACGCGCAGGCGCAGTTTAATTTGAACTTTAATGCGATGAATACTCGAGTGTTATAAGTGACTAGCTGACCCACGCAATCTCGTTTGCCTTCCTCGATAAATTGACTATTCAACACTGAAATAATTTTTCAAATCGAACCAGTGGTTCCTGAGATTATCGCGTTCAAACAAACAAGCAAACTAATCTTTGCTAAAACGCAATATTCAACATTGTAATATGTAGATAAATATGAGTTGTAATTAGAATCCATGTGTACAGTACAGTAACAATGTAAATTCTGAGTATTCCATTTATTTATATACATTAAAAAAAGTCGTGCACCTAAAATATTTTTCTTTAATAAAATTTAAATAAATTCGAAATAGAATGAAAGTACAAGTACCTACACAAATTTATTGGCTCGACAGGCGTGATAAGGCCTCAGTGAGCTTAACAGATGATCCTGGCAGACGGAGCCGTCGACTATACCGTAAAAGAATCAGGTCTAAATACGGTTGTTCGATTGCAGGTACAGTCGTCCCCCCTCCTGCCGCAGCTGATAGTCACGGAGCGAACACAGCCGAAGGGAAAGAAGTCGGAGTTGGACGCGCGGAGTCACCTGCCCACTATTTGACTGTCGCCTCTCGCGCGTCCACACTTATTGCTCTTGCGTGATTAAATGGTTCTAATTATTCTTTGTCATTTAATTTTTTATTTTCCTTGAACTGACCATAAATAAGTATATTCTGACAGATATATATTTAAACTAGCTGAACCCCGCGGTGCTACCCGCGGTACGATGATAACTGCGGGCAACGCCGCGAGGCGAAGCTATATCTTTATAAATAGTAGCCTATGTGTTATTCTGATGTATAAGCTATATTGTGGTAAAGTTTCATTCAAATCCATTCAGTAGTTTTTACGTGAAAGAGTAACAAACATCCATACATACATACATCCATACTTACAAACTTTCGCCTTTATAATAGTAGTAGGATAAAGAATGACATTAATCCGTGTCATGGTTGTCTAGAAGAGATCGCCGTGAGCGATAAGACCGCCTATTGTTACATATTTTGCATATTTTGTAACTCATCCTATGTTTTTTTTTATAATTTTGTATGTATACAATAAAGAAATAAATAAATTAATTATATAATTAATGGCATCGTACTGCAGCCTTAGTCAGACCATAAAATCTGCCTCGTTGGTCTAGCTGGTCTCTGCCGATCAAGAGGTTTCTGGTTCGATTCCTAGGTGAGACTGCTGTTGGGATTGTCTTACTAGAAATTTTCAAATTTTCAATAGCAGCCCGGAGTATGGGAGATGGTATTTACATATATATATACTGACAACTAGTTCCTTCGAATTCAGTTCACCCTCAGTTTGCGGAGGTCCGATGTCAGTCGCTCTGTGGAAAAATTGATATTCATTTAGACATTTAGAGTCAGACCATAAAAGAATATACTTGACTAACTGCTTCCCGTAGGTACATCCACGGGTAACAGCACTGAGCTACTCTAAAATAAAAGTTGCCTAGGTTACTACTTATATTATCAGCTATCTAACACTAAAAGTCTTGTCAATATTGGTCCAGCCATTTCAGAGATTAGTGGAACAAGCAAACATTTTAAAGAACATTTATAAATGTAGTACTTTCATATGAATTAAGTGAAATACTATCATTTAAAATTAGAAACGGACGCTTTAATTTGTTTCTTTGTGTAGATGAACATGTACTTTTAATGAAGCAGTTTCATTAACACTCATTTAATTTCATTATTCTATATATAAATTAGCTAACTCGGCAAAAGTTGTTTTGCCATAAATCCATCTCTTGGCAGAAATGTTATTCCGTGTAGTTGGAGTTTCAGGATTCGTTTTATGGCCCCTCCAACACGAAGGGAGGATGACTGTATTATGGAGGAAAATAACAAATCGATTAAATCGTCTGTCAGGTGGTGTACATGTGACAAAAATCAAAATAATTACCGTATCTTCTTAAATATAGATGTCCAAACACGAAAGCAACTCTATTATTTATTACGACCGACTGTGAAATGTAGGGTTTTTTTTCTTAAAACATTGTGTGGCACATTGTGTGGTCCACAAAGTTGGTTTTCGATTTTGTAAATTTGTAAAGTTCCTCGTGTCACAGAATATATTCCTAATGCGGGAGTTGTGCTTACTTATTTAGAAAATCTAATAAAACTTTAATTTTTATATAACCAACATTCACGGCAATGACATTGGGACTATTATTGCCATCTATGGTGCAATAGCTGAACTAAAATCAAAGAAATTGTAGTTCAGCAAATAAATTAATATAAATGAAACATATACGTTTAATATGATTTGTCATATCTTTAATATAGTAATTTCACTGCGTACCAAAAAGATTTTCTACAAGTTTTATAACCAGAATTTCGGTAGGACCAAATTTCGTCACAACACTGATAATCTTATACTTTTTCATTTCAAAGGCTGCAAATAGTTTATAAATACAACTAAAACATAATAAAATATTATATGCACTTTAAAACATATAAAGTTGGAGCTCCAGCATAAATATGTTATTTTTACTGCCTCGGTGGCCCAGTGGTAGTAAATGCGACTGCTGTGCTTGAGGTCTCGGGTTCAAATCCTGGGTCGGACCAAGTGTTTGTGTAATCTACAAATATTTGTTTCGGAGTTTGGGTGTTTTCTATGTATAATATGTATATATTTACAAAAAAAAAAGTATATAAGTATTCATATCAGTTGTCTAGTACCCATAACACAAGCTCTGCTTAGCTTGGGACTAGATGGCGTTGTGTGGTAGATGTCCGAAATATTTATTTATTTATTATACTAGTTTTACTAAAGGTTGAGGGCACAATTCAAGACGGCCTATGTTACTAGTCAATAATGCAGCTTTCGTTTGGAGATTTTTAAAATTGGTCCTGTGTGTGAAGCCCGACCAAATAGGCCGAAAAATAACTCACACATGTATATTTGTAGTATGTATGATCTGCAAATATTTGTTTCGGAGTTTGGGTGTTTTCTATGTGTAATGTTGTGTATGTATTTACAAAAAAAAAGTATATAAGTATTTATATCAGTTGTCTAGTATAACACAAGCAATGCTTAGCTTGGGACTAGATGGCGTTGTGTGTTAGATGTCCGGAATATTTATTTATTTATTATTTGTAGTATATTGTTACACACTATCTCATGATATTTTAAGAGACTAACATTATTTAAATTTCAACAACTGCTTCTTTTTGGAATACTGCTTATAAATAAAAAAAATAGAGCAATGTTTTGTACAAGTTTATTCTAGTATAATATTTATTACAGTTTTATATTATCACCTTAAATTTTAATAAATTGCTAAAAATCTTCTTAAGGTACTGCATCATTCATTTTTAAAGCTCAACTTTTCAAGTGCCTGTAATAAAAAGAGTGCCAAATAAATAAAAAAGAAACAAGTTGATAATGTAAATGATATTACATATGGTCGCATTTTCAACCTTATTAGATTGCTACTAATATTTGACTTGTGTAATAATTACTCTTGTCTTCTTCACATAATATTTTTTTTTTTTTTTCTTTTTAAAAATACAACTCCCGCATTAGGATTATACACCTGTGTCGCGGGAGACTTTACAAACATACATGTAACGGTCACAAAGAACACCCAGACTCAGGACATCATTTTGTGAATCACACAAATTGATGTCCCATGTGAGATTTGAACCCACAGCACTTGGCGCAGTAGCAAGCGGCGTAGTGACCGCTTAAACCACTAGGCCAACCGTGCAGTCACGAACGAGTGACGAACGAGTAATTCTTGTATTATGTAATCTGAATCTCAGATACAACTCCAGTGATTTTCATAAAATTTAGTATACAGAGTGGAACGGTAAATTGATCTAACCAGGAATAATTATTTGAAAATTTAACAAAAAACAGTACTGGGTATAGCTCAGTTATCCATGTACTGTTATTTAACTGTAATGGTTTTAAAATAACACAAATCCATTCTTATTATCATTGTCAGTTTAAAGCAACAGAAACACACTACCTTAATAAATAATAAATAATAATAATAATAAATATTTCGGACAATTTAACACACAACGCCATCTAGTCCCAAGCTAAGCAGAGCTTGTGTTATGGGTACTAGACAACTGATATAAAAACATATATACTTTTTTTTTTTTGTAAATACATACATATTATACATAGAAAACACCCAAACTTCGAAACAAATATTTGTAGATCATACAAACATTTGGACCGACCCGGGAATCGAACCCGAGACCTCAAGCACAGCAGTCGCTTACGCTACCACTCGCGCCACCGAGGCAGTCGTGTACGAGTATATGTGATAATTATATAACATCACAGTCATTTTCCTAAAAAAATCCAATGCTACAAAGTAAATACTTTAATAAGACAGTTAACTCACTGATTATAAAACTATCAAGCAAATAATCTTGGTTAAATTAATCTTTATTAGTATTTATTAGATTAAATGTTTCATGTTAATCTCTGTACCTACAAGCCTAATTGAAATGCTACATTTGAATAGTAGGTATGTATTTCACAATAAAATAGAACAAGTAACAGGAAAAGACTAATCATTATTTATAATGAAGCTTTTATAAACTTAGACAGATAAAACAGGAACACAAAACTATCAAAGTTATAAAGCACACCAAAGCAGATATATTTATAGTTAAATGACAAGACTGATAATTTTTCTTTTATTGTTCAATGAATATTTTATAACAAATGTAACATGAAATTAAATAAATATTTGGGAAATTACTCTTGTCACCGGTAGTTTATCCCTCTCTTGGGGAGACACTAGAGAATCCACATGCTGCAATTTGTACCAGGTATAATGAGCGCCTATCAACATCGGCACCATTACAATTACAATTAAATTTCTGGAAATAAACGATGGTTGTTTCATCGTAATTCTTTGATATGCTCTTCAAAATGTGGGTTATTTAAGCTAAACCTTTAGCTATTTTTTCTTACTGATAGCCTGCTCCGATTTGTATAGTGATGTTTCTTTATGAGGTTACTATGTCTCGTATTATTTCTTTAAAAAAATCTGATTTTTAAAATGGTCGGATTATGAAAACAAAAACTTAAGTCAATCAGCTGTCTAATAATGTTACGTTCTTAATGTATAACATTGACAAATAATATTGGCCAAAAAAGGAAAATATAATATTTTGAAGAAATATAAGTTATTGCTGATATTAAATAAATATTTCAATTAAAAAACGGTTTTGTTCCTAAACATTATTTTATTACTAAATGACTTGTCTTGTATTCTTTAGTCAAATTTAGAAAAGAAAAAAAATAGGTTTTCGACTGCACTCGTTGCGTTTTGTTTCATTTTAAAATAACCTGAACTTCTTTTGATCTAATCATTATTTAGATACTTCTATTAGATTTTTTGTAAATGGTTGAACCATTTATAATCATGTTCAAACCAGTTGTAATCTAAACGAAAGTAATTCAATGATCCATTTCACTGTGTTTATATGTTTACATAACACACTCTACATTGGTGAATGTTGGATTGAGCCAATCATGATGCGTATATGAGCAACTTGACACATTCATTAATTTGACGTACACTGAGGAAAACTGGCCACAAAAACATGGTGGCAGCTCGGTGAGGAGGGTGAACTTTTCGACTAGTCATAAAAATTAAAGGGGCTTATTTGGCAGGAGTGTTTGATACAATTTGTGAGTACATTCATAAGAGTCACTCACTACGAAAACCAAGAAAAAGTATCATAATAGTGTTAATTTCTAGGTAAACACCGTTTAATAAGCTTCACACAAAATCCAGGATGACGTCTGAAGAAACTCCGATATCTGAACAACTGAAGGGTTGTTATGAGAATCTTATTGTAATCGACATTGGCGCTAACTTGACAAACAAGAAATACGGCCGTGATCTCGATTCTGTTGTGCAAAGGGCAAAAGATGCAGGTTAGTATATTTTTAATTATAAAAAAAACATATGAAGAGGTTGCGTGCAATGACCAATGATTTGGTGTTGCGGTTATGACAGAGTACTGCAATTTATTTGGAAAGAATGGTTTTACGTTGCATTCCTTGCAAGTTATTAGGTTATTGTGCTTCTTTTGTTTTCATTTTTTAATGTGTGTAAAGAATTGCTACAGTTTTGTTTTTAATTCACAAATGTGTCAATATACTCATTCAAATTTAAATCATGTTCCATATTTTTGATTGATTAAACCTCTTCTTATTTCAAATGACCATATATTTTTTAATAACTTGTTTTTTTTAAGCAAACTTAAGTTTGGTTTTAATTTTTTATTCTTATCAGCTTATCCTAAACCTCCTTTACAGTTTTCTTTTTAATTCACAAATGTGTCAATATTATTATATACATATTCGGGCAACATAATCACTTCGTGACTAAGCCCTCATTAAATAAATCAAGAAAAAAATATATATACACATTCCAATTTAAATCATGTTCTATATTTTTGATTGATTAAACCTCTTCTTATTTTGACTGACCATTTATTTTTAATCACTTGATTTTTTCGAAGGAAACTTAATTTTGGTTTTAATTTTTTTATGTATTTTTTAATCTTATTAGATTATCCCAAACCTCCTTTATAAGGAGAGGCTTATGTCCAGCAGTCGACTGTTAAAGGCCTGTCGATGTGATTAGCTTAACATATAGTATTGAAATATGTTTTAACAATACATATAAAAAAATCATATGTAATATTTTTTGCATGATGATGTAAATAATTAATCAAAAAAATCGTATATAACTGTACATTCCACTACTTTTGTTATGCAAGCCAACAGAATTTACATTAAAAATATTTTTTACTAAATAAAATTTTATTAAAAATTGCAACAAAATTTCATTATCATATTGACACACAAAACAAAAGTATCTATTTCCTAGGAAATTGTTAGTCATTACTTGGTAAACATAATTAATTAATAATGCACAAACAACTTTAATGAAAACCGTTTATAGATAACCTTATCATTAATGAACAAAATTTATCTATTATTTATTTATTTACCCCTGACTCATCCATCACCTACCTACCTGTTGACTAGGTGATGAATTATTGTGAAATTATGGATCAGTTTACATTCAACTAACTTTTGATGATCAATTTTGAATCCAATAGGCGGTCCCATACACGGATTTTGGACTTAACTTTTATGTATACATAAAGTACAGACATAAATTTCTCATGTACCATTTACAGTGAAGTTTATATAACACTATTTACTTAAAGAATAATTGTTATATAATGCAGAGTGAGTGAGATCACGGTACACTCAAATCCCTGAGGGTTTTTACCTTATTTTTGGAGGAGATTCAAAGGGTTTCCACAAAGTTTATTTAATTTGTAGAATCTGCCTTGTCCATGCCTGGCGATACAAACTGGTAATGTGTACTTAATGAAAGTAAAAGTAATAGCACACTGCCAATATTTTGTCCGCTATAGTCCTTGTATTGTGCATTGTAATGCCAAAATTTTGAGTTACTAATAGAAATGGTTCAATCAAGTAATTGTGTGCCGTTGTACATAGGGAAACTATTCCCGATTAAAACAATAAAAATATCAGTTTGTGGTCATATAGAGCAGTCATTATGACGCACACTGCAAAGCAGTACATATGTATAATTATTTTATTCTAAAGAGTTTTCTTATCATGGGGAGTGTTCTGAAAAGTTCTTCCAACTGGTTCCCCCTTCTCCCTTCCTCTAAGGAAAAAGCATCTAACTAGGCCGCCATAGTGCTAGTCACCATGCTGCACTGTCCTTGTTTTCATTGAGGATGGTGACCACCACACTTGCTGGTGCTTTCCATCAGGCAGGGCAGAGTCATTTTGGTAGCTCAAGATTAAAAAACCAAAAAAAACAATATAAACTTCATCTAAAAAATTGAGTTCAAAATTGAAACAGTCTCGGACATACTTTATCTGGTTATGATGATTTTATTCCCGTATATATTCTTCTTGTCATTAAGAAGACACCGGATGCGTTTTTCTTCCACGAATAAAGCAACTACTGGAATATGTTACAGTTATTGTTAGCGCCGACAGACGGAGTGGCAACGAAGAACTGTATTTAATGCAACAAAACGTACATAATTATATTCCGAACAACTTTCAGTTGAATTTAAATTGTTACTGAATTAGTATTTTCGTCTCCACTCCGTCCGTCGGCGCTGATCCTAATAAACTACGTGTACAAATCATCATCTTCTTGCCTCGGTGGCCCAGTGGTAGTAAATGCGACTGCTGTGCTTGAGGTCTCGGGTTCAAATCCTGGGTCGGACCAAGTGTTTGTGTAATCTACAAATATTTGTTTCGGAGTTTGGGTGTTTTCTATGTATAATATGTATGTATTTACAAAAAAAAAAGTATATAAGTATTCATATCAGTTGTCTAGTAGGTACCCATAACACAAGCTCTGCTTAGCTTGGGACTAGATGGCGTTGTGTGGTAGATGTCCGAAATATTTATTAATTAATTTATTTATTTATCATCTTCACATCATCGTGTTATTAATATGTCATGTAATTCCTGCAGGTGTCCAAAAGATTATGGTCACAGGCACGTCAGTGAGGAACAGCAAAGAAGCCCTGAGACTGACCCGCCTTTATCCCAGCACGATATACTCCACAGCCGGTAAGATTATTCCCTTAATAATATTTATGAAATTTGAATATTCCTTTTTGCGCGTTTCGAATAAATCTGTAATTCTGACGTTCACACACAGATTAACTCATAATGGGGGTAATCTGTGCGTTCACATGAACATATTATTATGTTACGCCAAATAGAATCAAAATTAGAGTAGCTAACACGGTAATCGAGTAAGTAGTACCTGCGGTTTTAGTGAACAACTACATGTGAATATAAGAGAAATTAAAAAAAGAGGAATGATTTTGAAACGAAAATAATTTGTAAATGTATGAGTGAAGAAACTATTTAGAATAAAATTTACGTACATGTAAACGTGAACAGGTAAAATGTTTGTCGTGTAGTAAAAATAGTGTGTAAAAATTGTAGAATTCGAAACTAATGAAAGCTAAACCGCGCTTAAATTTATTAACTCATAATCTGGTAAACTTTCAACATTTCAGTAATGGCATTAAAAATGTCATAACGTTTTAGACGAAAACTGTGGTTTCGTTTTTTAGCGCTTGGAAGGGATTTACTTTGTTATGTAATAAATTTAAACAGTCGGGCAGTCCTGACTATCCTTTCTTAGAATGCATCTTCAGAACTTGTACCAAGATAGGCAGATAAGTTTTAAAAAGTTCCACATGGCTTTTACAAAAATATACTTCAACACCATCTAGTGAAAACAATTCGAACTACGTAGTAGCTGCTAATCCTATATCACGCAATGAATTTTTTTTTTGCTTCTTTGGAAAGATAATTAATTTTCTCGAAAGAAAATGAGTACTAGAAATAACCTCACACATCTCAGACATGGCTATCTGATCCCAAACTACGTAGGACCTGTATCTACTATGTTAACAAGACTCCTGATAATCACACTTATATACCTACATATTTTTACATACATACAGCACAAATGATCGTGCCCATCAAACGATTATTATTTGCCCTAGGTAGAAAATGGATATACAAATTCTGGCTAAGTAGTCAGGATCACAAACAAACAACATTTGTCGTAACAGTTACGTAGTCCAATAGAAAAGATTCATCCAGACCTTGAAAATACAGTGTTAACCTAATACCGTTATGGTACAAAATAATTAATTGGGTACGATTGTCACTAAAGTGTAAGTAATTGGCAATAGCTGCTATCGCTCATTTTAGTGCTTAATTAACAAAAGCATTAAATTCTCATTAAGGAGATAATCCTCTGTTCAAGTAATTGGAGCTCAACTCTTAAATAAATGAAAGCACCTTTTGTCACTGAATGATTTGTTAAAATTAAGTCGTTAAAGTCTTCAATTTAACTGTCATTCCTTGATGGGTATAATTATATTGAACGAACGGCATAGTGGTTTAAAAGCGGTCTTTTTTTTAACAAATGGTTTTGTAACACTGATACTCGTCGTAAGATCTATCTTGTATTATGGGTATCAGGCCACAGCAAGTGTTCATAACATTTCACACAACACTGCTAGTTGAAACAATTTTATATAGTTTTTAAAGAAAATAATAAAAGAAAAATTAAATGTATGCGTGTATGTGGGTGTGTGTGCGCGCGTGAGTGTGCGTGTGTGTGAATGAGAGAAGATTACAAAATGGATATTTTTAAGAGATCTTCAGTTTTCTCATATGTTTTAGTCATAAGCAAATCGCTTACTTTCCTTTTGCATTCAGGTCTAAGCAGTGTATATGTATATATTGCAGTATCTATTTACAGTGTTATACAAATTACTACTAAACACACCGTAATGCCTTGCGCCTGTTAAGGCGTTTTGCTGCTCCTAAGTGATTGTGAGTCCGATACCTGCATGGGGCAACACTTTGTGTGATCCAGAAGTCGTTGTTTTGTGTTCTTTGTCGACACAAAGACCGACCGACGTTCCTGTATTTTAGGGGCCTCTTCTTTAAAAATAGGTTTTGGTCTATTATACCACGCTGGCTAGGTCGGTTGGTTTAGGGTTTTGTTTCAAGTTTACCTTCTTTAGACTTCTCGATGAATTGTAAGATACTCATTCTTTACCTCCTAATGTACTTACACACTTAGTAGGTATAATAGTTAGGATAGTTTTAAAATTTGTTATTATGAAATTAAATTGAATGCTGAATGTATTCTATTTGGATCTTTCGTATTGTAAATAAGTAACGTATCGTCTATATACAAAACAATATAATCTAAACACAGTCTATTTTAGGCAGTGGATGTCCTTGTGTGCAAAAGTATACAAAGGGATTATTTTCACCCAAGTTTCTAACTTGCCATGTTTAAGTTTTTGCGTCATAGTAGGCCTTTTGCTCTGCGTATTATGCTGCCGTCTTTATCTCCATATTGGCGGAAAATAACATGGTGTGTTATGTTCTCGGACAAGCACATTCTAGTTGCGTAACGGCGCTGTACAGTTCTATTATTATGAAACATACGACTTTCGCTTTTAAAGTAATAAATATTATTCCGTGCAATCTTAACAATTGACCGTGTTTCACATGCTTTTGGAAAAAAACCTTGATTTGGATATTGACTGTCTGACTTCATACCAGTGATCGCAATAACGATTTGAGACTATCTTTTACCAGCGGCTCCGCCCTCGTATTTGTCGGTTATCGCAGTAAAGAGTAGCCAAATGTCATTGAAATCGGTTTAATAGCTTGGCCGTGAATGCGTGACAGATAGACAGACGGACAGACAAAGTTGCTTTTGTATTATAATATATATATGGAATAGCTGACCCACGCAACTTTTTATCAATCATGGTAAGTATCATCTTATTCAGGCCAGCAAGACACACACCTGAAAAAAAATGTGATAATAGATCAGATAGTTTTGAAGTTCATCATAAGCAACAACGAGACACGAAAATAATCTTCTTATATATAAAATTCTCGTGTCACAATGTTAGTTACCATACTCCTCCAAAACGGCTGGACCGTATTTCATGAAATTTTGTGAGCAGTTTAGGTAGGTCTGAGAATCGGCCAACGTCTATTTTTCATCCCCCTAAATGTTAAGGTCCAACACATTTTATTTTATTTTTTAATTTTACATATTTTTTTTTTATGATACAGCATTAGAAAATACATACAACGCTGAATTTTCGACCCTCTATGATCAACCCCTATTTTTCCTTCGCGATTTTTATTGACCCACCCTTAAAATATGATTTTTATGTCAAAGCTAGGTTATAATTAGGTGTACTAATCAAATAGCTGATCACTTCTTATTAAAAAGTTAATAAAACAAACACCGCTGTAAAAGATTAGCTTCGTAAACAATTCTCCCTTTAGATTCTTTTTTGTAGGTTTCAGTGAACAAGTTCTTGTTATGATACAATTTTATTTTTACGTAGTTAAATATAAATAATAGTATGAATGTATAGCTTCAACGTATGAAGCAATGAAATTTCGCATACCTAGGTATTAACTCAAACGTTCACGAAAGTCAACGACTACAATAAATTTGCTTATTTAATTATCAATTATTAAAAATATGACTGATGACTAAGTAATCCAATGCTAGTTCTTATCGTGTTAATATCAATATGTAATATGTAAATATATTTATTCTCATGAATAAAGCAAAATTATTTAAATAAATACATATTCGCCCACTAATTTGGGAAAAAGTGGTGTGGCGTGTGTCGATACTGTATTGTAAATTGCAATTATTATTATTTTATTTCGATTATAGCGTTATTTCAGTACATATCGACTAAATTTAGATGGGAAAACTATTTCTGCTTGATTTGTGACAGTTTTTTGACCTTTTAGCGCATTCTTTACTACGCATTTGCCCATTTTATTGATTGTTGTTGTCACGTGTCCCTACGTCATCTTCGGTTGGCGCGACATTAAATACTAGCGTGCCTCGATTAAGAGAAATCTCTTAATTTCAGCCTGTGCATTTTTAGTTCGTAATTGCTAAAGTATATAATAGATCAATGTAGAGAATACCTAATGTAAATATTCCGGTTATTTCAATATATGCTCTATATATTGAAATAACCGGAATATTTATATATATATTCATAAATAAATAAAATAATAAATAAATGTTTTGGACATGTTACACACAACGCCATCTAGTCCCAAGCTAAGCAGACCTTGTGTTATGGGTACTAGACAACTGATATAAATACATATATACTTTTTTTTGTAAATACATACATATTATACATAGAAAACACCCAAACTCCGAAACAAATATTTGCAGATCATACAAACATTTGGTACGACGCGGGTATCGAACCCGAGACCTCAAGAATAGCAGTCGCATACGCTACCACTGCGCCACAGAGGCAGTGCAACATAGTACGGAGAAATTATACGCAGGCATTCCCCTCTGTCAAAGTATAAGCCTAAATGAGCCTACGCGTTACAATGTTGTGATACAGAATGTATTTATGTGTGCGTGAAATACTGTATGTTTTGTTTTAATTTCTATGTGTGAGTTCTTAGTGACAGGCGATTGGTTTTGTAGGTGTAACATGTTTTATTGATATTCTGTTGTTTTGTAATCTGTGGTAAGAGAGTTGTAAGATTGTACTCTGCAGTAACGGTGATTCTATGTGGTGTATTGTGTGAGGGATGGTTGAACCATTACCAATAAAGATAATGACTATTAAGGCTATTAAGTACAGTATAATACTTTCATTACAGTGTAAGTTAGTACAAAATTACAAAAAAAAGAAGGATTTAAGTCCAAAATGTGTGTGTGAAGATTTCCCTACGCAAAAAATTATAGACTGTTTTGTATCGGAAAAGTACGCTCTGGCTACCCCTCCGTTCGGTGGCCCGTATTGCTCTATCATATCAGCGATGTCCAATTAATAGATTTCTATAAAACTTTGAACACTCACGTTCATTGACTTTCATTATTATTTGTAAGTCTTTTCCGCGAATATTGTCTAAGTTAGTAATTCCTCTGAAGTGTATTACCGTGTTTTCAGCGTGATAAGTTTCCGTTCTCTGCAGGAACCGTGTCATGAGGTGAAAATAATATCAGAACTGACCCAGATGTTCTCTAGAATAACAAGCATATATGTACAAACTTACCTTGCGCTTCAACATTCAAATATTTAAATAATTGTGCGCAAAATAAACTAATTGCCCTACTTTTGCTCGTAATTGTGTTTTGTAACTCTCTCTTTATGAGTTATGCACGTACGTTTATGGTAATAAATTGTTTCTGTCATGTGCTATATGATTACTAGGAATTTTTATGTCTAGCTGCTGGAAAATTGCAATAACTCTTGTTTTTTAGGGATATTTTAGTACCTAACAACGTTTCTCTTGTTGATAGGGATTATACATATTTAAAAACACGAATTAAATGCCCGCCATCTTGAAATTAAAGGCGCCTTGTTTAAATTTGAATTTGGAACACGATATTTTTTGGTATTTTTTTAAATAAGCACATAAATCGTCTCTATAAATCCTTTATTTATAGTATCACAGCCTAGACTAAATCTTATCTTTTTAATTTTCTTATATAATGTGGCCTTACAGACACTTTAAGCTCCTTATCACGCTTAAGTAGGTACGTAGATAAATTGTGAGCTACTACAGTTAAATAATAATGTTTATGTATACATATTTACTAATTCCGATAAAATTAGTAGCGGATTTTATAACTAATTAGTTGCTGGGGTGGATATACATAGTACCGTGCAGGTATTAAATGATAGTTAATAGCCAAATGTGTATGAACTCAGATACCTATATATCTCCTAATCAATAGAAATTAATATATGTTTAGTTGTGTGGTTATCTGCCATAGGTACTTTATCACTTTGGTGATATTTTTAAACCTACTTTTCGCTACTAAGTTACAACAAATTACAATTTTTTAAGCTGAAAAATGTTCTTTAAAGACAACTCTCGGCCTAGCAACATATCCTGTGTCGTTGGGACTTAACGGATAATAAAAAGTGTTGTTCCATGTGGGCATCGAACCTACAACACTCGATAGAAAGCGGGGAGGTGACCGCTCAACTACCTCATCATCCACATTGACGAATGTGATGTAGTAAAATAAATATTTTTGACATCATTATTTTTCGAGTCCAAGTATATTCCAATTTTTACATCATGTGCGAGGTGCATAGTAAAATCTTGCTAATAAAAGACTTGAAGAAATACTCGCTCATATATTTCACTAGGAATTTAATCTCTTATAGAAGACACTGATACATACTCAATAATAAGTCGAGTTAAGACGTTGACAGGATGAATCATGGCAAAAACTGAATTGTACTTACTCGAAATTAAAGCCATATGATAGACTTTACAGTTAGTCATTCAATGACACGCACAGGGATTAATGATACAATATATTTATAGAATAATGAAAACAATAGAACATCAAATGATTTACATTTCGCGACAATAAAGTTGAATTTAAAAAAATAGCTGTACAATGGTCGTATAAATTGTTCTTCTAGATTTAAAAACAAAAACAATTTTTAAACTACAAATCTATGCTAATATTATAAAGCTGAAGAGTTTGTTTGTTTGAACGCGCTAATCTCAGGAACCGCTGATCCGATTTGATAAATTATTACAGTGTTGGATAGTCCATTTGTCGAGGAAGGCTATAGACTATATATCATCACGTTAATACTAATAAGAGCGGAGCACCAATGAAGAATGTTTCAAAAACGGGGGAAAAAATTCACGCTACGGGCAATATAAGACGCAAACGAGGTTGCGTAGGTCAGCTAGTATGTATATAGTATTCGTATACGCCGTATGTAATTAATCTATACCAAAAGACGTAGTAATCATGACTGCGAAGTCGCGGGTTTTCTATCCAACAAGGACATATGTTGTGTGATGAGAACAGTGGTTTACTCTGTGTAATTTATGTAGAATTAGCAACTCGCCCCCGCTTCGTACGGGATCTATACGGAAAATATAATATAGCCTATGTTACTCTGGAGAAGATGTGCGGCTTAATTTTGCCGAGGTCTTCACCAGTCTTTCACAAAGGTTGAATACGGAAGCCAAGCTACTATTGTAGCTATTATCCTACTTCCTAATAATATTATAAACGCGAAAGATTGTGAGTATGTTTGTTGCTCTTTCACGCAAAAACTACTGAATTGATTTTGATGAAACTTTACAATAATATAACTTAACCATCAGAATAACAATTTATAAAGATACTGATACAATTTATGATTGTCGTACCGTTGGTAGCACCCCGCGGGGTTCAGCTAGTTAAGTAATAAATTTTTGAAAGAGAATGAAGTTTATTAGTATTATTATAAAATATCGTTATATTTATACCAATATAAAAATTTAACAAATTATATTCGAAAACCTTCCCTATCTATTAGTAATAAAAGCATAAAAATCCGTGCAGTAGCTTTTGAGTTTTTCGCGAACAGTATCGTAAACAGTAGTGTATCGTAAATGATGCAGCAATAGGCTGAGCAGCATCTGTTTTTAATGTGCACTGCCACGCAACTTTGCATCAGTATTTGTATAGTGAATCCTGTAGAGATATATGTAAATCGTTACAACATTGATTACTGTTATGTTAAATACTTAGCTCTGCTTTGGTTAATGTTTAAATTCTGTATTATGTACCATTTCATTTAATAATCTGTTGTGTTGCAATGTCGTTAAAAAAATACTTTTTCTTTCTTTCTTTCTTACTATAGGGTGGCACTACACTCTAAAAACATTGTTTATGTTTGAGTTCGATAGATGGCGTTATGTCGATTTTTTGTATCGCGATGATAGAAACTACGGACTATTGTATATAAGCTTCTAAATCAATAAAATTTATCCTTGCTTGGACATGTGTTTAATTTCCGGCCACGTTTCTATAAGCGATTTTTAGGTTTACGGTCCGTTTTGCCGTAGTAACTACATGCCTATATTTACATTTATTATTATCAATTCCTCATATTAGGTACACGATAAGTTCGTTGATATCAAATATATTTAGCACTATGTACGATACAGTTTACGAGACGTGATATTGTGCAATGATTACACGTAGATAAATAGTTATGAACAAAATGTAGGTGCACATTCATAAACAACGTGTTAAAAATTTGACTGCACTTCAATTTTATCTTATGAAATATCGAAATTAATATACCTACAATTTTTCAGTTTCTATATTCATTATTTTTGTATAATTACTATGATCATCTTGCACCAAGAATTTACAACCATCTAAATTTAATCCATAAAACAAAAAACATAGGCAACTTTAAAATAAAGCAAATAATTAAATTGTGACTTAATGAAATGGAATTTGATAATGTTGAAAGCCTATTACAAATAATAAAGTAATGCAAACTTGAAAAATGTCACACACATCTCACTACACACAAATCTAAACACATAACCTTAAATACACAATAAATCATAGTCATAAACTCACACACAAACATTTATTATCTAAGCATTCAATTTTAAAATTCATTAACTGTAACTGTCTATTATTGTAACTGCTGTGTGTTCTTTTTGCCTGTAAATGGGAACTGACTCCCAACACACAGCTTGCGCTACTTTGGGAGTCAGGGCTGTACAGTGTCTTATAATCAATTTTTGTTACAGTAAAATTTATTATTTATTATTAATTAAATTAAACACTAGATTTACCGAGCATATTAGATTTTAGGTTCTTATTAAAACATTAACGGGGGGATCCTGGTGTCTTGAAATGCAGGCTGTGAGCCTAGCTTAGACACCAGTCTCCCACAGTATGAAACCTTTTCAAATTTATGTGTATTCTGTAAGATGGAAAATTTATTATGGCAAGTAAAGAAATTTCTTGTTCTTCTTCTAAAATGTCTTGAGTTTTATCATAATAATAAGGTTCTCTTGTCAGGACATTGCTAGCTAACTAAATTAACTATCTCTTTTGGTCTCTTGGCTTGGATCAGCAGTAATACGAGTAGTATAGTTACGGAATGTAAAGATATTTTTACAAATTTAATTTTAGATCTTATTACTTTTATTAAATAAGGCCTATTATTCAACGTTAAGATAATGATGTATGTCGCAGGCGTCCATCCACACGATGCTAAGTCAATGATAGAAGAGGACATGTGGGGAGAACTCCACGAAATAGCAGCTGCACCGGAGTGTGTAGCTGTCGGCGAGTGTGGCCTGAATTACAGCAAGGACTTCTCCGAACCGCATGTGCAGCGCGACGTATTCAAACGACAGGTAATACTCATGCATACAAACTTATACATACACATATGTACATACACACATAAATATTTTAGTGGGACTAAAATATTTTTTTCGCTTTCTACTATGCCATTGTGGGTTCAAATCCTACATAGGATAATAGTTTGTGTGATTCCATATTGTAGTTCAGAGATTGAGTGTTCTTTGTGTCCGTTTCAAGTTATTACACACTAGCTGACCCACGCAACCTCGTTTGCATCTTCAATTGCCCGTAGCGTGAAAATTTTCCCCGTTTTTGAAACATTCTTCATTGGTGCTCCGCTCCTATTAGTATTACCGTGATGATACATAGCCTATAGCCTTCCTCGATAAATGGACTATCCAACACTGAAATAATTTTTAAAATCGGTTTAGTAGATCCCGAGATTACCCCCTACAATTTAACAAACACACAAACTTTACTTCTTTATAATATTAGTATAGATGATGTATAATAAATAAATATTTTCGGACATCTAACACACAACGCCATCTAATCCCAAGCTAAGCAGAGCTTGTGTTATGAGTACTAGACAACTGATATGAATACATATATACTTTTTTTTTTGTAAATACATACATATTGTACATAGAAAACACCCAAACTCCGAAACAAATATTTGTAGATTACACAAACACTTGATCCGACCCAGGATTTGAACCCGAGACCTCAAGCACAGCAGTCGCATTTACTACCACTGGGCCACCGAGGCAGTCTAGATCTAACAATATGTAGATGTAGTTTCAGTTCTTTTATACTAAAACAACACAGTCGCACGACTCGCTGCCTAATTGAAATTAAATCTGTTTTCTTTTTTATATATGGGACTGGCAAAGTACCAAACTCTATTCTGCTTGCTAGAATCCAAGTGTAGTGGTCACCATACTCATTGAGAATGCAGATAATGCAACAATACAGCATGGAGACCCACACTATTGACTGCATGTTTGGCCTAGTGGTTAAGCGGTCGGCACGCCGTTCCCTACTTCGCCAAGTGTTGTGGGTTCAAATCCCACATGGAATAACACTTTGTGTGATTCACAAGTTGTTGTTCTAAGTCCGGGTGTTCTTTGTGTCCGTTTCATCTATGTTTGTAAAGTCCCCCGCGACACAGGAATTATTCCTAGTGCGGGAGTTGTTTTTAAAAAAAAAACTTTTATATGGGGTAGAAAAACACTATTTGTTATTATTATTACTATGTCCACCTTTTGAGATGATTCTGCATCATTTGGCTCCGATCCCACATCTGTATGTAACACTAGCTGACCCTCGCAACCTTGCGTCTTCTATTGCCCGTAGCATGAATTTTTTCCCCCGCTTTTGAAATTCTTAATTGGTGCTCCACTCCTATTAGTAGTAGCGTGATGATATATAGCCTATAGCCTTCCTCGATAAATTGACTATCCAACACTGAAATAATTTTTCAAATCGGACCAGTGGTTCCTGAGATTAGCGCGTTCAAACAAACAAACTCTGTAGCTTTATTATTAGTATAGATTTGTTTATCTTTATTTGATCTTCAACATTATCGGCTGCATTCACCGACATCATATTTTTTCATAAATAAAACTCAACTTCATAACAGTTATAACAGCTTACCGCATAAAGATTAGTTTATTTTTAAACCTAAACCGAATGTTACTACACGTACGTAACCGGGGATTTTAGACGGTTACAAGCCGACCGTTAAATTCATCGATTTACATTCTATTACAAGTTCGTATGTAGAAAACCCCGAGTGGCACTCAGCCAAGTCGTTATTGCATTTACGGCGATATTTGGCGTTCGGCCTTTTGTTCTAAACTAGCAAGTCGAAGATTTATACTTCATGATTGTTGGGTATAGTCAGGATTCAACAATTCAATGAAAAACGTTGTCAAGATACAGCCTTGTATTATATACTTTAACAGACCTTTTCAGTACAATCATTACATATGAATGCCTCGGTGGCGTAGTGGTAGCATATGCGACTGCTAAGTTTGAGGTCTCGGGTTCGATTCCCGGGTCGGACCAAATGTTTGTATGATCTGCAAATATTTGTTTCGAAGTTTGGGTGTTTTCTATGTATAATATGCATGTATTTACAAAAAAAAAGTATATATGTATTTATATCAGTTGTCTAGTTAGTACCCATAACACAAGCTCTGCTTAGCTTGGGACTAGATGGCGTTGTGTGTTAGATGTCCGAAATATTTATTTATTAAAAATCATTATTTACAACCTTTTACTATTCTTTACTAAGTTATTCTTATTACACTTGTTACTCTGCTGAAAAGTAAGAAACGAATGTCCCACCTACGGGTTCGTGAGCCTCTTTTAAACACAATCTTATGCTCCGTCTTTTGGAGTCGTGTGACTACTACTTGACATTTTATGAGAATTAGTGTAATAAATCAATTATATAATTTTAACATAGAGAATTCGACACTTGAGATAATTATTCTAAACAACATTTATACGATACTAGCTCATCGAACTAATAAGCTAACATGATATAGGAAGGAAGGGTATCTCCACCATGACCTCTCAAGAAGCGGATGTCAAGAGTAATTCTTTCTTTACTTTTAACGAGTGAGTGACACAACGTACTCCAACTCTGTCCCTTTGACGTATAACTTCTCGATTTTGCTTAAGTTTGGTTTTTTAATTGAAGTAAGGCACTGTCCTTTTGAAAATTCTTTTTCTTTCTTAACAAAGTAAGATTATCTCAATCGCTACTACTGATATTTGTAAACTGCAAATATAGGTTCGGCATTCTTCTCTGGCTTAAATCTTCGATTATTATTATTTAACTGCCCTAGTGGTGTAGTGGTAGCCTATGCGACTGCTGCGCTTGAGGTAGGACTAAATGTTTATATGATCTGCAAATATTTGTTTCGGAGTTTCTTTTTTTTTTAAAGACAACTCCCGCATTATGAATATACATCCGGTGTCGCGGGGGAAAGAACACCCAGACTCAGGACAATATTTTGTGGATCGCACAAAGTGATGTCCCACGTGGGATGTGAACCCACGGCACTAGGCGCAGTAGCAAGCGGCGTAGTGACCGCTTAAACCACTAGGCCAACCGTGCAGTCAGTTTGGGTGTTTTCTGTGTATAATATGTATGTATATACAAAAAAATGTATATATGTATTTATATCAGTTGCCATAACACAAGAGACTAGATGGCGTTGTGTGTTCGATTTATTTATTTAATAACATGTTTGGTCTTTTTTGTCTCTATTTGCAGGGGTTACGTGTCCCTAAACAAAAAGACTATGTTTATAAATATACATCTGTTCAAAGACACCATAACTTAAATATAGTATGTTAAACATTCAACGAATGCCAGTCCCACAATAGCACTATAGTTTATTTAGCTATTCACAATAACGAGTATAAAAAGAAACAATTTGAATACTTCTCGGGACGCATCTCATAAGGCACGTTCCAGAACGGATGCTCGTATCCGTTTTGATATTTGAATGTTCTTGAATCTGTTGCTTTAAATGAACATTACATTTCTTGGATGTTATGAAATATGTTGTTCTGAGTACTTTATGAAACATTTATTAGATCGATAGTATACCAAAAACCCTCGTTACTAGGAGGCCCATGTCCATTAGTGAACTGCTAAATGCTGTAGATGATCATGGTGATAAGACAGATGTTAGTAGCGGTTTTTATTCTTCTTTTATTTTAGTGAATATTGCGTTAGCGTAAAGCTTTTGGTGTGATTTACATTTTGGTATTTTGCGGTTTAAATGAATTCATCCTCATTTTCCTGTTGTGACTTAATTTTATATAGAGATGACCGCAATTTGCAACATGGCAAAAGGATTTTGATGCTTGGCTCCTACTAATTTGTATAAAAACACAACTCCTACACTAGGAGTCATTCCTGTGTCGCGGAGGACTATACAAACATATATGAAATGGACACAGATTACACCCTGACTTAGAACAATAATTTGTAGATCACAAAGTACAAGGTGTCTCAAAAGAAATTTCATATTTAGTGGATTGATTAAAAAAAAAGGAAGCGGTATATAGAAAAAATGTTTATTTATTGTTAAAATACACTTTTTAGGAATTCATTTCTTAAAAATAATATCGTCTAAATGTAAACCCTCACGTTGTTGGCACTCATTTAATCGAACAGTAAAATTACTTATGACTGCTCGACAGGTGGAGTGAGGGATGGCTGCCATTTCGTGACGGATATTTTCTTTCAAATGCGCCAGTGAAGTTGGTTTATTGGCGTAAACTTTAGATTTAAGATAACCCCATAGGAAAAAGTCCATAGGGGTTAAATCTGGGCTACGTGGAGGCCAATTTATGTCACCTCTCCGGGAGATCAATTTTCCTGAGAAAATTTCACGAACACGTGGCAGAGATATATTGGACGTGTGTGAAGTTGCTCCGTCCTGTTGAAACCATGTTCTTTGGTTATAGCCAGGAAAGTTTTGCAGTTCAGGTACCAAGAAGTTGTCTAACATCTCCACATAACGCTCTGAATTCACTGTAACTGTACGCCCCATTTCGTCTTCAAAAAAGTAAGGGCCGATAATTCCTCGCGCCGACATGGCAGCCCATACGGTCACTTTAGGCGAGTGTAGGGGTTTCTGATGTTTGCGTTTCGGATTGGCTGAACTCCAGTAGCGGCAGTTTTGCTTATTTACGTGGCCATTAAGATGAAAATGAGCTTCATCCGAAAACAAAATGTTGGTAAACGTTGAAAATCGCTCAATCATCTGATTTACGAAATTAAGCCTCTGACCGGCATCTTGGGGCTTTAATTCTTGCACCAATTGAATTTTGTAGGGGTGCAGCTTTAGATCTTTGTGCATAATGCGATGTAATGATGATCTATGCATATTTAAAGCACTCGCGCGCTTCCGAATTAAAAGGCTCGGGTCGTCACGTACAGATTGATTAACACTCTCCACGTTTTCTACCGTTTTTGATGACCTAGGTCGCCCGGATTTTGATTTATCCAGCGTTGATCCAGTCTCTTCAAACTTTTTAACCCAATGTCGAATGAGAGGAAGGCTTGGCGCATCATTTAAGTGGCGAAAACCTCGAATACTGCAGAATTTTCTACGCGCGACAGTTGTCGAATCACCGTTCTTGTAAAACTCTCGCACGCACAACGCGCGGTCTGCTCCCGAGAAACGCTCCATAGCGACTGAATCCCCAAGAGCCAAGCTACCAATTGACATAACCCCCGCACCCCTCAAGTACGCAGCGTTCACGCAGTAAGCTAAACAAATATAAAATTTCTTTTGAGACACCCTGTATTATTCCATGTGGGATTTGAACCCACAACACTTGGCGAAATAGAGAACGGAGTGGCGACCGCTTAACCACTAGGCCAAACGTGCAATTGGTTGAAGGAAAACAGATAGCATGGAAACTAAGTTTAAAAATGCCCTAACTCTTGGACGAAAAGCTGAAAGGAATGCTGTGGTAGGTCGCAAATTGATCTGAACAAAAAAATCATGGGGTATTGGCAAATACTAGCAGCATTCCAGAATCCAATAATATCGGCGAATATGCCGGCCGGTGACCTTGTAAACTACACCAATTAACCAACCTCTTTGAACATATTAAATCATCATTGTTCATGAAAAATTCACGTTAATTCCCACTTGAATAACATTTGCATTATCAATTTGAGCTCGGGTTAAATTCGTTTAGTGCAGAATGTCTGCGTCTGCGTTCTAAAGGTGGATGAATAACAGTAGGTTCACTGGGTTCAATACGACAAGTACTTATACATTAAGACTTGGGGAATGTCTTCTTTTAAAGTTCACTCCTAATCCTTGTTGTGATAAGAATGTTCTAGCTGCGACTTCGCCCGCCATTTTTTTTTATTGTATATTGTATAGGGGGCAAACGCATCACCTGATGGTAAGCGATTACCGCCGCCCATGGCCACCGCAACACCAAAAGGAGAGGGAATGGGGGGAGGGGTTGGGGTATAGGCCTCCGGTATCCTCACTCACTTGGTGAAACACGCGCAAGCGCTATTTCACACCGGTTTTCTGTGAGGCCGTGGTATCACTCCGGTCGAGCCGAGTGCCTCCGCCTTCGTATATATCGGCAATCGCAGTGATTTTTTATACTGATATAACGTTTTTATTTGTAAACCAATTGGAATAAAACAAACAACAAATGTTAAGTTTATGTGTGACTCTCCTCTGTGGCGCAATGGTTGCGTAAACGACTGCTGTGCTTGAGGTCTCGGTTCAATTCACGCCGGACAAAATGCGTGATCTGCAAATATTTTTTCCTTTGTATAATATGTACAAGAAAAGTATAAATGTATTTATATCAGATGTCTAGTACTAATAACACAAGCTTCGCTTAGCTTCGTACTAGATGGCGTTGTGTGTTAAATGGTAGAAATATATTTTATTAAATTTATTTTATTTAAGTGATTTTCACCATAATAAGAGAAAACCGCATCTAAATCGGTTAAACCACTTCTGAGATCAGCGCGCACAAAGGCACGGACCTAAAAAGTCTAAAATCTGTTATTTTGAGCTCTGTTACTTTAATAAACCTTTAGTTTTTCTACCATGTCTTTAATGTACAGACATCGACCTTATATTATTTTAGTATGTCTTGGTCATCTACTAAACATCTATAGTTTTAAATAGCCGTTATACATTATCATCATCTAATTCAACGGACTTCCCTTGCTAGACATATGCCTCCACCAAGACTTACTACAACCGATCCTGTCCTGCTGCCCGTATCTTAGACCCATTGTTTTTACATTTAAAATACAGATAGAAGTGTACCAATAACCATGACCATGTACTGGCTACTGATTCAATTAAAAGTAACGCATTACATCATCGACGTTGGGTATAGCATTTTATTTGCAGGTGTATAGATTTTAAACCTTATGTCGATACACGGAAGAGCTGAACACTGTCCAATATTCCATAATCGAATTTTATAAAAATCCCTTATCGAACTAGAAAAAGTCCATATAGAAGTATAAATAAATAATAAATATTCCGGACATCTAACACACAACGCCAGCTAGTCCCAAGCTAAGCAGAGCTTGTGTTATGGGTACTAAACGACTGATATAAATACTTATATACTTTTTTTTTGTAAATACATACGTATTATACATAGAAAACACCCAAACTCTGAAACATATATTTGCAGATCATACAAACATTTGGTCCGACCCGGAAATCGAACCCGAGACCTCAAGCTTAGCAGTCGCGCACGCTATCACTACGCCACCGAGGTAGTCTGTATAGGCCGTTGTTACAGTCTTACTGCTGTTAATTTTCTGCATATTGGCACTGGTTTAATTTCGGCTGCTCCCG
This sequence comes from Spilarctia lutea, assembly GCA_916048165.1. NCBI lineage: Eukaryota > Metazoa > Arthropoda > Insecta > Lepidoptera > Erebidae > Spilarctia > Spilarctia lutea. The sequence continues at coordinate 2,637,879 of OU696488.1, forward strand.
TTTTGCAATGTTCAAGTTCTGAGTCAGGTGCAGTCTAGATCTAATTCGAGCATTGTTTTGCAAACTTATTTATGTCTTCCGCTGGTCTGATTTCAAACTACTATATGTTTTTTCTTCCTTTTGGTTTTTTCAGTCTTTCGTTTGGATTTTATGTTTCACGGAAGACAATGTTTACGCCTTAAGTTATTTTTGTTCAATGTATAAAAACATATTTGTGGTAGACTCACATATTTCAATGTAGCCCAACAAAAGCATACCAAATTTCGATGTGACTGATCCTGCGACACACAATAAACATTCTCGCGGCAGTTTAAACAGAAGTTTCTGCTATGCATATTGTTAGATGAGTTTAATTTCGTGGAAGCTATTTTGAGGAAACGATCCTGAGACTTCATTAGCTTGAAGTCATCGCGTATCCGTATGTCTGTCCTTCTATCCGGCCCGATCTAGTAACATCCTAGCTTGTTCATTCCTGAACCTCCGTCACTCTGCAACCAATAAAACCTGGTCAAGGTTCTCGAACTATATTTAAATTGAACGACCAAATTGCCCTAATTTTCTTATTTAAAATGTGCTTGAACGTAGATCATCCTTTTCGTCCGTCGTGACTTACGAGCACAGTACAATAAAAAGATGCGGGCGGTTAAGTTCATCGCATCACAATGCAAGACCAATTGACATTCTGTTTGGGTCATTTATCACACTTATACTTTTGTTAGAATAGAATCAACAGCAGTGAAACCCCCCTGTATTGAAGACAAGATGGTTTTCTGTCCTAATAAAAAATTGCTGAACATAGTCTCTTCCATGGCACACTCCTTTGAACAGTTTCCGATTGTTTTTACCATTAAACAAGTTTTTGAGTAGACACTGTGTCTAGTTAGTAAGACACACAAGGGCCAGGTGAAGTTACAATTTGCGCAAGATGACTGGCAGAACCCGGTTTCGAATAGTATCGATCATAGCCAAATATCGTCTTTTAATCGATTTGTTTTAGAGGAGTTGATATTCCTTTCTTACAACTTTAGGGGTCTTCAAAGACCCCTAAAGTTGTATACTGTTAAAATTAATTCGCTGTTGTATTTAACTAAAAAAAAAACCTTCACACTTCAAGGCAGTGTCTAAATAACAATTGTTAGTTCTATTGTTATTATCGTTAATAGACATTAATTGAAAGTGTATTGGTCTTAATTAGTATGTATTAATTGATAAGAAACAATTGTCACTTTGATAAATTTGTTGTTGTCGAAACTTAATATGGCATGTTAATGAACTCAATGAATGCAATGACGATTGGTACTTAGATACAAGTCAAATGCACAGTCAATCCATGCCAATATTATAAATTTGAAAGTAATTTCCGTGGGAGAGCCACGCTTCGGCATGAATGGGCCGGCTCGACCGGAGTGATACCACGGCCTCACAGAAAACCGGTGTGAAATAGCGCTTGCGCTGTGTTTCACCGCGTGAGGGAGGATACCGGGGGCCCATACCCCAAACCCCTCCCCCCATTACCTCTCCCCATCCCCCAAAGGTCGGCAACGCACTTGTGACGCTTTTGGTGTTGCGGGTGTCCATGGGCGGCGGTAATCGCTTACCATCAGGTGATGCGTATGCTCGTTTGCCCCATATTCAACAAAAAAAAACTATCATGGTTTCATGGCTCAGCCGCTGTACTGTTTTCAATGCGATTTGGCATGGAGATACTTTGATTCTTGAAGGACATAGGCTACTAGGCAAACGCGCGCAGGTGGAGCCACTGGCAAAAGCTAATATGATATAATTTTTCATTCAATTTTGATAAAACATTGTGAAAACGGTTTGACTCAGTAAAAAGCCATCTGTAATAGCCATCTGATCCCGAACTAAGCAGACCCTATTCTGTAGAAACCAAAATGCTGATAGAATATTTGAAAGATTAGTAATATGAGAAGTTTTTTTTAAGGTTAATTTTTAAATTAACTGCTTCATACTTTGATATCTTTCACACATAGATACACATAGTTTTTGTGACTTGCAAATTATTTAAAAGGTTACAAGAACTTCATACTTTGATATCTTTCACACATAGATACACATAGTTTTTGTGACTTGCAAATTATTTAAAAGGTTACAAGAACGTCTTCTGTTCCGATCTCGAACGGGTTATACCGCTTGTGGTATACGTAGACTCACGTCATTTTACCCATGATTACAAGCGGTAGAGAAAGAAGAAATACTCTACAGAAAGAATTCATTAGCTAAAATTCTTTATCGAATTATTTTAACTTAACGATAAAATTATATTCAAAAAAATGTATAAGTTTTGTCCAGGCCATATCTATATTTACAAACAAATGTCCAATTGTAAAGGTCAAGTTTGAAACAGTTTAAAGTTAATAATCTATATTAATAAATGCATAACTATGGATTGCGATAGTTATGTACGTCAAAAAATTAATTTTGAATTTGTCTATCTGTCTGTTGGTCCTGGCTAGTGTCTGGAAAGGCTGGACCGATTTTGACGAGACTATCACACAGGAGTAACTTAAGGTATTATTATTTAGACTAGCTACACCCCGTGGCGTTATTTGGGCCTGTGGCACAACAACAGCAGGTAACATAGCGGGCCTCAATTAGTTTTGAATAACTTCATATGTTAATGTCAATAACGCAATACAATAGTAATATACAAACACTTGTATTCACATTATAACAATAACGACGCTTTCGTATAGAATAAAAATAACATCGATGTGAGATCATTATCTATAAATCGATTATCGTCCAGTACGTGTATTTAAACTATGTAGGTATAATATTAACGTGTCGAGAGTTTTATCGTATGTAAAAGAAAAGACGATCTCGATTCTGAACCTACCTGATACTTTTATTAATAGAATACAGGTATCTCCAGATATATATTACTTGTGAGGTAGCTGTAATAAACAGTAAACCTTTAATCTATACTCCATAACTATAATGGTAGTTTGTTTTTTCGCCGTTCACACATTAAACTACGGCTCGACCGGAGTAATACTACGGCCTCACAGAAAACCTATGTGAAATAGCGCTTGCGCTGTGTTTCACCGAGTTCCATACCCCAACTTCTCCCTACACCCCTCCCTATAAGGCCGGCAACTCAATTGTGACGCCTCTGGTGTGGTGGGTGTCGTGTGATTACGTTAGCTCGTTTGTCCCTATACCATAAAAAAAGAGCCGCGCTTCGGCATGAATGGGCCGGCTCGACCGGAGTGATACCTCGGCCTCACAGAAAACCGGTGTGAAATAGCGCTTGCGCTGTGTTTCACCGAATGAGTGAGGATAGCGGAGGCCCATACCCCAACCCCACCTTCATTCCCCCTCCCCATCCCCCAAAGGTCGGCAACGCACTTGTGACGCCTCTGGTGTTGCGGGTGTCTATGGGCGGCGGTAATTGCTTAGCATCAGGCGATACGCCTGCTCGTTTGCCACTTAGGTATTACATAAAAAAAAAACTGATCTACAGATTATCATAGAAATTGCAAAGACACTTCAGGGCTCTAAAAAGTCGTAGGATACTTAACTTTCGTCTAAAAAATATTAAGAAACTATAGGAAAGTTTATTTAATTGCAAAGTACATGGATAACCGAATCGTACCGGGCATTGATTAATATTCTTTTATTTCGTAAATTTTCTAAAAATTAATCCTAGCTAAATCGATTTGTCGTCCCCGAAACTCCCTGCATATTAATTTCTTGAAAATCGTTGGAGCCGCTTCCAATATTCCGATTATATACTCGTATATACAAGAATTTCTCGTTTAAAGGTATTAGAAAACGGTATTAAACTGATACTGATCGTATATTAGTATCAATATCACTGCTAACACTAGCAACACTCTCACTCAAACTTATTGCGACACACTTCCTTCCCTTTTCACCGAATCACTCCCAATATTTCAGCAAAATGTGACAAAAGATGTCACACATCATCATCAACAGCCTTAACAGTCTGTTGCTGGACGCTGGCCTGTTCTTACGTTGCTCATACGGGTTGGTACAGAGATTTTTTCGCGAATTTCTTCTTTGGAGCACTATTCGCTCCTTTAGTCGGCTCTTATCAAACCCACGGTATGAATAGATGTTTTTTTATTTTTTTTTATTATATAGGGGGCAAACGAGCAGACGTATCGCCTGGTGGTAAGTGATTACCGCTGCCCGTGGACACCCGCAACACCGGAGGCGTTACAAGTGCGTTGCCTGCCTTTTAGGAAGGAGTACGCTCTTTTCTTGAAGGTTTGAAGGTCGTATTGGTCCGGGAACACCGCAGGCGACAGCTCATTCCACAGTTTTGCTGTGCGCGGCAGAATGTGGTGACACTTCGTGTTGTTATACACGGATATTCTCATATACCATGTAAAATGTACTGGTTTAGAAAGCTTATTAGCAAGCGTATGTTCGTTTTGAGTAGGTAATAAAAATGTATGTTTTTCTTAATTTCGAACTAAACATTCCACAGAGTGTGGATCACGTTTTATTTTGCCTTCCCGCGCACAACAACACAACTATTATAAAGATAATTATGTTTTGCTTTGTGAATTAGAGCATCTCAAAGAAAGTCTTGCATTTGTTAGTTTTAGTAAGCCGTAATGAGTATAATCCTTATATTTATGGCATGCATTAAGAAATTGGGCGATCCCAAGTATAGTTAATGTTGGAAACGGAAAATATTTATGTAAAACCTGTAAAATTGGCGATATTATTGAATAATTCGCGATTATTATGACAAAGATCATCTTTGTACCTTTCTATCAATAATACTTGAGGTCGGAGTAATGTATAACTTGCTAAGGAGAATTTGATGACTGCTTGTCTGACGGTAACCACCTCTTTTGGCACTTCTAAGGAAACTCTTTTAAATAAAGCTATTGAAAACATGACTTTTGAAGTATTCCTTTCGACTGCCTCGGTGGCGCGAGTGGTAGCGTGAGCGACTGCTGTGCTTGAGGTCTCGGTTTTGATTCCCGGGTCGGACCAAATGTTTGTATGATCTGCAAATATTTGTTTCGAAGTTTGGGTGTTTTTTATGTATAATATGTATGTATTTACAAAAAAAAAAAGGTATATATGTATTCATATCAGTTTTCTAGTACCCATAACACAAGCTCTGCTTAGCTTGGGACTAGACGGCGTTGTGTGTTAAATTGTCCGAAATATTAATTTATTTATTCAAGGTAGTAGATTAATGCTTATTGCTGCACAAACGGGCCGGCTCGACCAGGGGGTAATATCCTCTCACAGAAAACCAACTTCAATTGACAACATTCGTGCTGTCGTTTTTCCTTAATGAGCACGAGTCCGGAGGCCTAATGATCGGAGGAAGGATCTCAATAGGTTGCCATGCTCCTTTGTTGCAGTCTCAATGAGTATGGTGGCCCCATAAACCCTATTGTCATTAAAAAAGATACTTTGTTTTTAATTCTTTTTTTTTGTAGGACTATAAGCAAGAATGAAACAAACTAGGTATTGAATAGAACCGTATTCGATTTATATTAATTAACGTTTCAAACGTATACAAAAGTTATCAACTTACCCTACTTTTCTACGTTTTGTATAAAATATAAACTGCGTACGCAACCTTAATTAACTAACACTTTCCAATTCTTATGTTGAATAATTAAAATTGAATGTAGGCCACTAAACTATTTACTTTGTCGACATTTATTTTAGTTGAGGTAAGCAGACGTAAGACAGATAATTATCGGTGTAGATTCAATAGCAGAACCTGAATTCTCGAGCAATGAGTTTAATAATAACACGCACACACACACATCTACACGAACTTACGCAAATCCACACTTTAATACAGCTAATAGTACATATACGCACACGCACGTATATTATTATACTAGCAAACCCACGCAACCTCGTTTACGTCTCTTATTTCCCATAGTGTAATGTTTTTCCCCGGTTTTTGTAACGTTCTTCATTAGTACTCCGCTCCTATTGGTCTTAGCGTAATGGTATATATCCTTCCTCACTGAAATAATTTTCGGGATCGGACCAATGGTTCCTGAGGTTAACGCGTTCAAGCAAACAAACAAACTCTTCAGCTTTAAATATTACTAGTTTGAACCCCGCGGTACGACAATAACCGTGGGCAATGCCGCGACCCGAAGTTATCTTTATGAATTGTAGCCTATGTGTTATTCTGATGGATAAGCTATATTATTTTAAAGTTTCATCAAAATCCATTCAGTATTTTTTCCGTGAAAGAACAACAAACATAAAACTCACAAAAGGTATAGATATAGATGACTTGCCTTGACTCACTAATTGATCCACGCAGTCGCCTTAGCCTAGTTGTAAGTGTTTCGCGTCGATTCTATTTCTACAGTCGCTAACGCCTCTATTTTCTCTTAATATTGGAAAATATATTGTTTTGACCACGTGAATTGCGTGTTGTGTGCGTTGAGAAACGTCATTTCCCATACATTTGTTAGATTTCTAATAACCTTTACAACTTGGCTATAGGGGCAGAGCCTAAACCGTTTGGCTTAGTGGTTTAAGCGGTCGTCACGCTACTTTTTACTGCGCCAAGTGTCGTGGGTTCAAATCCCACAAATTGTTCTGAGTCTGGGTGTTCTTTGTGTCCGTTTCATGTATATTTATAAAGTCCTTAGCGATTCAGGATTTATATTCCTAATACAGGGGTTGTCCTTCAAAAACAAAACTTAAAAAAGGTTCATGGAAATTCTACCCCAAATTTAAAATTAAGAAACACCAAATAAGTAATAGTTGAGCGAAGCCACGCGTAATAACCAGTCTTACATATAATTTTTAAACTCATGTGTTGTAACAAAGTTTTTAAAACAAACTATATACTTACATAGGTAATTGTTTATAACTATTGATTGCAGTTTACTCTAATAATATTATACTCTATTGTAAAGATTTTCTTCTATGATAACACGGTGGTGTAACAGTTATATAAATTAGAGGTTCGCATACACACAGGCCTATATATCAATCCAACGCATACATTTTTAATGTGTTCTATGATAGTGCGGCGACTTTCCACATACAACAAAATTATGTAACGACGACACACTAAAGTACAGAGTAACTTTAAATCCTGCATCGCGCATTTAAAGTTCTCCAACTGATTTTTAAATACATACAGGATCGGAACGCTCAACCCATGATTTTAGTGGTAGGGACTATAAAGACAGTTGAAGATATTTATTTCAGAGAATCTTCCATAATAGAAATCAAGATTCACTTGGCTTGCACGAAAAAAATGTGTCTTGCACTAAAACTCTCGGTGTACCTTTACGCTCGTTAAAATAATATTTACTTGAGATTTATAGTTTAAACTAGTTTAAATCAGACGTCATCGGTGTAAGACAATGTAAATTTAAATTTTCTGCCACGCACAGCAAAACTGTGGAATGAGCTGTCGCCTGCGGTGTTCCCGGACCAATACGACCTTCAAACCTTCAAGAAAAGAGCGCACTCCTTCCTTAAAGGCCGGCAACGCACTTGTGACCATCAGGCGATACGTCTGCTCGTTTGCCCCCTATATAATAAAAAAATGTAACTCCCACGGTTAGCATACTCTGGTTTAAGACACGTTTAGTATTTTGATTTATATTTAGATATATATCCTATAACAATTCACAACAGTTTTAAAAAAATCCTAATGAGAGCGTCAGAATATTAAAATTAAGCCTTAAATGCAGAATCTTACTGTATAGGTACTATACTTTCCATCATCGAGTCATTTTGGCAGCTAAAACGTAAAAAATCTATTTTAAATGTGAAAGTTTTAATAGATGTCGGTAATTCAAGCTTGCCAAAAGGACTGAACATATCTTGATGAAATTATGAACAACGGGTATCGTTGACTCGTTACAGTCTGATCTATCATATTGACGCCTTTTTATCTTGGAAATAGTAAAATTTAATATCCAATAAAGCCACAGACAGAAGTTAGTACCGTATATATCAAGTTTTCAGTACTCCCAATGACTTTGACCGTCATTCGTCCGAAAAAGTCGAACGATATACGAGTACAATTATACAGAAACGTTTGATGGTCGGACTGTGTTAACGCGATCAAAGGACACGCAATGAATGTGCGGCTAATTATAGCAGCTCCAGACGTTCGCCTGTCCGATCTTGTTCGCATTTACGGCTTATCTGGATCAATGTTGCATTTAGTTTATAGACTTTATAGTCACTGGAAATTTGTTCACACTGATATAAGTAGCTGCAACAATATTGGTATATGCCACATAATTACTTTAGCAAGATCATTAAGTGAAGCTTCTATAAAAGAAATAAAATTCTACTGATATATTGCTATTCTTTTCTATTATTTGTTATATAGGTAATACAGAATGTATTCTTATAATTTTTTTTTGGTCAACAGAATACTACTTCGTCTCTGTCTAGTTTTATTCGGTTAGGTTATAAAAATTATGGCCATCACTACATAGTATAAAACAAAGTCGCCTTTTCTGTCCCTATATCCCTATGTGCGCTTAAATCTTTAAAACTACGCAACGGATTTTGATGCGGTTTTTTCCAATAGCTATCTATTCAAGAGGAAGGTTTATATGTATAACACATGCATCATATATTAAGGCAACATTGATAATTTTAAAGTCGGAGCGGGCCGCTATGTTTTTATATACAAAGTTCATAGTTTTTCTGTAGTGTATTTAATTTAGTATCAGCATTGCACCCGTGCGAAGCCGGGGCGGGTCGCTAGTTTCATTATAAGAATCTAAAAGACCAAAAGTTATCCAAGAATAGATTTGTAATTTGGGATTCTTAAACTGTTATATATAGCCAATATTGGAATACTTGGTGTCGACGTATCGAGCGAAGTCCAGTTTCGTGGCCATTTGGGGGGTAAGGCCAAATTGGCCTCGAAGAAGCTTGGTGTGCTCAACAGTGCTTTATAAGGCGCAGGTTCGGCCTCACATGGAATACTGTTCTCATCTTTGGACAGGGGCACCCCAATACCAGCTCCTCGCTCTGGACCGCATTCAGCGACTCGTATCGTTGATTGCCAAGAACTTTCAATTCGGCTGGACTCTCTGGCAATGCGTAGAGATGTGGCTTCGCTGTGCATCTTCTACCGCATTTACCATGGAGTGTGCTCTGAGGAATTGTTCGGACTGATCCCTGCCGCCTCTATATATATTTGTTCCGGTAAAATTATTTAACAACATGTAGGTTTATGAAATAATAAATTTTCAACCACATTGCGGCAATGTTAATAGTAATTGTTTTTGCAAAAGTAATTTACCGACTGTACACATCTTCTTTACAGGTTGAAATGGCATGCGAACTTCGAAAACCTCTATTCGTCCATGAAAAAGAAGCTCAGGATGACCTGATTAAAATTCTGGACGAATTCAGCAACCGTTTACCAGCAGTAGTGATACACTCCTTCACGGGTTCCGTAGAGCAGGGCCTTAAATATATCGAAAAGGGATTTTATTTGGGCATAACAGGGTATATATGTAAAGACAAGTCCGATGGTGGAATCCGCAGATTGTTGTCGGAAAGACTGCTGCCTTTGGACAAGTTGTTGGTAGAGACTGATTCGCCGTTCATGTACCCGAATATGAGAGCTTCGAAGCTGCCCCTGCATGTCAAGGATTCTTTAACTGAGAGGTGAGTCGTTTAACTTGGTTCTTACACTATTTATTTTACGGTTCAGCTGTCGTCGGCGTTATGAAGGTGTAAACGGTAACTATAAATTGTATTAAAGAAAAGTGTATACCTATACATCACCATATAATTTTCGAGGCCATAAGTGTTAGTTAATTTTTAAATATAGGTACATATAAACATAAATACATTAAAAAATTCAAAAATAGTAGGCCACCGACTTCGGGTACAGGGACCAAGAAACCGGTGGTTAAGGCTCCAAAGGCAGGAACCTCCTCACTATACGTGCCGTATTAAGAAGGACTGCCATCTGTATCAGACCCTTGATCCAGCTTTGTAACGTGGGCCTCTTAAGGTGTTGGTCGAGGCTCTTGGGTATTAATCCGTGAGCAGATACGACTATCGGAACAATGATCACCGAATCCATATTCCACATATCGACAATCTCGTGAGATAAATCCAAATATTTTATTTGTGTTTCTTTTTCAACTTTTTCTTCATTGTTATTATTATTACGTACGTACGTTTGTATTTTCCTACCACTATAATCGCGGGTAGTTTAAGCGGGGCGAGAAAAAGCATCTCACTTGACCGCCATACTGCTGCATTGTCCATTCGCATTAGCAAAACCACCACTTTTGGATTCTCTTCATGCTTTCCATCAAAAAAAATCCAGAAATGACTAGGTAAATATTCAGGTGTACCTTTTTGTTATAGTGAACTCTTTTTGTATTCAAGAGCGTCTGGCTCAAACTGACCTGCTTTTTTAGGAAACTGTTATCATTTGCAAACAATGTGTTCGTGCATTAATATTTACTAATAAAATTAAAAGCGGACGGAACTGCATATTTGTATCAAAATAAAAATAGAATGTTTAATAAAAAAGTACATGGTCATATCGTACATTCATTTCAATTATCAAATTGCGTCTTTTATTTTATTATACACAAATTTTGTTCTACCATTTTAAAATGTAATTACTTATTTTGGTAACAAACTTCAAATTTTACTTCATTTTTAGGTTAATGAATAATTGAAATTTGAAATGAATGATTTGGTTATTTTCTCCACAAATATGTCTGTGTTTTGTTTGTTATACAAATAGATTATTTCCTTGATAATATCAAAAGCAATAGCAGCTGTTTATCCACATTTCAATGCCTTTAAAATGTCTGATCCATTTTTGTGTTATAAGGACATATCTGATAAGATAGAAAAAGAGCCACTTATGTATTGTCAAGATAAGCTCTTAATCTCAAACACTTCTCAACACTGGAAGATGAGTCATTTTGGGGAATGTTTTCCGTTTCTGTCTTATGTGATGGTGATCATATCAATAAACCTTGTCTCCCACACTAGCAGCAGAGTAGAATTATCACATTCTAGAATTAAACTCATTTGTACTTATTCCACTATTTAAATTAAACCTTTTATGTCTTAAAACATGTTTTAAAAAAAATAAATGGTTGTCTGTAAGAGATCGCCGTGAGCGATAAGACCGCTAATTGTTGTATATATGTATTTTGCAAATCATTTTATGTATTATTTTGTAGTATGTACGCAATAAAAATAAATAAAAAAAAAAAAATTAAAAACACTTCAATCCTGACTGGTTTCGCCCTATGGCATTATCAATGGATATTTATTGCCTGTGATAATGCCATAGGGCGAAACTGGTCAGGATATATAAGTACAAGTGAGTTTAATTCCGAAATATATTTAACAAGTCCTTTGAAGTACCGACAATCGCGAGTATAAATTACATAGAATTAATACACTAACGCAGCCTGATATCGGCATAAAATTAGCTCAAGCTTTTTCATACTTTATCATAATAGCCTTACTATATTGCTTGCCCGGTTCCTATATTGAACGAATCGTCATCGTGTAAAAAATTTCTGCAACCTAAAAATTTTTTATAGGAACGATTTTAGCTTACGCCCCGTATAATAATACAACTATTCGTACCAAGAACGGATCGTTTTTCAAATATAGGAACTGGGCATTAGATATCTTAGACACTACCAATCAAATCCAAATTTGGCAGTGCCTGTGTTATGGTAATCAGACTTATGTAATATTCCTAAAAACTTACAAAATACATCCAGATACAGATATTATTGGGGAAATGGAACCCGATCTAGTAGTCAGAATTATGACTCACAGACCAGCAGGCCCGCCGAAATTGGTTTTTATTTTTTATTCTTATTAAATTCAATGCGTGTTCAAATATAGTTCCAAAGCGTTAAAATAGGTTTCGTATTTCTGTGCGACCTATATGAATAAATTTCTATGACTTTGAAATGCCAAAATTAATTACGACTTCTGCCAATTGCGCTTTGTTTATAGACTTTTTTGAATACTTTTTACTAAATGCCAAATAGGAAGAGTTTTTCCGCTTCCTTTAAAGTATTCTTTTTCTCTATGTTATATCCGCGTATTAAATAGGTTGTAAATTTATTTTAATTTACATCTCTAGATGGTCAGTTTTCGATCGTCCATAGTAAAATTATACATTCTAAAGTAAATGTCTCTGTCTTTCTGTTATGCTTTCACGTCACAATTTTAAAAAAAAAACCTTATAAAATTAGCTAAATCAATTTAGCCATTTTTGAGTATTTATGAGGCTAAGTAACTATAATTTATTTTTACATATAAGATATAATAAATTTAACCAATTATCTCCAGATCCATGAACTTCGTGAATCGCTACTGCACGTTTCAACGCAATGAGCCGTGCGCGTTGCCCGCCATCGTGGAGCTGATTGCCGGGTTCCTGGGGCAGAGCCCTGAGGACGTCGCCCTCGCCACCGCATTCAATGCACTCAAGATATTTGGCCTTAGTCAGTGAGTGAGCACACCAGCAAAGAAAACCATAACGATTTCGATAGTGAGAATCAGTTTTTTATTGAAAATTAATTTTAACGTAATCCAAATTAGTTTCAAAGTACCTTGCATATTTATGTTGACTAGTTTCTTCCTCCAAATTTGATTTCATCTTAATGTATATTGAGGCTATAACTGTGGCTCTCGGTCTTGTTTTCAATGTCGACTTTTTAACAAATTAAAAAGTTTGAGTTTTTGAATTTTCAAAACTAGATGGCGTTAACTGTTGTGGGTGTTGCTCAATGCAAATGGCGGCTTTTTTGTTAGGTTTTCAGTAAAAAAACTGATTAATACTATTGATAGTTGATGAATGGTAATTAAAGGTTTCTTAACTCTAATATTATATAAAGAATCGAGTTGTGCCTTCGCGTCAAGTGCCTTGAAATGATTACAATGTTTACGAAACAATATTTTAGCCAGATATGTATTTAGAAGATATCCCCTCATTCTGATTAATATCTAGTATTATTTAATGAATGATTTCGAGATTTCATATCGCGCATAAGTTTCTTCGATCGTCATCCGAAAGATTGTTTATAAAGTAAGTTTATAAACGAATCACGAATATTTTATTACCTACATAAAAATACTCATCCACTGCAAAATGCATTTCGATAATGACAAACGAAGTTTTTTGTGGCAAAACGAGGCTATGGGTACGGTGACATTTTTGACATAAGCCGCTTATAAATAATTTAAAATTGACTATTTTGTGTCAAAGATGTCGTAGTACCTCTTACTAATATCAATTAGTTTTAATCTTGCCATTGAATAAGATTGTTTGCCTCTCTAGACAGTGATAGTTAACGATCAATGTAATAGTTTGAAATGCTTTTTAAACGGTATCAAAAATGAGATCCTAATTCATTTTGTGAGCAAAACTCAACTTCATAATTTTATATTGATCATTAATTTTTGCTGTTAATTCGCCAACTTTTAGTATCTAAGAGAGGAATGGAGAAAAAAATATGCTGACTGGCCTTTTATAGTTTTTTTTCTTTATTGGACGCTGTGAGCAGTGACGGCCTCGGGTATACAATAATGGTCTTTACAAGATGACCATTTAATAAAACAAATTAAAATAAGTGTTATATAATGTTAATAGTTTGCGTCTAACGCCTTTAACTGGTACCACATAATTTCTATTAGCTTTAATGCACTACATACAGTCGATAGATTAAATATTATATTAGTACACAACCTTGCCAGTCAACAAAACAAAAAAAAAGTCTACGCAAGATACGAACGCGTACCTGAAACGCGCCAAGTCTTAATATTGCCATTGTAAAAATATGTATGTACTTGGTATTTTTTGCATAATATAATGAAAACCTTTATTTTTTAAGTTATTTGGTCTATTGTAGCTTGTACGCACTCGCCTTTCGGTGGCAACCCTTATTAGTCAGATTGATCTCAAAAGAAGTGTAATTTGATTTTCCAATAACAGTAAATAAAATCGTCAAACAAAATATTCGTCACTTGACGGTTCTATGAAAGGCCGTGTTTCATTTACGCGAACATTCTAATAATAATATTTTTGTAGAGTGTGTATGTTAGAAATATTTAATACTAACCCCTTGTATAATTAAGTCGTCGGGATGGTTTTATGAGTTGTTTGGAAAGGATATGCGCCACAGTCAACTAGTTTATGAATATATTTACACAGTTGTGATTTATTTATTAGATTCACATGCCCTTTCCAATCTTTATGTGGCTTATAAAAATCATCTCGTTTAGTGACAATGTTCGCACAAATGAAGCGCAGCCCTTATCCTAAACTGTTGCCACCTGTATCTAGCACGGTGTAAGGTATCTCTGGTTATTTCGCCCTGCGCAGGGCATTCCTAATCGAATTATCATATTTATATTTTTTCATCGAATATTTTGTAAATAGTTTGAAATAATTGTAATTAATTATTTAATGTTAATTTAATGCTGTAGTCACAACGAAATCAAAGACTGCAAGTATTAAAATGTGACAACTTGAGATGTTAATTGTTTACGTTTTTGTATCGATATTTTTACGTATTTAATCGTTTAGAAGTATTGTTATTTCTTTATTTTTTGACAATCACTTTGTTGTAGTATGTAAGTGCGATTGTGGGACCGTTGCCGCGTCGTGTAAAGATATTTATACTTGTATATTGCGGCCCTGGCCTGGAGCAATGTAGTGCCTTCGATAAAACGTCCTTTTGTGATACAATATTTTCATAGAATGTACAGATTATTACTTTCAATATACAAATAAAGAATGGATACTTGTTTTATTTCTTTTGCAGTGTGATAGCACAATAGAACAGCATGCTATTTTTTTAATCATGTGGACTTCAATACACGTCTTATCTTCTCCGTTCCGGAATTACTCTTCTAAGAGAAGTTTAAAATAATAAGTTTTTAAATTCTGTATCGCGGCGGACTTTACAAACATAGCTGAAACGGACACAAAGAAGACTCAGTAAAAAGCGCCGTGACGACGACAATTTAACTGTTTTGAAATACTTTCCTGTACGTGAAAGTAGAACGGTATTTCATAGATCGTACTCAATGTGTAAACATTACTAAGATATTTGAAACTAGCTGACCCACGCAACCTCGTTTGCGTCTTATATTGCCCGTAGCGTAAAAAATTCCCCCGTTTTTGAAACATTATTCATTGGTACTCCGCTCCTATTAGCAGTAGCGTGATGATATATAGCCTATAGCCTTCCTCGATAAATGGACTATCCAACACTGAAAGAATTTTTAAAATCGCTTTAGTAGATCCCGAGATTACCCCCTACAATTTAACAAACACACAAACTTTACTTCTTATTAGTATAGATATAAGAAGAAAATTCCGGCAGAGAACAACGAATAAAAAAAACACAATTTATAATCATTATTAATATTTATTTACAGTTTTTGGCAGTCGACAATGTAAAGATAAAGAAAATAATACCTACCTAAGTTTTATAAGCAATTTTTTTTCTAGCTTATTCATAGCTGCCTGTCTTTAGTAGCAAAGGCACATAGACATTGCTGTGAATTGTATACCACACTAGCTAATATTGCTTAAAGCTAAAGTTTATTTTAAATTGGGCTATTTTCACAACTTGCTGAAGGCTTGGTTTCGGTTTCACTAATCTTGGTGATTCACATGCCAGATAACTATTTAAAATTTATTCGGAATTAATGAAACAGGCCCTTAGGCCATTTACAATACGTCAGCCTAGTTTGTAATCTATATTCTTTGATATATTTTATAACTTGAACACAACGAACACAAAAAAATTAAAAAGAATGAAGTCCATCGACATTTTGACAAGAAAGGCGCCATCTTTCAAAATCTAGTGTCGAGTGCTGTGATGGAATTAAGCCACGTATTCATTAGTAAACATTTGTTAATAAACACTGTTTATAAACTGTTCATAAACAATGTTTCATCATCTCTGTAAACAGTTTATAAACATAGGTGATGAAAAATTGTTTATGATACATGTTGCCGTGCTCCCCACTACGAGTGGAGCAAGACGAAACATTTAGTTTATAAACAAAAGTCAACAGGTGTGGACGAGTGTTGCGCGAGTTTATAAACATGGCGGTAGTGTGGTCCAACAACCAAATTTCCATGCTCATAGAGCTTTATCACAAACGTAACATTCTTTGGGATGCCTCAAATAAAGAGTACAAAGATAAATTTAAAAAAAATGATGCTTGGACCGACATTGCTGCAGAATTGCAAATGTCACAAAAAGAAGTAGAAATAAAAATGCATACTCTACGCTCACAATTCAGTCGGGAAAAGAAAAAAATAAAAAATTCAAAAAGGACTGGAAGCGGTTCGGAAGAGGTAATTAGAAGCGTGGCAGTGGTTTGAATCGCTGCAATTTTTATTGTGTGGTGCAACAACGTCGGGTACATCAGATACAATGGGAACAGTGAGTAGTTTATATATTAGGTATCTGATATCTGTCAAATCCATACAAAAATCTTAAAATGTCTGTCAAGTGTTTTCTAAAAGCTAACGCAGTTTAATAATTTTAAGTATTTATGTACTTAGTAACTTCGTCAGGTATCTATATCGTATATAATTGTTTTAATCAACTACCTACTAGGGTCATGTTAATTTTAAATGAAGCGATACTGAATATTATAATCTTAACTTTATTCAGAAAAGTATAGATAAGTACATACAAATGAGAACTATTTTATTATGCACGAGCATTTTGCCATGGTGGGCATTTCCGCCAATAGCAAAAAAACCAGTAACAGCTACCTATCATCTTATTTTCTCGCTATTTTGATGGATTTAAAATTTAATTACCTTAAATAACTATCTTTCTAATGATTACTTTAACTATAAGGCGTCATAAAGGTAAGGCATATCCCAAAAAAAATTTTTTCCACTTGTAAATGTTGTAAATGCGATGTAACAAATTGCATTTTCGGCGTTATTTAATGATTTAATTCCATATTTAGTGTCCAATTGTCTTCAAAGTGACATTTCTAGATTCGTGGGACCCCTGGCTATATACAGTTTCAAAATAATTTTCTTATATCATGTACATATATGTTCTTTCTATTGTAACATAAAGGGGTATCAAAAATTAGTCCTTACCAAATTCATCACTAAATGTTAGTTTGTGTCTTTTGAATGCACCCGTCCTCCATTTTGAGTAACGTTTCGGTAGGAGTATGCTGTCAGTGTGCCGAGAACCACTGTGAATTTTAGCTGTGTCTCTAATTACCGGTGTGGCATGCGTTCGTCCACGAAAACATAAAAATTGTCCTTACCATCAAAAACCTAATTATACAAGTAATTAAGTTCTTTATTTTGTTATTTGCTGTGTGAAATTATGTAAAAAGGTTCAATTAATCCGTGCATGATAATTGGAAACTGTCCAGTTGTAATTAAAGCACCTAATGTTGGAAAATATTCAAAATGTCCTTACCCCTTCTGTCTTTACCGTGTCAATTTGGAGGCTACGGTAAGGACATTCAGGTTACGGTAATGACTTCATACAGCTAAGTTTGCTTTCGATTTATTACGATTTTTACTATTTTTAAAGAGATTCATAGATTTTATGAAGAAGGCACTAGTAGCAGACAAGCAGCAGGGAAAAAAGAAGTCATAACGAGACAAGGAATTAAGAAGACAAAAAGATACTTGATGATGGATTTAAAGAATCTCTACAATATTTATTTATACTGTTAATCAACCTTTTGCAAATATAGACCATTTTTTTCCGATACCGGACCGGAGGCCCATCCCCCCAATCCCCTATGATGGCGCAGTTGAAACACACATTACCCCAGGGAAGTTACCACTGCGCTAGCGTTGGAGAATCCCTCATTGGACGTCCACACTCAGAACACAACGCGCCTGAGCGTGGATGCCCAGGCTGCCCCTCGTATTCTGGGGGGGGGGGCAAAACTACGCTCAATCATGCTCGAGGTAAGAGCAGTAACACCATGGCACCTCCTACCACGCTAGTCGTGGACTTTGGCAACATCAGGGGATTACATAGTAATCTTGATGCTGTCCAGCACCACCTCGAGACAGCAAAGCCAGCCTTGCTCTTTTTGACAGAGATGCAGATATCGTCTCCAGCAGACACTTCCTACCTCACTTATCGTGGGTACGGTTTAGAACATTCCTTCATCTCTAAGGCCGGAGTGTGCGTGTACGTCAGAGACGATAGCAGCTCTCGTCGCCTCAGCAATCTTGAAGGTAGGGACTTCTCCATCCTATAGCTCCGTGTGGACGGCGACGACCATCCCCGGGTCTATGCGTGCCTCTATAGGTCCCATAGCGGTGATGCCGAAACTGACCGACTCATCGAGCACATACGGATGGCTACAGACTTCGTGCAGCAGCAGATCCCCTCCGCAGAGATCGTCGTACTTGGCGGTTTTAACGCCCACCACGCCGACTAACTCAGTTCCAGTAAAACGGATCATGCGGGGAGATCTGTTCACGATTTCGCTCTGGCATACGGCCTGACACAACTGGTTACCACGCCCACGCGAGACCCAGATGTGGAGGGCCAGAATCCTTCGCTGCTGAACCTTGAGCGTCATCCTTCAGGAACTCGGGCATTTTGGTCTCTTGCCAAGGCTATCGAAGGGAATTTTTGTAAGCCGTCATTTCTACCTCTTCACATAGGAAATAATCCGTTGACCTATGACGCAAAGGAGAAAGCCGATCTTCTGGCAAAACACTTTGCGTCCAACTCGACCTTGGATGACGGGAGGCAGGAGCCGCCTACCATACCGCGGTGCGAGAGCTGTATGCTGGATATCCAGTTTCACCAACGCTCAGTGCGCTTAGCACTTTTGTGCCTTGATATCCATAAGTCGAGCGGCCCGGATGAAGTCCCTTCTATTGTGTTGAAGTTGTGCTCTCCACAGTTGGCACCGGTCTTAACCACTCTTTTTCGGCTCTCCTACTCTACTGGCGTAGTCCCGACATCATGGAGGGCAGCATTGGTCCACCCGATCCCTAAAAAGGGCGATCACTCAAATCCGACTAACTACAGGCTGATAACCATAACTTCCCTCTTCTCGAAAATAATGGAGTCCATAATTAACCATCAACTCCTGCGGTACCTAGAGGATCATCACCTGCTTAGTGACCGGCAGTACGGTTTACGTAAGGGTCGATCAGCTGGTGATCTTCTGGCCTGAACCAAGTATTGATGTTAAACTTAATTTTCACTTTGAAAATATTGATTTCACACATTAATAAATCTATATGACCTTGATCGTCCGAAATTTTAAAGAATGTGATTCATATCATACATAATACAAATTATTTAAATGAAGTATTTTATTTTTATTTTGAACAATTCATTATTTTTGTTTAACGGTTTTTTACTTACGTGTTGAATTGGGAATATATTCGTGTTGAACAAAAAGGGGTCATAATTAGAATGTAAAAGTGAACGTTTATTTGTTTTTACCTACATAATTATAAAAATTAAACGATTTCTGTGATAAAGAGGATTTTATACCATTAAGGACTGATATCACTAATGAAAGTTTCATTTGACATTTCATTTCATTTCACATTCATTCCTTTTTCATGACCAATGCACTGTACTTATAAAGTATTTAAATGCTATTGGCAATTTATCTATATTAATAAATGGTCTATTTTATTGGTTTCCAGACAGAGTCAAAAAGAGAATATGCCTGTTATTGAGGAGATGGAAGTAGAGGCTCACAAGATGTCCAATGATACTGGAGTGCAGGTATTAATTATTTAAGAGTTCCCACACACATAGCTCCCCTGCGTCCGTCTGAACCCAAACTAGGCATTTCCATGATTACCAAAAAGTTGATTGATATATTTTTTTGTAAACACATACATACATAGTAAATACATAGAATATATCTAAACTACGAAACATATATATTTAGATCATACAAACATTTTGTTCAACGGGAACCGAACCTTAGACCTCAAGCACAGCAGTCCCATACGTTACCACTGCGCCACCGAGGTATTTATTTTAGTATTGATGGTTAAAGCAACTAAATTAGGATGGGCAAAGGAGCTCAGGTAAGGTAAAGCCCAGGTCGAATGTATCCTGCCTTTTATTGAGGAAGCCACCGGGATAGGAATATTAATTAGATTAGATAGTTGGATCATAGGAAGGTGAGATTACGTTCAAGTGTCAAAGGTTTTTTTATATCACTTGGGTGGCAAACAAACTTACGAATCGACTGCAACTCAACAAGTAGCGTTTAGTTACATAGGCTGTATACATCTTCAAATAATGCCGTATTGATTACGAAAATAATTATTTAATTTGCATTTACGTTTAAATTATTTAAAATTGAAAGGAAAATTTTAATCTAATCATCTATACGAATAAATAAAAATGGAGTATTAGTTTGTGATATTAAAATAACCGCTTTTTACTTTATGCAT
Organism: Spilarctia lutea; assembly: GCA_916048165.1. NCBI lineage: Eukaryota > Metazoa > Arthropoda > Insecta > Lepidoptera > Erebidae > Spilarctia > Spilarctia lutea. The sequence goes on from OU696488.1 coordinate 2,658,328, forward strand.
AATATATGTATGTATACACGGTCCATATCTCATTATCTCCTGCGCAGTTGGCTGGTCTCCGTTGAGACTGGCCGCCCTGGCCGTTATCGCCTAGGAGAACATTATTACATACACCAAGATATTTTTTATTTTTGTTTGTCCGTTCCGGCTAATCGGTGGAACGCCTGAACTGATTTTGACTGATTTTATAATGGTACATAGATGTTGATATAAGGAGTAACTTAGGCTACTTTTTTAAACTATATATAAAAACTAAATCTACAAACGTACAGTTCGATCACACTTACGAATGTTATCTATTGATCTCTCAAACAATCGACTTCCTCAGAGATGACACTTCAATCTGTAACCAAAAAACCGTCTTTGTTCCAGATATCCCACCCATCAGCGTTGGGACTAGACGTGGGGTCTGAGATCCAAGAGAAGTCCTTAGGTCGCGACCCCGTGTCAGGTCAAGCGCGCCTCACACGGGTCCCCACTTCTCCTTCGCCCGGCCTCGTTCTGGAAATATACATGAGCTAGTTTTACTGTGATATAAATAAATAAAAAAAACTTGAGAGGTGTCAAGGGACACCCGGATGGAACGAAGTTCGAAATAGAAAGACGATACAAATATTATATTTACTTCAATATTTTACGTAATTTCTAGTTTTTATATATCTATAAAGTGCATGCAATGAATCTAGAAATGCAAAGTGAGTGGTTAACTTATAGGTGAGTTCTGCATCCCGTTAGCCCTGAAATGGCGCACCTTGCTATATGATTGGTCTCCTGCCCTGTTAAAATTCTATCTGAATGCCTTCCAAATGACCCTCCCAGACCAAAGTAACCTAGTGAGATGGGGGAAAGCATCTGAAAAATCTTGCTATACGTGTGGTGAGGCAGTAGGTACTGCTAGGCACTTACTGGTAGGTTGCAGGGTGCTGCTTGATAGGGGTTATTACTCACGCCGACATGATAGAGTACTAGAAATCATACGTGAAGCAGTAAGTCTTTCAGTAGCTAGAGCCCAAAAAGGATTGACTACAAATAAACGAGAAATTAACTTTATAAAGGATGGCTCAACTACCAAATCTAAAAGCAAGCCTTTCTCAATCCTAGGTACTGCACCTGACTGGACTATTTTGATGGATACGTATGATAAGCACTATAAAATCCCAGAGGATGTTGGTGTTTCGTCATCCAGACCGGACATATTCCTTTTCTCTAGACAAATTAAACACATAATATTAGTAGAGCTTACTGTTCCGTGGGAAACTAATATTCCTAAAGACCATAGAATAAAATTAAATAAATATTACGATCTAACAACTGAACTTAACAAAAATGACTATGTGGTTAATTTATACGCGGTAGAAGTAGGAGCGAGAGGTATACCAGCTAAATCTCTCTATAACCTTCTGAAAGACCTTGGCCTGTCGAGATCTGCAGTAAGTTCTATTTTAGAACGAGTATCCAAGGCTGCACTAACAGGTTCCTACCAAATTTGGCTAGGTAGGGCGGGAAACTCGAGCAGTGAAGGTGAGCGTTGATGCGCATCTTAAAGGGGGCCTCCTTAAACCTACATCCAGGTCGTAAGTCCTGGGAACTGCTTTGAGTTTCTCCCTCTGCCACACGATGGACCCGGCACCCGCACGGTGAATCCATGGAGTGCTAAGAAGTTTGTCTCCCCTGTGTACACAATAATATTAATAATAATAATAATGATGGTAATGGTGAAAATGATGAAGATGATGAAAATGATGAAAATGATGAAAGTGATGAAGATGATGAATTGATGAAAATGATGAAAATGATGAAAATGATGAAAGTGATGAAGATGATGAAAATGATGAAAATGATGAAAATGATGAAAGTGATGAAGATGATGAATTGATGAAAATGATGAAAATGATGAAAATGATGAAGATGATGAAAATGATGAAAATGATGAAAATGGTGAAAATGATGAAAGTGATGAAAATGATGAAAATGATGAAAATGGTGAAAATGATGAAAGTGATGAAAATGATGAAAATGATGAAAATGATGAAAATGATGAAGATGATGAAAATGATGAAAGTGATGAAGATGATGAATTGATGAAAATGATGAAAGTGATGATTATGATAATAGTGATGATAATGATGAAATGATGATTATGATAATAGTGATGATAATGATGATAATGATGATATGTATATATAAAAGTTCGAAATCTTATCTATATATCTATATATATATATATAGTATATATACACTCATTTGCAAAAAAAACGGGCGGTTTCGATTTTCTTCCTGGCTGAAAAAAATAAAATACCAAAAAGGTTTTAATCATTTGAACATGTTACTGGCCAGTTATAAAAGTGCCATAATGCTTATAAGAGTACATTCCAAATTCAAATTTTTGACTGAGCCTGATTTTCAAAGAAAACAACTTTTAACTACATTTGGTGGCGCGAATTCCCTATAGTTAATATCGACTCTAATTAACTTTTTGTCAATTTTTATTAAATTATCTGATGTCCTTGACATTTAAAAGTATTGTTATTGCTATTTAGCAATCTCGAAAATGGTAGATAAAGTGATAAAAGCGAGCAAAATTATTGAGCTGCTTGAAGATGGTTGCAGCCAATGCTTCGTGGCTCAGAGGCTAAATGTGAGTCGGTCGACAGTTCAAAGGACCTGGCAGCGCTATCAAGAGACCGGTTCCGTCAAGAGAAGGCCTGGTTCTGGCAGAAAGACATGTACCGAACCACGGGATGATCGTTTTCTAGTTAGTCAAGCGTTGAGAAATCGCAAATCTTCTTATGTGGACCTCAAGAACAGCCTCGAAGAAGTAAGAAATGTGCATATTAGTCTATGGACGGTCAGGAGGAGGCTTCTCGCTGCTAATATACACAGTCATCGCCCGGCACGCGGCCCTAAATTACTCCGTGGACATCGAGTTGCCAGGCTTAGCTTCGCTCGAAATTGTGTGTCATGGACTCATGAAGACTGGGATAGGATATTGTTCTCCGATGAAGCCAGGATATCTCTGCATGGTGAAGACCGACGTCGGCGAGTGCTACGTAGACGAGCAGAACGCTTTGCAGAGGCATGTTTTGAAGAAATCACACCTTATGGAGGGGGCTCTGTTATGTTTTGGGCAGGAATAAATTCCATGGATCGTACGGAGTTAGTCTTCATCGAAAACGGTACACTGACTGGACACCGATACATAACGGAAGTTCTAATTCCTTATGCACAACCCGCTTTAACCGCTCTTGGCGAAAATTCATTTTTTATGGACGACAACGCTCGCGCCCACCGGTCTGGCGATGTGGAAGCGTATATGCTAGAAGTCGGAATTCGTCGTTTGGACTGGCCAGCTAGAAGTCCGGACCTCAATCCCATAGAGCATGTCTGGGACGTTCTAAAGCGACGAGTGAGATCAGTGCAGCCGGCTCCGCAGACCATCAGAGAGCTAAAGAATGTGATTACCGCGGAGTGGGAACGTATTCCCCAAGAAACCATAAAAGATATACTCGCTAGCATGCCCAGACGAATGCAAGCCGTGATTTCAGCAAGAGGGGGTCACACTCAATACTAAACTTTTATCTGCTTTTAATGTATTCAAGAAAAACAAAGAAATTAACGCGTTTATTTTTATTTAGCGAGCAGGTACAATAATAGTGTTTTGAGCTTAAACATTATTTCTCAATAATTTAATCAAAATGTTATGATAAAACTGATGATACCTATTCCTTCCTAATTAATTTATGAAATTCTGAGGATAACAATGTCTAAAATTGTCAAACAAACTAATAGTAACCATAAAATAGTTCTTTGCTTAAGTGCCCGTTTTTTTTGCAAAAGAGTGTATATATAGTATATATATAGATATATATATAGTATCTGGGTTGCTTCAAGCAATGAAAAATAAACTAATAACAAATAAAATTTAAAATAGCAAAAAGTGTCGTGATAACAAAAAGTGTCGTGACAACAAATTATGTCGCGACAATTTCCGTCTAGCCCCCTTCGTTTTTTCGTTCATATCGCGCGATAAGGAACTTCGTTCCAATAAAAAAGCTTTTTATTTCCTACAAATTAATGAAATGATGATGTGTACGCTTGGGTGCGGCGCAAAGCTATAGACACGTATGCTCAAGTTCTTCTCACACGTCCACGTCGACCCTGTATCTGCCGACACGGATCAGGGGAGAACCTACTTCCTTGCGGAGTGGGTCGTGCGCCCTGGTAATGCTGGAGATCTTTTAACGGGCGCCGCTTTTTACCACCATCCCGGACCTCCAGTAGCTAAGTGAGAAGGGCAATGCCAGGCTGGACACTACCACCAGTCGGGTGTAACCCGCCTATATCCCATGTTCCTATTTTTACCCCCTAGTCACTCAATCCTTCCTCATCCTTCCCAGTATACTCCCGTCTAAGTCCTTTCCTAGCCGAACCGTGGCGGCTTAAATCTACACCATGGGTCGACACAGCCCTGGGGCACTAAATACCCTCAAAAAGGTGTACCGCAACTTGCAAGGGCAAGCAAGCTGCGAGTTAACATCTCCTGTCCGAACAAGAAAAAAATGGCAGCACAACAGGAAAAATTTTTACCCCAGGAGGGTACCACTAGTGGAGAATCCCTCACCGAGCCTAGCTCGGTCTGCCCCGCGTATTCTGGGGGGGGCACTTTGTGCACAAAACCAGGCTCAAGCCTGGATCTATCCAGCCTCGCAGAGGCAATACAAATAGACAATACGTCTAAACCACAGTGGACTGTAGTCGCCCACAAGCGCCCCTGTAAAAAGGGCCGCAGCAAACTGGCTACAGGCACAGACACCAACACACAACTACACCAAACAAAACGTGGACTGCAGGGACTACCGGAACGCAGACGCTCCAACCCGCGCGCGAGAAGGGAAGCCATGCAGTCCACGAACACGAAACCACATCAACAAGGACTGCAAGGATCACTGGAACGCCGACGCATCAACCAGCGCGCGAGAAAGGAAACCATGCAGTCCATACAACCAACCAACACCAACACAGCCACCGCAGCAGCCGGAACGCAGCGCGAACCTGCTCCGTCTACCCTGAAAAAGGATACCTCGGAGCAGGAGGCTGTAACCCACACGGCCATCGCAGCAGCGGAACGGCAGCGCGAACCTGTGCCGGCCACCTCAAAAGAGGTTACCACGGAGCAGGAGGCTGCAAACACACAACCAACGACACACCTGACACCAACCACCAGCCGGCAAAGAGGGAAACGCAGGCCGAAAGGAAAACGCGATCAGTGCGTGGCTCCCACTGAAGACGACCGGACTGACCAAGTTTCTTCGAAGCGTGGTCGTCTGGACGACACCCAGTCTCCCAGGGACGCCAAACGCGCGAAACCCGACGTGAGACCAGGGCGGACGATGTGCTACGCAGATGCGGCTCAGTCGCATCTGAGAGTGGCCATCACCACCGTCCCGCCCAGGGACCTCTCGCAGGCGCAGGCAGAGCAGGTCAGAGTGGATATCGATGATATCATTCTGCAAATTGTAATATCTCCTCCCTCTCTGAGCTCGCAAATTCCATCTTTCCGCGGACGCCCCTACCACACGGAAGGGGCACTTGCGATGTGGTGTGAAGATGCGAACACTCTCAGCTGGCTGGAGAAAACGATAAACACCATCGCCTCACCGATACCGGACACGACTCTGACGGTCATTAAGATGTCGGAGATGAGAAAGAAGCTCAAGGCTGGGCTTCTGATTCACACCCGCATCACCGACGCTGCCACGCTACACAAAATCCTCTGTGCCCAGAACCCCTGGTACAAAGTGGACACGTGGCAATGTTATGACATGACCGTCGATGACAACAAGGCCGACGTGGATTCCAGGGAGAAAGTGGTGCATCTTCTCCTTGGAATCCCCGAAGACCAAAAAGAGGTCATTTTAAAAAGAGACCGCCGTGTTGCCTATTTGACAGGGAGCGGATACATTCGCTTCCTGACAACGGAGGGGGACACGGCCAAAGAACCAGCATGGACGGAAGAGGTTGCAGGGAGGGCGCCGCAACCTCTGAGCCTTCCGCATCCACCCTGGCTCCAGGTCTGATCGAGATGGAGACGGAATCGTCTCTGAGACAAGAGGGACGGACCAGTGACGAAGACGATGTCCTGCGCAGTCCCTAACTTAACAAACATCATCCAAACAAACCTCCAACACAAACAAATAGCGACGGCGACCTTACGAAGAGTGTTGGAGGTCAACAACCAAACAGTCGCCCTTATCCAAGAGCCCTGGATCAGGAAAAACAGGATATGCGGCCTGAATAACATTGGCGGTAAGTTAATGGTAAATACTACTGTCGACAACCCACGAACCTGCATTTTTATGCCGAAAAACTTTCCGGCAACTATGCTTAACCATTTCTGTTCTAGAGATCTCACGGCAGTGAAAACAAACACAGAAAATCAAACTATCCTAGTCTTAGCCTCAGTGTACATGCCTAATGATGATGAAATTCCTGCAAAGGAACTATCAGAACTAGTGCAGCACTGTGACACTCAGAACTGGGAACTCATCATCTCCGCAGATTGCAACGCGCACCATCCGCTGTGGGGAAGTAAGGACTCAAACAAAAGGGGTGAGTCATTAACTGAATACTTATTGAAAACAAATCTCAATATCATGAACAGAGGTACGGAACCCACCTTTGTAAGTTCGAGGTATCAAACTATTACTGGACTGGATGAAGTTTTCCCAGCTCTTCTACAGTGGCATCCCGAAGAGGTAATTAAACATCTAACACCTATCTACAGGGCATGTATAGCTTATAAATACATACCAAAACTGTGGAGAGAGGCAAAAGTAGTCTTCCTACCAAAACCGGGTAGGGAAGACTACACATTAGCCAAATCATTTAGGCCCATCAGTCTCACATCTTTTCTCCTGAAAACACTGGAAAGACTAGTAGACAGACACCTACGGGATGGAGTTCTTAAGAATACTACACTACATCCCCAACAACACGCCTATAGAAAGGGCAGATCAACAGAGTCGGCCCTTCACATGGTGGTACAGAAGATTGAGTCGGCTTTTGCAAATAAACAGTCAACAATGGCGGCCTTCATAGATAAAGAAGGTGCTTTCGATAAAACTATACACAACAGCATAAATCGCGCACTTCAAAAATTTAATGCCGAGCCAGTCATCACAAAATGGATCACTGAGCTGGTCAGTAAAAGGGCGGTTCAGACAGCGGTGAATACTACTATGCCCACAAGGTGGCGTCCTATCACCGCTTCTATGGAACATAGTAGAAGACAGTCTCATTAAGAAATTAAATGATCGAGGATACACTACTATCGGTTATGCGGATGACCTAACAATTCTGATAAGCGGGAGCGCGGAAAATGTGTTGAGTGAGATCATGCGCTCAGCTTTTCAAATTGTAGAAGAATGGTGTGGCGAACAGAAACTGTCAGTAAATCCGAAAAAAACAGAACTCATCCTCTTCACCAACAAAAGGAAGTTACCAGAACTAAAGCTACCAAAATTATTCAACACCAATCTCTCCCTGTCGACTCAAGTAAAATATCTGGGCGTTATTCTTGACAGCAAATTGAACTGGGCGAGTCACATCGAAACAAAGACAAGAAAGGCCTGTATAACTTTTAACCAGTGTAGACGACTAGTTGGTAAAAGATGGGGTCTAAACCCAAAGATCACACTTTGGTTATACACTGCAGTTATCAGACCCTCCATCACCTATGGATCAGTGGTATGGTGGCCCAGAACGCAACTATCCACAGCTAAAATGAAACTCCAGAGTTTACAACGGTTGGCCACAGTAGCAACTACTGGATGCATGAAAACTACTCCATCAGCCGCATTAGAGTATCTCTTGAACTTGAGACCTCTAGATCTGGTCATACAACAGGAAGCGATAGCAGCTGCCCTAAGACTAAGATCAAACGGACTGTGGAAGACAAACATAGAAACAACACACTCAAAAATTCTGCAGGGGATCCTACAGGAAATTCCACTCCTCGAGGCACCCCTGGACAGAACCTCTTGCCAACATGTCTTCGATCGAAATTATAATATCCAACTATCCGCAGAAACAAAAGATAACTCTGGCGTCGGCGAAGTTAGGATATATACAGACGGCTCCAAAACACAAAGGGGTACTGGAGCTGGCGTCTTCTCGAACGACTTAAATATCAATATATCAACCGCCCTAGACAAGCTAAACACAATCTTTCAAGCAGAATGTGTTGGCATAATCAAAGCAGCACAAGCAGTTGCAGCCAGAGATGTGAGAGACTTAAACATCAGAATTGTCTCCGACAGTGCATCCGTGCTTCAAGCCCTGCTAAACAACAAGATGACCTCAGCCCTTATCAAGGAGTGTCATGACAATCTCCAGTCCATTGGAACTACAAATAAAATTACCTTGCAATGGATAAAAGGGCATAGTAACTCAATGGGTAACGACGCTGCGGACGAACTGGCTAAAAGGGGATCGGAAACGATAGTGTGTGGACCGGAACCACTACTACCCCTGCCCCAAAGCCAAACAAATACATGACTGCGCGCCGATACCGAAAGAAAACACAAAACATTATGGAAAAGCATGACAAACATTGAAAAAGTGCAGTTCCGGTAGCACCAAAAAGACTTGCCCGCAATCTGATCAGACTAAAAAGGGACGACCTCAGGAAGGTCATAGGTATCCTGACAGGGCATTGTCTCCTGAACAGGCACCTATTTACTATAGGTGTAACAGACAGCCCTCTGTGCAGGGGATGCATGGAGGCAGAAGAAACGCCGCAGCACGTTCTCATGGAATGTGGAAGTGTGGCAGACCAACGGGCGGACATTCTCCAATCAGCATCACTCCCGGAAGCGTGTAGTAACCTGAAAAGGCTGCTTAGCTTCTGGAACGAATTGGGTTGGCTGGAGTAAGGAGGTGACAGACGTACGTACAATGGCCCAATCAAGAGGCTAAGTGCGGAAATGGCCCGGTAAAACAAACAAACAAACAAACAATGTCACGCTGGCCAGACGGGTTGCTATAAGGTTTGTGTTAAGCTTTCCTTCTCTTTGCAGGGCTGTTTTCCTGAATAATTTGCTCCATTAGTCAGCTCTTACAAGACCCACAGGATGAAAAGGGGTGGTGACATTACATGAAGAATAGCAAAATAATCACAAACTTTTACAAAACAAATACAGATATAGACAGATATTATTACACTATTTGTACGGAAGATGCACTGCATATCGTAGGATCCTTCTAAATACTTAAAAAGAGGAATAATGTTGTAAATTAACAATAACACAGCTTCTCCTCTCCTTGATAAAGTCAATGTTCCCTTAAACTATTAAACTACCCACACTTCGCTTTCTAACCATAAAGTTAAACGAAGATATAAAAAAATCAACAAAAAAACGACTTTAAGAACTGGACCAAATTGAAATTAAAAAAAAGAATCATCAAAATCAGTTCACCCAGTCGAAAGTTATGAGGTAATAACAAACAAAAACAAAACAGTCGATTTGATAACCTCCTCCTATTTTGAAGTCGGTTAATAATAATTAGTAAAAAGTTAAAAAACTATAAGCCGACTTCGTAAAAAACTTGATAAAATGTATATACCTATGTCACCTGGCCATTATTATGAATCTATTGACACCTTATTCACTAATATCGGTTCAGTAGTTTAGGCACTACAGTAGTAAGATACAAACATACATACACTGCTATCTGGTAAGAAATACCTACCTTGGTTTATCAATACACTGATTCATAATATCAATGATTTTGCTGTTGGCGTCGCAGGCCTTCTGTATTGACTCCATGACTACCTTGAGAGGCAGACCAGGTATTTTGACATCAGCTTGGAGGGCCGTTATGCCCTTCTTAGTTCCAGCTATCTTGAAGTCCATATCGCCCATGTGGTCTTCGATACCCTGGAAATTGCATTAAAATATTTATTACAGGTTTTGGGAAGGTTAATAGAGTTGGAATATACTAGCATGTTCTGCGAAGTTCTAGAAATTTCCTTCTTCAACTTGCAAGTTGTTTAGTTTGAGATTTTAAATCTATCTTTTATATAAATAAAAATGAATCATGTAAATTGGATAATTTTTTTTTCGTGTTTCGTGGCCAAGATTCGTATAGAAGAAAATTAAAATAAAAATTGTTAAGAGTTCAATGAATTAGTTTCGGGCGCCAATAAATCTATTAGTAGGAGAGCTGGCACCAATTTTTGGGTAGGTATTTGAGGCAAGCTGAAAACTTGTCAGATACCTCTCCTATTATATCCCAACTCGGGACTGCAGACCTGGCTGGTGAGTAGCGGGGCTAAATCAAACCCCACATTAAAAAATAATTTTTTTTTTTCCCCAAAAATATATTTGAGGCACTACGCAATTTATGTATTACACTGTTGTATATTACATATTTAATGAATACGAAAAAAAATAAGCCAGATAATTTAATCGGGGTTTTAACATTGCCAGACGCGTGCAAAAATATTTTGCAAAAAATTATTAAAAATGTTTTTGAGGCAGCTTGAAATTTTAATAGTGTTATTTATAACTAAAAAATAAGATTCCCAAACAGACAGATCATTTCGGTGGGGCTTTCTACCTGCCAGGTGATCAAACAAATAATGAATTGGTACGAGCCTGTAGTGCTATAGACAAGCTGTAGTGTGAGAGAGAGCGCATAACGACAGCTGTCTTCGTTCTTGCTTGCCGCGTTACTATTGGCTCTGGCGGTGCCACATGACTTACAATAACCCATGAGGTTTCTAGTTAATATTTTGGAGTAAAAAATATAAAATTTTCTGAATTTGTACTAAAAACATTTTGCATAAAAGGGATTGTATTGATTTATGGACGTTAAAGGGACATATTTTTTGTGATTTCTGTTTAATTTAAAAAAAATTGTTATATTGCCAATTATATATTGCAAAATTAATGCCAATTTGAACGTAATAAACTGTTTAAATAATTGATATTTCCGCAGAAACATTTATTTTTTGAAGAGAATTTAAAAAAAAATATTTTTTCAACAATTTTTGTTCCAAAAATTTTTATACAGGATTTATATTATTACTCCTACATTCAAAACTAAAAATTGATTTATTTTCTCTGGCAGTATTCTAAATCAAAATTTATACGGCAATTTAATTTTTTTTTATCTTAAAATTAATAAGGGTTACGTATTAAAAAAAGCAATAATTAAAATAAGTCACGTGACCTCGCCAGAGCCAATAGTAACGCGGCAAGGCTTGTCTATAGCACTACAGGCTCTTACCAATTCATTATTTGTTTGATCACCTGGCAGGTAGAAAGCCCCACCGATATGATCTGTCTTTTTGAGAATCTTATTTTTTAGTTATTAATAACACTCCATTAAAATTTCAAGCTGCCTCAAAAACATTTTTTATAATTTTTTGCAAAATATTTTTGCACGCGTCTGGCAATGTTAAAACCCCGATTAAATTATCTGGCTTATTTTTTTTCGTATTCAATAAGTATTACACTGCAACATATATAAATTGCGCAGTGCCTCAAATATATTTTTGGGCATGGGGAAGAAAAAAAAAAATTTTTAAAAATGTAGGGGTTGATTTAGCCCCGCTACTCACCAGCCAGGTCTGCAGTCCCGAGTTGGGATATAATAGGAGAGGTATCTGACAAGTTTTCAGCTTGCCTCAAATACCTACCCAAAAATTGGTGCCAGCTCTCGGACCATATATTCGACGCTATGTCTATCGATGTAAGGTTAATTTTTCTGTGCCTCAAGAAACCAACGAGAACTTTCGCGATGTTTAACCGTGTCGAGTCTTGTTCTGAAATGATCTTTCTTCGTAACAATATATATAACTGCCTCGGTGGCGCAGTAGTATCGTATGCGACTGCTGTGCTTGAAGTGTCGGGTTCAATTCCCGGTTCAGACCAAATGTTTAAATGATCTGCAAATATTTGTTTCGAAGTTTGGGTGTTTCATTTCAGGTAGACTAGATGGCGTTATGATAGATGTCCGAAATATTTATTATTTTAATGGCGGTACGAAGTTCGCCGGGTGAGATAGTAAAACATAAATATATGACTCACCGACGAATCAGTGAGTATCCTGTAGTCCTCCATTTGTCCCGTGGCGTTGTACCTGGACACGAGCCCTAGGGCCACTCCCGCTGCCGGACTCGCCAGGGGTACTCCCGCGTCCAATAACGCCAGGGAACCACCGCACACTGACGCCATTGAACTTGAACCTGCCACAAAATATTACATAAAAATAGTATATGACTGTGCTTAAGGTCTCGGGTTCGAATCTCGGGTCGAAGAATTGATTTGTAAATATTTATTTCAAATTAAAAAGATATAAGTATTCTAAAAACTTGAAAATCAGATAGAGTTCATAGTGAGCATATTAATCATGGTTCCCGTACCGTTGAACTCGAACACCTCAGCAGTGAGCATGACAGCATAGGGCTGCTGCGGCACGACGGGCAGGAGCCCCCTCTCGGCCAGGGCTCCGTGGCACACTTCGCGGCGGCTCGCCTCTCTCACCCCACTCCCCCCTTGATCCACCTCGCCCGTCGCATACGCAGAGAACTCGTAGTGCAGGAAGAAACTCTTCTCCTTTATACCACTGTAACACAAGTAAATACGTAAAACACGATATTCAGAAAAATAATTTCTACTCACATTTTTTGAAGTGAAAAATTATTTAGGCGCACTTCTTTGAAGTTCCGAACGTTTTCCACGAGCTATATGTAATCTGTGTATATGTGTGTTATTTTTGACTGATATGCGTGCTCATTTCTATCAGCAGTCGCCACAGACTGTCCCGCATTATTTGTTTAATAACTTTATACATCTCACACCCAGCCATGTGATCAGCTATGTGTGTGTGAAAAATGCCGATCAAATTTCGGTCAAAGTGAAAAAATTTACCTCGTGAGCATGCTAAGGGTGTCTTCGTCGTCGAGCGCACTGTCGAAGTCGACAGTATGGGAGCCGAAGGCGACAGAGCACATCACCTGGGTCTCTCCGCTATGGAACAACGAGCTACCGTGTAGTGACGGGAATAGGGACACCTATGGGAGGAAAAATAAAGGTTATTTATAAAGTTCACATGTACGACTCTGACCTAGACTACTGTTTGCCTTATCAACTAGTTCAATTTTCGAATTCAGTTCGCCCTCAAGGTTGCAGAGGTCTGATGCCAATTTTTCCTTGGCAAGACTGATATGGAGGTAAAATTAAACCCCTCTGATATTGTGGTAGCCGAAGGCCGAACACAAATATTATAGATAGGACCAATATCAATATGCACAATAATAATATGGGATTAAAGAAATACTGGATACGGCTAGAATCTATACGATACAATCAAGTTGAAAATGAAATTGTCTAAATAGTATATGTCACACATAACTACAAAACAAACCTCGCAACTAATATTTCTCAAATCGTCTAAATGTCTTCCATCACACCGGGTTTCAGTTTCAAAGATCATATCCCGAAATATCTGCTTCAGATTTGTGTTGAAGCATTCTTGAGTCGACTCTTCTTCTTCTTCTTCTTCTTCTTCATAAATGGCAAACTGTGCCGATGTCGACAATTCTGCCAATGTCAAGTGGGATGGAGATACGTGGGTTTTATGGAAAGAAAAAATAGAGCATAGTAATAATAAAATTGCAACTATCCAAATTTACCAAAGTTAGCAGTTGACTGATTGTGGGGCTTTTGGTGAGGTTAATACACTGAAACATCGTTCGTATGTACACAGGTCAAAGTTTGATATCATTGCATCGGATGAATATCATCAAGGCTTGTAGGAGCTTGGGGGATGAGAAGGTTAGTAGGGATGAAAAATTAATAGGCATGGGAATTTTTAGTTTGGGTAGGTATAACTAAAGGTCTAGGGAAGGGTTATTTTTGCCGCAACTGAAGAAGATGTGGTCCAGATTGCCCTCGTCCAGACCGCATTCGCATAAAGACGTGTCCCGCACCCGAATTTTATTCAGGAAGACAGGGGAGCTACAGTGGCCTATGCGGAGTCTGCATATGGTGGAGATGACAGCTTTGGATACTTTTTTGGATTTAAAAAACCAGGGTTTTGGTGGAATACAGGGCTGGATTGCATAATAATGCCGACCTTTACGTTGTGAGGAGCTATTCCACTCCATCTGCCAGGGTGTTTGAGTCGACTCATCCCGCAGTTGATTCAGAACCGTTTGACGCAGTTCCGAAATGGCGTTGTCCCGTGACATTTTGTCATGAGAAGCATCACTAGAAGAAGAATAAGAAGTATGAGATATATTTGTCTTATAAAAGGATTAGCTGTGTCTGTGTTGCTGTTTTTTTATTCTATAATACATATTTCTTCACATACATACGTGCATATATTTAAACAAATAGATAAATGCAAATTATAGATAAATAAATTAATATTTCGGGCATCTAATACAACGCCATCTAGTCCCAAGCTAAGTCTGGCCTAGGATTTGAAGTTGAGACCTCAAGCACAGCAATTGCATTCACTACCACTGCGTCACCGAGGCAATCGTCATAGATGAATCGAGTTTCTGATTCTTGAAGTTATAGTTGAACGATGAACTATCACTAACACCAAGAGCTTTTAGCAGTCCACTGCTGGGCATAGGCCTCTCCTTAGAAATGAGATGTTGGCCAACTATACTAGGGATGTTACGAGTATTTGCATCCGCATCCGCAAATGCGGAGCTTCCGCATGGATTTGGACATCTGCATCCGCATCTGCATCAGCAAAAATCAATGCGGATTTTCATGCGGATGAGAATGTAATACAAATTGCGACAAGAAAGAAATTGGGCGGGGCCAGCGAATGGCGCGTGCCGTTCGCACGTGGTAATAACCAATTAAAAACCAAACTATTTGAGTATGATAAATACTGACAATATTTTTTTAGTTCTCCTAATGCCAATGTCAAAGGGTCTAAAAGAATAAAAAAAATTTACTGAATCTGCGCGAAGATTTTCTAAGCAATTCCACCAGGCAGTGTTCCTAGTGAACAACTGTTTAGTAGCGTGGGTTTAATTAATGTTCCTCTCCGTACCCGCCTTGCATCAAAAAAGGCGGCAATGTTACTTTTTATTAAGTATTATACTTAAGCTTCTATTTTTAACTTCATTTACTAATACGAACATTTGTTACATAATTAAAAAAATAAGAGCATTATAGTTAATATTAATTTTTAATAATTGTTTTAATTCGATATTCATAAACTGTATTTTTATAGGATTTTTAACATCCACATCTGCATCCGCAGATGTGAGCCTTTAAAAATCCGCATCTGCATCCGCATCCGCGGATGTGAAAAAATCGGCATCCGCAACATCTCTAAACTATACCACGCTGCTTAGACAATGGGTATATTTGCCTTCTCTTTGCAGTGATATTGTTCTGTGTAGTTGGCTCCCTTAGTCACCTCTAACGACACCCATAGGGTACGCAGGAGTACGCAGGAGGCGACACGCTGTTTTCTTAATACATCACCACACAGACTTATTAGGGTTAAGGCCAAGCTTTCGGAATTCATATTTCACACAGAGTTTGTCCTGCGTAGTTTGCTCACTTAGTAGTCTTTTACGACGCTAACGGGTTAAATAGGGGTCGTGACACCCCCATTTTTAATCTGTGACATGGACACGACGACGAATCGATCGACTTTGCGATTCTTAAATTCATAGTCGACGATCTACTGTCGCGTCACAGTTGTAAATATAAAAAATAATAATAAATAAATATTTCGGACATCTAACACACAACGCCATCTAGTCCGAAGCTAAGCAGAGCTTGTGTTATGGGTACTAGAAAACTGATATAAATACTTAATTTTTTTTTTAAATACATACATATTATACATAGAAAACACCCAAACTCCGAAACAAACATTTGCAGATCATATAAACATTTGGTCCGACTCGGGAATCGAACTCGAGACCTCAAGCTAGCTAGCAGTCGCATACGCTATCACTATGCCGCCGAGGCAGTAAAAAAAATATTTTACTTTGAATTTTGTTAGATTGACGGTAGATGTATACCTCAAACGACAAATCGGTGCAATTTAACAGAACAACAAACAAACTCCCATTTATAATAGTAGGACTACATATTTACCTAAGTATTTCCCTGATCTTCATGCTAGACAGCGTGTGGATAGAATCAATAACAGTTTGCGGAGGTGGCTGGGGCAATAAATATTCGTGTTTCTTTCTTCCATGGTCCTTCGCCAGCTTCTCTATACCACGAACTATGAGTTGAGCTTCTTGTGCGCCTGGAATACACAGTTTTCATCAATCTAATGCAATATAAAATAAAACCTTTTCAAATATAACTAATCACAGAGAAAACTTAACATTCATACCTAATTTGATTGCTTTCAGAAGATCTTGTTGCAGTATATCTTGTGCGTGACCTTCTAGCATGACAATGAGTTTCCCCATAGCCGCAGTTACTACTAGATTCAAAGTTGAATGCTCCAGGTCTTTGCGGGTAGGGTTGATTATCACTTCGTTGTCTATTTGACCTAACCTACATACATAAAAAATAATGATATGAATAAAATTTTTAAATGCTAATTAATAATTACAAATAAACCAACCAAGTGCGAGTCAGACTCACGCACCGAGGCTTCCGTACAAAACTGTGGGTATTTATGTTGTAATTAAAAATTTATGGTATTTGCATTTTTTTCTTTAAAATTTGCAGCATAAAGAGCTGTATCTTTTGATTGTGTTGGCTTAGAAGTTTGATATTTTATTTATTTTTCACAGCTCCAAGGGAAAGTAGACCTGAGCATTTGATATGAATTTCAGCTTGATACCTCCACATATTCCTGAGAAAAAGGGTCTTAACAGACAGACCGTGGGAGAGCTATGCTTCGGCATGAATGGGTCGGCTCGACTGGAGTAATACCACGGCCTCGCAGAAAACAGGTGTGAAATAGCGTTTGCGCTGTGTTTCACCGAGTGAGTGAGGATACCGGAGGCCCATACCCCAACCCCTCCCCCCATTCCCTTTCCCATCCCCCAAAGGTCGGCAACGCACTTGTGACGCCTTTGGTGTTGCGAGTGTCCATGGGCGGCGGTAATCGCTTACCATCAGGTGATACGTCTGCTCGTTTGCCCACTATTCAATAAAAAAAAAAAAAGACATGATTTTATAATGGTTACGTTTTTTCCTTTTGTGAAACACTAACAATACTATTGTTACCCTGTAATTTAATTGAAGTTGGTACAGTCGTTTAGACATAAAAGTGTAACAGACAGATAGTTACTTTTGAATTTCTATTAGGGACTATTGTATAATTTTATTTAAGTATTCGCCTCCTGACCTGACTGCTCCTACAGGACCATTCCAGGGTACATCAGACAACGCTAAGGCAGCACTGGCTGCATTAATAGCTATAGTATCTGGAGGATTTATAGCATCAACTGCCATCACATCGCATATTATGTAGGTATCATAGTTGTAGTTCTGTGGCAATAATGGCCTCAGGGAACGGTCAATTAAACGTGACGTGAGAATCTCACGTTCTGTTGGACCTGCAAATAAAAGGTGCATTAGCATTTTTGTTGCCCTTATTTATAACCATTACTTAAATTAGGTTTTAGTTAAAAATAACATGGAACCATTGCTCAAAGTTAAATAATATTCATGAATAAGGGGGTTAATGTTCTTGTAGTAATCAATGGCATTACACGTATGATTCTGATTTTTTATAATATATTTATACTAAGAGAGATATACTCTATTTGTTTACAAGTTAAGGAACTATAAATTACCTAATTCTTTTCTCAGAATGTTAGTTGGTATTGGGTTCTGTCTATAATCCACAGTTAACGGTAGAAATGATGCTTTGCTTTGCTTAGCTCCTGATACAACTATAGATAATATACTTGTATCACCCAGTCTCGCCATACAGGCTCCATCCCCAAACCTTGCATACCGTCCAGTTGACAATTTGAGAACTGTGCTGGAAATGAATAAAATAATTATTAAAATAACATAGATTTACTGCCTAAAAGAGTTTTGAAAACCTGGGACATACTCTAGTTATAGCTTTATCAATAAACTGCTCCAACGACAGGCTCGACAAACTGAATATTTCAAAGTCTAAGCTATTTGAACACACACATCAGCTCTCTAGCTGCTAATGTGTGTGCAAATAACACACTAGCAGGTAGAAAATTAAAATAATAATAGATTTACAACCAACTTAACTCTGATTTGGTATATTCTACTGTCACTTAAAAGATATCCTACTTTTTCAAAAGGGAAGATACCTTTTTGTGCTATAATTTCTCAGGGCGATGTTGCTCACGTCCGTAGGAGTTACCACCTTTTACTAGGCCCACCCTACACGTGTTCCCCGGGTGGTGCTAATCGAGCGACAACGCCGAGTGTTGGGCGGCGGTCAAATAACCTGATCCAGCAGGACTAATCATCTTGCAATTGTGGCGGTAGGAAATGACCTTCACAAACCGTTATCTTATGGTATATTTCGTAGGAACGGTGACCTTGGCTTCATTGCCCGGGGCAAGAGGAAGAACACCTCAATAAAAAATTACCCCTATCCTACGGTGGGAACGTGCCAAGAGGATACCGATAGGTGGCTAGTGGGAAACTAGTCGCTAACGCCAACCTCAGTGTACCGGGCAATCACTGAGAGTAAAGAGCCTTCTCATAGGGATGGGCGTCACCCTATGAGCGACCGTCTAGCGACCCTACTCGTGGGAACAAAAATGATTGAAAATAATGAAAACACCAATCCCCCTCCAACTCAACCAAACCGCAAAGTTTATTTGCAGCAAGTCTTTCATAAAGGCTTATTAGAAACCAGGCCTAGAGCGAACTCCTTTCATGGAACCACAACACCTGTTATTGAACAGTTAGACGAGAAACAGGAATCCGCACCTTGCGACAATTTACATGTGGAGCAATTAGGTACCACAGAACAAACTCCACCGCCTTGGCAGCGTGTGCCTGGAACTAAGAAAAGAAAATTATCAGACTCGCCTCCACAATTAAGCACACAAACACAAAATCGATTCAATGACCTTCCGGTGGACGAATCGGAGCAATCTGCACCAAAGCCACCAAGTAAGCCTCCACCTATTGTGCTCTATGGAATAGATGATGTAAATCAGCTCTCTAAGCTTATAGAAACTGTTATCAATCCATCTAACTTCAGATATAAGATTGTGAATAAAAATCTGCTCCGCGTTATTGTAGATGAGATCGAAGACTATAAAAAAGTAGTGGACTTAATAAGAAAAAAGGGCCTGATTGGACATACATTTTCTAGAAAAGACACAAAATGCCACAGAGTAGTCATAAAAAACTTACACCACACTACTCCCCATGAAACCATTGTCGAAGAAATAGAAAAGACAGGAAACAAAGTCAGGGGTGAAATTATTAACTCTAGATATGGAATTGACAAAATACCTACATCCACATTCTTCGTTAACTTAGAACCAGGACCCTGTAATAAATCAATAAAAGACATCAAGTACATCTACCACCAACGTATAAAAATTGAGGATCCGCGAAAATCCAGAACAATAGTTCAGTGTAAAAGATGTCAGCAATATGGCCACTCGAAAAATAACTGTATGAGGCCCTACAGATGCGTTAAATGCGGCGAAGGGCATAAAACAGCAGAGTGTCCGAAAAAAGACCGCAGCACTCCAGCTAAGTGTGCTCTGTGCTCATGCGACCATCCTGCTAACTACAAAGGCTGTCAAGTCTATAAAGAAATTCTAGCTCGAAAAGTCAACAGGTCGGGACCAGGAACAAGATGGAGTACAGCTAGCATTCATACTACAGACAAAAAACCACAATCTGAACTTAGTATTTTAAAACACAATACTAAATCATTGGAGGCTCACAAAAATCCGGGGAATAGATCATACTCTGAAGTAACCTCCGGTCGCCCTAATGTTGATTCACCACATAGTCCAGAGCTATTACCGCAACAGTCTTCAATAGAAAGAATGCTAATGAAACAATCTGAAAAGATAGATCTACTTCTCCAACAGATAGGAACATTACTGAACCTATTGACAACAGTAATCTCCAAAATGAGCCCATAATGACATCCCTCCGCGTAGCAACCTGGAACATAAATGGTTTGGCACCCAACATATTAGAACTAGAAGAAATTGTGCATAGAAATAAGCTGGACATAGTCCTGATTTCAGAATCACACGCTACAACGAAAAGCTCATTTCGCATAAGAGGCTACAATATCTATGCCACCCCACACCCTGATGGTAGTGCCCACGCCGGCTCAGCAATAGCGATCAAATCTAACATAAAACATTCGCCCATAATGGCTTACTCAACGGTGTTCCTGCAAGCAAACACAATCATAGTGGAGGACCGAGCCGGTCCAATTACTTTCTCCGCTGTATACTGTCCCCCGAGACACAAAGTTACTGAGGAAATGTTCTCACAGTTTTTCCGCTCACTTGGACATCGTTTTATCGCAGGAGGAGACTGGAATGCAAAGCATACATACTGGGGCTCACGATGCACGGTAACCAGAGGCCGAGCATTGAAAAGTGCAGTGGAAAAGAGCAAATTGCAATCCTGGTCAAATGGCAAACCTACCTACTGGCCAACTGATCCGAACAAACTTCCTGATCTTTTGGACTTTTTTATTTCGGGAGGGATAAGCAGCTTGTACGTGAGAATTGAATCAAGCCTGGATGGATCCTCTGATCACACTCCGGTCATTCTTGACATCAGTAGTAGCGTATTAACACGGGAAGAGCCAGAATCATTGTTTAACCAAAGAACTGACTGGGATGGATTCAGAACGTACCTTGAAAATAACCTAAATCTAAACATCCCCCTGAAAACTCCAGAAGACATTGAAAGAGCTTGCAAACATGTCACCAATCAGATTCAGGTGGCTTGTTGGTTGAACACTCCCGATTTGGGGTGTTATCGGAGGATACCGGTCCCGGCTCTCGATATCAAGCTGAAAATCAGCAAGAAGCGCCAGTTAAGACGGATATGGCACCTGTCCCGACATCCTGTGGATAAAAGAAATTTTAATCGTGCCACCAAAGAACTAAAAACTATGCTCAGGGATTCAATAAACACTAAAATGCAGCAAAAAATCTTAATGTTATCCACCACAGACACAGGTAAACACTCTTTGTGGAAGGCCGCAAAGAAGCTGGATGGATCGGAACAGCACAGTCCCTCGATTAGATCACAATCCTCTTTGGCAAGAACGGATGACGAAAAGGCCGAACTCTTTGCTTCTCACTTGGCAAGTATTTTTAGGCCAAACGAAGGACATGGGGATGATCACGAGATCAATAATATACTTGATCAGGATCTGCAAATGAGCTTGCCCATAACTCCAACTTCACCCAAAGAAATTGCCAAGGAAATAGGATGTTTGAACCCAAAGAAGGCCCCTGGGTTTGACCTGATCACTCCTAAGATCCTGAAGGAACTGCCAAAGAAGGCAGTGACATTCCTGGCTATCTTGTTTAACGGTATCTTTAGGACTTGCTGTGTTCCTGAGTTATGGAAAATCTCACAAATAATCTTGATTCACAAACCAGGCAAGCCTGCACATGAAACCTCGTCTTACCGACCAATTAGCCTTACTCCTGTTTTGTCAAAGCTGTGGGAAAGGATTTTCTTAATAAGATTAAAGGTGTTCATGAATGAGTGTGATCTCATTCCGACACATCAGTTTGGATTCAGAGAGTCACACTCAACAATCGAGCAGGTCCACCGCGTGTGCCATGCAATACGCCAGAGTTTTGAGAGGATGGAGTATACCTCCGCGGCCTTCTTGGATGTCCAACAGGCTTTTGATCGTGTCTGGCACAGGGGCTTGCTATGCAAAGTAAAGGAAAAACTTCCTCATTCAGTCTTCCCAATCATAGCCTCTTACTTAACTGGCAGAAAATTCCAGGTGAAACATGGAGATGCACGATCCAGTCTACGCTCAATTGAAGCTGGAGTACCGCAGGGATCTGTCCTCGGACCGGTCTTATATAACATCTACACATATGATCTCCCAACCTCAACAGATGTAATTGTAGCGTCTTATGCCGATGATGTTGCTTATCTTGCTAGCGCTAGGGATCCAGTGTCTGCTAGTAATAAACTCCAAGTTATACTACAAAACATGAATACCTGGCTTCAGAAGTGGCGCATCCGAGCTAGCGCAACAAAGTCAAATCACGTCAGCTTCACCTTGAGAAAAGGCAATTGCCCTGCTGTAACTTTAGGCAATGATACTCTACCACAAAGTGATTGCGCAAAGTACCTTGGTTTCCACCTAGATAAAAGGCTAACCTGGAAGACACACATTAAGCAGAAACGCGATCAGTTGAACCTTAGGTACAGGAACTTACACTGGCTGATGGGTCGAAACTCGGTACTCTCAGTAGATAACAAACTCCTCCTTTACAACTCCTTATTAAAGCCCATATGGACATATGGCATTCAACTGTGGGGTGTGGCCAGCAAGACTAATATAATGTGCCTCCAAAGAGCACAAAATGGCATTCTGAGAGGAATGGTTAACGCTCCCTGGTTCACTCGAAATGAGGAAATTCACGAGTACCTTAATTGCCCTACTGTGATGGAAGAGATTACCATGGGTAAAAAACGTTACGCTGAACGATTAGCCATGCATCCAAATCCGCTGGCTACTGGATTGTTGGACATTTCCAAGAACATCAACAGGCTAAAAAGAGGGCATGTTGTCTCATAGGGTAGCAGTGGTACTGACTCCTGCACCACAAACGCCAATTACTCACCCAACTAAACTGATGATAGTCCAGTTAGGACTGATGGCAGTTCCAAAATACAAAAAAAAAAAAAAAAAAAAAAAAAAAAAAAAAAAAAAAAAAAAAAAAAAAAAAAATTCTCAGATGCAGTGTTTTATTCTTGTGTATTTCCTATCATAATTTATTTTAATCTAGTTCATTAGCATGAGCCGGGAAAAATTTAGTAAGTAGTAAGTAAGTATACATATCTTAATAGAGGTCAATTTACATAAAAGAGGGTAGTTTTAAAAAAAAATATGTAAATCTTTTCAGCAGTGTACTTTTTAATCTTTGCGCATTTATTTAACTTTAACCTAACTTATAGCCGCTGATTATTTGATGAGGATTTAAGTTATAAATATGTGACTTACCCGTTTGAAAATGGAATCTCGATTTCTCCGACGCTAGATTTTGATGAAAACCATCGCCAATTATTGAGTTTTATTCTTGATATAATTAACCGTGTTTGAGACAACATTGTAGTTATTAGACTTTCAATAAGGATCACAGAAGGGCACCTAAAAATATAAAAGTAATAGCTTTATCTCATTTACAGTGTAAAATTTCAGTAACTTTCTAATAAAACAATGCTTTATCTATCCACAATTACTTATAATTCGTACCAATCAACAGTAAACAATAATTGTCTTTAATTCACCACCATCAACCCAAAAAAGCTTCCACAGTCCACACCAAAAACCACGCCGATCCACCTACCTTTCTTTTTTTTGAGTGTACCCTCCACTCTCCGTGTTGCCAGTTGAAAACCTACTAGCTTTCCGATTATAATCGATTTTATTT
The DNA here is from genome assembly GCA_916048165.1 of Spilarctia lutea. Taxonomy (NCBI): domain Eukaryota; kingdom Metazoa; phylum Arthropoda; class Insecta; order Lepidoptera; family Erebidae; genus Spilarctia; species Spilarctia lutea. Next base: position 2,681,969 of record OU696488.1, read on the forward strand.
GAAAAACCTTACACTCGACCGTCCTGGCGACGTGCATGTCCACTGTCCAACATTAAGTTAATTCTTTAAATTTGTACATATTTAACATTATTATGGTTTTAATTATTTATTAAACAGACATTATTAACTTAAACCAACATTTAGAATATCAACGATTATAGTCCGGCCACTCAGAGAATGCGTTTCTGACACTTGTAAATTCGCCATGAGTAGTGATGTACCACGAATAACATTTATAAAATTTGGTAACAGTATTTATAGAATTCATTATGCATAGTTATTCAATTTATATATATTTTATTACATTTCAAACACAATATTAACTAAATTATTGATGGATGAATTAAATTTAATCGTAATTTCTGAATGAAACCAAGGGAAAGAAAATAAAAATACTGTATTTATTGGAAAATATATATTATGAAATACATAGTTTTAAGATTTCAATAATGTCAAATCAAAATTTAATCCGACTCCGATTCGCTTGAGTACTCGCTGTCATCTTCACCAACATGTATTATTATGTTATTGTCAATCATAGTGTCTATACGAATATCGCGGTCAAAGTTACCAAATACATTTTTTTAGTTTTTTCAACCACCTTTATCCAGTCATCTCTTGTGACTTTTTCGCATGCTTCTTTTAAAAACATCTTCATCTTTTTAATGCCCTATGGTGGATAAGTATTATGACGGGCTGCTTCTAGCATTGACATAATTGCGTCAAAGCCACTTCTTTGCAGCCGAACCACCAATTCCTCTTTTCTATTAGGTGCTATATTTATTTGCACCCAATGATAAGGGGCGTTATCCATTATTCTAATTAAAGGCTCTGGAAGGCCAGGTAGCAACACATCCTGGAGCCACTCCTTGAATGCATCCGCAATCATTTTTTCGTGGTAGTCAGTAGTAGTTTTGACTCAAATGCCAATAAACCATTTTCCACAAAACCATACTTCGCACGACCAGCGTGGCATCTTATGAGACGTGCTCTTATACCGATTGGCACTTTTGACTTCGACGCTTGAGTGTCATCTGTCCAAGAACAAGAATGCGCGTGATTGGTGTTCAGCCATGTCTCGTCAATGAAAACGACATTGTCCCAATTATCATTTTTTTTGCTTCTTTTAGAAAAGTAATTCTTTTTAATATTACGTCATTTCTTTCTAAAAGATTTTCCTTTTGTCTGTTTTCTTATATTGAAATCCAATATCTTTTAAAATATTGGATAAAGCAGTTTTTCCTACCCTAAACAAATCAGCTGCTTTCAAGATGCTAGAAGCGTCGATCTATTAAAGTATTCATTCCTGGCATAATAACTATATATATGATTCCTTATTGCATCGGCGTCAAATCTATCTATGTCTGTTATAGGTTTAGTTCTGCGTTTCTTTTTAGGTGTTCTTAAAATATTTTCTTTCATGCCAGATGAGCCGAACTTTTCTTTATTATTAATATTTGTTATCGTCCGTTTGCTTACTCCAAGTGCGTGAGAGATACGCTCTTGTCTTTCCAACTCAAAGTAACTTTGAAGCTTGATTATTAGTTCACGGGTTTCACTTTTCAATGGATGACCGCGTTTCGACATAATTATTAAGCACCAAAAGTACAAAACAGTAAAATTCTAAACAAATTAGCAACAATAACAATCACGAGAAAACCCCCCACAACGAGAAAACTGGAAAACGTAGTCTATGCGCGCAAAACGAAGAGACGACGACCGTTTGTGTATGTCACAAAATGACGGTCCTCACAACGCTATTTTGGGTTGCCATTTTTTTACCAGAAATATAAAAGGATAAAAATAGTTTTCCATTTATTTTTAATTCATCTGACTGATATCACGACAATTATTTTCTTAAGTTTGGTTCAGTCGTACCTATACCGTATTAAAAACTATATTAAATATGTATTAAGTACATTATACACACTCTCAAATAATTTCTCCAATATCCCCAGGAACTTTAATGTCGTTCGTATAAATGCCCAAAGCATTTCGGCACATTTCCCTGAAATAGTGACACATTCTACTGTACGACATCCTTACATACTTTGTAACTCATCTTGTTATACTGTTTTTTTGTGTATTCAATAAAGATAAAAAATAAAATATTATAAAATTAGAACCTTTTATTTAACAATATATCGACCGACAGAATATATTACGATTACAAAAATAATCAGTTACAATAACCTATTATTTTGTCTCATCACTACAAAAACAAACTGTTGACACAACCTAGAAACAGCGCAGTTTGACGTCGTTAGACTTTTAAAAATTATTGTTCTTAAATTAATTAATTAATTAATTGTTAATAAGTTTAGCCCAAAATAAAACGTTTATTGTATATTGGCATGATTATTCAATTTTGAATGTTATTACTCATTATTAAGGTTAATAAAAGATATTTAAAATTTTGCCATAAATTGTACGCCAGTTCAAAGTTACATCGCCCATTGGATCACGACCTGTCAGAAACGCATTCTCTCAGTGGCCAGACTATAACAACTTTATTTAAATATATGAATCAGTATTAAGAAAATATATGAAATGTATCAATCAAGTAACCGATTCAGCCATGTATCCATTTAACCAATAGAATCCGTTTCATCAATATAATCTGTTTAACCAATTTATCCGACTAACCCGTCAACTAATTTGTCCGTTTATCTAACCAAACCTTTTAACAGAATTGGTATCTGTTTATCCTGTCAAGCCACATATTCCGCATTTTCTCACGCTTGACCTGAAACAACATAAAATTAATCAGGTAGCAAATAATAAGTATTCATTTAAATAGTAAGTCAATATCAGCCTTAGTTCAACAGTATTTAATATATATTCAATGTTAGCGCTTCTACATCAGTAGGTACCCAATAAACAAATAAATAATTCACTATTCTGACATATTGTCATCAACATCGTTCATCAATTCCAACTCTATCGATTTCTAGAGAAGCCATATGAATCCATGGTCACATTCTAACTGACGCCACCGTAGTCTTCCGTTTATTTTTCATGCCTTCGAATCCTTCGATCGTTACCACTTTGTACCGGTCGTTGCCCAACACCGTCACCATCCTAAATGGTTCTTCGTCGATAGGCATGAGCGTAGTACTCTTACCATTATACTGAAAGTTCACCTTCGTAATCTTGACTAGATCACCGACATTAAAGGTAAGAGAAGTTCTTCTTCCGTTACGTTACGTTATTCCGTTTTTGAACTTCTTATGCTTTGTCGATTCTACGTTTAACTTCGCCACAGATAGATGACAGCGGAGAGTCATCATTACTTTTCCCGATAATCTCGTTAAGAGACGAATTATACTTATCTACCATTCCTATTCCAAACGGTACCTCTGCCGGAGACCTGCCTATCGTTTTTTGAGCTGTATTATTTAGCCCCCACTGGATCCTCCCTAACTTGTTATCCTAATCTTTTTCATATTTGGGGTTCTGTGCAGTCACTAAGTTTATTTATTTATTTTTTATAGGGGCAAACGAGCAGACGTATCACCTAATGGTGAGCGATTACCGCCGCCCATGGACACCTGAAACTGATGGGGAGAGGGAATGGGGGAGGGGTTGGGTTGGTTCAAGAATAGTCCTGTTCTATCTCTGAACTTGACCATTTGACCTCGGGCTCGCGACTGCATTTAGGACATGCTTTATACCTCATTAAAGACACATTCTTTTAAATGCACTCACTAACCGATGCGGAGCTCTAAAGATGACAAGATGTCTACTAAAACTCCTAACACATTTTGCGTACTTGTATTTCTAAGCGATCTAACGATCTAACAAAAACTTCGTAAACGAGTCTACAGCAGTCAGTATGTGAATATGTCCTCTCTTTGACTTTACAAATGGTCCAAGGTGGTCGATGTGCAAAGTATAAAAAGGCTTTTCAACCTTTTCTGTGGGATGCAATAGCCCTTAGCGTGTGTTAGCGCCACGCTTCGATGCATGCCTCTACGGATTTCTATTTTTTTTAAGCCCAACGTGCACGATATCGTCGTGATTAAGTTTGCACAACTGCCACCTTACACCGTCGGGAACCACCCATCTTAAACATTCTTTGTCACCCCTATTACACCTAAACAATTTATTGTCTTTTAAAACAATTGCTCTTGATATACTCGACCCCTATGGGGTCCAAGTCACTACTGACCCTGTCCCGAATCCTGCGCAGCTCCGAGTCTCCTAACTTTAGCGTAAGTAGCGAATCTTCGTCGCTTATTACAGGAATTATGTATCTTTCTTTTACAGTTATCGAGTTAAGTTGCCTGTAGTCGATACATAGACGAGTGCCGCCATCCTTTTTGCGAACAATAATGATTGGACTAGCGTAGTTAGATACAGACCCTGATTATACCTGCCTGTAACATTTCGTTTACCATACCTTACACTTTTTCACGTTCATGATGCGGGACTACGGAACGCTGACTCTATTAACTCAATTTTCATATTGGTAATGTTTGTGCAACAAATTTGACTAAATGATTCGCAAAACACTCCTTGTGATGACAAAGAAGCTCTAGAAGTTTGACCTTGTCGTTACCTGTTATCGCGTTACCTAAATGTAGGTATTTGGCTCTCATCGAGCTGAGTTGTTGATAAATCTTCAGTCTCCTTTTCCAACTCTAGAGTATTTTTGTGGTCAACAAGTCAGTACACGCTCTGAACATTTTAAGCACGCGAAAATATAAAACTTTCCCGTAACACGCATGGTACCGCGCAAAAAATTACTGATACAAACAGCATTTATAAGTTGTTCGTTCGGTCTCCCCACAATTTTGGTATCCAACATCAGATATCTGAATATATTGTTCCTGTGGCTGCTCTGATGCTTGCAGTCCCATATATTGTATTGTGTGCTACTACCCTGATTCTTTCTAAATATTCTCTAAATATTAGGTAGTTCAGTATCCTAGTCTTTAGAGAATAGGTATACTTAGGTAGGAATTGTAGTTTGCTCGCGTCTTTATATAAAACTACATGGGCCTATTCAGAGTATGATTGACCAACCAGTATAGGCCTCTCTAATAATCGATCGTCTACTAAAGTCAAATTCACTGACCCCAAAGAATGAACCAGACTATTGCCAAACCCTCTCATGTAGTTGGCGTGCGATCATATATTAACCCTAGACGTGAAAAATATGATTGCCTGATAAGTGACACTTCACTACCTAGAAATCAACAAATGCTTCCTGTTGCACGCCATGAATCCTTACTTCTTTTATAAACTTGTCACTTAAATTTGAACTAGAAATACGCCAGTAACCTTTTTATGACACGCCTCGACTTTATTGTCCACTTGATTGCAACGACTACATTTTAATAGAGGCCTGGGACATCTGTAATTCGGGGAGCTTTTCTCTTTACAATTATAGCAGTATAATAGCAGTACAATTAATTTTTGATCCCATTATACTCGTATTATTCTGTCGGCAACTGCGCTACTATTACCATCTCTAAGCAGTAGTTGTGGTGTAAAAAGATCGTTACTATTGCTTATAATAATAATAATATAATAATATCAATTTATTTGCATAAATGTGGTACAAAAGATGGTAAAAAATAAAAATAGGCACGATACACATTTCACCAGTTATAGGCATACAAATATAGTGTTGCAGTCTTTCATACAATAGTTAATTAATTGCTAAATTAACATTAACTATTACTAAAACAATTTTAAAAAAATTAAAAGAATTACGTGTTACATTTTGAAAATATTTACAAAAACTACTTAACAAATTCAATACACACCTACAATGCATTTCTAAAATGATAAGACGGACACGCATTTTTTTGTAGGAATTCCCTGACGGAATAATAACTGTTTTCTACCAACCATTTTCTAAGCACAACATAAAACTTCTTGAGTGGTAGGTCAGTTATACACTTGGGTATTGTGTTATAAATAAGTGGAGCCATATACACGCAATTTCGTCTAAATAGTTCGATTCTGGGTATTGGCATATTTAATGGTAGTTGTGTTGCTTCACGTTTGCTAAAATTAACTTTAGATTCAAAAAGCGAACGGTTATTTTTAACAAATTTTGCAATTTCATATATATAAATACAAGGAACAGTTAAAAGGTTGTGAGCTTTGAAAACAGGTCTACAGGATGAAGTCCATTCCATGTTAAAAATTGCGCGAATACATTTTTTTGGGCTATAAAAACTCTTTCAATTTCAGTAGAATTACCCCAAATGACAATACCATACCGAATTATGGAACAAACATGAGCGTGGTAGACTATCATTGCAGTTGACCTTGATACCTCATTGCTTACTACTTTCAAAGCGAAAACAAATCTGCTAATTTTCATACATATTTCCTCAATATGATTTTTCCACGTGATATGTTCGTCAAGTATTATGCCCAAAAATTTAATTTTAAGAACTTGCTCTATCATTTGCTTTGAGTGTGAAATTTTAAGAGCGATATGGTTACTTTTCGGTGTTTTGAAGTTCAATATTTTAGATTTTCCTAAATTAATCCTTAGTGCGTTACACTCTAACCATGCAATTATCTCATTTAAGGTGGTTTGTATTTCTAATTCGTATGTTTCCTCATTCTTACAATCTATGATGATTGTAGTATCGTCAGCGAATAATATGCATTTTTTTGTCACTGCTTGTGGCAGATCATTTACATAAATAAGGAAAAGAAGAGGACCCAGGATACTTCCCTGTGGGACTCCAAAGTGATTAAGTCGCGGATGTGAGTCATAGTCTACAATACTATTGAGTTTGGCATCATATTTAGTTATTCTAGTTATCTGAGTTCTATTTCCTAGGTAGGATTTAAACCATTCTAAAGCTGGGCCTCTTATGCCGCTTTTATCTAGTTTATCAATGAGAATATTATGCTGAACGAAATCAAAGGCTTTACTTAAGTCGAGAAATAGCGCCGTAGTTTTTATTTTTGCATTAATGTTATTTGAAACTGACTTAAGTAAATTAAATATTGCCAATGAAGTGGATTTATTTTTTCTGAACCCATATTGTTCTGTTGTAAGAACATTGAACTTTTCTAAAAAGGAAACCACTCTCTTATAAACAATTCTCTCAAAAACTTTCGATATAATAGGGAGTAATGCTATGGGCCTGTAATTGTTTTTATCTTTTTTATGTCCTTTTTTGTATAAAGGTTTAACGATAGATATTTTTAATTTGTCTGGAAAACAACCTTTTTCTAGTGACAGATTAACGATATACGAAAGAGGATTAGCAATAACCTGTGATATGTTTTTAAGAAGGTCTGTTGAGATTCCATCGTAACCTGACGATTTTGTTTTTTTTAATGAATTAATAACGTTATAAATTTCTATCGGATTGGTAGGTTCTAAAAATATGCTTTGATTGTTTGTTTTGATATTTAAATTTGTACTGTTTTTTACCTTTATGTCGCTTTCTGTAACATCAATGAAAAAATTGTTGAACATATTAGCAATTTCTGTACCATTTGTGATTGTTATATTATTATCAACAATACTGTCAATGCATTCTTTGGGCTTATCATTACCTATAGTACGTTTAACTATATCCCATGTAGCTCTTCCCTTGTTTTTTGAATTTGCGATGTGCTTAATATTACATAAGGATTGCAGGTTGTGAATACATTTTTTTAACAATTTAGAGTATGCCTTGAACTTTATTTTATTTTCGTTTGTTTTATTTTTATAATAATTAAATCTTAGTTTTCTTTTAGTGTTACAGCTGATTTTAAGCCCCTTCGTTATCCATTTTAATTTACTTTGCGTGTACTTCTTTTTTACCTTTATAATAGGAAAACATAGTTTATAAAATAAAGTGATTGTGTCATGGAAATAATTAAAAGCATTGTTAGTATCAGTACTATCATAAACTTCAAAAAAAGATAGTTTACTTATGTACTCGATAAATTTGTTGACATTGTCCCTACTCATATCTTGCACGGTTCTAAAGCAGTAACTTGGTATAGGTTTTGGGCCATATGCGAATGTAATAGTCTGTGCAGTATTATGATCAGACAAACAGACATTATGAGTTCTACCTATTGCATTTGGGATATTACTAATTATGTTATCTATACACGTATTTATCCTGGTAGGCTCTCTAATGTGATAATCTAAACCATAACTTACAATGAGCTCCTTGAATTTGGTACAATTATTGTCATTGCTAAGAAAGTTAATATTAAAGTCCCCTGCTATTACTAGTTTACATTTCTTGTGTTGTAGTTTTGATAAGGTTTTGTTAAACTGTTCAAAAAATATATTTGTATCTGACGACGGCGTTCTGTATATGCATAATATAATAACTTGTATAGCCTTTATTTCAATTCCACAAATCTCAAAGTGTTTGACTACACTAAATTCTCTAATGTCTTTTAATTCAAAACTTTGTATGTGATTTCTACATAGTATGCATGTTCCTCCTCTACGTTGATTAGGTCGCGAATATATAGCGCTGAGGTAGAAATTATTCAGTTTGAGATATTTTTCTTCACTACTACTGACAAAATGTTCACTGAGACATACGAGATCAATTTTTAATTTAGATTCAACCATTTCATTAATTACCACTTCAATGTCATGTAATTTGTTAAGAGCCCCTGCTATATTTTGATGAAGAAGTGTAAATTGGTTCCCATTAAATTTCTTACTAGTTACGAAAAAACGGTTTTGAGTTGACTGAGGTATTTTGTGAAGTCAATTGAGGTAATTGTACTTCGTCAACTTTTAAGAAATAATATGGAATGGTGCCTTTACGAGGCTGTTTCACTACATCTGTTGTAATTACTGTTGCTGAAGGCAATTTTTTTATAATTGTATTTTTTTGTATATTAAGTTTTGTAACACTGTCCTTTTTTTTTGTTTTGTTATTGTAAGAAAGGAATTTATTATAATATTGAACCGTATTAATTTTATGTGTTAATTGAGTTAATATGCCGTTCAAACTATCTGCTTCAATAAAATTGCAAGTTTCATAAGTGTCTGTCAATAATTTTAGATTGTAGTTAAGTTTGTGCTTAATTAGAAATGCATTGTTTCGAACATTCACAACGAAAATATTACAATTTTTTAACGTTTTGATTGCTGCAGCCATTTCTGCCATAAACTTTATTGGGTTAGAATCATTTCTACCTGTCATAATAATCACATTGTCATTTATGGTCAGATTTTCTGACAGACTTTTACAATGCGATAACACTTCAGCAGCAGTCGCGCCCGGTTTTCTAAAGCCTGATATAGAGTATCTATTAATAATAAATTTATGTTCATCTTGTTTCTTTAACAATCCTTGTACTATATTTTTTCCATCTTCATCCGATAACAGGATTATTCTGCCGCATCCACCATTCTTACTAGTTGCAGCTTGGGGTTCTGTATTTTTCTCAATTATACTACTGGTCTCTGTTAATATATCGGTAGGTATAGAATTTATTTCTTTATATTTAATTTCACCTTTGAGTGTATCATTAGTTGTGTTAATGACATGTGTTTTAGGTGTTTGAGAATAAGAGTTGTCAAAGTTAATTCTTCGGACCGAGGTAATTGCAGTTTGTTTTTTAGAGCGTCTTGTTGTAGATGATAAAGTTGTTGTGTTGGAATTTAAACTTGTAATGTATAGTTTTCTAAATTGCTCGGTTTTTATTCTTTCTTCATCTAAACAGTTTTTTAATGAACCATTTTCTAGACGAAGTGTTTCTATTTTAAGATCCGCATTCAAAATCTCCTTCTTAAGCCTATCGATTGTATTTTTGAGCTCCATAATATCATCCTTTTTTACGGTGGTGGATAAATCCATCATGCTTTTAACGCTTAGGTCTGATGACAAACTGTCTATGGAATCATTTGAGACATGAAAAAAGGAACGTCGCAATTGTTTGTTTCTTATTGTTATATTGCTAAGTGATTCCATGGTTAACATTTAAAAAAAAAAAAAAAATGGTGGAATTAACAAACACTTTCAAAAAATAATAATTGTATTAGTATGAAATGTTTCAATAAAGTAACACCAAATTAATTAGTACAACACTGCAACCATAGTTTGTAAATGCACTTTTTATGCTAAAGAATGAGTTTTTGTTTTTACATCTATACTTGGAACGCAGCACCGACGCGGTAAAACGATTGTTTTGAAATTTTTCATGTAACGGTTGTCATTTTATCACCACATAAGATTCCAAATTATCGGTACTCTAGTTAGATTTATGGAATTTACACATTTACAGTTTAAAGTGTACAGTAAGCTATAGTATAAGTTATTTACTAATCTTACTTGTAAACATTGGAATCACACATAAGTCCGGTCACTGTTTTGTGTTTTTGTAAAAGAATCAGCCGCAATTATCGCTGCTTACGACTTAACTGAAGACTCAGACTTATTGATCGTGTTTGTTTTTCACGTTTAATATCACTTACGAATTTATAAACTTTTATTTTCAAACTTTTTGCACAGATGAAGTAACAGTTTTTTATTTTGTCCATAATGAGATAGTTATTAAAGTTTTTACAAAGATATCATTACACAGTCACTATTGGCACTTAACTATTGTAATTGTGTTACAAAATAGTTTATACACTCACTTTTAGTATTTATTTACATTTTTTGTATATGGACACGATGTTTACCGTGTCGCTAGCGACATCTACCTCCAACATCTACCTCCTCCTTAGCAGGAACCTTAAAAGCAGGTCGGGTTCCTTACAACGTAGAGCTAACGCACTTGATCTCATAGTCCTATCGCTGATACCGTGAATGATGCAGTCGACGGCTGACCTACCCGTTATGTCACCCTGATTTATGTCCGGCCGCTCAGAGAATGCGTTTCTGACACTTGTAAATTCGTCATGCGTAGTGATTATGGAGGGTAGAGACAAGGAGTGTTATCTTATATGGAAGAAAATTGAAAAAAGTGTCCAGCATAAGCTGTAAATAACAGTTCAAAAACCTTCCAGAATGGCGCTGGTGTAGACACAGGTTATGGTATGAATGTAGCAATTGTGAACGAATTGAAGTACGCCGAGTTAAAAAATTTAACATTATTGTCACTACTTGCGTATTACAAAATAATGTAGTAAATATATTTTATTTTCTGAACTATGAATAGTACGTTTATTGATTTTTTATCATTCAATTTTATGAAAAAGTGTGTGTATTGATTTTAAGAAGTTTACTCTGATGCTAATGTGGCGCCACCCTAATTTAATGCATTTCAACGGACACTTTTCATGTACACAGATGATACTCCTGTGTGTGTATTGATTTTAAGAAGTTTACTCTGATGCTAATGTGGCGCCACCCTAATTTAATGCATTTCAACGGACACTTTTCATGTACACAGATGATACTCCTTATCTCTACCCTCCATAGTAGTGATGTACCATGTATAACATAAATAATATTTGGTAACAGTATTTATAGCATTCATTATGCATAATTATTCAATTTATAGATATTTTATTATATTTCAAACACAATATGTATTAACAAAATTGTTGATGGATGAATTAAATTTAATCGTAATTTCTGAATGAAACCAAGGGAAAGAAAATAAAAATACTGTATTTATTGGAAAATATATATTATGAAATACATAGTTTTTGACGTGACAACGTCTTATAAATTGGTTTGCCGGGTGACACTTCAAGAAACTGCGTTACGCTCCGCTCACGTTATGCGCTCACAATGAGAGCGAGTGAGAGGCACGCGTCCCTTCCACTCGGGCATGGTTAGCCCGCCTAAGAGCGAGAGAGACAGACATAAAAAGTGAAAGGCACGCGTCGAATTATATTTAAAACGTTAAAATTAATGTTTTAAATATAATTCTTTGTATAAATAAATGTTTTAAATTGTTACTATTATTTCATCCTTCTTCCTACTATACGAATGAATATTCACATTAAAATTATTTTACCACTCAAAGTCGTTGTCACGTAAAACTTTAGAATTTCAATAATGTCAAATCAAAATTTAATCCAACTCCGATTCGCTTGAGGACTCGCTGTCATCTTCACCAACATGTATTATTATGTTATTGTCAATCATAGTGTCTTTACGAATATCGCGGTCAAAGTTTTCAAATTTTTTTTTTTTAGTTTTTTCAACCACCTTTCTCCAGTCATCTCTTGTGACTTTTTCGCATGCTTCTTTTAAAAGCGTCTTCATCTTTTTTATGCCATATGGTGGAGAAGTATTATGGCGGGCTGCATAACCTTTAATTTGAGCCCAGATTAGCTCTATGGCATTATACTGGCAGTGATATGGAGGAATTCGGAGAACGCTATGACGTACGTACTCCAGAGCCAGCTCATCTATTTCGTATCGAACATTTGCTAGCTTATGGTCGTTGACTAATTTCATCAGCTCTGCTTTTAGCATTGACATATTTACGTCAATGCCAATTCTTTGCAGCCAATCCACCAATTCCTCTTTTCTATTAGCTTGAGTAGGTGCTTTATTTATTTGCACCGAATGATAAGGGGCGTTATCCATTATTATAATTAAAAGCTCTGAAAGGCGAGGTAGCAACACATACTGGAGCCACTCTTTGAATGCAGCCGCATTCATTTCTTCGTGGTAGTCAGTAGTAGTTTTTGACTCAAATGCCAATAAACCATTTTTCACAAAACCATACTTCGCACAACCAGCGTGGCATATTATGAGACGTGCTCCTTTACCGATTGGCACTTTCGACGTCGCTTGAGTGTCATCTGTCCAAGAAAGAGAAAGCGCGTGATTGGTGTTCAGCCATGTCTCGTCAATGAAAACGACATTGTCCCAATTATCAATTTTTTTGCTTTTCTTAGAAAAGTAATTCTTTTTAAAATTACGTTATTTCTTTCTAAAAGAATTATCCTTTTGTCTGTTTTCTTATATTGAAATCCAATATCTTTTAAAATTTTAGATAAAGCAGTTTTTCCTCCCCTAAACAAATCAGCTGCTTTCAAAGATAATAAATAATATATGATTCCTTATTGCATCGGCGTCAAAGCTATCTATGTCTGTTATAGGTTTAGTTTTGCGTTTCTTTTTAGGTGTTCGTAAAATATTTTCTTCCATGCCAGATGAGCCGAACTTTTCTTTATTAATATTTGTTATCGTCCGTTTGCTTACTCCAAGTGCCTGAGAGATACGCTCTTGTACCTGGTCGATAGGAATTAAAGGTCCGCCATTTCGTCTTTCCAACTCAAAGTAGTTTTGAAGCTTGATTATTGGTTCACGGGTTTCACTTTTCAAAGGATGACCGCGTTTCCACATTATTGTTAAGCACCAAAAGTACAAAACAGTAAAATTCTAAACAAATTAGCGCAGAGGTACAAATAAACAACAATAACAATCACGAGAAAAAACACAACGAGAAACACTGGTAAACGTAGTCTATGCGCGCAAGACGGCAAGAGACGACTGTTTGTGTATGTCACAAAATGACGGTATTTTAGGTTGCCATTTTTATCAGAAATATAAAGGGATAAAAATAGTTTTTCATTTATTTTTAATTCATCTGACTGATATCACGACAATTATTTTCTTAAGTTTGGTTTGGTCGTACCTATATCGTATTATAAACTATATTAAATATGTATTAAGTACATTATGCACACTATCGAATAATTTCTCCGATGTCCCCAAGAACTTTAATGTCGTTCATATAAATGCCCAAAGCATTTCGGCACATTTCCCTGAAATACTTTGTAACTCATTTTGTTATACTGTTTATGTGCATTCAATAAAGATAAATAAATAAAATAAAAAATTATATATTATAAAATTAGAACGTTTTATTTAACAATATATCGACCGACAGAATACATTAAGATTACAAAAATATTCAAGTTACAATTACCTATTATTTTGTCTCATCACTACTAAAACAAACGGTTGACATAACCTTGAAACAGCACAGTTTGACGTCCTTAGACTTTTAAAAATTATTGTTCTTATACTCTTTGCGCTTTAGCATGGTGCGGGAGACAGTTGCCGGTACGACGTTGACATCTATCAATACCACATAACTAAGGGATGTGACGTTGTGCAATTCATTTTTATCGCTAACGATACTCGCAGTATAAATCTAGTTCTCTTTAATATTGTTATGAAAATGAGTGTGTTATTTAGTTGTGCAGTGTAACTGTTATTTGTTTGTTGAGTTGGTTGTTATTACCATACCTAAGCATACAAAAATAAACTGTTTTGGGTAGTCAGGCCAGGGAGGTTGTTGTTCGTTAATAATATCTGCCACAGATTCAGATGATGAATTGAGTGACAATTCAGATGTTCCTGACTCTGATATGAGTTTAGACGAATAAAATGTACTTTTTCTTAGCAACCTTTTAAGCAACCCAACCATATAAATGTTGTGTTGTATAACTATAGACCAATTTTAACAATAAAAATTGACCGTTTTTTATTATGAAAAATATCGACTATTCATCGTAGCAGTACATCCCATCACTAAATTCTTCTATGGCGTTACGTCATACACATAACACTGCTTAATTTTTCATCAAATTTGATTTTATTTGTAGATTAGAACATTCTGGTTGGGTTTAATTTAATTTACTACAGTTATTAATGATTTAATATATTACGAATGTGGTACAGCTGAAATACTCAGTCATAAGTTATAAATCGCGGCAACTTTCAAGAGTGAAACGAAGTGTTACTGAAACTGTCACCCGCACCATGCTACAGCGCAAAGAGTATAAATTAATTAATTGTTAATAACTTTAGCCCAAAATAAACCGTTTATTGTAAGTTAGCATGATTATTCAATTTTTAATGTTATTACTCATTATTAAGGTTAATAAAAGATATTAAAAATTTTGCCATACGCCAGGACAAAGTTACATCGCCCATTCGATCACGACCTATCAGAAACGCATTCTCTCAGCGGCCAGACATAGTAACACTAACTTTTCGTAATAGTAGATTTCGATATTAGTTTCGATTCTAAAAATAACGAACTGGAAGTGAGAAGAATACAACAAACTTGGAACAAATATTGGAGTTTAAAGGAAATCTTTAAAAGTGGCCTGCCTATTATCATTAAAACAAAAGTTATGAATTCCAGCCTTCTTCCAGGTCTGACTTATGGCTGCCAAAGAGGTCTGGAGCGCAGCATGATTAAACTAAAGAAATCAGACAAAATACGACACACAATAATAAGATCAAAAACCAAAGCAACAAATGCATTGAAATACGCACAAAAACTTAAATGGAGATGGCTGGCCATGTCGCGAGACTTAAAAGACCGAAGATGGACCAAAAAAGTGACTTTTTGGAATGGACCTCCAGGTAAAAGAAACCGAGGAAGACCACAGACTCGCTGGGACGAGATCAGAAAAGTAGCCAGCCCAAACTGGAAACAGACTGCACAAGACAGAGACAAATGGGCATCACCCAATAATGGGGTTCCTACAAATTATGTTATCTATCTAAAATCTAACCAAGTTAGCTATGTCAATAATAGTAAATAAAATAGTAATAGGTAAATAATATAGAAAATAAATAAAAATAAGTAGGTATTAAGTTCAATTAGTTAAGCGTTTAAATAGTATATAGTGTCAAAACATATATAATAATACTAGTAAATAAAACAGTAAATAGCTACTTATAATAAGAAATAAACAAAATAAGCAGGTATTAATTTTAATTAAGTTAAGCGTTTAAAGAAAAGTAACTGTAAAATTAATTTGTAGGAAATAAAAGGCTTTTTTATTTTTATTTTTATTTATTTATATCACAGTAAAACTAGCTCTTGTCGAGTTTCCGAACGACGCCGGGCGGAGGAGAAATGAGGACCTTCCGTGAGAGGCGCATTTGACCTGACACGGGGTCGCGACCGAAGTACTTCACTTGGATCTCAGACCCCACATCTAGTCCCAACGCCGATGGGTGGGATATCTGAAACAAAGACGGTTTTTTGGTTACAGATTGAAATGTCATCTCTGAGGAAGTCGATTGTTTGAGAGATCAATAGATAACATTCGTAAGTGTGATCGAACTGTACATTTGTAGATTTAGTTTTTACAATAACTTATAGTTTAAAAAAGTAGCCTAAGTTACTCCTTATATCAACAGCTATCTACCAGTAAAAAATCCGTCAAAATCAGTTCAGGCGTTCTACCGATTAGCCGGAACAGACAAACAAAAATTAAAAATATCTTGATGTATGTAATAATGTTCTCCTAGGCGATAACGGCCAGGGCGGCCAGTCTCAACGGAGACCAGCCAACTGCGCAGGAGATAATGAGATATGTACCGTGTACCATATGCATAAAGTAAAAAAGGGGTTATTTTAATATTACAAACTAATACTCCATTTTTAATTATTTGTATAGAAGTATAAATAATTAAAATGGAAATGCAAATTAAATAATTATTTTCGTAATCAATACGGCATTATTTGAGGATGTATACAGCCTATGTAACTAAAACGCTACTTTTTGAGTTGCAGTCGATTCGTAAGTTTGTTTGCCACCCAAGTGATATAAAAAAACCTTTGACACTTGAACGTAATCTCACCTTCCTATGATCCAACTGTGTATTATGTACCAACGCGGGCGTCATGTCCGAGTAGAACGTGACGAGTACACCGAAGTCCTTGACCTCCACGACCTTAGCCTTGTAGATAGCTCCGAACTCAAGTTCAGGAGTCCGTTCAGTGCTGAGCCACGTGGAGATTCGAGCGCGAGCCTCGTCCATGGCGGCTTGTGATGGCGCGAACACGCTGTATTTAGTTTCATCTATGCGAGTTACCTGGAATCATACAGATAGTTTCTAGAATATTGCTATAATGATAACGAATAGTGTGCAAAAAACAATGAACTTTAAGTAAATATGCGTAACGCCGAATATTCGCTATTATAATTAATATTCCTATCCCGGTGGCTTCCTCAATAAAAGGCAGGATACATTAGACCTGGGCTTTACCTTACCTGAGCTCCTTTGCCCATCCTAATTTAGTTGCTTTAACCATCAATACTAAAATAAATACCTCAGTGGCGCAGTGGTAACGTATGGGACTGCTGTGCTTGAGGTCTAAGGTTCGGTTCCCGTCGGACAAAATGTTTGTATGATCTAAATATATATGTAATCATGGAAATGCCTAGTTTGGGTTCAGACGGACGCAGGGGAGCTATGTGTGTGGGAACTCTTAAATAATTAATACCTCCACTCCAGTATCAGCATACAACTTCTTAAGGTTAAAACCCCCGATACCAAACAGCTTGGACCTCTTGTGAACCTCTACTTCCATCTCCTCAATAACAGGCATAATCTCTTTTCGACTCTGTCTGGAAACCAATAAAATAGACCATTTATTAATATAGATAAATTGCCAATAGCATTTAAACATAATATTTATAAGTACAGTGCATTTGTCATGAACATACATACATTAATAATAGGACATACTCTTTATGGAGAGGAGGGTTTGGCCAACTATATCTATATCTATCTAGGGGTGGTGCCATTACATGAAGAATAGCAAAATAATCACAAACTTTTACAAAACAAATACAGATATAGACAGATATTAATACACTATTTGTACGGAAGATGCACTGCATAAAGTAGGATCCTTATAAATACTTAAAAAGAGGAATTACGTTGCAATTAACAATAACACAGCTTCTCTCCTTGATAAAGTCAATGTTCCCCTAAACCACCCACACTTCGCTTTCTAACCATAAAGTTAAACGAAAATATAAAAAATTCAACAAAAAAACGACTTTAAGAACTGGACCAAATTGAAATGGGATCACTCGGGAAGCGTCAGCTTTCAATTAAAAAAAAGAATCATCAAAATCGGTTCACCCAGTCGATAGTTATGAGGTAATAACAAAAAAAATAGTCGAATTGATAATCTCCTATTTTGCCTGACTGCCTCGGTAGCGCAGTGGTAGTGAATGCGACTGCTGTGCTTGTGGTCTCGGGTTCAAATCCTGGGTCGGACCAAATGTTTGTGTAATTTACGAATATTTGTTTCGGAGTTTGGGTGTTTTATATGTATAATATGTATGTATTTACAAAAAAAAGTATATATGTATTCATATCAGTTATATAGTACCTGTAACACAAGCTCTGCTTAACTTGGGACTAGATGGCGTTGTGTGTTAGATGTCCAAAATATTTATTTACTATTTATTTTGAAGTTGGTTAATAATAATTAGTAAAAAGTTCAAAAACTGTAAAACGACTTCGTAAAAAACTTGATAAAATGTATATACCTATGTCACCTGGCCATTATTATGAATCTTTTGACACCTTATTCATTAATATCGGTTCAGTAGTTTAGGCACTACAGTAGTAAGATACAAACATACATACACTGCTATCTGGTAAGAAATACCTACCTTGGTTTATCAATACACTGATTCATAATATCAATGATTTTGCTCTTGGCGTCGCAGGCCTTCTGTATTGACTCCATGACTACCTTGAGAGGCAGACCAGGTATTTTGACATCAGCTTGGAGGGCCGTTATGCCTTTCTTAGTTCCAGCTATCTTGAAGTCCATATCGCCCATGTAGTCTTCGATACCCTGGAAATTGCATTAAAATATTTATTACAGGTTTTGGGAAGGTTAATAGAGTTGGAATATACTAGCATGTGCTGCGAAGTTCTAGAAATTTCCTTCAAGTTGTTTAGTTAGAGATTTTTAATCTATCTTTTATATAAATAAAAATGAATCATGTAAATTGGATAATTTTCTTTTCGTGTTTCGTGGCCAAAATTTTTATAGAAAAAAATAAAAAATGTTAATCAAGTGTTAGAGTTCAATGAATTAGTTTCGGGCGACAATAAATCTATATTCGACGCTATGTATATCGATGTAAGGTTAATTTTTCTGTGCCTCAAGAAACCAACGAGAACTTTCGCGATGTTTAACCGTGTCGAGTCTTGTTCTGAAATGATCTTTCTTCGTAACAATATATTAATTGCCTCGGTGGCGCAGTAGTATCCTATGCGACTGCTGTGCTTGAAGTGTCGGGTTCAATTCCCGGTTCACAGGTAGATTAGATGGCCTTATGATAGATGTCCGAAATATTGGAACGAAGTTCCTTATCGCGCGTTGTGAAAGGGGGCTAGACGGAAAAAATTCATACGAAAAAGTTGTCACGACACATTTTGCTATTTTAAATTATATTTGTTATTAGTTTATTTTTCATTGCTTGATTCACTATTGTTGTTATGGGAACGAAGTTTTAATATTTTTATATTAAGAAAATATTGTTAACATTTTTTAAAGAATTGGTGAAAAACATTTTCAATTTTATACAGGGTGTCTCAAAAGAAATTTTATATTTGTTTAGCTTACTGCGTGAACGCTGCGTACTTGAGGGGTGCGGGGGTTATGTCAATTGGTAGCTTGGCTCTTGGAGATTCAGTCGCTATGGAGCGTTTCTCGGGAGCAGACCGCGCGTTGTGCGTGCGAGAGTTTTACAAGAACGGTGATTCGACAACTGTCGCGCGTAGAAAATTCTGCAGTATTCGAGGTTTTCGCCACTTAAATGATGCGCCAAGCCTTCCTCTCATTCGACATTGGGTTAAAAAGTTTGAAGAGACTGGATCAACGCTGGATAAATCAAAATCCGGGCGACCTAGGTCATCAAGAACGGTAGAAAACGTGGAGAGTGTTAATCAATCTGTACGTGACGACCCGAGCCTTTCAATTCGGAAGCGCGCGAGTGCTTTAAATGTGCATAGATCATCATTACATCGCATTATGCACAAAGATCTAAAGCTGCACCCCTACAAAATTCAATTGGTGCAAGAATTAAAGCCCCAAGATGCCGGTCAGATGCTTAATTTCGTAAATCAGATGATTGAGCGATTTTCAACGTTTCGGATGAAGCTCATTTTCATCTTAATGGCCACGTAAATAAGCAAAACTGCCGCTACTGGAGTTCAGCCAATCCGAAACGCAAACATCAGAAACCCCTACACTCGCCTAAAGTGACCGTATGGGCTGCCAAGTCGGCGCGAGGAATTATCGGCCCTTACTTTTTTGAAGACGAAATGGGGCGTACAGTTACAGTGAATTCAGAGCGTTATGTGGAGATGTTAGACAACTTCTTGGTACCTGAACTGCAAAACTTTCCTGGCTATAACCAAAGAACATGGTTTCAACAGGACGGAGCAACTTCACACACGTCCAATATATCTCTGCCACGTGTTCGTGAAATTTTCTCAGGAAAATTGATCTCCCGGAGAGGTGACATAAATTGGCCTCCACGTAGCCCAGATTTAACCCCTATGGACTTTTTCCTATGGGGTTATCTTAAATCTAAAGTTTACGCCAATAAACCAACTTCACTGGCGCATTTGAAAGAAAATATCCGTCACGAAATGGCAGCCATCCCTCACTCCACCTGTCGAGCAGTCATAAGTAATTTTACTGTTCGATTAAATGAGTGCCAACAACGTGAGGGTTTACATTTAGACGATATTATTTTTAAGAAATGAATTCCCAAAAAGTGTATTTTAACAATAAATAAACATTTTTTCTATGTACCGCTTCCTTTTTTTTTAATCAATCCACTAAATATGAAATTTCTTTTGAGACACCTTGTATATAGCGCCATCTTTTGAATAGAAACTGAACTTACATTTACGTGTTATAGTTGTCGTTGCCAGTAGTTTAATATTAATAATATAGATGTCGCTGTAAATTAATGATGTTTAAAATTCTGTATATCAAATATAAATACAAAATATATCAATAAATAAGTTTAGCAGTGAACTGCGATAGGCTGGTAACGACACTCTTTGCTACAGTAAGCTATTGTAAGCCGTGCGGCGTGCGCATGTTTCTCTGTCTGTCTCTCTATCTCTCTTATAGAAAGCAAGCCAGATATTTTCGTTTCGTCTTTCTATTTCGAACTTCGTTCCATCTGGGTGTCCCTTGACACCTCTCAAGTTTTTTTTTATTATTTTAATGGCGGTACGAAGTTCGGCGGGTGAGATAGTAAAACATAAATATATGACTCACCAACAAATCTGTGAGTATCCTGTAGTCCTCCATTTGTCCCGTGGTGTTGTACCTGGACACGAGCCCTATGGCCACTCCCGCTGCCGGACTCGCCAGGGGTACTCCCGCGTCCAATAACGCCAGGGAACCACCGCACACTGACGCCATTGAACTTGAACCTGCCACAAAATATTAGATAAAAATAGTATACGACTGTGCTTAAGGTCTCGGGTTCGAATCTTAGGTCGATGAATTGATTTGTAAATATTTATTTCAAATTAAAAAGATATATGTATTCTAAAAACTTGAAAATCAGATATATAATTTGAGAGTTCGTAGTGAGCATATTAATCATGGTTCTCGTACCGTTGGACTCGAGCACCTCAGCAGTGAGCCTGATAGCGTAGGGCTGCTGCGGCACGACGGGCAGGAGCCCCTTCTCGGCCAGGGCTCCGTGGCCCGCTTCGCGGCGGCTTCCCCCTCTCCCCCCTTGACCTGCCACCTCGCCCGTCGCGTACGCAGGGAACTCGTAGTGCAAGAAGAAACTCTTCTCCTTTATACCACTGTAACACAAGTAAATACGTAAAACACGATATTCAGAAAAATAATTTCTACTCACATTTTTTGAAGTGACAAAATTCTTTAGGCGCACTTCTTTGAAGTTCCGAACGGTTTCCACGAGCTATATGTATACTGTGTATATGTGTGTTCTTTTTGACTGATATGCGTGCTCATTTCTATCAGCAGTCGCCACAGACTGTCTAGCATTATTTTTTTTATAACTTTATACATCTCACACCCAGCCATGTGATCAGCTATGTGTGTGAGAAAAATGCTGATCAAAGTTCAGTCAAAGTGACAAAATTTACCTCGTGAGCATGGTAAGGGGGTCCATCTTAAGCGCACTGTCGGGGGAGTCGAAGGCGACAATGCACATCACCTGGGTCTGTCCGCGCTGGAACAACGCGCTACCGTGTAGTGGCGGGTATAGGGACACCTATGGGAGGAAAAATTAGGGTTATTTATATAGTTCACATGTACGACTCTGACCTATACTACTGTTTGCCTTATCAACTAGTTCAACTTTCGAATTCAGGAAAAAAAAGAAAGGTTGCAGAGGTCTGATGCCAATTTTTCCTTGGCAAGACTGATATGGAGGTAAAATTAAACCCCACTGATCTTTTTTTTTTTTTTTTATTGAATAGTGGGCAAACGAGCAGACGTATCACCTGATGGTAAGCGATTAACGCCGCCCATGGACACCCGCAACACCAAAGGCGTCACAAGTGCGTTGCCGACCTTTGGGGGATGGGAAAGGGGATGGGGGAGAGGTTGGGGTATGGGCCTCCGGTATCCTCACTCACTCGGTGAAACACAGCGCAAACGCTATTTTACAGCGGTTTTCTGTGAGGCCGTGGTATCACTCCGGTCGAGCCGACCCATTCACGCCGAAGCATAGCTCTCCCGCGGTTGAAATTGAAGATCTTGTGGTAGCCGAAGGCCGAACACAAATATTATAGATAGGACCAATATCAATATGCACAATAGTAATATGGGATTAAAGAAATACTGAATACGGTTAGAATCTATACGATACAATCTCTAATGGCCGGTTCCTATATTTAACAAATCGTCATCGTGTAAAAAATACTATCCGTTTTTCTACAACCGACTACGAGTCGTAAATACCGTTTCACAATTTATTTTCTATACTGCTGTCGACGATCGTCTGTCGGTCGTTCAAATACCGAATCCTCTTCACTCACAGAAGTGCGTTTCGTTATAAACAAAATTAAAATTTTAAATAACTCAAAATTCAATCTCATCATCATCTTCCTACCCTTTTCCCAAATTTATTTGGGGTCGGTGCAATGAGTTTTCTTTTTCCATTCTCCTCTATCACTCGTCAGTTCACTACTAACTCCCTTTCTGGCCATATCTTCTTTTACGCAGCCCATCCATTTTTTCCTTGGTCGTCCTCTACCCCTATACCCGTCAACTTCCATACCCAAAACCTTCCTAACAGTATTTTGCTCATCTCTACGCAAAATCTCCTTATATCAAAATTTCCTCACAATCAGAAATGCCTATCATTACTGTATCTGAATCCAGCCCGAATTTTTCTTTCGCTGCAGCTTCACATCCAACTTAAGGTGCATACGCACTAATAATATTCAGAATCAGACTCTCCCACACCACTTTCACAACTATTATTCTATCGTTTACTCTCTGTACATCCGTCACACACTCTTTTAAAACACTATCCAATGCTACACCCACCCCATTTCTCTTACCATCACTTCCGCAATAATAAAACTTGTAACCCTCACTAATTTCTCTAGCTTTCGTGCCCTTCCATTTGGTTTCCTGCAAGTGTGCCACATTTATACTTCTTCTCTTCAATACATCGGCTAGCTCCCTCGCTCTTCCAGTCATAGTTCCAACATTCCAACTTCCATACCTCAGCCTTACATCTGGGGCTTGCTTCTTACGCTGCATCCGCCCTGATAGATGCAGCAACCCTTGTCCATTTATCCGCGTAGCCGGGTGCTGCTGCCGCGCGTACGCCTTAGCCCTATCGCCCTCATTTCTACTATTTCTCATTTCTCATTGCAAATAGTGGTTTTGGCAACTTGTTTTATAGCCGGCCGCCTGCCTGACGCTAACCCTCCTTGGGAATGTAATCGTTTTTTTTTTTCTTTTAAATATAGGGATTGGGGAAAAAGGTAAAATAAGACAAGGGAAAATGGATAGGGTAAGGAAGTTAGGGTATAGGATACCGCATATCTCGCATGAGAAAACGGGATAGAGACTGCGGTAGCTCGAAGAGGCCGGGGTCGCATACCCGTATGTATGTCCTGTGATTGGGAGATATCACATGGACAGGATTCAATCTATACATACAAATAAATAAAATTGGAGTGTCTGTTTGTAATATTAAAATAACCGCTTTCTACTACATGCATATGAATGTATATACGGTACACATACCAAATATATATTTTTAAAATTTTTGTCTGTCTGTCTGTTTGTTCCGGCTAATTTTAGGAACCACTGGTCCGATTTGAAAAATTCTTTAGGTGTTGGATAGTCCATTTATCGGCTATATATCATCACGCTACTACTAATAGGAGCGGAGCCCAATGAAGAATGTTTCAAAAACGGGGGAAAATTTTCACGCCACGGGCAATATAAGACGCAAACGAGGTTGCGTGAGTCAGCTAGTACTAAATAAATTAGATTTACATACGAATTGATTGTATAGCTTTATAAACTTCTTATAAAGTTTATTAAACTACACGATCGCAGGTATTTATAAGATTTTTTTTTTGCCCGGTACTAAACACAATACAATGTTTACACATATTAAGAACGGAACGTTATGCGTTGGTCAGTCAGCGACGCTTCATTTGCCGCCAAAAATACATCACATCACAATACATTAAATCTTGGATAAGTGACAGGTGTTTTGGGCTCCACATGTAGTGGATTTGATGTTCCATTTTGTGGTGATGGAGTAGGTGGTGATGGTAGTGAAGTTATAGAAACAGAATTTGTCAATGTTGGTGATGTTATTGAAATTAACTCAGAAGATCCCAGAGTGAACATCGTCAATAACACACCTTTGCCTCCAAGTACAAGTAGATATCCTTTCTATTCCTTATTTGCTTCTATGTAATATATTTTATCATATACCTAATACACATTGTAAATTGTTGTTTTACATTTAAGTGAAAAAAAGGAAAATAGACTTCAGTCCTCAGGCAGGGGCTTCGGCAGATTGGAGGCTTTGAACAAGGAAAAAAAATACATTTATGGAATGACCTCCATGTCTAAGGTCCTGCAAAGCAAAGGTAAAATCACTAGCGATTAAAGTTTACATTAAATTTATTTATTATCAGCATTTAATATTTTCAGCTGTTCTATAAAAATATAGTTTGTATCTTTGATTTTTTTATAACTAAATCTAATCTAAGCTTTTTTATTTCAGCTAAAAAGTTGAAAAATAACCAGGACGATGGAGGGCTGGAACGCAATTTAGCTATTGCCAATTATTACAACAAAAAAGCTGAAAAACTAGATTTAGAAAATTAAAATGCTAAAAGGTCAGTTAATAAGGAAAATAATTGTAATAGTAATAACTAATTAGTATAGGTGTCTGGTATATTATTAAGTATTGTATATTAGGGTTAAGTTGCTTGTGCCATATTAGGTTATCTTTTCATGATTGTATAATAAAAACATTGTTTAAAAAGTAGATCATTTTATTTATTTTCTATAAAATTTTTCATTAACAACTAATTTCAGGTCGCAGCCAATTTTTGTCCCTACTCTTGATAATATTGTGCTCATCCATTAGTGTAAACTGAAAATAAATAGTTTGATGTAATAACAGAAAATAAGATCACAGGAAATGGCCTCATTGCCATTACCGATAATGAGTATAAGTAATACTTACTTATTAAAATATTCTGCAAATAATGTTTCTCTTTCCACAATATTATTAAATTCTTCAACATTATTATTGGCTACGGGCACTGCCTCTGTATCAGGAATTTCCACCTCTGGTGGTACATCTGCCAGTCTTTGAACGACAAATATTGTGGAGTACTGCTGTAGCTATTATTATAGCATGAGCTCGTAAGAGACTCAAACGTAAAGTCAAAGCCACAACAGGAAATCGCCGTTTCCAAACTCCAAAACACCTAAAACTAAATAAAAACCTATAGTAGTACTTACTGAAGTTCAATAATTGAGTTATAAGTTACTAGCTGACCCACGCAACCTCGTTTGCGTCTTATATAGGCCGTAGCCTGAAAATTTTCGCAAAATAAGTAACTTTTCTGGTTGAATTTTACACCTTGTGTCCGAAAAACCCAAATATCTTACGGAACCCTATTTTTTCCAAAATAAAATATAGCCTATGTTACTCGTGGATAATGTAGCTTTCGAATGGTGAAAGAATTTTTAAAATCGGTCCAGTAGTTTTTGAGCCTATTCATTACAAACGTACAAAAATAGGTACAAATCTTTCCTCTTTATAATATTAGTATAGATAAACAGTGACATACAAACACAATCAATTATTCTAAATAAAATTGTTTTGCCTCAAACTCATAAAATAAATAGGTACCTTTCAATTTAGTGTCCGACCGAAAGTTCGGTTTCGGTTTCGGCCGAGTTTCGGCCAAAAGTCAAGTTTCGGCGGCAGTTTCAGTTTCGGCCAAAATTGGCCGAAACTTTTGCCGAAACCGAACTGATTTCGAAAGTATTAATTAGTAAGATTTCTAAATATCAATACTTAGTATTTAATGAAACTGTAACAATTAGTGATATGATTATTGATAACTGATGAACATTTTGCTATGACAACTTAATTATAAAATTATTAAAAATATTATTAACATTTTTTTATGTTATGTTAAATAAATAATTACAACAAACTTAATATAGGTCTTTACCTATGAAATTGCCGTTTTGTATGCAATAAGTGAAAGTACTTATTTTTTCAAACTTTTTTATTTCTGTTATTCGAAGTAATCACCCATGCAATCGACACATCTTTGCCAACGCATTGGCAGTTTATTGATGCCCTTCTTGTAAAAATCAGTTGGACGGGAGGCAACAAACTCTTCAAAGGCATTTTGTACTGCCTCTCGGGAATTGAATTTTTTATCCACTAAAAAGTTGTCTGAATTTTGGAAAAAGTAATAGTCGGAAGGTGCAAGGTCTGGTGAGTATGGCGGATGAGGGAGAGCTTCCAAACCCAGCTCTTGCAGCTTGGAGACTGTCTGTTGCGCAGTATGGGGTCGCGCGTTGTCGTAAAGGAGCAGTGGGGACGACCGATTGACCAAAGCTGGTTGCAGATGTGCAAGCTTCTCCATCATTCTCTCCAGTTCTTCACAGTACACATCTGCATTAATGCTCATGCCGTTTTGTAAAAAGCTGTGGTGAATCACACCCGCACTAGACCACCAAACAGTGACCATCACCTTTTTAGGGGTCATTTTTTCGCACGTAATTATTCGTTTCAAAATTCCTTCATTTCTTTGCCTGTTGAGCAGCGAAAGGCAGGTCTCGACGCGTACGTTGCGCTGGCGATCGTTAAGGTCGTGGGGCACCCATCTATCAAGCTTTTTTACCTTGCCAATTTGTCGCAAATGGATCAATATTGTTTTGATGCTTACATTAAAAGCTGCTGCTAGCTCAGCTGTAGATTGAGTTTCGTCAGCTTCCACAATCGCCTTTAATTCATTATTGTTAACCAAAGTCTCCGGACGACCACGAGCTTCATTTTTCAAGTCAAAATTTCCAGGACGGAACCGGGAAAACCAATAAAGGGTTGTGCGTTCGTTTGTACAGTTCTCTCCGTAAACGTTTTTGATGTTACGTGCCGTTTGTGTCGCGTTGGTGCCACGACGGAACTCATATTCCATAATTACACGAATTTTTAAAGTATCCATTATGACGAAAAATGTTCAAATGTAATGAAAATACAACGCTAATCAAAAAACAAAAGACTGAGTTTGTAAATAGAATGTCATGGTTTTAAAACAAAATTAATTTGAATTTAGAATACAGAGCCATTACAAACTTTTTTTTATTTGAAATGACCAGTACTGAAGAAACGCAATTTCATAGGTAAAGACCTATTATACTGTGTTTCCATTTCATGTCCTAATTAATGCAGCAGAATAATGGGTAAAATGCACCAAATTTCAGTATTTTAAGGAATTTTATACTTGACCACGTGAGTTTCGGTTTCGGCCGAAACTGAAGCCACGGCCGAATATTCGGTTTCGGTTTCGGTTTCGGCCGGAAAACCTGTTTCGGTCGGACTCTACTTTCAATGCAATATCTTGCTCGGAAATGTGCTTCATTGTACAATATTTGTCCCTGTGTTTGCGGGTTTAGTGTGGTAAAAGGTAAGGCTTCAGTGCATATGCATTATCTCCTAACAATAAGGAAGGAATATTTGGAAACAAATGGTTGCTATAGGTCGACCGTTTAACTGAGTCCCTGCGCAGTGACAGGGGCGCAAGGGTATGACGACAAAGGGGACTGAGACAGGTGCGGGCGGCGGGCGAATTTTTGTATCTCACTAAGCGCCCCCGCCGCCCGCACCTGTCTCATTCCCCTTCGTCGTCATACCCCCGCGTCCCTGTTACCGCGCAGGCGAGGATTCAGATAAACGGTCGGCCTATAGCAACCATTTGTTTCCACTTATTAATATTCCACTTTCGCATTGAGCTGAAAAATGAAATTTTAAGTGAAATCAGTAAAATATGTAAATAAGTTAGAACTTACAGATAATTAGTTACAAGACTTTACCACGTAATTCTGAACAGTTGAATATAGAGGCATCGTGAGCTGAACCTAGCCAAAGTGCCACTACATTAATGAAAATGAGATTGGCATTACATACTGCTTGCACATTCAGGGAGAAATAACATTTTCGGTTTCGGAATTGTTCTCCAGTCTGAAAACCTAAAAGAAAGAGTGTTAAGAAAAGGCTATTAATGATTAAAGTAATAAACTAGGGAGTAATTATTTACTTAATTTCATGCAGACTTACACGGTGATTGTATTCTGATATGTGTTCCATCAAGTGCACCAAGAACTCGTGGAAACCTAGGTATATTATAAAAGTCTTGTTCTGTGTCAGTTTGCATGTAAATATATTTGCTATACAGTTTAGCAATAGCATAACTAATATCACGAACAATGCGACAAGCTGACGTTTTCGACTCACCCACAAAGTCTGCCACTGATAACAGCATTGTTCCTAAAGCATATAATCTTAACGTCAACAACAGCTGATGTAGAGGAGATATCCCATGATTCCTGAAATAACAATAATTTATTTCACACACGATGAATTTTAAGGTTAGATTTTGAGGGCAAACAAGATACTAACCTGTGTCCTGTTACTCTTATGTGTGGATAAATTTCAAGAAGTAATTCTTCCACAGATCCTTTACCGAGTCAAAATCTCAATTGAAATTCGTACAAATCCAGAGGCGTTAAATAATCCACTTGTTTTTTATATACTTTATCACGTCTATTATCATCTTCTGTCTCACTGGAGTCCGATAAAATATGTAACACTTCTCTATCATATCTGAACTCGACATTTCAGTATTAAAATACAGCGAAAACGGTGAAATTGAAACTTTAACCAACCGAAATCGGCAGGTGGCCGAATGACATACGACTAGTAATCTTGACAGTCTACTGACGTTTGACGACTACACATAACCACAAAACAAACCTCGCAACTAATATTTCTCAAATCGTCTAAATGTCTTCCATCACACCGGGTTTCAGTTTCAAAGATCATATCCCGAAATATCTGCTTCAGATTTGTGTTGAAGCATTCTTGTAGGTCAACAGCTTGAGTCGACTCATCCCGCAGTTGATTCAGAACCGTTTGACGCAGTTCCGAAATGGCGTTGTCCCGTGACATTTTGTCATGAGAAGCATCACTAGAAGAAGAATAAGAAGTATGAGATATAATTTGTCTTATAAAAAGATTAGCTGTCTGTGTTGCTGTTTTTTTATTCTATAATACATATTTCTTCACAATCACATAAATACGTGCATATATTTAAACACACAGATAAATGCAAATTATAAATAAATAAATAAATATTTCGGGCATCTAACACAACATCTAGTACCAAGCTAAGTCTGGCCTAGGATTTGAACCTGAGACCTCAAGCACAGCAATTGCATTCACTACCACTGCATCACCGAGGCAGTCGTCATAGATGAATCGAGATTTTGATGAAGTTATAGTTGAATGATGAACTATCATTAACACCAAGAGCTTTTAGCAGTCCACTGCTGGACATAGGCCTCTCCTTAGAAATGAGATTTTGGCCAACTATACCACGCTGGCCAGACGTTTGGTATATTTGTCTTCTCTTTGCAGTGATATTGTTCTGTGTAGTTGGCTCCCTTAGTCACCTCTAACGACACCCATAGGATACGCAGGAGTGGCGACACGCTGTATTCTTAATACATCACCACACAGACTTATTAGGGTTAAGGTCAAGCTTCCAGAATTCATATTTCACACAGAGTTTGTCCTGCGTAGTTTGCTCACTTAGTAGTCTTTTACGACGCTAACGGGTTAAATAGGGGTCGTGACACCCCCATTTTTAATCTGTGACATGGACACGACGACGAATCGATCGACTTTGCGATTCTTAAAGTCGTAGTCGACGATCTACTGTCGCGTCACAGTTGTAAATATAAAAAAATATTTTACTTTTAATATTTTTAGATTGACGGTAGATGTATACCTCGAACGACAAATGGGTGTGATTTAACAGAAAAACAAACAAACTCCCATTTATAATAGTAGGACTACATATATACCTAAGTATTTCCCTGATCTTCATGCTAGACAGCGTGTGGATAGAATCAATAACAGTTTGCGGAGGTGGCTGGGGCAATAAATACTCGCGTTTCTTTCTTCCATGGTCCTTCGCCAGCTTCTCTATACCACGAACTATGAGTTGAGCTTCTTTTGCGCCTGGAATACAGTTTTCATCAATCTAATGCAATATAAAATAAAACTTTTTCAAATATAACTAATCACAGAGAAAACTTAACATTCATACCTAATTTGATTGCTTTCAGAAGATCTTGTTGCAGTATATCTTGTGCGTGACCTTCTAGCATGACGATGAGTTTCCCCATAGCCGCAGTTACTACTAGATTCAAAGTTGAATGCTCCAGGTCTTTGCGGGTAGGGTTGATTATCACTTCGTTGTCTATTTGACCTAACCTACATACAGAAAAAATATTGATATGAATAAAATTTTTAAATGCCAATTAATAATTACAAAAAAACCAGCCAAGTGCGAGTCAGACTCACGCACCGAGGGTTCCGTACAAAACTGTAGGTATTTAGCATGTAATTAAAAATTTATAGTACGAGTATTTGCATTTTAGCTGTATCTTTTGAATGCGTTGGCTTAGAAGTTTGATATTTTCACAGCTCCAAGGGAAAGTAGGCCTGAGCATTTGATATTAATTTCAGCTTGATACTCGACAGACAGACTGACAAGAAACTGATTCTATAACGGTTACGTTTTTTCCTTTTGTGAAACACTAACAATACTATTGTTACCCTGTAATTTAATTGAAGTTGGTACAGTCGTTTAGACATAAAAGTGTAACAGACAGATAGTTACTTTTGAATTTCTATTAGGGACTATTGTATAATTTTATTTAAGTATTCGCCTCCTGACCTGACTGCTCCTACAGGACCATTCCAGGGTACATCAGACAATGCTAAGGCAGCACTGGCAGCATTAATAGCTATAGTCTCTGGAGGACTTGCAGCATCAACTGCCACCATGTTGCATGTTATGTGGGTATCATAGTTGTAGTTCTGTGGAAATAATGGCCTCAGGGAACGGTCAATTAAACGTGACGTGAGAATTTCACGTTCTGTTGCACCTGCAAATAAAAGGTGCATTAGCATTTTTGTTGCCCTTATTCATAATATAACCATTACTTAAATTAGGTTTTAGTTAAAAATAACATGGAACCATTGCTCAAAGTTAAATAATATTCATGAATAAGGGGGTTAATGTTCTTGTCAATGGTATTACGAGTATGATTCGGATTTTTTATAATATATTTATACTAAGAGAGATATACTCTATTTGTTTACAAGTTAAGAAACTATAAATTACCTAATTCTTTTCTCAGAATGTTAGTTGGTATTCGGCCTGCTGCAGCTGCCTTCTGTTTATAATCCACAACTAACGGTAGAAATGATGCTGTGCTTTGCTTAGCTTTTGATACAACTGTAGATAATATACTGGTATCACCCAGTCTCGCCATACAGGCTCCATCCGCAAACCTTGCATGGCGTCCAGTTGACAATTTGAGAACTGTGCTGGAAATGAATAAAATAATTATTAAAATAACATAGATTTACTGCCTAAAAGAGTTTTTTCAAAACTCTTTTAAGCAGGACATACTCAAGTTATAGCTTTATCAATAAACTGCTCCAACGACGGGCTCGACAAACAATATCTCAAAGTCTAAGCTATTTGAACACACACATCAGCTCTCTAGCTGCTAATGTGTGTGCAAATAACACACTAGCAGCTAAAGAATTCAAATAATAATAGATTTATTTTGCGCATTTATTTACCTTTAACCTAACTTATAGCCGCTGATTATTTGATGAGGATTTAGGTTATAAATATGTGACTTACCCGTTTGCAAATGGAATCTCGATATCTCCGACGCTAGATTTTGATGAAAACCATCGCCAATATATCCTATTGAGTTTTATTCTTGATATAATTAACCGTTTTTTAGACAACATTGTATGTAGTTATTAGACCTTCACTAAGGGTCACAGAAGGGCACCTAAAAAGTATAAAAGTAATAGCTTTATCTCATTTACAGTGTAAAATTTCAGAAACTTTCCAATAAAGCAATGGTTTATATATCCACAATTATATAGAATTCGTACCAATTAACAGTAAACAATAATTATCTTTATAATTCACCATCTTCAACCCAAAAGGCAATAACCACCCCGATCTACCTTCTTTTTTTTTCAGTGTTCCCTAAGGATGTAAAAAATAATCGTATTTATTTAAATCGATTAATATTTTGTTTTGGATTGACTGTTAAAATCGATTTTCAAAGTGATATTAATCAAGTTTTTACAAATCGATTATATAAATTACGTGTTAAAATCAATTTTTGTAAACAGTGCCATTTATGGTGACGGATGAAAAAAACTTCATGTTTCAATTTTATAAACAGCTGCATCTATACGGCGGATAAACAATTCGAAAGCAATAATTCTTACAAGCTGATTAAATAAAAAACGGCACCATCTGTATGTAGGTATGTATTCGTGTAATATATTTTCAGAGTACTGAGTGACATCAAAATAGTCGTTGATAAAATAAATGTTAGACATTTTTATAACATAAATAAAACAATTGAAATAATAACTTTGAAAAATAATCTATCGGATGGAGCAGAAGTGGCCATTACAGAGAGATGCTTTAGACCTAATTCGGTTAGCTTAAGAAAAGTCCCTTCGGAGCTCTTCCAGACATTGAGAGGGTCTACCATAAGATCCGATAGCGGTGCGCAACGTATAGGTCCAATTTGATATTTTTGACCACTGACGGGTCAGATGTCAAGGCCATTATTTTTTTATGATGTAGCTGCCATATAATATATCTTGTCCGTCAACCGTAGCTTTTGGTAAAACAACTGATTCAGAACTAGCCGCTCCCGAATTATCATCATTTTTAATTTTAATAATTAAATACTTAAAACGATAATTAAAAACTAAACGACTAAGTTGTGGTCTCAAAAATAATTAACGCCTCTGGTGTTACGGGTGTCCATGGGTGCCGGTAATCGCTTACCATCAGGCGATACGTCTACACGTTTGCCCCCTATATAATACAAAAAAAAATTAAAAAAATAATAATATGAAAAGCAGGTGAATTTTTAAATATTAGAAAAAATCACAAAAGTAACATTTCATTGATTCTTTTCCAAAAATCTGACATCCCTAGTTCCCTCCGCTCTCCGTGTTGCCAGTTGAAAACCTACTAGCTATCCGATTACAATCGATGTTATTTGAAAAACTTTACATAGCTTTCCGATTATAATCGATTTTATTTGAAAAACCTTACACTCGACCGTCCTGACGACGTGCATGTCCTCATGCACCTTACACTCGGCAAAAGAGGCATATAGCAAAACATATTTTTTTTATATAAATTCAAATTCAATCAATATGCTTCGGCATGAATGGGTCGGCTTGACCGGAGTGATACCACGGCCTCACAGACCGGTGTGATACCACGGCCTCACAGACAAGTGTGAAATAGCGTTTGCGCTGTGTTTCACCGAGTGAGTGAGGATACCGGAGAACGGTATTTAATATATATTCAATGTTAGGTACATCAGTACCCAATAAACAAATAAATAATTCACTATTCTGACATTTTGTCATCAACATCGTTCACCATTCCTACTTTATCGATTTCTAGGTCACATTCTAACTGACGCGACCGTAGTCTTCCGTTTATTTTTCATGCCTTCGAATCCTTTGATCGTTACCACTTTATACCGGTCGTTGCCCAACGCCATCACCACCCTAAATGATCCTTCGTCGGTAGGCATGAGCTTAGTACTCTTACCATTATACTGAAAGTTCACCTTCGTAATCTTGCATGATCACCGACATTAAAGGTAAGAGAAGTTCGTCTTCCGTTACGTTACGTTATTCCGTTTTTGAACTACTTGTGCTTTATCGATTTTACGTTTAACTTCGCCACAGATAGACGACAGCGGAGAGCCATCATTAGTTTTCCCGATAATCTCGTTAAGAGACGAGTTATACTTATCTACCATTCCTGTTCCAAACGGTACCTCTGCCGGAGACCTGCCTATCGTCTTTTGAGCTGTATTATTTAGCCCCCACTGGATCCTCCCTTACTTGTTATCCTAATCTTTTTCATTTTCTTTGGGGTTCTGTGCAGTCACTAAGTCAAGAATAGTCCTGTTCAATCTCTCAACTTGTCCATTTGACCATGGGCTCGCGACTGCATTTAGGACATGCTTTATACCTCATTAAAGACACATTCTTTTAAATGCACTCACTAACCGATACGGAGCTCTAAAGATGACAAGATGTCTGCTAAAACTCTTAACACATTTTGCGTAGGTACTTGTAGTTCTAAGCGATCTAACGATCTAACAAAAATTTCGTAAGCGAGTCTACAGCAGTCAGTATGTGAATATGTCCTCTCTTTGACTTTACAAAGGGTCCAAGGTGGTCGATGTGCAAAGTATAAAAAGGCTTTTCAACCTTTTCTGTGGGATGCAATAGCTCTTAGCGTGTGTTAGCGCCACGCTTCGCGTATGCGCAATCGATGCTTGCCTCTACGTACCTACTTCTATTTTTTTTTAACCCAACGTGCCCGATATCATCGTGATTATGTTTGCACAACTGCCACCTTACACCCTCGGGAACTACACATCTTAAACATTCTTTGTCACCCCTATTACACCTAAACCTTTTTTTTAAATTTATTGTCTTTTAAGACAGTTGCTCTTGATATACTCGACTCCTATGGGATCCAAGTCACTACTGACCCTGTCCCGAATCCTGCGCAGCTCCGAGTCTCCTAACTTAAGCGTAAGTAGCGAATCTTCGTCACTTATTACAG
This sequence comes from Spilarctia lutea, assembly GCA_916048165.1. NCBI lineage: Eukaryota > Metazoa > Arthropoda > Insecta > Lepidoptera > Erebidae > Spilarctia > Spilarctia lutea. Next base: position 2,717,188 of record OU696488.1, read on the forward strand.
AAATTAGGTATCTTTCTTTTACAGTTATCGAGTTAAGTTGCCTGTAGTCGATACATAGACGAGTGCTGCCATCCATTTTGCGAACAATAATGATTGGGCTAGCGTAGTTAGATACAGACCCTAATTTACATTAAAATTCGACTGCTCGGTTGGCCTAGTGGTTTAAACGTTCACTACTGCGCCAAGTGCCGTGGGTTCAAATCCCACGTGGGACATCACTTTGTGTGATCCACAAAATGTTGTCCTGAGTCTGGGTGTTATTTGTGTCCGTTCCATGTATGTTTGTAAAGTCCCCCGCGACACTGGATGTATATTCCTAATGCGGGAGTTGTCTTTTTAAAAAAAAAAAAAAAAAAATTATACCTGTCTGTAACATTTACGGGGGCTACGGGACACGAGATTTTAAAACTTCATGCAAACATATTACTCAAAGCGGACTTAATGCCACAGCCATTTTCTTCCAGACAAACTTATGGGTGTTGCGAAGCAACTTTGTGGTAAGTGTATATTCCGGCAAGAAAGACGAGGTACTAAATCAAACTATTTAAAAACATAATAAATCCTATAGATAATACAATATAATTTACGAATTTAATTATAGAGAAAAATCTGAAACACTGCATCAATGTCTAGCGGGGGGTTCCCGTTAAAATAGCGGTCAGCCGGCGGCTTCGTACCATCCGAGTCGCCACCAGCAGAGGGGATCAATATTTAAAATAAAACAAATATAAAATTTAAATAGTAAATACATTTTTTTATATTGTTTACAATCTGACCCTGCGAACTTCGTACCGCCATATCTAAATTTCCTAAACACTTGTTTTAGTATATATGTACGCCTCAGGTTTCCACGGTAGTGTTCAACCGCGAGCTTAGAAAACATAACTCTTCTGGTTCCCGTATACTTTTCTTCTATACAAATCTTGAACTAACAGTAACAAACACATAAAAAAATGAGAATTTGTTACCATGAACCCTGTTATCTGTCATTTAATTTGTGGCGACTTCCACATACAGCGCAATAGCGACATACCGTAGCTCCATCTACCGCAGACACACTGAACTACGCAGCAACGTACAACACGAATAAACTACCAATCCTGAATCGCGCAATGGAAGTTCTCGCGCCGATTATCATATGTAGGTACAACTGTTGGGCAGTGGCCCGTCAGGCATGATAACCTCGCCTGATTGGAGGATCCCTTTGTGTTGGAGGGACGTGACACTCGTTCCTCCACAAATTATACAGAGAACTTACCGAAAAATTATCTATTGCTTTATCCAAAAAGCGTTTATTCTAAGTAAATTCTAAAGAGCATGGATTCAAAATATAAATATTACTGTTTTATCTAATATATTATCTACTGCAGTGATGTTATGATAATAATCACAAATTTTAACAACAAGAAAACCGACTTCAAGAACTGGAAATAAACCACACGGGAAGCACCAACTTTCAAATAAAAGCCTCCCTATCAATCTGCGCGTAGTTGCGTTCAGCAGGAGTGAGAGAACGCGAGGCTACTGGCGTCCGTCGTCAGTATCAGAGGTAAATCAGCAGAATAGTGCATTAGAACTTCACTACTCGTTAACGCAGTTTTAACCTTTTCGAATGCAATTTTACATTTAACACTCCACACATATTTTGACCCCGGTTTCAACAATTCATACAACGGCGCTACCATCGTGCTTAAATTTTTAATAAACTTAGAATAGTACATAATCATTCCTATAAACGATCAGAGTTCCGTTATATTTCTTGGTGCGGGCGTATTCACTATAGCTTTCACCTTATCGGGACAAGTATGTACACCCTCTTCACTTATAACGTACCCTAGATAGGTAATGGATTTTGCAAAAAATTGACATTTATCTTTTTTAATTTTAAGACCCGACTTTTCCAAACGTTGAAAAACCTAATGTAAATTTTCTAAATGATCCCTGTACGAAAATCCTGTTATAATTACGTCATCTAAGAACACCCCCACTTGAGGTAAATCGGCTAACAATTCTTCTAAACGACGCTGAAAAATTCCCGGACTCGATGACAGTTCATAAACCAGACGATTATATCGAAACAGACCTTTGTGAGTGTTAATAACCGTATACTTTTTTGAATCATCTAAAAAAATTGGGAATAAGCCTGTGACAGGTAAATTTTACTAAACAGTTGTTAACCATTGCTTACCATTTGCAACTTATGATGTTATTATGAAAAGAATCCAAAATTATAACTTTAGTTATTGTGAGAATCTCATTATTTTAGTGGAGAATAGGGGTGATGTTAGCAAAAAAGTTTTAATTGATTACTTTGATTATCTATTGTCCTTAAACTTGAGTAGTATAATTTTGTTTACATTCCCCTACTCTAGGAGATTCTCAGATGAGGAAAATAATCTTAGATATAAGTTGAACAATGTACTACACACTATTAGTACATATCATGATTGTGTGCATGTAATAGACACTAACAGTTTTGTTAGCAGGCAATTATATTTGACAAAAGGTAGCTATTACCTTTCTAATAGTTTTAAGAGACAGATAGCATTATCGCTATCCTATTTTATTAATATCACAGCCAGGAACTTGGCCACTAACAGATCTGCATCTATTGAGCAGAACAATTTGGGACACATCAACCCATGCACTGATATGGTATCAGACCATAGTCTAGGTCATGAGGCGATTGGATGTAATGTTGATACATCAAATAATTTAAACTAGGACTTAGGACAAAGGATAGGCAGGCCAGTAGTATTAGGTTATTTCTTCAAAATTTCCAGGGCTTATTTATTTATTTATTTTATTTATTTATTTATTTATTAACTTATTGCACATGAAGTACAAAGGCGGACTTAATGCCATTAGGCATTATCTACCAGTCAACCTTCAGGTGTTGTAGAAATATGATGCGGTAGGTGCAAGGACAAAATATTAATTTCGATAGATAGTGATTACGTACATAATATATAAACCAACATCAGATGTAACAAATATATACAATTATACTACAAACTATACTACTACATATATTAATACATACACAGTATACACAACCATATACATATATTCTACTAAACAAATATATAAATATATACATATATACACACATACACACACATATATACATACATATACATACACACATATATACACATATACACGGGTACTAGCGTTGAGACTGTATTGCCAATTTACTCCAAAGGAGTTCGCGCACTCTTTTCTTAAATGTAAGGCGGTTTGTGGACATCCTGATTTCGGTAGGAAGTGCATTCCACAGTAAGACTGACTGCACATAGAACGAAGAATTGATGAAGTTAGTGGTGTGAGAGGGGCATAGAAGAACCAAATTGTTTGTTGACCGAAGACTTCGGTCGTGATTGGAACAAAGGAAGCGGAAGTGTGGTACTAAGTATTCGGGCAATGATGGGGAGTTCAAAAAGGAAAAAAGAGAAGTCAGAGCACGCAGACTGCGGCGCTGACGAATTGGTAGCCATTGCAACTGGGAACGTAAAGCAGACACATGATCATACTTGCGAAGATTAAAAACGAATCGAATGCAGTTATTGAGAAGACGGTCGAGTTTATTGAAGAGGTCTGCATTCAGGTCAAAATAACACACATCACCATAGTCGATCAAAGGAATGATTAAAGACTGCATAAGTGTGGCCTTGGTTTTAACGGGAAGGAAGTTCTTAAGACGATATAAGGCTCGGAGACAATAGGTGACTTTCTGACTGACGTGAGTAACGTGTGCCCGCCAATCAAGTGTCGAGTCTATATATAACCCCAGATTCTTTACTACTGCGCTCAGAGGTATATCCACGTTGTTGTAGACTATTTGTGGGAGAACCGCAGTATCCAACCTACTAAGCATCAGCCTGCTCCCTACGATGATAACTGACACTTAGTTGGGTTTACCGACAGCCCAAACCTAGCCGACCAGCTCCTTATGAAGTCTAAGTCATTGTTGACTTTATCAATTGCGTGTGAGATGTCCTCAACCCTTGACTGTGTGTACACTTGTAGATCGTCAGCGTACAGGTGATACGAACACTGAAGATGTTGGGTTACGAGATTTATGAAAATTGAAAATAATAATGGAGATAATATACCGCCTTGAGGGACGCCAGTGCAAACATCACACCAACTCGACGATAAGTCATCAATGCGAACACACTGTTGTCGTCCCTGAAGATAGGATGAGAACCATTCCAGTGCTTCTGAGGAGATCACAAGACGGGATAGGATGGCCAGTAAGACTTCATGGCAAATGGTGTTAAAGGCATTCGAGAAATCTATCAAAGCCAGCACTGTGACTTTGGTGTCCTCCATACCTTGCCGTATATCGCCAGTCACTTTGAGGAGAGCGGTGGTTGTACTGTGACCGGGTCTGAACCCAGATTGTAAAGGACTGAGAAGATTCTGCCGATATACAAATTGTGATAGCTGCCTATGAGCACAGGCCTCCAGCACTTTAGAAAGGAAGGGAAGTATGGAAATTGGTCGGAAGTGTTCAGGAAGGGAAGGGTTACTTATTTTGGGAAAAGGTATGACAAAGGCCTTACGCCAGAGTGAGGGAAAGGTATTGGAATCGAGTGAAAAATTAATTATATGAGATATTGCTGGGAGAATGTGATCCAAGATAGCAACAATCATGCGACGACAGATGCCGTCACATCCCACAGCATTGGAACGAATGCTCAGGATAACCTTTTTGATATCCTCAGAAGATACCGGAGAAAATCCAAAGGATACAATATCCGGTTGCGTAAGACCAGCTATATAGCACAGGGTTTGGCTCTTGGTTTGATAATCTACCTGAGGTGCAGTCGAGAAATGACGGTTTATGTCATCCAACTCGATTGTCATCTTAACCTCAGGGTGATGTTGTTTACCGATGCCTAGTGTTGCAAGGAACTTCCACATACCGGAAGTTGTACAGGATTCTATATTTTGAATTATGTGGCGGCGTTTGGCGTTACGTATCACCTGGTTGCACCGATTCCTAGCAGTTTTAAAAACGGTCCATTTCTCCTCACAGCGATCCTTTTTGTACTTAACAAAACAACGGTCTCTCCGTCTCATAGCTATGCGAATTTCATCCGTCATCCAAGAAGTAGGGGGGCGTTTTAACGTAACTCTCTTTACAGGTGCGTGGATCTCGTATAAGTTCAGTATCACATCATTAAAAATATTGACTTTATCGTTAATATCTGTAGCTGCTCCCAATTTTGACCAGTCTAATTCGGATGCATCCGCACACAGTTTGTTAATGTCCATTCGTCCAAAGCTACGAACGTGCCGAATTTTGGAAGGGGATTTAGGAGGTTTTAGGATATAAGTGAGAAAAATTAAATCATGATGGGAAAATCCAGGAGCGGGATGTTGACCGTGGGAATGGATAAGGTTAGGGGCAGAGGTAAGCATAAGGTCAAGCCAGGTATCCTGAAGCTCATTATTGAAATGAGTTGCTTGAAGAGGGAGTACATGCAGGCCAGTAGATTGGACGATGTGAAGGAGATTACGAGTACGGGGGGAGTTAAATGCCAGGAGATCGGTGTTGAAATCGCCCATAATGATGTGGTGTGAGTATTCTGACCCTAAAGATTCCAGAACTGTTTCCAGACTGGAGAAGTAGTTGACAGCAGGAGAGCAGTACACTACCCCTAGTAAAACCTTAGATCCCTTGACACAAACTTCAAGGAAAAGGTATTCCGCAGTACCAGATGTTTCGGAAGACGAAGTTACAAGGATTTTATAGGGTAGATAGCTACGGAGGTAGATGGCTACCCTACCACCCCTTCTCGACTCAGGTCGGTCGTTGCGAATGAGAACGAAATCAGTGAGAGGATAAGCGGTGGAGGATAAGTGGGGTTTGAGCCATGTTTCCGAAATCAGGATGGCATGCACATTATTACCTGTGAAAGTTTCAGTCAATTCGCCAAAATGACTAGGGACACTCTGAGCATTTACGTGGCACACATTTAGTAGCGATTGAGATTGATTGTTAAATGAGTCACGCAATTGGTCACCCAAAGTGTCCGGTAGCGAACTGAAGCTCTCATCCACAGAGGATTCGTTGGCAGAAAAGTATACTAAATTGTCAATATTATCAGCATCTTCAAACATATTATAGCCGTGTACGTATATTATGAAATAAATATAACCAAAGAAAAACAAAGTAAAAAAAAAAAATCTAATACAAAATATATATATATATATAAATACAAATAATTAGAATATTCTAAATAAGAGTTCTACACCACCCGCCAGCTCACAAGACTAAAATGAATATAAAACAAAATACAAATTTATGTAATAGGGCCCTAGTTGGTATATAAAACAACTAGCGACCCGCCCCGGCTTCGCACGGGTGCAATGCTGATACTAAATACACGTTGTATATAAAACATAGCTGACCCACGCAACCTCGTTTGCGTCTTATATAGCCCGTAGCATGAAAATTTTCGCAAAATAAGTAACTTTTCTGGTTGATTTTTACACCTTGTGTCCGAAAAACCCAAATATCTTACGGAACTCTATTTTTTTCCAAAATAAAATATAGCCTATGTTACTCGTGGATAATGTAGCTTTCGAATGGTGAAAGAATTTTTAAAATCGGTCCAGTAGTTTTTGAGCATATTCATTACAAACATACAAAAATAGGTACAAATCTTTCCTCTTTATAATATTAGTAGTTTTTTTTTTTTTTTTTTATCGTATGGAAACCCCCTCGGGCCGTCACCCCACCGGGGTTTGCGGCGGGGTGGTGTGTCGGAATCGAACCGACTAAAACCACACGGTGTGCCAACTCTGCGCCTGAGAAGGGAGGGGTCCGGGAACTGCAGTTATTAACACGACCGGGCCCCTCCCAGCGCCTGCCCGCACTGAAGCGGGCACCTTCTGCTAATAAAATCTCAATTTAGGCGACGCTCGGCACACGCGTACGTCGCCTCCTCGCGGTTGGCCTGTATTGCGGATGGAGGGGAAAACCCATCCCGTCCATCCGCGGCCACACTCAGGGCGGCATGAGGCGCTGATAGGCGCGCCTCCGCCGCCCGGTTCGCCGGCAGCGGATCGGGTCCGAGTGGATATCGTCCTCCCGGGCCTTCTCCGCCGCCTCCTTCTGCGAAATTATGTCTTCGCAGAAGGTCGCGACCGCGGTAAAACTGCTGTCGCTACCGGCCATGGATCTTATGACGGCCGGCAGCGACAGATCTCCTCCGATGATTGCAGTAAGGACCCGGCGCTGCACCGCCGAGGCGGGGCAGATCTCCAGCGTGTGCTGGGCCGAGTCCTCACTGCAGTCGCAGTGGTGGCAGGCGGGACTCAATTCCCTCCTAGCGACCGAGTGCAGGTACTTACCGAAGCAACCATGCCCGGAAAGCACCTGAGTCAGCCGGAAGGAAAGGGTCCCGTGCTGCCGCCCTGCCCACGGTGCGCCTCCACGGTGGCAAAGCCAGCGCGTGGAGCCTCCAGCCGGGAAGACCAACGAGCCATCGTGGCTCGGCGAGCGGCTTCACGCCATTCGCGTACCCCCTCGGGCGGAGGACGATATCCGTTCTCCGCCCGGTAATCAGCCGCTCGCCGATAAACTTCGGCTAGCACTTCCGCCTCCAAATCCCACGGGGGTGTTCCGGCCAAGGCGCACGCCGCCTCCGTCGACACGGTGCGGTATCCGCGTATGGCTCTGACCGCCAATATCCTCTGAGGACGCCAAAGGCGTACCTTATTCTGGGCGGTCAGAGCCGCCACTCACACCGGTGCACCGTATAGCGCCATCGACCGGACAACCCCCGTGTATAGGTGTCTCGTTGCGACGCTGGCTCCACCCAAGTTGGGCAAGAGTCGCCCAAGGGCAGAGGCAGCGCCGACCAGCTTCGGAGAAAGCTGCCGGAAGTGCTCGTCGAAGAGCCACCTACCGTCGAGGATCAGGCCCAGATACCTCATCTGGACCCGAACCGGTACGAGGACCGAGTTGACTTCGATGGAGGCGCCGGGGGGTGGACCACGACGGGGCCCATGAAACAACAGGGCCTCCGTCTTATCCAGGGCCACCCGCAAGCCCAGCGCCTCGATGCGCCCAACGACCAGAGAGACACCCCTGGTGGCCAGGCGCGCCGCCTCTTGGAAATTCGCCCCCCGGGCTGTGACAAGTGTGTCATCGGCGTAACAAATTACGCCCAGCCCGGGGGGCAGACGACTTCGAAGGACCCAGTCGTACCCCACGTTCCACAGGAGTGGTCCGAGGACAGACCCCTGTGGAACGCCGCACGACATATGTCGCCGTCTCAAGACGCCATCTCGGTCCTCGTACACGACGGTACGCTCCTCTAAATGTGCTCCGCTCCTATTAGTAATATTTTAATTTTGCCATAACTTCAAAACCAAACTACCAATTTTTATAATTCAAAGACCAAATATTATCTACATAAACTGTAGTTAGTGATGAAATAATTTATTTTGATAAGGATTGATAGCATGAGTAAAATAAACGCGTTTAAATGTAGTCCAAACTAAATTCAACATTTTTAAATATAAAAATGGTTGTTGTGCCTCACTCGACATAGATAGGTATAGTGTGTCGCGGACTTTTTTGTAGATATTTATAAGATCTACGATTAATTAGAACATTTTATGGTTCTATCTTTTACCGTTTAGGCAGCGTACTATTATAACGACCTTTTGAAGTCGGTTTTTAAAAAACATATAAATTGAATAAAAAAAAATAGAAAACTTATTTGAAATAAAACAAATTAATGGTCTTAAGACTGAACCGCCGTGAGACCGAGATGGGATGGAACTGAGGGACGAGGTGACGAGTGTGTGTCAGAGAGTAACTTAAAAGCTGACAACGCAAACAATAAATGATGGGTAGGTAAAGTGATATACAAAGGGGCGACATAACACCTCCCCCAACAAAAGTGATCTCACGGTCGTAGTGAGTTTACTTGGGAGATTATATAGTATAGTAGTTAGGTAGCGCGTAAGCGGGGTGGAGTAGTTGGAGCTAGAGATGGAAGGGATATATTATCAGGGGTCGGTTCAGCATGTTTATTTCTTATTATGAAAAATATCGAATATCTATCGTAGCAGTACATCCCATCACTAAATACTTCTATGGCGTTACGTCATACGCATAACACTGCTTAATTTTTCATTAAATTTGATTTTATTTGTAGATTAGAACATTCTGGTTTGGTTTAATTTCATTTACTACAGTTATTAATGATTTAATATATTGCGAATGTGGTACAGCTGAAATACTCAGTCATAATTTATAAATCGCGGCAACTTTCAAGAGTGAAACGAATTGTTACTAAAACTGTCACCCGCACCAAGCTACAGCGCATAGAGTATAGACGTGAAAAACATGATTGCCTGATAAGTGACACTTCACTACCTAGAAACCAACAAATGCTTCCTGTTGCACGCCATGAATCCTTACTTCTTTTATAAACTTGTCACTTAAATTTGAACTAGAAATACGCCAGTAACCTTTTTATGACACGCCTCGACTTTATTGTCCACTTGATTGCAACGACTACATTTTAATAGAGGCCTGGGACATCTGGAGTTCGGGGAGCTTTTCTTTGTACAATTATAGCAGTATAAAAGCAGTACAAAATAATTTTTGATCCCATCATATTATTCTATCGGCAACTGCGCCACTATTACCATCTCTAAGCAGTAGTTGTGGTGTAAAAATATCGTTACTATTGCTTAGCAGGAACCTTAAAAGCAGGTCGGGTTCGTTACAACGTAGAGCTAACGCACTTGATCTCATAGTCCTATCGCTGATACCGTGAATGATGCAGTCGACGGCTGACCTACCCGTTATGTCACCCTGATTTAGTAATGCTTACTTTTCGTAATAGTAGATTTCGATTGGTTCCCCGGTCCTACTCCTGTGTTTCAACATATCTTCTAAAAGCTAACCATAATTTTGTTCACACGGTAATGTATTGAGCAACTTTGCCTGTCACTAGCCCCAAGTAAACAATATGGAATTTAGGCTCTCATACCTCAGGCTCAGGCCTATGTTTTGGCTAAGCCTGAGAGTTTCTTAATTGTAAAATGCACTACAGTCTTTTCGTCCCAGCCGTAAACCTTCACACACTCGTTAACTTTCTTGATTCATATATCTACGCGCTGGTTCTTTTCCGAAGGGGTTAAACTCGTTAAGAATATTTTTATGATCCATACTTCCTTTAATGATATTATGCTCTGGTTTGACGGCTGTGATGGCAAGACTTCTTTTAAAGGACTTATGATTTTTTAAAACGTCTTTAAAGGTAAAAGTAGAGCTGCATGACCTTTTAAAATGTTGACCCCTAGTGGAGTCTCGATGCCTTTAGTCACGGCTACAGGACAGCCGGCTGCAGCTGCGTCGCTTGCGGCGCTTTCTAATGTCACGAACTCTACTGCGGCTGTGGGACTTGTTCCACGCCTCATCTTCAGACAGCCTGCTGGGGCTGCGACACTCGCCCCGTGCCTCGTCCTCAGGCAGCCTGCTGCGGCTTTCCAATAAAACAATGCTTTATCTATCCACAATTACATATAATTCGTACCAATCAACAGTAAACAATAACTATCTTTAATTCGCCACCATCAACCGCGACAAAAACCACGCCGATCCATGTTCTTTTGTTTTCAGTGTTCCCTCCACTCTCCGTGTTACCAGTTGAAAACCTACTAGCTATACGATTATAATCGATGTTATTTGCAAAACTATACATAGCTTTCCAATTATAATCGATTTTATTTGAAAAACCTTACAACAGCATAAATGTAAAACTTTAATAGGCATAGAAGAAGTTACCAATTTAATTTTACAGACGAAAAGTAAAAAAAAAGATATTGTTCAAAAATATTTAATTCCAATAAGATACTTTTTCAGTAAGTAGTCTTACTGAAATTTAGGTTAGTTTGACATATGGAGGGTAGAGGTAAGGAGTATCATCTGTGTACAGTGTGTACATGAAAAGTGTCCGTTGAAATTATGGAGGGTCCTCCATATTTTCGGTAATTTAATTTACTCATCTTACCAGCTGATTGTCATTTTACAAAGTGAGGTTATACCGGTATTAAAATAATATTTTTAAAATTCTGAATAGTCAGTGCGGTAATGCGCTATAAGATGAATATTTTATGTGTACTTTTATGAATTATTTAGTCAAAAATGAAGAAAGTTCAATACAATGATTCCTTTCAACGGATAAATTATCTATACCAAGTAAGTTTAATTTTTTAACCAGCTTAAGTCGGTTATCGCGGTAAAGAGTAGCCTATGTCCTTCCTCGAGAATCGAAGTAACCCCATGTTAAATTTCATTAAAATCGGTGCAGCGGTTTAGCCCTAAAAGCAAAACAAACAGACGGATAGACAGTTGCTTTCGAATTTGTACTATTAGTATGGATACTTTGGATACAGAATCAATTTTGTAATTTATGTACTTAAAACATGATCGCGATTAGTGTAGTTTACTTTATAATTCTTTTTTTTTATATTAAGTTGAATATTTATTTATTAACTTATGGCACATGAAGTACAAAGGCCATTAGGCATTATCTACCAGTCAACCTTCAGGTGTTATAGAAATATGATGCGGTAGGTGCAAGGATAGAATGTCTATCAGTTAATCTGATAGATGTTCAACTTAATATAATGATTATAGTTATGTATTTTTATTACTTTTAAGTCAATTGTGGATTATATTCTTATAAAAAAATAAATCATATTATTAGCGCAATCATTGCCGCCAAACTGAACCCTGTGGAGTTACCTGCGGTACTACAGTAAGCTAGGATAACGCCGCAGGGCAAAGCCTAAAAAAAGTAGCCTAAGTTACTCGTAATATATTTATCTCTTCAGACATCCCAGAAATGAGCCGGAACAAATAGACGAATAGACAAAAATTAAAAAAAAATTTTTGGTGTATGTATTGTGTAAACATACATATGTATTTAGTAAACATGGGTTATTTTAATATTACAAACAGACACTCCAATATTATTTATTCGACTAGCTTGCACATAACACAACTAACATGCCCTCGGCTCTGCCTGAATGCATGTTAGTTATGGGGACAAAACTAGCCTATGTCTTTCTTCAAGGTTCAATCTATCTCTATACTAAAAGTCAGCCAAATCGGTTTGGTGGTTTAGCTTTAAAAGTGTAACAAACAGACAGCTATTTTTGAATTATCATTAGACAATAGATATGTATATGCATGTAGAGACAAACTTCTTAGCACTCCATGGATTCACCGTGCGGGTGCCGGGTCCATCGTGTGGCAGAGGGAGAAACTCAAAGCAGTTCCCAGGACTTACGACCTAGGTGTAGGTTTAAGGAGGTGTACTTTATTAATTATGTAAAACAGTAGGCTGGTCCATAGTGAAGATGCTGGTTTCAAATCAAATTTAAATTTGATTAAAAGACATTCTTTTACTTTTATTTACAGATCAGCAAATTAATAGTCAATAAAAATACAGCTCTTTCATCATATTATGGCAATTTGGTCATAAATGTTGCTAAGAAGAATGTCTTAAAAATGTAAGTAATATGAACTTATTTCTTGTATATATTATTTTATTTAACTTCTATCTTAACTGCCTCGGTGGCGTAGTGGTAGTGAATAATTAAATAGGTCTCGGGTTCAAATCCTGGGTCGGACCAAATGTTTGTGTGATCTACAAATATTTGTTTCGGAGTTTGGGTGTTGTCTATGTATAATATGTATGTATTTATAAAAAATAAGTATATATGTATTTATATCAGTTATCTAGTGCCCATAACACATGCTCTGCTTAGCTTGGGACTAGATGGCGTTGTGTGTTAGATGTCCGAAATATTTATTTATTTATTATTATCTTGTCTATGGTGGTCCTGTTTGTCTAATCACTAATGGTTACTGGTCTTTAACTGCTCTCTTAAAGCTAATATTTTTGATTGACTATTTATGTTCTGGCTGTAAACTTCTAAGTTTAACTCTTGTCTTCTTCTCTACATGAAATTTTATTACACACAAAAAAATATTCTGTGTGTTAACGGACTAAGGGTATCAAGTGTCACAAACCCTGTTCCTTCTATGACTTACGCAGCGAACTAAGCGAGACATCATAACAGGAAAGGCCCAATGATGCATAAACATCTCAATAGACTCCCATAGTGTGGGCCACCATATTGCGTTGTTTCATTGTCTGCACTCACAATGAGTATGATAACTAATACTCTTGGATTCTGCTGACTGATGCTGTTTAGAAGTCATTAATTGTAAGCAAGTATTTAATTTTTTTTTTTTTTTTAATTAATGGGCAAACGAACAGACGTATCACCTGATGCAACACCAAAGGCGTCACAAGTGCGTTGCCGACCTTTGGGGGATGGGAAAGGGGATGGGGGGAGGGGTTGGGCTATGGGCCTCCCCTATCCTCACTCACTCGGTGAAACACAGCGCAAACGCTATTTCACACCGGTTTTCTGTGAGGCCGTGGTATCACTCCGGTCGAGCCGACCCATTCATGCCGAAGCATAGCTCTCCCACGGTAATATAAAAAAATAACACTCATACTGCAATCCAAGTCTACCCAAGTGACTCTACTCTGCCTGATGGAAAGCATTTTTTTTTTTTTTTAAAAGACAACACCCGCATTAGGAATATACATCCTGTGTCGCGGGGGACTTTACAAACATACATGTAACGGACACAAAGAACACCCAGACTCAGAACAACATTTTGTGGATCACACAAAGTGCTGTCCCACGTGGGATTTGAACCCACGGCACTTGGCGCATAGCAAGCGGCGTAGTGCGCTTAACCACTAGGCCAACCGTGCAGTCAAGTCAGCATGAGAGTGCGCACCGGTATTTAGTCCTAATAATATTAGAAATGCAAAAGTTTTTGAAAACAGATGATATCATGTTTGTTATTTAATTAATGTAGAACAGCTTAGTGGATAATGATGACATTTTTGTACAGAGATATATTTATAATCAAGGTATGGTAACCAGATAATAACTAAGTGTCTATATGTATATTTCTAAATGCATACATATAACTATATTGCAACTTGACACAACAAATAATCATGCTCATCATACAGTTATTTGCCCTAAATTGGTATGAAATCCCCTGCCTTTGGCTTAGCAGTAACGTGGTGTGCTACATAGGCGACCAATAAGATGCGACGCGACACAATGAAATGCAATGCGACGCAATGCTTCACGCGGAAAGTGTCCTAAGTGAGCGACGCGACACGATACGATGCAGTACAAAGCGATGATACGCGACAAGTGTGCTACGTGATTTTGGTCATTACTTCTCGAATTATCGTGCAGTTTAGTACAATTTTTCTTGAAAGTTCACACTAAAAGTACATACTTTCAGAAAAATATAGTACCTACCTACATAATACAGAAAGAAGACAAACATAATATTTTTACAAAGAAACATATTTGGTGAGTTTCATCATTTATGTAAGTATATCTAACATTTAGAAAAAAGTCTTAAATGTGTTATATACGGTCTCCCAGAAAAGTAGTACGCGTTATATCGCGTCTCTCTTCAGACTACCACATAGATCACAAGCAAGAATGCTATTGTGTTGATCCCGTTCGTCGCGTGCGTCATGTCGTGTCATATTCGTCGCCTACCTAGGACACCCCGTAAGGGTCACTGACCACTGGAGTGCCACACCAAAAAAGCCAGTCAATAATACATGAAAGTAAGAGAGAGGCATTAGAGATTGTTTCCTAATTTTTTATATTATTTTCCTATATTTATAGACATCCAGATATCAAGAGACAAATATGCAAGAAATGCAGATGCATACTTATACACAATGTTTCGGGCAAAATGAAATTAAAAAATAAAAAGAAATCAAAGATTATAGAATGGACTTGCAATACCTGTGGTACTAAGAGATTTTTTCCCGCCAGTAAAAATAAGGACCATAGAGTATGGGTGGAAAAACCAGAAGCAGTACTGGAAGTTATCAGTTAATTGTTAAATGTTTCATTATTACAAATCTAGCAAGTTTATTAAGACTGGAGCATATTGTTATTAAGAAGTTTTGTATTTACAAGTTGTAAATAAAAGTAACTAAACTGAACAATTTCTTTTATTTTGAAATGAATTTAAAAATTTAATGGGTACGCATTTCGATAATAAAATTATTATTCGTTGGCGAGTAGTGAGGGATGGGAGGAGTGGAAAGGGCCGATCCCGCTCGCAGGAGGCGACGAAGGGGACGCGGTAGAAACCGCTAGCTCCCCAATCGTCGCTTAAGGGTCGTTGTGGCCACATCTAGGGGAGATGTGGTCGCTGCAAACGACCCGAGACCGGTGACGCCCCGGTGCGGCCGGGGGGTGTCGTCTAAGGCGGGTCGGTGGTGCGACTCCTACTGTTAGGAGGCGCGACAGCGGCCCGCCCCGGGGGTGACACTTGTCACCCCGGGATGTACCTAAGTCGTAAGGTACGGCATGGGGGGCTCCAGATGCCGCTGATGCGTTCCTGGAGCTCCTCCCGACTGCTGAGGTAGGCCGCCGCGGGGTTTAGTGGGTAGACCGATTCATCGGGAGTCCCACACACGCCCTTCGTGTGCCCCCACCCACGGAGGGTATGGTGCAAAAAGCATTCCCCGCGTAATCTAGAGCCCATGAGTGGACCTAGTTTAACTGTGAGCGTAGAGGGGGAAAGTTGGGGTGGCATGGTAATTTTTGTGAAAGCAACAGAAGCATTGTTTGTTTTCCCATGTGTTTGTATGTTGTCGGAAATGGATGTTTTAAGTCCAAATTTAAGTAGGTTCAGATGTATTTTATTTTTTCTCTGCTCGTAAATATTATATTATTGTTTCATGCCATGCCATTACACAATGAAAGTTAAGTATTTTTATATCTTTTATATGAATTTACCTCATGGTATGTATTGTAGAAGGAAGTACAGTTTTAAACATGAAAAATTAAAATGTTATTCGGTTGTTTGTTTTTATTAATTTCTTACATTAGCAGTACTAAATTATTTAATCATGGGGAAAATAAGAGACATATTTATAAAATAACAAATAACTCTATGAGATATTTTTCGCCAAACAATACGGTAAAGACAATAAAATCGCAAAGAGCACTATACCTCGATGACATTGAGGACAACAGCGGCGAAGTGTTTTCGTCTGAAGTTGACTTCACCAGTGAATATTTCAGGAATAGGAGAGCTGCAGTAAGAAAAGAACAAAAAAGAATGGACCACAGTTCCTTCACTGGCATCAGCAGCACGAGCATTGACACACACGAATTCAAAAAAGAATGGGTGAGACGATGGGACGAATTAAAAGAAGATGCTTTCCATCCCAAGAATGCTTATCTGCGCCCTGTTGGGAATGTTGTGAACATGGTGGCTGCCAGTAAGCAGGTTTTATGATTAACACTGTCATGTTTTGCAAACGAGTAGACGTATCGCCTGATGGTAAGCGATTACTGCCGCCCATGGACACCCGCAACACCAGAGCGTCACAAGTGCATTGCCGGCCTTTGGGAAATGAAGAGTGGGATCGGGGAGGGATTGGGGTATAGGCCTCTGGTGTCCTCACTCACTCGGTGAAACACAGCGCAGGCCCTGTTTCGGACATCTAACACACAACGCCATCTAGCGCCAAGCTAAGCAGAGCTTGTATTATGGGTACTAGATAACTGAAATAAATTAATATATACTTTATTTTTGTAAATACATACATATTATACATAGAAAACACCCAAAGTCGGAAACAAATATTTGTAGATTATACAAACATTTGGTCCGACCCGGGAATCAAACCCGAGACCTCAAGCACAGCAGTCGCATACGCTACCACTGCGCCACCGAAGCAGTTAAAGGTATTGTTACGAAATCAGTCCTGAATATCTGTAGTAATCTATTTTTAATACGAATTTACTTCAGTTACGGTATTTCTGATTTGTCTAATTATCATAAGTACATGTGTATGTAGATACTGGTGATAGTTAATAAATGCAATTAATATTATGCAAAATATTTATACAATTTATAGGACCATGGCACACGCCTTGCGGCGATCCTTCTCAGCATGATGTACCATGGGGCACCTGCACGCTCAGGTATGAATGTGACGGCGAGTACCGCATCTATCGAGGTGATTTCAAATGTGGTCGTTCTGAATTAGTTTGCTGCGCTGTCCAAGGCCACCGGAGTGATCTCAACCAAGCTTTCGATGTTTCTTTTGCTGAGTCCAGCGATTTCTCAACTAGCTCCGAGGAAGTGGTTAGACAAGCTCGAGGCTCTAAGGAAAATAGACGACGAAAGAGAGCACGTAAAAAGAAACTATTAGTAGGGCAGAGGCATAGGAGAATACGTAAAATCAAAGCAATGATCAGGAAAGTGGCGAGATTAATACGCAAGTATTTGAACAGAGCTTTTAGAAACAATACCCATAAACGAGCGTTTGCCACAAAAAATCTGAAGACGTTGATAAATGCTATGAAAAAGAAGTATATAGAAAATCGCCACACTGCTCTAGGACTTTTCGAAACAGACAGTATACGGATTACCACGGAGCTTAGTGATAGATTAAGTCAAATCAAAGTCATAAATCAGCACTTCTTAACCAACGATTCGTTTAGAGAACTCGTTGTGAACAGAACTATGAAAAAGACAATAGCTAGGCAATTGTTAGCAAATTATCCAGAACTGGTTGAATTTCCAGAGATGAAAGCGCTCCTAGATACTCCTGAAACTCGAACAAATAAGACGAGACGTTCGGCAAGTGCAAGGAAAAATCCTAAGAAAAAAATGTATCTTCAATACTTTATTTAATCTTCACTTAATGTCTTCGTATACTCGTTAAGTAACATTTCTAATGTATAATGAATAATTATGTGAATTAAAAGAATAATAGCATGTTTTTTTTCTTGCCTAGTCTGATCATTTACGTCTCTATAATATAGAAAAAATGTAAATAGGGTTGAAATATGTCTAGCTAAACTAAAACACGACTTTTGAGCTATTTAAACGCCGCCATTTTGCGTGCACTTTTGGCACGACACGATTCAATGCGCCCGAGATTCATGAATTAGAAAAAAAAGCATTTACAATCACAAGATACTTTTATTTCAGTTTAGGTATTAATATTTATTAAGTACTACATTATGACGTGAAAAGAAAATGGCGCGGGAAAAGCAAATTAAAATCAAAATTAAACCAACCAGTCCACCGTGGGAGTGCCACGCTTCGGCGTGAATGGGCCGGCTCGACCGGAGTGATACCACGGCCTCACAGAAAACCGGTGTGAAATTGCGCTTGCGCTGCATTTCACCGAGTGAGTGAGGATACTGGAGGTCCATACCCTCCCTCTCCCCCCCATACCCTTCCCATCCCCCAATGGCTGGCTACGCAGTGTGACGCCTTTGGTGTTGCGGGTGTCCCGTACCGTCTGGTAAGCGGTTACCGCCGCCCTCGATTTCCCAACTTTTCCATAAAAAAAAAAACCAAGAAGGTTCCTAGTCTGAGTTTTAAACAAATTAAAGAAGGTGGTATGATAAGAAGTAAATAGCTTTAATGATGTTTTGAATTCACAAACTTAGTGCACACGATGTTCTAAATTCAAATTATTCTCTAGTGGATCGAAACGGCTTATGCACTCAGATATCGAAGGCCAAAATTACTCTTTCCGAGATAGGGGCTGAAAAAGTATTTTATTTATTGTGTATCATGCCTACATTGGAATACTTTTAGATTAAGTTCTGGAATTAAAGAGGAGAAAAGGCAATACAAATGTCTATACCTACTCAATTTAAAAACAAACAAGTATTAAAAAATATAGGCATTGTTTATGCATCGAATTGTTTTGACTATGGCTGCAATACATGAACAATTAAACTTTTGGTTTTTTTGTTCAAATATTTACTTAGGTACATCCTAACTCGATCATGGTGCCCAACTCGTTTAAAACATTTTCGTTTATTGCACTGCAGGTCGTAAATATTTTATGACTTTAATTTTCACATGTAAGAAGTTTTTGTGTTAAAGGATAACGATAGTTGACATACGCAGAAAGTAAAAAAAAGTAGATATATAAAAAATATAAAAGGGGTAACGGTTTTGAAAAAAGAACTGTCACCATAATGTGACCATAAAATGCAGTTACTAAATATAGTCTTTTTATTATTTTTCATCCAGGCAACAATGCCGTTAAAGCGCGAAAATAGGAAAGATAATTTTACTTCGCGTTTAAAAAAACGAAGGGTGTTTAATGTGGAGTTTACTAGACATCCAATTGAAGAAAATAAAGGCAGAAAATCAGCATCTTTTAAGAATTCGTTTAATAAAAACTGGGGAATACTGTCTACATTGAAACATGCGAAGGAAAGTAAAGAAAATCTCCCATGGGCGCGAGAACCTTTTAAGCACTACCGGAGGGAGTATTCTTCTGAGTCGATACGAGATACGAGCAGTTCTGCGGAACTGGCAGAATGGAAAAAGGATTTTGATATCGACCGGTTGAAATTAAAAAAGGACGCGATTATTCAAAAGTTACACGAAGTCCCTCATCAAGACCCAACGCATATGATGGCTGCAAGTGAGTATTTCTTTGAACCTTTTTGAATAAAACGGATCCCTACGCAGGTACATCTTGCGTAAGATTTAAGTAACAAGTGACGTCTTCGTACGAACTCAAAAGTAGGATAATATATGTAAAATTAATTATAGTTTCAAATTGACTTGCCTACTAAACTTCCTTGAAAAGTCTGAATTTTCTTAGGAATTTTACCATTAAAATATAGTTTATATTCGGTTGTGGGTCTACTGTATATAAGTAAGTAAGCAGGTAGGTAGAAACTATAACTGCTTTTCTTAAATACGACGTCTTGTCCTTTGGGGCAAATGGTTATACTTAAAACTGTGGGAGTAACAATGCCACCAATAAAACTTGTCTTTAATACTGATTTTACTATTGTTTATGAAACTGTTTTTTTCTAATTATAACACCTAGTTTTAACTCTTCTTATCTCTCTTCTTATGTTACTAATTCTCTATCATCAATTAATTACACAATATCTCTTTCTAACGCAATTGAAATAGGAATAGATTCTTGAAGGGGCTGAACCTGAATTTTAATTCCCAATGCGTATCTATAGATTTCATTTAAAAGGTAATTAACTCGATGTTTCGTAACTCATATGTAAATATATTTCTCCGCAAATAGAGAAATCGGCTTGCACAAAACAAATAAGTTTATATTTCTAATTATTTCAGGACCTTGGACAGCTCCTTGTGGTGATCCTCATCAGCATGACCTGGCGTGGGGCAGCTGTACACTTGCAGCCCAATGTGATGGGGAGTACCGCATATATCGGGGTGATATATATTGTGGAAGATCAGCACTTGTATGCTGCGCCGTTCTTTATAACACGCACGACTTGTACCAAGGATTCGATATTTCATTTGAAGACACTGAAACTGATTCATCCGGTGAGAAAAGAAAACTTGAACTTGGTTCAGTTCGCTTAAGACGCAAAAAGAAGGTCCATGCTAGAATTAGACGTTACAGAAGAAGGAAAAGGGCTAAACGGCTAATAAAGAAGAAGATAAGAAAAATAGTGCACCATCTCAGAAAAATTCTGAATAGGGCTTTCAGAAATGCAACCTCAGATCGTAAGAGGAAAATGGAGCAACTAATAAAGCTTATAAAACGTATGAAAAAGAAATTCAATGAGGAACGTCGTATAGCCATAAAGCAAGTTCACGGTGATATAGATGGTATTAATTCGGATCTAACAAAAAAATTGATCCAACTTGATTCTGTAAACGCACATTTTTTGGTTAATGAAACTTTTAGGGAGTTTCTTATAAGATATAATATCAGTAGTAAAGAATTGAGGTCACTAGACGCAGTGAATCCAAAGTTGTTGGAATACTTGACAACTAGGACGGGAAAGTTATCTGAAGGCATATTACAGCTCTTGGCGGCGACGAGAAGAAACAGTACAGTAGGTTTGAATAATGAAATCATACCGTTAAGATACCCATTACAGCAAAATGTCGTAAGGAAATTAAATGACAACAAGAAAGGATCGCAAGATTTATTAAACGACAGTATAGCATCTGAAACTGTTTTACAGAACACTAATTTGAATGTGCTACCAAGAGCATCTGTGAAAAATGACATTAATCCGTCCTGGAGGATTGATGTCACCGAAAGCTCATTACCAATCCAAAGAATAAGCTTAGGGGAGAAATCTGCAGATATGCAAAATTACGAAGAAATAGATAAAAATATATCTGAAGTGGTTATGGACACGAGACGTTCTGGATCAAGGTTTAACTTTGGGCGCAAAAATCGTAAAAAGAAACCGAAGAGAAAAGATTACTTTGAATATGACATAGAATATGGAGCCCTATATTTGTGAATATAAAAACAGTTCTTTGCAAATATTCGTTGTATGTATTTAAAAAAAGTATATATGTAACAATGTATCTGGCTTTCATAGCAGTACAAGCTCTGCTTAGTTTGAAACATGTCGTTATATCAGTTACTAGCTGACCCACACAACCTCGTTTGCGTCTTAAATAGCCCGTAGCATGAAAATTTTCGCAAAATAAGTAACTTTTTTGGTTGATTTTTACACCTTGTGTCCGAAAAACCCAAATATCTCACGGAACCCTATTTTTTTTTCAAAATAAAATATAGCCTATATTGCTCGTGGATAATGTAGCTTTCGAATGGTGAAAGAATTTTTAAAATCGGTCCAGTAGTTTTTGAGCCTATTCATTACAAACAAACATACAAACAAAGTTTTCCTCTTTATAATATTAGTGTAGATGAGAAATGTTATAATAATAAATTTGATCCATCAGAAAATATGTAAAGTCCCGGGATTCTGGGATATAAAAGCAGGGGTAGTGTTAGTATTAAACAATTTCAAAAACCACGGGATGTAAGTTCGGTATATTAGTTTTTATCTCATTTTCTCATTAAAAAGGTTTGTTTACTCAAAACTTTGTCATTTATAAAGCAATTTTTATACTTCTTTTTATTAAAAAAATACCTCCTTCCTTGAAGAAATATACATTTGGTGAAATTTGAATTTCAAGTAAGTAAATTAATGTCCTATATTTAACGAATCGTCATCTTGTAAAAATTTTCTACAACCGACTACGAGTCGTAAATATCGTTACTCAATTTATTTTTTATAGGAACGATTTTAGCTTACGCCCCGTATAATATACTACTATTCGTACCAAGAACGGATCGTTTTTCAAATATAGGAACTGGGCATTAGAAATGAAGGATAGAGTTAATTACAGTTCATCACGATACAGTTTATTTTTAATAAATAAGTTAGCGTGTAAGTTATCAGTTACCAAACACTTAAATATTACAAAACACTTTTAAACAATAATATCTTTACTAACAAAATTATTATAAACTACGAGTAGCTGACCATCGCAACTTCGCTCGCCTCTTAATATAGTTTTCGCGTAAGTCTATTTTGTCTATAATGAAAGAAGCGTATAAAATTAGCGTTTTTTTTTATTGAATAATGGGCAAACGAGCAGACGTATCACCTAATGGTAAGCGATTACCGCCGCCCATGGACACCCGCAACACCAAAGGCGTCACAAGTGCGTTGCCGTCCTTTGGGGGATGGGAAAGGGAATAGGGGAGGGGTTGGGGTATGGGCCTCCGGTATCCTCACTCACTCGGTGAAACACAGCGCAAACGCTATTTCACACCGGTTTTCTCCGAGGTATCACTCCGGTCGAGCCGAGCTATTCATGCCGAAGCATAGCTCACCCACGGTTAGTGTCTGTTTGTAATTTAAAATAACATTCGATTACGATATGTCTGCTCGTTTGCTCCCTATTCCATAAAAAGGAAAAAAAAACAATGAACGTTAACCGATTCACAACAATCGCGTGTAATACGATGGAGAGCAGCAATTATTTTTTATAGGGTATGGGGAAAACGACCAATCGTATTACCTGATAGTAAGCGATTACCGCTGCACCAGAGGCGTCACAAGTGCGTTGCCGTTTACATGTTTCTCAATTTGCAATTTGTAGGATACTATGTCAATAGTATCTGTGTGTCTTTAGGTATTTCTTGATGTGATTGGGCTCTAAAACTTAGTTAACACAGATAATTCTGTTGTATATAGGTTCAAAGGTGAAGTTTACGTGTTTATTCAAAAGTTTCAGCGTAACATGTTAACCAAGGACTCTGATCCAATATTGACCATGTTTTAGGAACCCGTAACTTCGGTTT
This sequence comes from Spilarctia lutea, assembly GCA_916048165.1. Classification (NCBI taxonomy): domain Eukaryota; kingdom Metazoa; phylum Arthropoda; class Insecta; order Lepidoptera; family Erebidae; genus Spilarctia; species Spilarctia lutea. Next base: position 2,740,470 of record OU696488.1, read on the forward strand.
AGTTTAAAATTACATTATTTCTTACTAGAATTATGTATATGACGGTATCTGTATGTATGTTACTCTTTCACCGCTAAACTCGACACCGATGTCAATGAGATTCGGCATGTCTATACTTTAATTCTTGAGGATGGATACAGGTTATTCTTTAAAGCAATAATAATTATAAAAAATATTTTTATTTCCTTTCCCACACAAACATTACAGAAATCAGTTATATCAAAACATACGTACATAAAAAATCCAGAAACAAAAGATTTGTGTGAGACTGGTTTCCGTACTAGGTAGAACCTGTATGACAATATCCAGCCTCTCATGACTCCAGTTAAGTAGATACTGAGGTTGTTTAGGGTGTAACATGCTTCAATGTTTTCGTACATGTGAGATGAATAAAAGAGTTAGTGTAATTCAAAATGAGAGTGAGAACGTGTTGTGTGTTCGCGTGTGTGTGTTTTTATATCGCGCGCGCGTGTGTGTGTGTATGTCTATGAATGTATGTATCTATGTGTGTCATGTATGTGTGTCCGAGCTATCCTTACGATAATGAGAATATGGTAGAACGCTATTCACCACCCATAAGATGTGAATGCTGAGCCAATGTGTTCTCATTTATCTATGAAGGCACATGTAGCAGTTTCTCAGTCTCCTCATAGTTTAAAGATTTGAGCCAGTGTGAAATAGTACGCTTGCATTGGAAGTTCGAAGAGGAGGAAATATTCAACCTTTGATTTACTTTATTATAATAGTCCAGTCATTATAGTAAGTTCACCTCGGAATTCGAGATACCCAGCTGTAACTCTGTAAATACTTGTATATTGACACCCTAAAAGTTGTCTCAAAACCTACATATGGTAGGGTGTAAGCAACTATTAAATTTCAAGGTCAAGGGTCACAAAAATCGGTTTTTGCGCTTTTTTTGAAAATATCTCATTTCCTATGGGGTTTTTGCTATTTGTATTTATTATCAATATTGTAGAATACAAAATTCTCTACAAATTTTGTTAAAAATTTTTTTTATACGGTGAACCGTTTTCGAGATAGAGGGCGTAGAGCGCGCTGTCACCGCATCACTTCAGGTCAACCGGTGCCTCCGGTCGAAAACGCGCCATATATAGTTGATGAACTATCGATAAATCAATGATTATAAATATTTGACAATTTTTATTAACTATTATATTATATTTTATAATTTTTTTCCTAACTTATCCACTTTTTATTCAGTATTAATTTATTTAACAACACTAACCTGCCCATGTAATTGCAGAATTGTTAATGAAAATATAAGAATTATATTTGAATTTTAACTTAATTAATATTATTAACTTCTTACATTATGAAAAAAAAACAAATAAATTATGAATTAATCTTTTATTAAAAAATATCATTGAATACATTTTTTTTATTGAAAGTAAAAAAATGGAATAAAGGGTACAAAAACTACAATTTATTTTTTTAATCATCTTCTTCCTCTTCATCGTCGTCTTCTGGCTGCTGGTAAATTTCAAACTGGTCTTCATTATCGTCTTCAACGACATTTGTCTCAAGTTCTTCCATGATTTCGGGATCAAAGGTTCCATCTTCGTTAATGTCGCTCTGATATGGTAGAGCATTGAGACAAGCTTGCCCATTACATTGGCCGCAAGCTAAAGAGCATTGCAAGCCCGCTTTGCTGCATCCGCATCGCGAACCACAACTACTTTTGCAGTTGCAGAAAATTATATTTAGCAAATCTTCTGGAGCAGGTGGTAAAATTGTCATGATAGGCTCCAAAAAATCATTTCGCACCGCCCAACCCATACCTGGGGTTCCAAATCATGTCCTAACCAAGTTTGAACTTGATAATATACACGGTTGAAATGTTGATGAGCAGCTGCACTTGTTGGTGGAATATTTGAAAGCTACACAGGTTTATTAAGTTTTGTAGACTTGACATAATGCATATAACGAAGATGATCGAAACTTTTCACAGATTTCGGAGCATTATAGACTGCCAATAAGGTTTGAGTTCCACTCTCTAATCTCTGGGGCGAACAATTTTCTTCCTCAACTGCTGCAGCTAGTTCATCCAAATATATTGATAGTTCATCAACTATATATGGCGCGTTTTCGACCGGAGGCACCGGTTGACCTGAAGTAATGCTGTGAGCGCGCGCTCTCGGCCCTCTATCTCGAAAACGGTTCACCGTATAAAAAAAAATTTTAACAAAATTTGTAGAGAATTTTGTATTCTACAATATCGATAATGAATACAAATAGCAAACAACCCATAGGAAATGAGATATTTCCAAAAAAAGATTTTTGTTATTTGTCCTTGAAATTTAATATTTGCTTACACCCTACCATATGTAGGTTTTGAGACAACTTTCAGGGTGTCAATATACAAGTATTTACAGACTTACAGCTGGGTATCTCGAATTCCGAGATTCTTACCTAATTTAAGCTTAAATGACTGGACTATAAAGGTATCTTGCCAGAAATACGAAAAATCTGACAGAGAATGCTGTGCTATGAATCTCAGGCAATAATCGAACATACACGTTGGTGGAGTTGCGAGCAACTGAATTACTATTCCATAATTTTAACTCGAGAAACTGAACCGAACCGAGCCGAGAGGTAAAGTTACAACAATTTAACCTTGATTAGCCTTTTAAAATACTAAAAGCAGAAGTAGTGAGCATAGCTGGTTCTGAATATTATTTTTTGTCATTGGCTCTCCGTAAAGGAGAAACTGTTAGCAAGTTTCTCCATATTTTTATTTAGGGATAATTTTTAACCTCTTTAAAATAAATTTGAGTTTAATTTATTGTAGAAAGATGATCAAGCACATATATGTATTGTATCATCAGCCTCAAAGGAATATCAGTATACCTAGAAATTCTCTTGGCACTAAAAGGACGTCAAAACACGTGTAAATCTTAACTTGCAGGTGTCTTGACTGACCTTAAATTGAAATAAATATAATATTTTTTTCGATTTATGAAGCATTTCAGATTTTACAAAACCATTCAAAATTGCAAAGGTGCAGACCTAGTAAGGTTATAAACACAAAATAAAAGCACTGTCATATTTTCTTTATTGGTCAATAATAAAGAGCTCCATACTCAATGTCATATCCCTGATAGTCGTCGTTTCTTCCATCTGACTCTTGACCGTCTGCTTTACCACCACCGCCACGCCGTAGTCTGCCTCGTAAGACGTCTATTAAATCCGGGTATGCTTGTGCTAACATTCTCGCTCCTACTTTGTTGATAGTCCCATTGACAAGAATATCACGAAACGTGGAGTTCATCATAAAGCTTTTATTAACGTCTCTTATTTGCTCCAACCTTTTATGTAACGCTTCGTCAATTCGTTCCATGTCAAAAACGTGAATGTCTCTTACTGACTTGCGATCCTTCTTGTATTGTCTTTTCAACATTTTAATGTATTTTTTCAAAATGATAGTTCTCTTCTTGCGATGATGCGAAGCATTTCTGAACGACCTATTCAGTATCTTCCTGATCTCTTTAACGATCTTTCTTATTTGCTTCTTGATTTTCCGTTTCCTTCTCCTTCTTTCTTTCTCACGCTTTCGTTTTTCTTTATGCCTTTTTTTCTTGTTATTTTCTCTGGAATCTTTTTCCCTCGCATTCTTCTCTTCAGAATCAGTGTTGAAACTTGTATCAGCGAAAGATACGTCAAAGCCTTGATATAAATCGTAATTAGTATACTGAAGAGCGCAGCAAATGTATAAAGATCTGCCGCAGAAATAATCTCCTCTATAGATACGATACTCAGGGTCGCATTCTGAAGTCATCATGCAGCTTCCCCAAGGCATATCGTGCTGATTAGGATCCCCACAAGGAACTCCCCAGGGCCCTGGAAAAAGTCAAGTATCAAGCAAATTCCTTACAAAAAAATATACACATAGTTTTCTATGTAGCCATGATGGTTTGTAACTTCAAAAAAGGAGGAAGTTCTCAACTTGACTGTATTTTTTTTTGTTTGTTACGTCAGAACTTTCGATTGGGTGAATCAATTTTAAGGATTATTGGAGTGAAAGTTCTTTAGGCGCATGAGGGTACATTTTTTACGGATGAAACGTAATAATAATAATATTAGCGTCACGAAAATGTGCAGCGTTTTTGTCGAAGAAGAGGGAGAGAGCGATCGAGACCGATTGAGATAGAGTGAGAAAAGGCGAATTTTAATTTAATATTCATCATCTGAGATTAACTATATTATTTTTTTAACAATTTAAAAGAATGTATTTTAATAATTCTCTTTAATTATTTTTATAAATAGTGCTAGCTCTGAAATTATAATTGTAGGAGAGGGTAGCGTGAGACGCGGTGGTAGGGAGTGAGTCTATTAAACGGGCGGCACGCTCATTCGGGATCATCGCGCGCTAGCAGTCAATTTCCAACGAGGAAGCTCTGTCCGTTCAAGAAGCCAATCTTCCTATCTTATTATTGTTACAATAGCTTACTTAATTGATCATATTTGTATTTTTGATTTGTGTATTTATAATTTGTTTTGTCAGTACAGAGTGCTGTTTAAAGGTTGTTAATCTTTATTTTTATTATTTCCACCTTTGTTCTTCTTAGAATGGATGAAAAAAAAAAGTATTAATTTTCGATACTTAATATTTTAATGACTATTAAATTCAATAAATTCCTAACATATCTTCCTTTTTCCCTCCCTCTAAGTCTCGGAAATCTAAAGTTTTAGATTTGTATAAATATAAACAAGACTTAAAAATTAGTCGATCTGTTGAAGACACCAAGTTTATTCGAGGCTAATTTGACCTTACCCTCCAAATGGCCACGAAATTGGACTTTGGAAGTATTCCAATATTGGCTGAGGCAGATGAGGGAGTGTCTTCAAAACGAGGACATACGACCCACGGGAGTTTTTTAGTGGTGAACGCGCAAATTTGTGTCTTTGTCGGGTTGAATTGGACCAAATTAAATCTAGACCTTTTCCCATTATTATCTATACAAATAAATAAAATTGGAGTGTCTGTTTGTAATATTAAAATAACCGCGTTTTACTAAATGCATATGTATGTGTACACGGTACATATACCAAAATATCATTTTTTTATATTTCTATGTCTGATTGTTTCGACTAATGGAATCTGCAATGCCTGGACCGGTTTTGACGGGATTTTCAGTGATAGGTAGCTGATAATATAAGAAGTAACTTAGGCTACTTTTTGAAATGAAACTTCTTTAGAATCGTTGCGATTTCAAACTGGATGCAACGGAAAAAACGACAGGAGACGTACGTAAATACAAAAATGTGTAGGATGAAGCCGGCAAAGAATGAGACAGAAATATACATACTACTTTATATTATTATTTTTATTTTTTAAATTTAAAGTTTTAGATTTGTATAAATATAAACAAGACTTAAAAATTAGTTTGCCAAAGAAGTTTCACTTCTGACATGTGCACTTTGTACTCACGCACTTTTTTTTTAGATTAGTTTTGCCCCGCGGCGTTACTCGCGGTAGGACAGTAAAGGGGTTCAAGTAGTAAATAATAAAGTTCCGTATGTTTGTGAAATTGTTAATTATACTAGTGGTCACCCAGTGGTGAAAATTCGATCATTATTCTTTTTTTCTTTCTTTTTTGATTTCCATATAAACTTAACGAGTAAAAAGAGGTGTAAAGTTTTTGTATAACCTATCTATACTAATATTATAAAGCTGAAGAGTTTGTTTGCTTGAACGCGCTAATCTCAGGAACCGCTGGTCCGATTTCAAAAATTCTTTCAGTGTTGGATAGTTCATTTATCGAGGAAGGCTATACCTAAGCTATATAGCCTCAATGAAAATTTAAAAAAAAAACTGGGGAAAATTTTCACGCTACGGGCAATAGAAGACGCAAACGAGGTTGCGTTGGTCAGCTAGTTTATATATAAATTTGAACATTAAATTGTCACTTACTAGCAGCCACCATGTTGACCTGATCACCCTGAAGGCGCGTGGTGTTGACTGCCTCGATTTTTTTCTGTAGCCATTGATTATTAAATTCCTCCTTCCAATCATCCATTTCGAGACTAGAGCTGGTTTTCTCACTGGATCCACGACTTCGTCTTTTAATGTGGTTCAACACCGGATCCATATGATAATATTCTTTACCAATTCTCGGATCTCCTGATTGCCTATTCGGTGGAATATCTCGGCCATTGTTTAAACGATGTTCTTTTGTCCTTGCTAATCGTAATATACTTGCTTTGCTTTGAGCTTGTAGGTTGTCTGCCGTTTCACTGCTTTGTTGCCTGAAATATCTTAAACTATTTAGTTTATCCGTAGGTTCACGTTCATAAGAGTCACTATCCCTAGCTGAGTTTAGTATCGATTGGACAGTTTCCCTTATATTCGTATATACCGATGATTGAGAATTTCCTAAGTAAAATAAGATTATCCCGATATGAAGAAATTGCATTTTAATTGGTGCTGATGATATACATGTTTCCGTTTGGTGTAGTTCGAGCAAGTAACTTTGAATGTATGGTGTCGTAAGGCTATAAAATTTACATATATTTTACAATCGTTTTTATTGTATTATAAAATTATGTTTGCTATGTGATTTAGTTACGTGGATAATACTCGTAACTACTGAGAGGTAACTGTGAACTATTTCATCAAATGCCTCGAGCCAGAAACGTAAAACTTAGAACGTTGAAATAAAACTTATTTGAATACTATGGTGTACTTAATTGAGTAGCTTACTAGCAACTTGGTGACGGCTTTATAAGCAGAACCTGGAGCGTTTATAAATATACTAATGCCAAAGATTTTATGCCTAATTTTATTTACTATCTGAACCCCGTGGTTATAGGCGTACCGCGGGGCGAAATTAGCCTAAAAAAAGTAGCCTAAGTTACTCCTTATACAAGGTGTCTCAAAAGAAATTTCATATTTAGTGGATTGATTAAAAAAAAAGGAAGCGGTATATAGAAAAAATGTTTATTTATTGTTAAAATACACTTTTTGGGAATTCATTTCTTAAAAATAATATCGTCTAAATGTAAACCCTCACGTTGTTGGCACTCATTTAATCGAACAGTAAAATTACTTATGACTGCTCGACAGGTGGAGTGAGGGATGGCTGCCATTTCGTGACGGATATTTTCTTTCAAATGCGCCAGTGAAGTTGGTTTATTGGCGTAAACTTTAGATTTAAGATAACCCCATAGGAAAAAGTCCATAGGGGTTAAATCTGGGCTACGTGGAGGCCAATTTATGTCACCTCTCCGGGAGATCAATTTTCCTGAGAAAATTTCACGAACACGTGGCAGAGATATATTGGACGTGTGTGAAGTTGCTCCGTCCTGTTGAAACCATGTTCTTTGGTTATAGCCAGGAAAGTTTTGCAGTTCAGGTACCAAGAAGTTGTCTAACATCTCCACATAACGCTCTGAATTCACTGTAACTGTACGCCCCAATTCGTCTTCAAAAAAGTAAGGGCCGATAATTTCTCGCGCCGACATGGCAGCCCATACGGTCACTTTAGGCGAGTGTAGGGGTTTCTGATGTTTGCGTTTCGGATTGGCTGAACTCCAGTAGCAGCAGTTTTGCTTATTTACGTGGCCATTAAGATGAAAATGAGCTTCATCCGAAAACAAAATGTTGGTAAACGTTGAAAATCGCTCAATCATCTGATTTATGAAATTAAGCCTCTGACCGGCATCTTGGGGCTTTAATTCTTGCACCAATTGAATTTTGTAGGGGTGCAGCTTTAGATCTTTGTGCATAATGCGATGTAATGATGATCTATGCACATTTAAAGCACTCGCGCGCTTCCGAATTGAAAGGCTCGGGTCGTCACGTACAGATTGATTAACACTCTCCACATTTTCTACCGTTCTTGATGACCTAGGTCGCCCGGATTTTGATTTATCCAGCGTTGATCCAGTCTCTTCAAACTTTTTAACCCAATGTCGAATGAGAGGAAGGCTTGGCGCATCATTTAAGTGGCGAAAACCTCGAATACTGCAGAATTTTCTACGCGCGACAGTTGTCGAATCACCGTTCTTGTAAAACTCTCGCACGCACAACGCGCGGTCTGCTCCCGAGAAACGCTCCATAGCGACTGAATCCCCAAGAGCCAAGCTACCAATTGACATAACCCCCGCACCCCTCAAGTACGCAGCGTTCACGCAGTAAGCTAAACAAATATAAAATTTCTTTTGAGACACCCTGTACAATCAACTAAATACAAGTGAATGCCTTGTCAAAATCTAGCGGTTCCAGAGATTAGCCGGACAAAAAGATAGGCACAAAAATAAAATAATAAATTTGGTAAATGTACCGTGTATTCATACATATACATTTAGTAAAAAAAATCGACGGGTTGCACTCCGGGAGTGCCGGCAGAAGTGAAAACTTGAATATTAACGTTGTGCATTTTTGATATTTTGGAATGGTTAGAGAATAACGCTCCTCCCACCGAATAATATCGTTATCAATAAATTCAATTTTTACAGGAAAAATAAAACAATGTTTTTTTAAGATTATGTAAAGTATTGTCGAACCTAAGATAATGATTTATACATCAAATGAAAGCTATTTTTTTATAGAATAATTTTAAATAAACCTATTTATTTTTTGTTTTATTAAAATCAAGTAATTAAATAAAATATATTTTACTGGAAAAGCTAGGCAAAACACTATTTCGCAAAACAACATTACCATATTATTCGCGTAAAAAGAAAAAGATACCGTGCACAATAATTGAATACTACACTGTTATTCTTTAAACAAAGACAACTCCACATAAGCGGTAATAGACTATAGCTGGAATTTTCGTCATTATAATTCATAATACATATTAAAGTAATGTTTTAATACGATTTTATATTCTTCCATTGCCTATAAAGTAAAATAAATTATTAGGAAAACAAATCTCAAAAAACTATGGTATCTTGATTAAAGGAAACTGTTTATTATTAAAATGAAAATAAATAATGAATTGTTTTGAAAAAAACAATAAAATCGACTAAGAAAAGGTTAGGTACATCTGTCATTAATATTTCAGTGGTAGAACTTAGTCTTGGTCATCATCTTCATCCCCATCAAAATCCGAAGCCTGGTTGGGGATTGTCATTACAGCTTCGGATCGAATTATAAAACGAGTGATGCAGCAGCAGGTATGGCTTCAGTTCTGCATAAGCTGAACAGAGCTTTACTCACAAAAACTGGTTCAGACTATACTTGCTTTAAAGTGGTCATTTCAACATTACCTTTTCTGTTGACTCTTCTTGACCTGTTGATGAAACTTTCCGTGTTAAACGCAAAGTACTAATCATCATAATTATACGTAAACTGAACTATATTAGGATTAGAATTTGAGATCCTTATTTCTACGATTTTAGTCCATGCGATTTTACTGCCTTAAGTATCCGTAGTCCAGTTTTAATCAGCGATAAGGTCTTTCACATTGTAAAAATCTCTTTGATCTATTTCTATTCTTACGCTAAAATTACTGTAGATAAATATAATTATATATTTATCGACACCATACACTTGATCAGGTGTATATAAAACTTATTTTTCATAGCTCGTTCAATCATCGAATGCATGCTATCGCCTTCATTTTGACTGTGACCCGTTTCAAATAATCGGTGGGTAATTGTTTCTATATAACCTTTTTTATAGCATATAGGTAAAGTGTAAAAACATGTTGGTTTTTATTTCGGCCGGCGCAACCATCCGAATAAAATGCTATGTATTTGATTCATCGTTGTCTTTCCATATTTATGAACTTTAGTAAACAGCTCCCTATTTCAATACAGCCTCTTTTAGCAACAGAAAGGTGCCATGCCCAGATTTATTGAAAGCATTATAGACGGTAATATTGTTAACAGGGCATTTTCTTTTGTGATGAAAATTCCTACTTCTGTTTGAGGCACATTAAGCACTTTCTCTATAATAAAAATAGCAACTGTTGAATCATCCTAGTCTACTGTTCGTACTCTAGTCTTTCGCAGTAAATGCTGTTAATATTTTTTTTCCAATGTAGCTTTTTTCGTTTCATCAGCTTGTTCATACAAAGAATATGAACCGCACAAGTCTTTTTTAGGTTTAAAAAATTAGTAATAATATAGTAAGTATTTCAGTATCATTTGATTCATATTGGCGTTGTGGTGCTAATTATTCTTGTGCGTATTCTTGATTTGGAAACCATAGAGAGTAAAGTCGATATATTTTGGAAATGTTTAGTTGTTCAGATAAATAAAGTTCTTTGGATATCTTGCGTTTATAATGAAATTCAACAGATGTAAATAGTTAAAAATGTGTCATTATATTGTTTTTTATAGCATCGGACATCCTGTGAGGCCTGTTGTAAAGAGTCCCTCTGTTATCTATTACGCTTTCGTCTTGCCTAGTTTTCTCTGAAGCTGTAAAAACTACCTGTTCTGAAATTCACAGAGTACTAAAAAAGAATACCTTACAAACTTGAATAGAAGTCTGGTCCTAGCTAAAATAATGTTTATTTGGGTCCTGTTATTTTTTTATTTTAAAATAATATGTTCAAGCACAACCAATTGTGCTTGAACATGTCTTACGACATATTGCCATTAAAGTTCATGATCATTCAATCTATAAAAAGTGTCGAATATCTCCTGCCGTTGTACCGTAGAAAATACTATGCCACAACCCTTTTAGTACAAACATGAAGGGCCAATGGTCTTAGCAGCATTCCGTTTTTTTGAACGTGCACCTTCACGAGATTTACCGCTATTTTTGAGTCTTTTGTTTTTATTGTCAGGTCATTCTTTTTTATTACAACATCGTTTCCTAGTTCTTCGTTTATGGCTAGAAATTAAAATGTCTTCAGAGTTTGTATCACCCGTGTCTTGTGTAGTGGTAATCACAGGATAATCGAGCAATTGTACAGTATCCGTAACATTATGCTGTATTTCTGTTGGTGAATTATTAGTGCTGGTTTTAATTGTAAATGAATTCATTGGATTTAATAACATGACGTGTGTTATCATTGTTCTTTTTATTTTCCTTTTCATAAGGAATAATTTAAACTCTTCATTTTCTTCTAATATTTCCTCTGTATATTAGAGGAAATATTAGAAGAAAATACTCCAACATAATTTTGTGAAAATATATCTTTCTTTGCTGGATTTCATGATACACATATTTGTTCATTTTTTCAGTCCTGTAGATAGGTAATCGTCTGACATACGCTGTCACACAGCACACAGACAAACACACATCAATCTTAATAGTAATAAGGACAGTTTTCATATATAATTGAATTTGTTGCTATTTATTTATTGCTTATGTACATACAACGTAAATTATCAAGGGATTTGTTATTTTCATTACCAAGCGGATTGATTGGCTCAATCAGTAATCACGACATCCTAAAGTAGTAGATAGTTGGTTGTCCGAAAAAAATAATTAAGTAACAGTATCTGTCAGTACAAACTAGGTATTAACTGGATTTGTTTTTTTAATTCTCAGAAGGAGAATAGATATTTGTATCGAAATTGCACGACATATTAAGAGCCTAGATTGGGATTACCTATTCTATTATGTACAAACTAAAATTACATCCACATAATACCTTGTATGTTCAATCTTCTGACTCTTCTAGCGTTACTGCGAGAGGAGAAGGTTTTAAAGGTTGCGTATTGCTTGTAGCACGCGGTTATAAATAATACAGTAATCGTACCTTGAGTGTAAACAACGCCTGGGTAACCTATTGCTAAAGTTATTACTATTTCTTTTCTTACAACATTAAACGGCTACCAACATTACCATATTTTTCAGATAAAATGACTACAGGAATAGTATTGTTAGAATACTTTGCTACAAGACGAGTTTGCTGTTCTTACTCGAATAATATCGTTATCGTAACATATTGAAAATCTTGCTTGTAGTGCTACTCGTAATCACAAGTAGCGATGTTATTCACGTAAATAAGTATATTGAAACTGTAACGGAATAATAAGGCCATGGTTATTAAAAAAATGGTAGTTTCTAAAATACTTACAAAAAAAAATTCAAAAAAATTGACAATGTGTAAAATAATGTCTACATGACGAATATGCAATAAAACGCAAAGTATCGTTATATGACATTACGATATTATTCGGTGGGGGGAGCGATAATTTTGTACGAATTGCTTTCATTATCAGTATAAAAGTACTATTATTTATGTGGTGGAATACAATATTCATTTATTGCGCTATCGTACACAAACATGACAATTTATATTACATACACACACGAACATTCGCGCAAGCGCCCTGCGCCGCCTGTCCCCTCTCCATCCGTCTTACGAATTTTCGATCAGGTCACGTGACCTGACGCGAGTTTATACGTCCTCTCTCCATCCGTCTTACGAATTTTCGATCAGGTCACGTGACCTAACGTGAGTTTATACATTTTTACCCATTCTAAAAAGTACACAGCGCCGCTAAAGAAGTTTTCACTTCAAAAAGCGGTTACTTTAATATTACCGACAGACACTTTAATTTATTTGTCTAGATTAATCAATCAATCAATTCTTCACTACACTAACATTTTGCAAAACACGTAGGTATAGCACTAGCTATACCTACGTGTTGTGCTAAATGACTACATTGCAATAACAGTGGCGTTATAAATATCATAATATTTATACAGAGTTATACGTATTACCATTCTACCATTAAATAAAATTTTCAATAGGTACTGAATTTGGAAAGGAATATAGTTTTCTAATATTTGGACTTGTAATTTAGACAGAGTATATATTTAACACTACACGCGTATTCGCGTCCTTAGAAGGGATACATTTTATCCGTTTCTACTGTGGGGGAACGGGTATCATGTTCGACCAACACAAAGGGAGGATCCTCCGACCAGGCGCGGTGATCATGCCTGGCGGGCTACTGCCCAACAGTTGATGTTGGAATATTGTACATATGATTATCGGCGCTAGAACTTTTATTGCGCGATTCAGGATTGGTAGTACCCCGTGTAGTGCGTTACTTCATAGTTCAGTGTATCTTCGGTAGATGGCGCTGTAGTAGGTTACTGTTGTGTTGTATGTGGAAGTCGCCACACTACAACAACTTTCATTGAGGCCAAGGTCCATTGGTCGTCTTATAATGTTTTACAGCGTTCTTTGATAAACGGGTCATCTATTAGTAAAATAACTTTGCAACCTGATTAAACAAGAGAATTAATTTAAATACAATACAACGAATGATATTTTATGAAAGATCAAGTTGTCAAATTTTCTTTCGTAAATGTATCTCCTACAATAAATCTATTATACTTTATGACAATTGGTCTGTTTAATACATTTATACAAATACAATACAAATAAATAAAATTGGAGTGTCTGTTTGTAATATTAAAATAACCGCTTTCTACTACATGCATATGAATGTATATACGGTACACATACCAAAATATATATTTTTCAAATTTTTGTCTGTCTGTCTGTTTGTTCCGGTTAATCTCAGGAACTATTGGTTCGAATTTAAAAATTCTTTCGGTGTTGGATAGTACATTTATCGAGGAAGGCTATAGGCTATATATCATCACGCTACTACAGATAGGAGCGGAGCACCAATGAAGAATGTTTCAAAAACGGGGAAATATTTTCACGCCACGAGCAATATAAGACGCAAACGAGGTTGCGTGGGTCAGCTATCGCTAATATATTTCACAACAACATTTTCTTTTCTAAGACTACAACTGAACGAAAAATTCAATTTTCGTTTATTTTTATCCAAGTAAAGGATAATTTTTATCTGTGTAACAGTTTCACAAGGCTTCAGAGATAAAGGTGAGGAATTTGGTTTTATTGAAGACCATTTAGGACATCTTTTGTATTTCAGCCACGTTAAGCCCATATAACTGTAAGGCTGCTAAATAAACGGTAAAAGAGACACGACATTTTCTTATTTTTAACCGAATTCCTGGGAAGAGGTTCTCAATTCGACTGATTTTTTTTATGTTTGTTACCTCAGAACTTTCGACTGAGTGAACCAATTTTGATGATTTTCTTTTTATTTGAAAGCTGGTGCTCGCGTGGTACCATTTCAATATAGTCCAGTTCCTGAAGCTTTTTTTAAATTGTATTTTTTTTGTTTTGTAAGATATTGTCGAACTATTTTATTTTTTGATAGTTTGGGTAATTTACTGGGATATTTTATTAGTATAAAATACAACCTCAAATGAGTTGGCCTTCATTTGCGTGAAAAATGAGAGCATTTGTTTTTTTTGGTTTCTGTTTTTGCAAAATGATAAAAACTTATCATAGTTACGTTTTTAGTTTGCATAATAGTTGTCGTCATATTATTGGAACGAAGTTCCTTATGGCGCGTTGTGTAAGGGGGCTAGACGGAAAAATTGTCACGACACAATTTGTTGACACGACACAATTTGTTGTCACGACACGACGACGACACACACAGATATTTTCATTTCGTCTTTCTATTTCGAACTTCGTTCCATCCGGGTGTCCCTTGACACCTCTCAAGTTTTTTTTATGCAAAAAGGGAGATTGTATTTTGTTTTTCGAAAGACGGTCCCTATTTCATGTCATCCACATTTTAAATATTTTTGTCATTAATTTCATCACGACGAAGACTTGAAGACTCGAAGACTTATAATTGAAGACTATAAATACTTGACATTGGCAGAAATAGCTGATCCGAGTGATCCGGCTGGTTGCCATTTCATCAAAAGAAGAATTATGCAAAGATCATTATTTGTACACTCTTAAAATAGCTACAATACGGTTAAGTAGTTTTTTTTTTTTTATTGAATAGTGGGCAAACGAGCAGACGTATCGCCTGATGGTAAGCGATTACCGCCGCCCATGGACACCCACAACACCAGAGGCGTCACAAGTGCGTTGCCGGCCTTTGGGGGATGAGGAAGGGGAAGGGGGAAGGGATTGAGGTAGGGCCTCCGGTTTCCTCACTCACTCGGTGAAACACAGCGCAGGCGTTGTTTCACACCGGTTTTCTGTGAGGCCGTGGTATCACTCCGGTCGAGCCGGCCCATTCATGCCGAAGCATAGCTCTCCCACGGTAATGCTGGTATAATAGTTGATTAATCGGGGTTACAATTTGATTACCACTCGATTTCTGTTTTTTTTTTACATTATTGTGCTTTTTATAGAATTTAATACTACTTCTCCGCTAGTTTCACAGCCTCTTCGTATTTACTAGGTTAGATTAGATAATGAAACTGGCTAATCAGGGTTAAGGTTGAGTTGCTCAAGGGATTTTTGTTTTGAATTGTTTCAACTGTTTTGTTCTTTTAAACTGGTATACTTTTTTTCTTTAGGTAATAAAGTAACAACATTTTTATGTGTACCAAGTTATTGAAATCAGTGAATATCGTCGATAAAAACCATGAAAACTACATCGTGATGGTTACAAATTTCACCCCCCGCATGGATGACTGACACTCCCACCACTTTCTCTTTCAAGAAATTGGTCAAATCGTACAATCTATCTCTAGAACGTTGACAGCGGCCAGCAGTGTCTCGTTGTCAAGAGGACCTTCAAAGCCTCGAGAAATACACGTGACTTGAACCTCAAAGATGGTGAGTTGCAAATGTGTATAGGCTTACCGTACATATATAACTAATATATATATACTATTCATATAAATACATATCATACATCAATTCGTTCATGTACAAAAATTCGTTCGCATTAAAATCTGTTTTGTTAAACTTTGATCTGTTAAATAATCTTAAATTGCAAATAACTATCAGAAACTTCATAAAAAATAAGTGAAATTAGCCCTTAGTGTTGTGAAGAACTATTCAAGTAAAGAATAGTCAGTCATGTTTTTGTTAAATTAGCCAGGACAAGGTTTAGCAAACTTGCATGTTCATTGAATGTGTTACTGTAGTGCCACTTTACGTTAAGGGTTTGTCGATCCTCTTATGATAAGCATTAACAACTTGCCTATTAGTTTCATGTCTGAGGAGTTTCTAAGTCAAAACATGCCTAACATTGACTGCACGGTTGGCCTAGTGGTTTAAACGTTTACTACTGCGCCAAGTGTCGTGGGTTCAAATCCCACGTGGGACATCACTTTGTGTGATCCACAAATTGTTGTCCTGAGTCTGGGTGTTATTTGTGTCCGTTTCATGTATGTTTGTAAAGTCCCCCGCGACACAGGATGTATATTCCTAATGCGGGAGTTGTCATAAAAAAAAAAACAAAAAAAAAATGCCTGATAGGTTTTCATCTGTTAGTGTTGTAACAATTTATTTTAGGAACTGAAGTTGACCTTGTTTAAATCAAATTTGTAAGCATAGGTACCTCTGTTGCTACCAAGTATAATGCAAAACACAGTCTAATGTACAACTTCCTAATATAACATAGCGTTTGTATTCAGACTCCCTCAGTGATAATTATCTCACCTGGTTGGAGGATCACTCCTTTTTATTAGAGGGACATAACAACCATTCTTATAAAGATTTTCATGAGGAAACTATTAGAACTTAAGTCTACGTCGTTGGATTCGGATAGCACAGGACAGACATACTTGAAAATGTAATACTTATATCTTTTTAAACAAACTATTAAATTGGTTCACCCTTTTTTGATTAATCAGTAATAAACAAAACAGGACTAACAAAAACTAAGGAAGGTACAACTAGATGACCGAAATGAAGTTCTAATTTGTGTTACCAGTGCCACATAAAAATAAAAATACTGATTATGTGTGTTGAAAAAGGGAACTGTAAATCATGGCGGAACAATGTGTAGGTAATGTTTGTTCAACACATGACACTATCTCGCTTTAATGTCAAATGTAATACGTTCTGTCTGTATGTTTAGGCGGGATCATATTGACTTTCGTTCCCGGGACTTGCCAAATATGTTGCAAAATTTCAATATTATTCAGTATCTCGACAAATACTTCTGGTGTATTGGAACTTAGGACTCAATACCTTCGGCTTTCTTTACCAGTCAACCAATGGGTGATGCAGAGAAGGCAGGAAATAGGTGCATTTTGGTAGTAATGTGTCTTCATCGACATCATCAGCCTGTTGCAGTCTACCGCTGGACATAAGCCTCTCCCAAGGAACACCAGAGAGCCCGGTCTGTTGGTTTCTGCATCCAGTCACTGCCAGCCCTGTTACGTAATGCGTGAGAATAGAAAATCAATTAACATATCGTGCGAACATACTCGACATAAAAACATTTATGCCAATTTGAGCATTATATTAAAATGTCTGGAAACTATAATAATGATATATCTTTTTATTGTACCTACTCCAGATTAGTCACAAAGATGTCTTAAAACTAAGAACGTGACGGCCTTGCCGTTCGAAAGCGACCAACAATATCACGTAGAAAAAACTTAAAAATTCATTTATAAATTAAACCTTTTCTTGTGATTATTACTTTAAGGGTTTCAGCAACGTGGTGATAGATTCAAACCGACTAAAAAAATACAAGTTATCTTCATTGAATCTTACGACTTGTCCTCCAGGTGTACCTTAGAACGAAATACCGTAAACCGAAGTATACTTGATCTCTTTATGTACAAACAACCGTACGACATTTATTTTATTTATTAATCTTTGGGAAACTTACAGCAACACACTTAATGTAGTTTTGAAAGTAGCAACAATACGCCATTAACAAGTCTCCACTGATAGAAGCTAAGTATTTAAAAAGAAAACCCTTATACTAAAGTAATAACAAATTAAATAATTACAGAAAAATTTAAGTCTAGTTCGTTTATAAAAATAGAACCTGCCAACCAACAATTACATAAACAATTATGAAGTTGAATTAAAATTATGTTTCCTTAAATTAATAAATAAAAATAGATTTTAAAACGACATTCGAGTGCAGTCTCCTTCCTATAGTTGAAATACTCATAGCAAAAATGTCAAGGTCATGTTTGCGTAGTAAGTCGTTATATTATGACAAGATCGATAAAGGAAACGGTTTTACCGATACCTAGTAGCAACTACTGGTGTGGAGAAAAACTAAGCATAGCGCAATGATTGCACCGGAACATAGATTTTAACTTTATTCAGCAACTCAGGACAATCGATGGAAGAGGTCATCACTTGAGCAAGGAACAGTATGTATGTAATATTTCTGCTTTTTCAGAGTTCTAGAAAGTGCTACCGTGGGAGAGCCATGCTTCGGCATGAATGGGTCGGCTCGACCGGAGTAATACCACGGCCTCACAGAAAACCGGTGTGAAATAGCGCTTGCGCTGTGTTTCACCGAGTGAGTGAGGATATCGGAGGCCCACACCCTAACCCCTACATTATCCCCTTCCCTTTCCCCTAAAGGCCGGCAAGGCACTTGTGACGCCTCTGGTGTTGCGGGTGTCTATGGGCGGCGGTAAACGCTTACCATCAGGCGATACGTCTGCTCGTTTGCCCCTTATTCAAAAAAGTGGTATTTTTTACACGAAATTGTATAGTCATAACGAGCTTATGCTGCATAATTTAATGTTCAGGCTTGCTCTCTGTCACATACCGGTGACTAATGTTATATTTTGTTAAATGTAATTGTGTTTAAAACGTATCTGGAAATTCCTTCAGAGATAAAAGACATTAGTGTATGTATGATACAATACAAACATCGATTAGTGTTGGCAAATATGTGTTTGGAATGAAATAAACATGAGTGGTACAGAATGGGAAAGCATCGAACGACAACGTTTAGCTTCTCGACACGCGACAGTTTAAGCAAATAGTCGACAACACTGAATACTTTACGTACGCGAATGATAATTGACAAGTCGGCCGTTCGAATAAAATACTATGACAAAGCATTTTTAATTTGTGGGGTATTCTTTATAGTGAATAGTATTCTGTACTCGACGAAAATTATCAACTAAAACATTAGGTATATAAGGTGCCGTAGATACTTAATACTAATTTAAAATATTTGTCCGTCTCGTCAAAAATGATCTATCTTTTTGTCTTCTATTTTGCTAAGGAAGGAAGTGGACTTATGATATTTCCAACTCCTCCTGTTTTTTTTATTAATTCCTTTGCGGGTTCCAAGAGAGTTGAATTTTTTCTGGGGCATCCCGAGTGCTATAACTTGGTGTCTTCGTGGGTCACTGCTGTGCTGTTGATTCTCATATGCAGGGCGGTGCGGTAAAGCTTCAAATAAAAATAATTATGCTATTTTAGCAATAGGAACTGTAGTTACTAACTACAGAAAAAAGAAAAAATAAGGTGCATTATATAATTTTTCTTAATAAATAATAATGCTTTTCATTAAAATAGCTCGAACTTTCTATTACTGTAGGTTCACAAACAAACAAAGTTTATTTAATCGAGAACTAAAGAAACGAAACAAAAGAAGATTTGAATTGGTACACTACCTGGAGCTTCTACCAGTATTTGCCTTTACGTCATAAATATCTCTTTTGTATCATTACACTCGTTATTTGCCATCTAAAGATATCAATGTATGTGTACCTATGTAATCGGTTAGATTTACACATTAATACGCTTATGTTCATTTCTTTGGGAAATAGAATACGTAGAAGTATGTGGTAATTTGCCACCGTGGAGGCGCTCCAGCCGGTCATCCTCGAGTAGGCAGGGCGGCAGCACGGGACTCTTTCCTTCCGACTGACGCGGGTGCTTTCCGGGCACGGTTGCTTCGGGAAGGTCGCTAGGAGGGAACTGAGTCCCGCACGTCACCACTGCGACTGCAGTGAGGACTCGGCTCAGCATACACTGGCGATATGCCACGCTTGGGCGTCGCAGCGTCGGGCCCTCACTGCAGTCATAGGAGGAGATCTCTCGCTACCGGCCATCATACGCTACATGGCCGGTAGCGATTGCAGTTTTATCGCGGTTTTTTCCGTGGGAGAGCCACGCTTCGGCATGAATGGGCCGGTTCGACCGGAGTGATAACACGGCCTCACAGAAAACCGGTATGAAATAACGCTTGCGCTGTGTTTCACCGAGTGAGTGAGGATACCGGAGGCCCATACCCCAACCCCTCCCCCCATTCCCTCTCTCCATCCCCCAAAGGCCGGCAACGCACTTGTAACGCTTCTGGTGTTGCGGGTGTCCATGGGCGGCGGTAATCGCTTACCATCAGGCGATACGTCTGCTCGTTGGCCTAGATAAAAAAAAACAATTTACAACGTGTCTTATGTAAACCTTAAAACCCACAAAATATTAATTCTCGTGAGTCCCGAAAATTCAGTTTACATTATGGTTATAATCGCGTCGGTGGAGCCTTTGGTATTGAATGGAATAATTTAATTAGAGACCGTAGTGTAATGGGGATTTAGGTGGATTTGCGGCAGCTCTGTAATAATGAAGTACTTTATTTAGCTATTGGCTTCGTTTAGTCACACATAACATTGTCTTAACACAGAAACCCTAAAACTTGAGAAGCCGGGTCACCAACACCTAGTTTTGGCCAGTATTGTCTGTTGAGAAGAACTCGGCTGTTGGATACTTTTGTATCCTTTTGACATAGTCTTAGTCGATTAAAAAAATTGGTTGTCTGTGACGATAGTTTGACGTGACAACTTCATAACAAAACATTGATGAAATGCATACTTTTATGAATAAAATTGAATCATTTGCTCAAGCGCACAATTAACATAACGGGACAATGAGCATGTAAGGGAACGGGTATCATGTCCCTCCAACACAAAGGGAGGATCCTCCGACCAAGCGAGGTGATCATGCCTAGCGGGCCACTGCCCGACAATTGATGTTGGGATGTTGTATAACATATATGATAATCGGCGCGAGGACTATTTATTGCGCGATTCAGGATTTTAACTTACTGCGTGTAGTGCGTTACTTCGTAGTTCAGTGTATCTTCGGTAGATGGCGCTGTAGTATGTTATTGTTGTGCTATATGTGGAAGTCACCACAAGCGTAACGGGACAATGAGTCATCCTTTTTCGTGCGTGCAGCCGGCGTTCATTGTTTTTAATAGACGTTGTCACGTCAAAAAAAGATATTGATAGAAAGAAACATCAGTAAAATGGTAACCGTTAGTTTGTAAGGGATTTTTATTCCTTATGAATAAGGTCCTGAACAAATAAATAAGAATAGAAACAAAGAACAACTAAGAGAAAGAGAAAAATAAAGAATAGAAACAAAACGCAAAAGTTACTCAACAGTTTATCTAGAATAATATTTTAGGTTGTCTGGCCTCTAACACAAACACAGATAAGAAGTAGGTCACCGTATACATTAACGGTTTTGTTCAATAAGTAATATAATTCCAAGAACAAAAAGCATTTTTAATCTATATACCAACAACCAAATATGGTGCCGTATTCACTTCGGATCTGCCGTATTCTCGAATCGAATTCTAAACGTTTTGTAAATTACACATTACACGACACCAATGACTTTTTTTAAATGTAAACGTACATACGTATGTATATGCATACGTATGTATGCATACATATGTATGCATATACGGTACGGCATTTAGTAAAAAACTGTTATTTTAATATTACAGACACTTCAATTTTATTTATTAGTATGTATTGCATAGATAAGTTTTGAAGTACAATCCCAATTACCCAGTAAAGTTTATTGTCATTCAAAACCTAGCACGCACGTGTAAATGTGTATTCTTACAGGCACACTGCCTCTTCGAGCTGTTAAATCCGACGTGTAAAAATATCTGTGAAAGATATACCTACTTACAAAATAAATATCATTTATCACATATTTACATTTTTTCATTCTTAGCGATTTTATGAAGTCACACCTTCCGGACTAAGAATAATTCCAATGTTGCGCGGTACTTTGTAAACATTAAAACATGTGTCCATACGTTTAAAATATCCACATTCGGTACCACTATTCCTGGATTACACAAATGTCTGTTCAGGGTATAGTTCGAACCCACTTAAGACGGCTTAGTAGCTAGGCGATAACTTCGCTGCAATCAACTGTCCGTGTATCGTCGCACTAAGTCAGAGCGAATCGATTACTCGTCAATTAAGAATCCCGAAGGACTTGTATTTAACCCGGCCAACTTGCTGTCTACTGATCAATGAGATTAGCACGCGAATAGCATTTTGACTTAACGTGGTAGAACTTGATTTAACTGTTCTGTTTAGTATTTATTTCTGCCTACATAGTTATGGTAGATGAATTTTGGTCCAGATTGAAATTGAATAGAGGAATTGTTCGGATTGATCCCTGCCGCCTCTTTCCGCCATCGACCTACTCGACAGAATTTTCATCCCCATCATCTAGACGGTTGACAGTCCACAACTGTGCGATTTTACCGAAACTTTCTGCCGCGCACAACAAAATTGTGGAATGAGCTGTCGCCTGGGGTGTTCCCGTACCAACTCCTTCCTAAAAGGCCGGCAACGCACTTGTAACGCCCCTGGTGTTGCGGGTGTCCATGAGCGGCGGTAATCGCTTACCATCAGGCGATACGTCTGCTCGTTTGCCCCTATATAATAAAAAAACAAAAAAAACAGAATTCATATCATAACCACTGCTGTACTTAAATAATTTTTAACCAATTAAAGTAAAGAAAATGTTTTATCAACACTTGATATCCACTCGTTTTCATTGTTTTTGAAATAACGAAAATAGAATCAATTGTTTTTTTTTTAATTAGCTCATTACTAGATGGCCAGAATCTTTAGAAAATGAAAAGAGTTTTTACTAAACGTGCCAAACTCACTTTGGGAACTTATTGAACGATATAATTAATAGGTTGTTTAAGATACCGAAATGGCGCTAGCCAACTGCGTTTAACATTTTGGTTAGTGCATTTAAAATGTGGATAACCTCAAAACCGACGCCGATTATATTTTTATTATGAATATTTTTTTTTTCCTTTTAATATTGTGTTGGTTTTAGTTATAACATTTCTGCTCATTGTAGCCAATATTTTATTTGTTAGCTTAGAATCTTTATTCGACTGTTTCTTTGAACAGCACAACCACAGAGAACGACTTCTACCGGGTGCAGTTAAATTTGATGATAGATAATTCGGGTTTACATTTTGAAAATCGACAACTGATGCTGATACTGATGATATCTATAAGGAAAACTGTCACCGGGTCAAGGTTTCAATGCGTCTTAGGTATTTTCTTAGTTATATCTGGCGCCTTCGACAATACCTGGTGGCCCGTGCTATTGCTGATATTAAAATCAAGTAGATGCTATAAATATTTATTCCCTTATCTCCTTATACTTCTCACAAGGCACAACTAAATTGAGACTTGGGCATCATCCTATGTCGAAGCGCTTACGATGGAGTGTCCTCAGGGGTCAGTGCTAGGTCCATACTTGTAGAATATAGGCTTCGATGTTTTTCTTACAATACCTATACCATCCGAATGTACCCTAAACGAGTATACGGATGACGGTTTATTATTAGTAGAATCTGATACTAGAATGGGGCTTGAGAAACTAGCTAATAGATGTTGGTAATTAATATCTCTTTGGGGTGTACGTAATCGGTTGACTTTTGCACCAAACAAAATCTGCCAGCTACTTCTAAGAAGTAACTTCAAATCACCGTCGTGTATTCAATTTGAAAATGTTACTAACACAAATAAAACCTCGGTTTGGTATTTGGGATTACTTTTAGAAATAAACTTTTCATTTACCAAACATATTAGAACAGTTAATGACAAGTCTAAAAAGAGTTTCTTTGCACTGACCAGGATATCAACTGCGACCTGAGGTCTGTCGTTTAATACACTAATGATCATTTATGGAGCTACTTATTTAGATTCTATTTGCTATGGTGCTCCAGTTCGGGCTGATAGGGCGACTGTAGGTGCTTTCCGTCGCAAACTGTGACAAGGCCAACGAGTTGCATTGATTTTCTTGTGCAAGGCATATAGGTATAAGGTACAAGCTTTGTATAAGGCTTTACCGGTGATGGCGGAGGGTTTTACGGTCGATCTCGAAGTGCAAAGACGTGCATCCATGTGTAATTACACACTACAAAACATGGAACACGATTTTATGGGCATACGATAAAATCATAAGACTGTTTCAACAGCAGTCCAATGTTTATAACGACCTCATGGATGAATGCGAACAACGATGGGAAGAATCATCCACGAAGTCATAACTCAGTTTGTTCGTGGGTCACTGCTATTGATCCTGGTGTGCAGGAGTTACAGTGGTGGGCGTGTGGGCGGGATTAGTCCCAAGTTAGAAAAAACATGCCAGTGATTAGAATTCACGTTTAAACATTTCGATGTTTACGCAGTGAAAATGAGAACTCGTGGACTTTATTTGTCAGTCTGCCTAAAGGCCTGCGGTGGTAATACACTGTCAAGAACATGCCTACAGGCTTGCCTGTGGGCATGTTCCAGTTTAATTCCAAACTGATATTATAAATTCGAAAGTAACTATCTCTCTGTTTGTTGCAAATTCACGGCCAAATCACTGCACCGATTTCAATGAAATTGGCATGGAGATCCTTTGATTCTTGGGGAAGGACATTGGCTACTATTTATCGCGATAACCGACATATACGCATGGAGCCGTGAACAAAAGTTAATATATAATAGACTAGCTGACCCGTGCCCACTTCGTTGGGCATAATGTTAATAATCCTTTTTTAGTACAGAGTGTTATGTATTTGTTTTGTACATGAATAAACCCGTTTAGTAATAGAATTATCATCCAATACCTACATTACGATACGGTTACGATAATCTACATCGTATTATCTCTTTAACCATGCGTCCAAATCATATGCTGTTAAAGGGAAAGATCTTTTATTTTAAACACTTAAAACGATGAGTTTACTTATTTTCAAAAAGATTCCCTGTCTTTTTTGTAGGCATTTTCAAGCTCCACATCTTTTCTCTAGAACTCAAATATATATCTTTCATAGTTAAGGCAGCGTTCGTAAGAAACGCTTTCATTCGACCGTTTTTTCTCCGATTCACTTTGCAAAACCGACTACCACGTAAAAGTCTTTTTATTTTTCGGTTTTTTATATAACCTCTAACACTCAGCAATAATGTGGCTTTCTATTGGTGAAATAATTTTTAACATCGGTTTAGTAGATCCCGAGATTACCCCTTACAATTTAACAAATATACAAACACACAAACTTTACTTCTTTATAATATTATAGTATAGATGTAGAAGTTAGTAGTTAATAAAACGTACGTATGACTGCGATTCTTAAAAAACCGGGGTCTGGAATTCATTGGTAGCGAATAAACTTTTTCATTTGCTAGTGGACTCACATCGCTGACATCGCCAGCGGTTCGGTTCTAGTTTCATACATAAGTCACGTATGGCTAACTTCTCGGAGTTGTGTATAAAACTAGTTTTTGTACGCGTATTCGCTCCCGGTTAAGTAGATTTTGTTAATCAAACTATCCATAGATAATAGTTTTCTCTTCTTAATTATCTCTTAAGGCTCTAATAAGCTTGTTAATAAGTCTTTTCAATACCCTTTAGAGAATGAAAGCTAAGCAGAGCTTGTGTTATGGGTACTAGATAACTGATATAACTACTTATATACTTTTTTTTTGTAAATACATACATATTATACATAGAAAACACCCAAACTCCGAAATAAATATTTGCAGATCATACAAACATTTGGTCCGACCCGGGAATCGAACCCGAGACCTCAAGCACAGCAGTCGCATACGCTACCACTATGCCACCGAGGCAGGTAAATATCCTATATTAATGTTAGATATATTTTGTTTTATCTAAAGAATCAAAATAAACACATAACTAAGTTAAAACACAATTCCTTAGTACTATTTAGGTTGTACCATCCTTCCTCATAATTCGAACAAGCAAAACAACAACCGCCATGTTGCTATCTTATGTCCGTTTCCGGTCTCCACTGGACCGTTTTTCCGGTGCCGTTCTTCCTTAAGCTAATTGTCTATGATTTCCTAGAGTTATGATTCACAGAATGGCGAAATACTTTTTGTCTGGTCTTATCATCATTATATCTTTCGTTTCAAGTAAATGTGTGTTGTTGTACTCGTATCTACCCAAATCTTGTTAAATTGTAAAAATTACCATCAAATTTGTATGCCGATGCATTTTTTTATGAAAAATATATATTTTGCAAGCCCCAAAACAAATATCAGTTTGTTATTAATGAAAATGAATAAAAATTTTCAAGTCACCATTCTGACATGTTAGAGCTGGGGGTCACTCGGGAAGGTACCATTCACTTTGTATGCCACAAGTTTTTCTCAGTTTTCCATCGTATTTTCTCGAAGTATTGATTTTTAGAAACTGTTATTTATTAATTTGGGACACTCATCAAATCGACGTGTTTCGCTCCCTATCCCGCTTTTTCCTGCCACTATCAGAATTTGGTCCAATGATAAAAGTTAGGTGTCTCGTCACAACGAAGCTGTGTATAAACTTTCAGCCTGTTATTAATCACTGAAATCCCTTGTACGTGGGCCCGTGGACTAGTAGCTTCAACCACCTCACCGTTTGAAATCCAATGAGCGAATCCCCTGACATCAGGGCCGTCGTAAGCTAAGCTCGGCACACAAGAAATTGGGGGTAGGTATATAATTAATTAAGTCATGAACGTTTTTTTTTTTTCCATTCCACGCCATCTAGTTCCAAGCTAAGCAGAGCTTGTGTTATGGGTACTAGATAACTGATATAAATACATATATACGGTTTTTTTTTGTAAATACATACATATTATACATAGAAAAACCCCCAAACTCCGAAACAAATATTCGTAGATCACACAAACATTTGGTCCGACCCAGGATTTGAACCCGAGCCCTCAAGCACAGCAGTCGCATTCACTACCACTGCGCCACCGAGGCAGTTATATTAACATGCTACTAGTTTTTTGGTTACAATAACGATAATGCTTTTTTTTATTTATTTATTAACTTAGTACACATGAAGTACAAAGGCGGACTTAATGCACTTAGGCATTCAGCCTTCAGGTATTGCAGAAATATAATGCAGTAGGTGCAAGGATAATAAATTGAATTTCACTAATAGTACCTAATTACGCAAATAATAGATAAACCTACGTCAGATCAATTCGTCTGTATTTTTTTTTTATTTATTAAAAGACAATTTCTTAAGGTACTAGAGTCATGCTGATTTCAGCACGAATGGGCCAGGCTCGACCGGGGCGGTACTACCCTCGCACAGAAGACCAACCCAAAATGACAGGCTTCGTACTGTCGTGTTTCGTTGGTGAGTGCGAGACCGGAGGCCCAATGATGCAGGGGTGACAGTTGTCGTGGTTAGTGTGAGAGCAGTGTAATGCTCGTGGAGTCATGTTGAGGGTGGCTTGGATCGATCCGTCGGCCAGGGAGACCCGTAGAAACGGTGGTGCCGCTGGCCGCCCGCGACATAGAGAGGGGCCCAACCGCGGCTAACCACCCTGGGAGGCTGCCCCGTCAGGTCGCGCATAATCCACGGAGTGGCTCGTCGTGCCGGTTGGTGACCGGACGGTGGGACCAGGCGACCACTTCCGGGAGGGTACGGGGGCCCTTCCGTCCGACGGTTCGGTCACCGTCATGCCTCACTGTTGTATGACGACACAGCACTACGAGTCTCAGTACTACACAGCCACGACAACTGTCGCGCCTTTTACGCTCCCCTTCCCCTATCCCCTTTTTTTATCATGGCAGCAAAGAAAAAGTTAAAATGTTCAACAGCGGCACTCCATCCACCCACCAACGCGCTTTTTGAGGTGGAGTTCACAAACATCCGTGGACTCCATGCAAACCTCAACGCCGTCCACCAGCATCTTGAGACGGTACGGCCGGCCATGCTTTTTCTAACGGAGACACAAATACGCCG
Organism: Spilarctia lutea; assembly: GCA_916048165.1. Taxonomy (NCBI): domain Eukaryota; kingdom Metazoa; phylum Arthropoda; class Insecta; order Lepidoptera; family Erebidae; genus Spilarctia; species Spilarctia lutea. The sequence continues at coordinate 2,768,246 of OU696488.1, forward strand.
CCCTGCCGACACGACATATCTACACTATCCCGGCTACGTTCTTGAGGAGTGCTTCCTCGCGAAGGCTGGGGTATGTCTTTTCGTTAGGGCGGATGTTTGTTGTCGCCGTTTCCGCTGCCTTGAGGACCCATCCTTCTCCATCCTGTGGTTGCACGTGGATATTGGCTCCGTGAGCCGATTCTACGTGTGCCTATATCGATCCCACTCCGGAGACTCTGAGACAACTCGACTATTTGAATATCTCAGTCAGGCGGTGGACAAAGCGCAGGAGCAGTTTCCCACCGCCGAACTGGTGCTTCTGGGAGACTTTAACGCCCACCATGAGTCCTGGTTGGGATCTTCCAGAACTGACCACGCAGGTCGGACAGTCCACGCATTCGCTCTCACGCATGACCTCACCCAGCTGGTACTCCAGCCCACCAGGATACCAGACATACAGAGTCAAGCGCCTTCCTTGTTGGACCTTCTGCTGACGAGTCACCCAGCGCAGTACAATATATCGGTGCTCGCCCCTTTAGGATCCTCCGATCACTGCCTGGTGTCTACCACGGTGCCTTTAGTTGCCGCCCCACGACCAGTGGCAGCGAAAAGACGACTATGGCACTACTCGTCAGCGGACTGGGATGGAATGCGAGATTATTTTGCATCCATCCCGTGGGCTCAACGCTGCTTTAAAGACAAAGATGTGTCGCAAACTGCGGCCGCCGTGGCTGGCGAAATCACTGTTGGAATGGAATACTATGTTCCCTACAGTGAGGTCGCCAGCGCAACGACCCGTCCTTGGTTTAATCGCGAGTGCGCCCATGCTGTTGCGCAAAAACGATCGGCTTACCGCGCATGGACCAGAGCTCGCGCTCGCGGCTGCCCCGACGTAGGTCAACTAAAAGCAGCGTTCAACAAAGCCACAAGGGAATGCAAGAAGGCTTACATTAGAGCGGATGCCCAGCGCATTGCGCGGCTTGGCCAAGAACTCGTCGCACACCCTACGGGTAGCCGAAAGTTCTGGCGATTGGCTAAAGCCGTGCAGTCCAACTTCTGCCAGTCCTCGCTACCACCGCTGAAATGCCCCGACGGATCACTCGCCCATCAGCAGCAGGAGAAAGCAAAACTGCTTGTTGATCTCTTTGCGGCTAACTCCCGAATCGACGACCGTGGCAAGCACCCGCCTACCATTCCGACCTGCGACACTACAATGCGGGATATTCGCATCCGGTTGAATGATGTCCGCGCGGAGCTTCGGTCACTCGACGTCCGGAAAGCCAGTGGACCCGATGGCATCCCAGCGGTGGTTCTTAAGAAATGTGCACCAGAGTTGTCTCCGGTATTGACGCGCCTGTATTGCCTGTCGTATTCATCAGGAACTGTCCCGATGGCCTGGAGAGAGGCGAATGTTCAACCCATCCCCAAAAAGGGCGACCGTTCAAACCCGGCAAACTACCGTCCGATAGCCGTCACCTCAATTCTCTGCAAGGTATTTGAAAGAATAATAAATGAACAACTGATTCACTACCTGGAGGATCACTCCGTACTAAACGATCGTCAATATGGTTTTAGACCGAACCGATCCACGGGTGATCTTCTAGCGTATGTGACACACCTTTGGGGTGAAGCTATTGACAGGCATGGGGAATCCTTGGCAATCAGCCTTGACATGGCCAAAGCCTTTGATAGGGTTTGGCACTGTTCGCTTCTCTCCAAGCTACCGGCATACGGTTTACCCCCCAAACTCTGCAACTGGGTTGCCGCATTTCTGCACCAGCGCCTCATTAGAGTCCTTTGCGACGGTGCGGCCTCCGATTTTCAGCTGATCAACGCTGGAGTACCTCAGGGGTCTGTCCTGTCACCCACGCTGTTTCTTCTGCATATCAATGACATGCTCGCCCTTGCCAACATTCATTGCTATGCAGACGACAGCACAGTTCACAGGCGATATTTTAGACATCCCACAGCTGGGCTAGCAGATAATGATAAAAAACGACGGGAACTTGTCGCTCAACTCGACTATGACTTGGACCGCATTTCTCAATGGGGCTCTGAGAATCTGGTCGGGTTCAGCGCCAGGAAAACACAGGTGTGCGCGTTCTCTGCCAAAAAGTCTCCATTCCTTCCCCTTCCCACTTTTCAGAGCACTCGACTGCCATTACAAGGTAGGCTCGATATCCTGGGCATGGATATCAGCCGCGATCTCAACCCTCGCGAATACGTTGAGAGTGTCACTAGGGCGGCCTCGCGGAAGCTAGGTATCCTTAATAGGGTGAGACGGTTCTTCTCGCCCGAGCATCGGTGTCTGCTTTACAAGACCCAGGTTCGCTCGTGCGTGGAGTACTGTTCTCATCTTTGCGATGGAGCCGCGCAGTATCTGCTCGACGCTCTCGACCGGTTGCAGCGGCGAGCCATCCGCATTGTCGGCAGTCCCCAGACCACCAAGTCCCTTGAGCCTCTGCAGTTGCGTAGAGATATCGCCTCTATGGCAGTCCTCTATCGCCTTTATCATGGAGAGTGTTCTGAAGAGCTGTTCCAACTGGTCCCCCCTTCCCCCTTCCTATACAGGACAACACGTGCCGGTCTTGGATGTCACCGCTTCCGAGTGGTAGACATACGCTCTCGTACTCACCGCTTCGGTTCTTCCTTCCTGTGCCGAGCGGTCAAAACCTGGAACTCACTACCTGCGTACGTGTTTCCCTCCCACTATGAACCCGGGTCCTTTAAGCGGAGCGTGAAGAAGCATCTCACTAGGCCGCCATAGTGTGGGTCGCCATGCTGCAATGTCCCTATTAGCATTGAGGATGGTGGCCACCACTCCTGGATTCTGCTCGTGCTTTCCATCAGGCAGAGCAGAGTCATTTTGGCAGCTAAGACATAAAAAAAAAAAAAAAAAAGACAACTCCCACATTAGGAATAAACATCCTGTGTCGTGGGGGACTTTAAAAACATACATGAAACGGACACAAAGAACATCCAGACTCGGGACAACAATTCGTGGATCACACAAAGTGTTGTACCGCGTGGGATTTGAACCCAAGACACTTGGCGCAGTAGCAAGCGGCATGGCGACCGTTGAACCACTCGGCCAACCGTGCAGTCTGATCAGATGTAACAAACATACACATATACACTACTATAAATATATATAAACGAGTATTATATACACGAGTACTAGCGTTGAGACTGTATTGATTGCCAATTCACTCCGAAGAAGTTTGCGCACTCTTTTTTTAAATGTGCTACGCTTCGTCATGAATGGGCCGGTTCGACCGGAGTGTCTCACAGAAAACCGGTGTGAAATACCGGAGGCCCATACCCCAACCCCCCCCCATCCCCTTTCCCATCTCCCAAAGGTCGGTAACGCACTTGTGACGCTTTTGGTGTTGCAGCTGTCCATGGGCGGCGGTAATCGCTTACCATCAAGTGATGCGTCTGCTCGTTTGCCTCCTATTCAATAAAAAAAAAACTTTACATTTAATTTTTGTTGTAAATATAATGCAATACATAAGTAATATGAACACTTTTAAAGTGTTATTGTGTATGTATGTATATATATTGTATATAAATACTATGTATTGTGAATTTATTGTTATGTGTGTTTAATATATTCAATAATAAAGGAGAATGACAGATCCTGTACCGCTGACAATAATGGTAATCCGAATGGTTATGAGATTTATATTTTTAACCGAGCAATTTTCTACACTAATATTATAAAGAGGAAAGATTTGTATTTTTGTATGTAACGAATAAATTCAAAAAGTACTGGACCGATTTTAAAAATTCTTTAACCATTCGAAAGCTACATTATCCACGAGTAACATAGGCTATATTTTATTTTGGAAAAAAATAGGGTTCCGTAAGATATTTGCGTTTTTCAAGAGACAAGGTGTAAAAAATCAACCAGAAAAGTATTTTACGATTATATGAATGAATAATATAGCTCATACACCAGAATAACACGTAGGCTATAATTTATAAAGGTACTAGCCTCGCCTCGCGACATTGCCTGTGATTATTGTCGTACCGCGGGTAGCACCGCGGGGTTCAGCTAGTTATATATAAATATATAATCTAAATCTCGGAAGCGGCTTCAACGCATACTGTAAAATTTGGTACAGACAGATTAATACATTTGGTATTAATGTATCTTTTAATCGAATATTTCGAATTGCGTTCGAACAATTAATCTCACTGTCTGCGGTGGTCGTTTGTCACCGTCTAACACAATGATCCCGACTGAATTGAAACGAGATAACGGCTCTGAATAGACACTATGTGTTACGGTATATATGTTCCACGAGCCTATATTCCAGTAACTGTTTACTCAACTATGACAAAGCAATAAAGACGTTTTGCTAGTAGTCATGATGTCATACATTCATTTTACCGTGGGAGAGCTATGCTTCGGCATGAATGGGTCGGCTCGACCGGAGTGATACCACGGCCTCACAGAAAACCGGTGTGAAATAGCGCTTGCGCTGTGTTTCACCGAGTGAGTGAGGATACCGGAGGCCCATACCCCAACCCCTCCCCCATCCTCTTTCCCATCCCCCAAAGGTCGGCAACGCACTTGTGACGCCTTTGGTGTTGCGGGTGTCCATGGGCGGCGGTAATCGCTTACCATCAGGTGATACGTCTGCTCGTTTGCCCACTACTCAATAAAAAAAAAAATCTAAGATTCAAATGGGCTAATACGTAAAGAAACATTAACTTGAATAATGTTACGTTGCAAATACTTTTTTTGTAAAGTTTTCGAAAAATGAATCTTGTCGAGATCGATTTATCGCCCCCCTAAAACCCCTTGCATAATTCATGGATCATTGTAGACGTTTCCGATATTCAGATTGTATATATTTATAAGAATGGCTCGTTTATATGGATTAAATATCAAAAGATATAATTCTAAGAATGACTAATGGTTACATTTTGGCTTTGATCCATACCTACAAGCTACTTTGTCATTCTTAGCGCAACTGAACACTGTTTCTCAAGATACAGGCTTGGGCCTAGTTTGGGACCGTGGGAGAGCTATGCTTTGGAATGAATGGGTCAGCTCGACCAGAGTGATACCACGGCCTCACAGAAAACCGGTGTGAAATAGCGTTTACGCTGTGTTTCACCGAGTGAGTGAGGATACCGGAGGCCCATACCGCAACCCCTCCCCCATCCCCTTTCCCATCCCCCAAAGGTCGGCATCGCACTTGTGACGCCTTTGGTGTTACGGGTGTCCATGGGCGGCGGTAATCGCTTACCATCAGGTGATACGTCTGCTCGTTTGCCCACTAATGAATAAAAAAAAAATACCTGTGTTAAAACAATATTATAATGTATCCTCCCCTATTTCAGCATTCCATAGTCAGTATAAAAAGCGTTAAGCAGTCATTCGTACTGTGTAAACATAGCGCCGTCCTCTACAAATAAATATAGGGAGGGATATTCTCCTCGAATGATTCAGTAAACACAAATATTAAGTCCAGCAGACTTAAATATACGTATATCAAATATCACTTAAAATATTCTCGAAAATATATTGCGTATCTATAGTATTATTATAAAACTGAAGAGTTTGTTTGTTTGTTTGAACGCGCTAATCTCAGGAACCGCTGGTCCGATTTGGCACGGTTGGCCGAGTGGTGTCAGCGGTCGCCATGCCACTTGCTACTGCGCCAAGTGTCGTGGGTTCAAATCCCACGCGGTACCTACAACACTTTGTGTGATCCACGAATTGTTGTCCCGAGTCTGGATGTTCTTTGTGTCCGTTTCATGTATGTTTGTAAAGTCCCCCACGACACAGGATGTTTATTCCTAATGTGGGAGTTGTCTTTTTTAAAAGGAAAGAAAAAGAAAAGAAAGAAAAGAAAAAGATTAGAAAAATTATTTCAGTGTTAGAAAGTCCATTTATCGAGAAAGGCTGTAGCCTATACATTATCACGTTAAGAGTAATAGGGCTCCCCCAATGAAGAATGTTTAAAAAACGGGGAAAAATTACGCTACGGGCAATAATAGACGTAAACGAGGTTGCGAGGGTCAGCTAGTTTTCTTATATTGCTACGGGACTGCTAGTCCGAGTGGTGACACCTTAAGAATATGGTGTCACCATCTCTATTTATCCCATAGGTATCATGAAAGCCTATTACCCTGCAGAAAAACTGCACTGTGCAGAGAAGGAAAACTTGAAACAAACAATTGACTTCACGGGGACAACACTTTGTGTGTATATTTGTGGGGGAACGGGTATCATGTTCCACCCAACACAAAGGGAGGATCCTCCGACCAGGCGAGGTGATCATGCCTGGCGGGCTACTGCCCAACAGTTGATGTTGGGATGTTGTATATATGCTAATCGGCGCGAGAACTATTTATTTCGCGATGCAGGATTTGTAGTTACTCCGTGTAGTGCGTTACTTCGTAGTTCAGGGTATCTTCGGTAGATGGCGCTGTAGTATGTTATGTGGAAGTCGCCACATCACTCCCCTCCAAGACCGGAGGTCGATATCTGATGAGTCAGCTGTCTGTGCTCTGTTGCGGAGCTTGCCAGTGCCAGGAGTGAGTAGTTCCAGTGAGTCGGAACTGAATGCCGCAAGTTCCAGTGAGTCGGAACTGAATGCCGCTAGTCCCAGTGAGTCGGGGCTGAAGTCCGCTGATCCCAGTGAGTCGGGATCGCATGCGGTGCGCGGTGCTGCGGTGAGGTCCCCAGTGAGTCAAGGCGATTGCTGCATAGTGGCTGGCTGCTGCGTAGACGGGAGAGATGTGCTCTGCTTACATGGACCGTAGGTGCAGTGTGCTGTGCCTAGACGCTGTAGAGGCCGTAGGGGTTACCAGGCTGGAGCGGTCGCGTCCTGCGTGTGGTATATCCCAGTTGAGGCCGAAGTTGCTGGCTGGCTTGAGACTTGCTGTGGGAGTGAACATGATGGTGGCGCGGCTTGAAGGCTGCTTCCAATCACGTCGGGGTCACCACTGTGGGGGAACGGGTATCATGTTCCACCCAACACAAAGGGAGGATCCTCCGACCAGGCGAGGTGATCATGCCTGGCGGGCTACTGCCCAACAGTTGATGTTGGGATGTTGTATATATGCTAATCGGCGCGAGAACTATTTATTTCGCGATGCAGGATTTGTAGTTACTCCGTGTAGTGCGTTACTTCGTAGTTCAGGGTATCTTCGGTAGATGGCGCTGTAGTATGTTAGTAGTGGAAGTCGCCACATATTCTTAATGGTTTTTTTTTTTTTTTATTGAATAATGGGCAAACTAGCAGACGTATCACCTGATGGTAAGCGATTACCAGCGCCCGCAACACCAAAGGCGTCACAAGTGCGTTGCCGACCTTTGGGGGATGGGAAAGGGGATAGGGGGAGGGGTTGGGGTATGGGCCTCCGGTATCCTCACTCACTCGGTGAAACATAGCGCAAACGCGATTTCACACCGGTTCTCTGTGAGGCCGTGGTATCACTCCGGTCGAGCCGACCCATTCATGCCGAAGCATAGCTCTCTCACGGTCGTAGGAGTTTTCTTTTAATAGTAAATAAACAATATAGCAACTCATTACAAAATATACCAAAACCTCTTACCTAAGGCCCTCATTACATCACAACAACAACACACAACATGGTTTTAAAGTGATAATTTTAAAGGAATGATGAAATAACGTTGAAGAAAATGTATAGAACGTACGAATGTCTTGAATGCCTAAATGTGACGGAACCTACTCGATATTACTAGGTTAGTGTACTCGTAGTCGGATGTTCGTCATATTATTTTCCGAGTGGAATATAAATCCTTAATGTGGAATTTTGCTAAGTTAGTTAGATTTTTGATATTACTAAACGTTTATAAACGAAGCCTGCGTTCAAGAAAAATACGATAAATATAATTATCGTGTCCCGTTTTCACAAACGATGAACTCCGAAACTATAACGTTTTTGAATGTGTCATATGCTGGTATGCCTAATTTAAACTCTCAGCTAGTAATATCATAATTATAAATTGTTGAGAAACTATTAAAGTAATAAAGCAAAAATGCCTTTTCTTGTGTTAAATAAAATACTTTTTATACAATTCATTTTTATTATCGGCCATAATACTCGTAGCGTGATCGTATAAAGATTTCCTTACAAAAGTCAGCACAATATAAATTTAATTTAATAAAATGCAAAACAGCTTCTTCGGTATAAATAATCTTGAAGAAATCTATCCGCTAAGTTCTGCGTTAGACTATAAGGATGCCTGGCCGTTTTCTCATTCCGGCTTGAATTTAAATCGAAACTACGTTCTGACCTATATTACGAGAATGTCGGCTTTCACGCTGAACGTGGCTTATTTTTTCTAGTAGATGCCCTTTTGCCTTTCGCAATCTGTGGGGAAATTTAACCGCAATTCATGTCAAATGAACTATGAATTGAGATTAAAATGATGGACAAAATATCTGTAAATGTTTTGTAACTGGAATAACTTCATTTTTAGATTTGATTCATTTTAGATTGACTTTGACTTGACCATATTTGGTTATTCAGGGAAACAAACAGATTTCTAATTAGTATAGTTAGTGAAATAATAACTACCAATTTCATATCCGATACCGTAACTTATTGACAGAAGAAAACAACAGAATTGTGTTTTTAAATTTAAAACTCATAGATATTTGATTTATTAATATTAATATATCTTTTGAATTTTCTTTGGGTTTCTGGCTACCACAAATAAGTATGTATCTATGGCTATTAGACACCAAACGGGTGCTCAATTTAGATATACTTTTACTATAATGAGTATTGGTGAATGGGATTAAAGAAAACCACAATTATGATTGTAGCGGAGGTCCTTTCTTCACTTTTAGGCTTCTTCCAGAATGAAGGACCGATATTCCACAACCATGACTTAGATATGCTCTATGAGAAAGCTCTGAAAGAATTTCGATAATTTTTTAGAGGAAATTCTTTGAATTATTACAACTACAAAGCTATAAATAATGTGGTTATTATAATGTCAGGCAGTGCCGTCTTTAAATATACCACATTTTCTCATTAAAAGTTGTCGGGCACATTAATTTTTTTCACAAAATAAATATTATACAGTTCAATCTATACTAATATTATAAAGAAGTAAAGTTTGTGTGTTTGTTAAATTGTAGGGGGTAATCTCGGGATCTACTAAACCGATTTTAAAAATTCTTTCACCCATAGAAAGGCACATTATTGCTGAGTGTCATAGGCTATATAAAAAACCGAAAAATAAAAAGGCTTTTACGTGGTAGTCGGTTTTGCAAAGTGAATCGGAGAAATTTCAACGAAAGGCCAAAGCAGCGGACGGCGCGCGATGGCTTCGGGCTTAATTCGGTTCGCGTTCGTGCTAGCTTCGGGAGAAGGAGGCGTGGCCTTTTATATCTGAGAGGTAGGTACCCGCGCGGCTCAGGCACCTGGTCGGCTTCTTACGCAGCGTACGTCTCCGAAATTGAATTTTTCGAAACGTAATTAGTACACTTTCGACATTTTTTAAATAAAAGGTTCTTATCAGAACTACTTTCTATCTTATTCTTGGCAGTTAGAAATTGAAACATAACACTCTGTACTAAAAAAGGATTATTAATATTATGCCCAACGAAGTGGGCACGGGTCAGTTATCTATACTAATCTATACTAATATTATAAAGAAGTAAAGTTTGTGTGTATGTATATTTGTTAAATTGTAAGGGGTGATCTCGGGATCTACTAAACCGATTTTAAAAATTCTTTCACCAATAGAAAGCCACATTATTGCTGAGTGTCATAAGTTATATAAAAAACCGAAAAATAAAAAGGCTTTTACGTGGTAGTCGGTTTTGCAGGTTTTGGTAGTGAATCAGACAAAAAACGGTCGAATGAAAGCGTTTCTTACGAACGCTGCCTTAACTATGAAAGATATATATTTGAGTTCTAGAGAAAAGATGTGGAGCTTGAAAATGCCTATTTTACACAATTAAAATTACCATAACCAAACTAACTTTGCCCGCAACTTGTCCTCATGGAATTCGTTTATCGCAAATCCCGCAGAAAATGTGTTTTCTTTCGGACATATTAATATTAGCATGCAAATACAAACTATACCTACGTATAACCCTCCTTTTGGCAATTAGAAATTAAAACACAACACTCTGTTCTAAAAAAGGCTATTTATTATCTAACTTTATGCCCAACGAAGTGGGCACGGGTCAGCTAGTCGTTGTATATAATAATAGTTTTGTACATTATATTTTTTCATTGACTTTAAATTATGTCTGTACAATGTATCTATAGTACATTTGTATATGTTTACTATATATATATACAGATTGTAATAAAAAATAATTATTGCGTTACAGTAATAAAAAAATTGTTAGTTAACCGCTAACTTTAGAAACATTATTTTATATAATAATTAAGAATTTTTTATTTTCAAAGTGCTAATTTGAACTTGACAACTAGCCTACTGCAACAAATTTGTATTTAATGATATATTTAAATCATTGTTATCCATGTAACTTACACTGCTGAAATCATTATTATAAATTATGTTAATCTAATATTAAATGTAAAAAAATATTTTGCAGTTTTTTCTTATGCCCACCATCTCTAAGGCAATAGGAATTTACTTACAAGTGACCATAAAGTTCAGAATATCGTGATAAATAAATAAATTGTATGTAAATCTACTGAAAGTAAGTAAATCTAGTATGTAATAATCGAAATATTTAGGTACTATTTTTTAATTTATTTTTTTATTGAATAATGGGCAAACGAGCAGACGTATCACCTGATGGTAAGCGATTACCGCCGCCCATGGACACCCGCAACACCAAAGGCGTCACAAGTGCGTTGCCGGCCTTTTAGGAAGGAGTACGCTCTTTTCTTTAAGTCTGCTTTGAGCAATATATTTGCATGAAGTTTTAAAATTCTCGTGTAGCGGTGTTTGTGATTAAACTCCTCCGAAACGGCTTGACTTATTCTCATGAAATTTTGTGTGCATATTGGGTAGGTCTGAGAATCGGACAACATCTATTTTTCATCCCCCTAAATATATTTTTTAATTTTTAGATATTTTTGTTTTATGATACTGCGGTAAAAATACATACAATCCTGAATTTTCAACCCTCTACGATCAACCGTTATTTTTTATTTATTAATCAAAATTTTTTTTTGCAAGTTTTTTTTTTATGTTTGCCTAGAAATAATATAGGTACATTGCAAAACGGTTGCTGGGTCAACTAGTAAATATATAAATATGAAGTAGACAGTCCAACTAAAAATAACTTGACTTGTCTATAACTTGTTTATACCCACATCAACTTACAAATACGAATATAAAAATTGATCATCTGCAGAACCACGTTTTACGTTCCTACTTATTTTTATGTTTGTGATAAAATGGCGTCATAAAATTGTTATTGGGCTAAAAATACCTTATTTAAGAGTCTCCATAAGCTTTCAGTAGCTTTTTGTACCCTATAACAATTGGTTATGTAGTTATTTACATGTACTATCCATAAATTTGAATCTTGAATCACTATAAGCTTACTATCTTAAAAATATTCAAATAAAATTAGGTCGACTTCCACGTAAGTATACATGTCCACGGTAAGGACCTTGTTGTCTGTCATTTAATTTGTGGCGACTTCCACATACAGCGCAACAGCGACTTCCTTTTTTGAAGTTGGTTAAAAATTGCATAAACCTCCGGCGAGTATTAATGTAGTTAGATTAAAATTAAAACGTCCTACGTGGGGCATGTAGTATAAACAATTTACTAGACTACGACAAAGTCTAAGAGAAGGGTATTTTTTTAGGTTTTCTGTCTGATTTTATGTTCCAGCGTAGCGTTTAATCTATTGAACCGATTTTAATGAATAAGGTATCAATATATTTATTATTAGTTTATTAGCGCGGTTCTGCCCGCGTGTCCATTGTAGTGTGGATACAAGGAATGATCCTTGTATCTACACTACAATGGAGAGTAAATAAAGTTTTATACGCACTAGAGTGCTAAGAAAATATCACATTACATAAAAAAATTCAGTAAACTAATTATAACCGTCATCATCTATCTATACTAATATTAAAAAATCGAAAGTAACTTTGTCTGTCTGTCTGTTACGCTTTCGCTAATGTAATTTAGCCGATTGCCGAATTTGCTAAAATAATTCAAATTTCAGGCAGAAAATCTTAGTAATACTTTTTTAGCCTGACCCGTGAATTGGGCAAGAAACCCCTTGATCGGCAGTCGCATACGCTAACGGCTAGACCAACGAGACAGTAAAAGGCAGTAAATTGCTAAACATATAGGCAAGGATCATAATTACCACTCATATTAACTAAAAACCAACTATTATAATAATAATAAATAATAATAAATATTTTGGACATCTGACACACAACGCCATCTAGTCCCAAGCTAAGCACAGCTTGTGTTATGGGTACTAGACAACTGATATGAATACATATATACTTTTTTTTTGTAAATATATACATATTATACATAGAAAACACTCAAACTCCGAAACAAATATTTGTAGATCACACAAACACTTGATCCGACCCAGGATTTGAACCCGAGACCTCAAGCACGCAAGCACAGCAGTTGCATACACTACCACTGCGCCACCAAGGCAGTCAAATTATAAAGGTTATTTGTTCACTTTATCACAGCTGTTCTTTCTCTCTTATTACGAGTATGTTTTGTCAAGAAATACTTATTGTACTGCTTCATCTCTTAATGTTAGTATCCATTTTTAAAAGATATACACAAAACACCATTGTAATATTATAAATACAAAATATTTTATTAAGTTTACATTAAAAGTTTAGTGTTTGTTCCCTTCCTTTAAGCAAGGTTTGCCTGTGTTAGGAAGCTCCGCTATTCCATAGCAAAGCAATACAAATTCATAACATAACATAAATAGTAATGAAAACAAACAAGACACATATTCAAATTTATTTTGATCTAACAAGTGCTGGCTATGTTTCATGTTAAATCGTTCTATAGTTTGATGATCGTGATAAATTGTCCAAATATGTTAACATTGTGTTACAGAACTTCGTGAGCCAAAAAATATTAGTCAGAGAATTTGAGGCAAGGTGATAATAATTTATTGAATTAACAATATTGTGTATTTAAATGTTATACTAGCAACTCGACTTGGCACTAAAGTCTTTTAAATTCTTGAATGTACTCTACTTCAAATAATATAATAATAATAATAAATATTCCGGACATCTAACACACAACGTCATCTAGTCCCAAGATAAGCAGAGCTTGTGTTATGAGTACTAGACAACTGATATGAATACATATATACTTTTTTTTTGTAAATACATACATAGAAAACACCCAAACTGCGAAACAAATATTTGTAGATTACACAAACATTAGGTCCGACCCAGGATTCGAACCCGAGACCTCAAGTACAGCAGTCGCATTCACTACCACTGCGCCACCAAGACAGTATTAATAGTTACACTACGGGAGTAGAACAAACAGCAAAATATCTTTAAGAAGAATTATTTGTGCCTGACGATCGGCCGGAGGATAACACGGTCTATTATCGACAAATTAGGCAGTGGGCTATTGTTTCAGCTACGGCAGTCTCAAGAGAACATTTACTGCGATCATTTCGGTTGGCTGAATGCTTACTTCGTTTTACGTGCACTATTTTTATCAGCTACAAATTGTTGTGCTAACATACCCATTCTTCTACTGTCATTATCTTAGATTTTTTTGTCTTTGTCATACAAGTTAAATGTAATATTTGGTTTAAAATGCATTTAATTTCAGATTTTTCGAAGAACTGAGAGAAGAATTACTATTTCTTCTTCTTTAAATGTCAGATAATATTTTGATTAATTGATAGGTTCAAAATTGCAAATGGGTTACTTAATGGTAAGTAGTTACCTCTGCAAGTACAAGTGCATGGACTTATGCAACTCAAGAATACAAAAATGTTGATTGGAGTGTCCTCAAAAAAAATTCAAAGAAGGTTCTCCTCTTATCTAATTTTGGCAAATGGCCACTCAAATTTGTTTGTTTGTTTTGTTTTAAAAAGACAACTCCCACATTAGGAATAAACATCCTGTGTCGTGGGGGACTTTACAAACATACATGAAACGGACACAAAGAACATCCAGACTCGGGACAACAATTCGTGGATCACACAAAGTGTTGTAGGTACCGCGTGGGATTTGAACCCACGACACTTGGCGCAGTAGCAAGCGGCATGGCGACCGCTGACACCACTCGGCCAACCGTGCAATTTGGAAGCAATTCCATTAAATAAACTTGCAGATTATACAAATATTCGATTCCACTCGGAAATCGAACCAGACAACCACGACATTGTGTCTGTAAATTAATAGGTATACTATTGGATAAATATCATCTTCATAACCTTTATTATTACCAAGATTAATTGTGGTCGACTGTTAGTTCAACTGGTTTTACCTGAATATCAGTTATTCCACAGAGCGACTGGCAACGGACCTCCGCTACCCTGAGGGTGAACTAAATTTGAAGGTTGAACTTGTCAGTATATTTAAGAGGACTGACTTCCCAATAACGATTGTCATATGTTCATGACAACCGGGACCGGCGTCTTAACGTGCTCTCCGAAGCACGGGTGGGTAACACTGCCATCTACACCCCGGGCTGCTATTGAGAATTTCTTGTAAAAAACCCAACAGCAGTCCGACCAGGAATCGAACCTAAGACCCTGTTGATTGGCAGTCACTTACGCTAGCCGCTAGACCAACAAGGCATGTATTGGATAAATAAAAAATACAAAAAACCTTAAGATGAGCAAATTATTAAATGTCACACCACGAACCTCAGTCATTGAACAACAAAAGCTACATAAGGGTAGTTCCATTATAAGTTAAATAGTTAATTTACCCTGTGATAATTATCGCCTATCATTTGCTCCGTGTAGCAGAATTACCCCGATGATTTACGGGAATATATTTGTCGATCGAGCGCAGGGCAGCCAATTAAGGGCTACCCTTATTGTATATTTCATGATATTGGTTTCTGTAGAAAATTAATGTCTTTGGATGTTCTGAGGATATGTTTGTACTAGATAGAAACCAACAAATAAACTTCATGCTAACTGAGGAGAGGTCAATGTGTTAATGACTGTTGATGGTATGGTTTAGATGACCAGATGATGTGTTTGTACAACAGATTGCTACGTCAAAATTAGCAAGAATGCAATACATATATAAGGAGTGTCTCATTTTAAAATAAAACACGTAGTTCTTGAGAGAATTGTGATTTATTTATTCGATTATAAAGAAGACGTGTTTTGAATAAGTATGGAACTAAATATTCGTCAAATCATCAAATCATGAAATTTTTCCATGACTTTTTCTGGATGGATTTGAGAATTTGCGCTTAGAAATTGTTTCTAACTCCAAAGAAAATAGGTAAACTTTCGAGTTTGAACATTTTTCGAAGTACGCAAGCGGTCTCAGCAAAACTTTTCAAATATTTGCACCAAGATTTCAGAATTATAACGCGTTGTTCTCTCGTAAAACACACTATTCAAAAAAATCGGACACCTATTTAATTATGTAACAGCTTCAAATTTTCAAAATTGCCACTAAATTAATTGCACAAGATAAAATTACACTAAATTTATAAAGTACATTTTTAAAGACAACCTATGTATGAAATTAGGGTAACAGTGGACTCGTGGACCGTGACTTCACGGATAGTGATAGTAGGTACTACCTTCACATGATACGCCCGCAGTCCTATACAAAATGTTACCAATAAAATGTGTTAAAAGACTCAACATTTCATCCTTGTAATATGTATAATTTTCTCAAGTAACACGACAATATTCGTTCTAAGACTGATACGAAAAGTACATTATTACAAGTTCAACATTAAGTGGACATTTGCGTGTGCCACCAAACCATTTCTCGAACTGGTAATCGTCAATGGAACATTTTAGTTAATTTTCTTCTTCGCTTTATAAAAGTACTGTAATTATTATTGAAACATTCGTTATTGCGCGTTCTGGACTCATGTACCGAGTGATGATTAATGAGATCTTTCGTAGCTTAGGGTATTTTATTCCTATGGAAAAATAAATAAATTAAAACACATTGCCGCTAGTAGTTGACGCTAAAATGTCAAAATGACTGAACAATATTATAAGCTAACTTTTGCGCGTGGCTCCACTCATGTGTTTGTCGGTTATCGCAGCCAAAAGTAGCTGATATCCTTCCTCAAAAATCAAAGTATCTTCGTACCAAATTTCATTGAAATCGGTGCTGCGGTCTGGTCGTGAAAGCAGGACAGACAGACAGGTAGATAGAGTTACTTTCGCATTTATAATATAGGTATGGATATTATTACATTCAAATTCATTGCGCCCGTCATCGCTCTGATACAAGCAGCAAAGATTGACGTATAAGAAAAATCAGAATCGGTTCACCATTGACGGAGTAATCAGTGTACATATATAAAAAATACCAAGCAAGTTGATAGCCTCCTCCATTTTAAAATCGGTTAAAAATATGAAGTTTTTTACCGTGGGAGAGCTATGCTTCGGCACGAATGGGTCGGCTCGACCGGAGTGATACCACGGCCTCACAGAAAACCGGTGTGAAATAGCCCTTGCGCTGTGTTTCACCGAGTGAGTAAGGATACCGGAGGCCCATACCCCAACCCCTCCCCCCATCCCCTTTCCCATCCCCCAAAGGTCGGCAACGCACTTGTGACGCCTTTGATGTTGCGGGTGTCCATGGGCGGCGGTAATCGCTTACCATCAGGTGATACGTCTGCTCGTTTGCCAACTATACAATAAAAAAAAAAAAAAAAACATATATTTATTTTTTTATTTTATTTATACTTTATGCACATTATCAGTAACAAAGGTGAACTTAATGCCGTAGGCATTTTCTACCAGTCGACCTTAGGGCGATGCAGAGCCAAACAAGGTAGATGCACAAACTAAAAATTTATGCCGACTTCTCAACAAGAAATTCAACATTTAATATTAAAATTTCTCATCGAGAAATCAACAAGATTGAGAATAATAAATTAAACAACAATTAGTAATAATTTATATAGATAAACATAATATATACGTATTAAATACTTATGCATACATAGGTACTAATTTATATATACATGTATACAGACTTTTCAACTTACAATTTTCTTAGAAATAAAATCAATAGACTATCAACATCTGTGGGTAAATATTGTCATTTTTTTGTTAATTCTATAGAAATATATGATTAATAAAAACATTAAAATATACATCGGTATCTCTTAACTCTCTCTCTCTCTCATACGGCGGTAATCGCTTATCATCAGGCGATACGTCTGCTCGTTTGCCCCCTATTCCAAAAACTCATATAACCATGTTTTCCTTTTAGCTTATATACATATATATACTTACACTATTTGATTGATTTTATGTGTTCGTATATATTCGCTCGTCCGCTTGGTGACGCAATTGATGGTATTTTCAATATTTTGAAATGTTACAGAGCATATTATTACAATTAGATACATGTAAATTAAAATTGAACGTATTATATTGTACCTACTAACGAAACATGCAATTTATTGGCCAAATTCAAATAGAGCACGGTATTTTCCCCGTCTTTTTTTTATGGAATAACGGGGCAAAATAGCAGACGTATCGCTTGATGGTAAGCGATTACCGCCGCCCATGGACACCCGCAACACCAGAGGCATCACAAGTACATTCCCGTCCTTTGGGGGATGGGGAGGGGGATGGAGGGAGGGAGAGGTTGAGGTATGGGCCTCCGGTATCCTCACTCACTCGGTGAAACACAGCGCAAGCGCTATTTCAAACCGGTTTTCTGTGAGACCGTGCTATCACTCCGGTCGAGCCAGCCAATTCATGCCGAAGCGTGGCTCTCCCACGGATTCCTCAAAGAGGTACAGTATCAAAACAAATGCAAATGGTTCAAAGGGAAGCAAAATATAAAAAAATAACTATTAAACAACAAAGTATACTCTAGCTACTAGGTATTAACGTTGATTTTTCTTTATGGTGAAGATATTTTTGACATATTGTTTAGTTAGTTTTAGCTTTGTGTTGTTCAGTTACTTGTGGCATTGTACTAACAAAGATGCTTATTATTTACAGAGTGACTTAAATGGACTAGTAAACTGGTGCAAATTTAATGAACCGCATTTGAATCCTAATAAATGTTATCATATAAAATTTTCGTGCAAGCGTAATGTATTACAATATGATTATTTTATAAATACATTTAAACTTGACGAAGTTGATATTATTCGTGATCTTGGAATATTATATTATATAGCCTATAGCCTTCCTCGATAAATGGACTATCCAACATTGAAAGATTTTTTCAAATCGGACTAGCGGTTCCTGAGATTAGCGCGTACAAACAAACAAACAAACAAACTCTTCAGCTTTATTATTAGTATAGATGCAATCAAAATTTCTACCTAATTATTGGGTTTTGTCATAAGTAACTGTAGACCTCTCAGAAATAGTAAGACGAAAATAATTCTGTATAACAGTCTGATTCGAAGTCACCATTGTATTTGTGTGGTAGCGTAGTCTGGCGGCCACATTATATATCGTATCTCCAAAATAAAACGTATGAAGAAACTGAATTTTTATGCCATAATGTTATGTAAACAACACATTTGTTTAATATTCTCAAACACACACCTACAAACAAGTATACACTCACACACACATACACACACACACACACACACTCACAGCCATGCACAAACACACACACGCGCTAATTTGCTATTTAACTTCAATAAATAATATAACTAGCAACCCAGTTCATTGTGCCCAGAGGGAAAGGAACTGTTATCCCTTACCACAGGTTACTACCTAACCTACCAAGGGTGACAGAACTTCACCCACAAGATTGTATCTATATGCAAATGAATGTAAAAATTGACAATGTTTTAAAATCTTATGCCACAATCTTTCTGTTTTGAATAAAGTTATTATTATTAATATTATTATGCGGTACACTCGTTGCGTATGGAACAGGTGCAATTACACTTTATTTAGTATTAGGTGTATTCCAGCGGAGGGCCAGTTTCCGACATTGTGGAAGACGGGGAAACTGGTCCTCATCCGAAAGGAGGGGCGCCCGGCGGACTCACCATCCGCCTACCGGCCCATAGTGTTGCTTGACGAGGTGTGCAAACTCTTTGAAAGAGTGATTGCATGGCGCCTCGTCAAGCACCTCTACAGAGTAGGGCCGGATCTGGCGGACAACCAATACGGTTTCCGTCAGGGGCGCTCCACCGTGGATGCGATCATGCACGTGAGGGCCCTGGCGGAGGCAGCAGTTTCCCGGGGTGAAGTGGTGTTGGCGGTGTCTTTAGACATCGCCAACGCGTTCAATACTTTGCCCTGGAGTTGCATCAGGGAGGCACTAGTGTATCACCGAGTGCCTCCCTACCTCCGCCGTATAGTTGGGGCATATCTGTCGGAGAGAGCCGTTATCTACCCGAGTAGGACCGGTCTCGGTCGTCGTGAAATGTCGTGCGGTGTCCCGCAGGGGTCGGTCTTAGGTCCGCTCCTGTGGAACATTGGCTACGACTGGGTGCTCCGCGGTGCATTCTTAGATAGTATCGCCGTCACGTGTTATGCGGATGACACGCTTGTGACGGCGACTGGCGGGACGCACCGTGAGGCAACCCTGAGGGCCACGGCCGGGGTTGCTCAAGTCGTCGAACGAATCCGGCGGCTGGGTCTCGAGGTGGCTCTGCACAAATCCGAGGCTTTGTTTTTTCACGGGCCTCGGAGCAAGCCACCTGATGGACTCAGCCTCATAGTAGGAGGAACTCGCATCGGCATCGAGCCCTCTATGAGGTATTTGGGGCTCGTACTCGATGGCCGATGGGATTTCGGATACCACTTCCGAAGTCTGGTCCCCAAGCTGATTGGCGCAGCGCATGCATTGGCACGGTTGCTGCCAAACATGAGGGGGCCCGATGACTCCTGCAGGAGACTATACGCGGGAGTTGTGCGGTCCATGGCCCTTTATGGGTCCCCAGTGTGGGCGGAGGCCCTGAAGGCCAGCACTATAGCGCTATTGCGGCGACCGCAACGGGTGCTGGCCATCAGGATCATAAGGGGGTACCGCACGATCTCTTTTGAGGCGGCAAGTCTCCTGGCCGGAACTCCACCATGGGACCTGGAGGCGAGAGCCCTTGCGGCCCTTCACCAGTGGCGCAAGGAGGCGCGGGAGTTGGGTAGGAGTCCTGAGACTCGAGAAATCGAAGATCAGAAATCCCAACTCCACCAGGTTCTTGTGGAGGAATGGAAGGAACGACTTGGGCAACCGAGCGCTGGGCACGCCGTTATTGCGGCGGTAAGACCCGTTATGGAGGATTGGCTCGAGAGGCATCACGGGAGCCTCTCATACCGGCTGACGCAGGTGATCACCGGAAAAGGATGTTTCGGAGATCACCTGTGTCTGATCCGCAAAGAGCCAACGCCTGAGTGCCACCACTGCGATGGCCAGACCGTAGACACGGCGCTCCACACGCTGGCAGAATGTCCGGCGTGGGCCGAGCCGAGGCGTGATCTCGTGGCGGCCATCGGGGTGGGGGTTCTCTCGCTTGGCAATATGATTGCGGCCATATTGCGGAGCGAGAGCGCGTGGAACTCTGCCGTCTCTTTCTGCGAGCAAGTTATGCTTACGAAGGAGATGGCGGAGCGGGACCGGGAGAGGTCTAGAACTCTCCCTGCCCGCCAGGCCCGGGAACGGGCCAGGTACCGTAGACGACTCAGGCGGCGGAGATCGCTGAACGATCTCCGTCCTCCATAAGCGCAAGCCTGAGGGTGACAGGTGAGGCCACCAGTCACCTTTGCAGAAGCAGGCCGGGGTGGCGGCGTGAGCTCTTTAAAGTGCTCGCGCCCTTATATAGAATAGGAATATTGGGGTTCCTACACAGGGGGGGGCCACCTACAAACAATGGGTGGCCCGAGGTACGTCGGGGTTCCAGGGATTTCCTTCCGAGGGTGCACCTGGTTCCCCGGCTTCTAGTGCCCGGGACGGTGTGCGGTTTTTGGTCGGTTCGAGTCCGACATAACCACAAGTGGTATCCGAGGGGATTTCCGCACAAAAAAAAAAAAAAAAAAAAAGGTGTATTCCAGCGGCTTGTGTAGACAGATTCGTTCTTATAGTAAAAGATAACAACATTTTAAAATGTTAACCCTGGAAAAGCGCAGACAGTTGCTAGATGCAATGTTAGGGATTAAAATCCTGAATCATAAAATTGACTCTTCACGTATTCTTGCCTTATTCAACTTTCGCACCCCTGCAAGAATGTCAAGAACTTCTATTACTCCACTCTGTCCGCCTCTAAGCAGAACAGTTAGGACCCAACTCACCATATGCTAGATTTTGTAAAATAATTAATGACTGCAGCGATGTCACTGACTGGCACGTCGACTCCATACGTAAATTGAAGAGTATCATAATAAATAACCTTTCAGAATTTTGAATAATGCATAATATTCATATACACACATAGATACAAACATGGTACATTTTTCATTCACACATACATACAGCTGCTATGAATGCTCTAATCTGTTGTCAAATTTATGTCTATTTTTATAGCAGGTATTATCCAACACTTGAGTTTGTGTTTTTTCTTTGTAATTTTATCTGTTTTTTTTTCTTTTACTTGTTCCTTCATATTCATGTTTACAAATGTATGGTAATTAACTCGTAATTAGCATGATTTTTGTCACACATTATTGAGATCTTTGTGGATGTACTTTGTATTAATTTTAGTGTGAACAAACGTTGGTAAACCTAAATACCGTGGGAGAGCTATGCTTCGGCATGAATGGGTCGGCTCGACCGGAGTGATACCACGGCGTCACAGAAAACCGGTGTGAAATAGTTTCACCGAGTGAGTGAGGATACCGGAGGTCCATACCCCAACCCCTCCCCCCATCCCCTTTCCCATCCTCCAAAGGTCGGCAAGGCACTTGTGACGCCTTTGGTATTGCGGGTGTCCATGGGCGGTGGTAATCGCTTATCATCAGGTGATACGTCTGCTCGTTTGCCCACTATTCAATAAAAAATAAAAGAAAAAAATGTGTAGTTTATTCCCTTATCTCTTATGACAACCACGGAACGAATGGATTACCAATACTATATATCTAAACCCACTTTACAGTAAACTTAAACTACTGATGAGGACTCATATCGGTGAGTTGTTTGGCCCTCAATCGATAAGTTGCGTGTTCTAAGTCAAACGTTACTTACCGATAAACATCACTTTTATGTAACGGCTAGAAAAGTTCATCATTATATTACATAATGTTGTATTTGGAGGTCAAAAGCTGCGGGAAAATATTAACATCTGCATTCCAAGAAATGAAATAAATAAGCCTCTTTATAATAATAGTCACGTTGCTCATGATGAACCTATCAAAAAGATTTTCACGTTTTTCTAAAGACTATGTTTTGCTATGTGCCTAAGATAGAATAGCTAACATCCCGCTCAAACTAATAAGAGCTGAGCATGGTTGAAATCAGATGCACACTAAATTGCATGTGTCAGCATCTTACACATGGTTGTCTGGTTCCAAATTATGCATAGCTATAGTGAGCAAACTCCTGTATGTTTTTAAATTCATACATACATATCTATACTAATATTATAAAGTAAGTAAATAACATTATATAATACTTACATACACACCTTTCCTAGGTTTGTATGTAAGTATGAAGATCGAACTAAGTGGCGTGCAATCGGAGAGGCCTATGTCCAGCAGTGGACTGCGATAGGCTGATGATGATGATGATGATGTAAGTATGTTTGTAACGAATTGGCTCAAAAAGTACTGCACGGATTTTAAAAATTCTTTCACCATTTAAATGCTACATTATCACTGATTAATATAGGCTATTTTAATTGAAAGAAAAAAACACAAAAAAAATAACAATATGTAAACTAATAACTGCAGGTAACACCGCGAGGTTCAGCTAGTTATAGATAAATTACACTGAACAAATGATCGTGCTCATCTAATGGAAATAGAACCCATGACCTCAGGCTTAGCTGTCAGGGTCACTAACCAACAGGCCCGTCTAGAAATTTCGTTCGGATCTCCAGGTCCAAAGCACGTAATCTATATATATGCACGTAAAGCTATGCAAGTTAAAGAAGTATGTTGATTTCCATTGAGGAATTGGTTTGGGACTACTTATGTGACCACGTCTACCGTTTATGATCCGTTCGAATACTTTGCAGATAATGGAGGTGACAGCTATTGGGCGGTAGTTGGCCGGGTTGGAGCGGTCGCCTTTTTTGGGAATGGGTTGAATATTCGCCTCTCTCCAGGCCTCCGGAACAGTTCCCGAGGAATATGACAGGCGATACAGGCGCGTCAAAACCGGAGACAACTCTGGTGCACAGTTCTTAAGAACCACCGCCGGGATACCGTCGGGTCCACTGGCTTTCCGAACGTCGAGTGACCGAAGTTCCGCACGGACATCACTCAGCCGGATGCGAATATCCCGCATTGTTGCATCGCAGGCGGGAATGGTAGGCGGGTGCATGCCGCGGTCATCGACTCGGGAGTTAGCCGCAAAGAGATCGACAAGCAGTTTCGCTTTCTCCTGCGGCTGATGGGCAAGTGATCCGTCGGGATATTTAAGCGGTGGTAGCGTGGGCTGGCAGAAGTTGGACTGCACGGCTTTAGCCAATCGCCAGAACTTTCGGCTACCCGTAGGGTATGCGACGAGTTCGTGGCCAAGCCGCGCAATGCGCTGGGCATCCGCTGTGATGTAAGCCTTCTTGCATTCCCTAGTGGCTTTGTTGAACGCTGCTTTTAGTCGATCCACGTCGGGGTGGCCGTGAGCGCGGGCCCTGGTCCATGCGCGGTAGGCTGATTGCTTTTGGGCAACAGCATGGGCGCATTCGCGATTGAACCAGCGACGGGTTGTTGCGCCGGCGACCTCACTGTAGGGAATGTAGTATTCCATTCCGACAGTGACCTCGCCGGCCACAGCAACCGCACATTGCGACAGATCACTGTATTTAAAGCAGCGTTGTGCCCACGGGATAGATGCGAAGTAGTCCCGCATTCCATCCCAGTCTGCAGACGAGTAGTGCCATAACCGTCTTTTTGCTGCCACTGCTCGTGGGAGGGCAACAAGAGGCACAGTGGTGGACACCAGGCAGTGATCGGAGGATCCCAGAGGGGCGAGCACCGATACACTGTACTGCTCTGGGTGACTCGTCAGCAGAAGGTCCAGCAAGGAAGGCGCTTGACTCAGTATGTCTGGTATCCTGGTGGGCTGGAGTACCAACTGGGTGAGGTCATGCGTGAGAGCGAATGCGTGGACAGTCCGACCCGCGTGGTCAGTTCTGGAAGATCCCAACCAGGACTCATGGTGGGCGTTAAAGTCTCCCAGAAACACCAGTTCAGCGGTCGGGAACTGTTCCTGCGCTTTATCCACTGCCTGACTGAGATGTTCGAAAAGTTTAGTTGTCTCGTAGTCTCCAGAATGGGATCGGTATAGGCACACGTAGATTCGGCTCATGGAGCCGGTATCCACGTGTAGCCAAATAGTGGAGAAGGATGGGTCTTCAAGGCAACGTAATCGGCGACAACAAACATCCGCCCTGACGAAAAGACACACTCCAGCCTTAGCGAGGAAGCGCTCCTCAAGCACGTAGCCGGGGTAGAGAAGATATGTCGTGTCGGCAGGGCGGCGTATTTGTGTCTCCGTTAAGAAAAGCATGGCCGGCCGAGCCGTCTCAAGATGTTGGTGGATGGCATTGAGGTTTGCATGGAGTCCACGGATGTTAGTAAACTCCACCTCAAAAAGCGGGTTGGTGGGTGAATGGGGTGCCGCTGTTGAACGTTTATATCTTTTCTTTGCTGCCATGATTAAAATAGAGGGGGGGAAGTGGGAGCGTAAAAGGCGCGACAGTCATCGCGGCAGTGTAATACCGAGGCTCGGAATGCTGTATCGCCATACAATAGTGAGGCCTGACGGTGACCGAACCGTCGGACGGAAGGGCCCCCGTACCCTCCCGGAAGTGGTCGCCTGGTCCCACCGTCCGGTCACCAACCGGCACGACGAGCCACTCCGTGGATTATGCGCGACCTGACGGGGCAGCCTCCCAGGGTGGTTAGCCTTGGTTGGGCCCCTCTCTATGCCGCGGGCGGCCAGCGGCACCACCGTTTCTACGGGTCTCCCTGGCCGACGGTTCGATCCACATCACCCTCAACATAACTCTACGAACATTCACTGCTCGCACACTACTACGATAACTGTCACCCCTGCATCATTGGGCTCCGGTCTCGCACTCACCAGCGAAATACGACAGCTCTAAAACTGTCATTTTAGGCTGGTCTTCTGTGCGAGGGTAGTACCGCCCCGGTCGAGCCCGCCCATTCATGCTGAAATCTTAAATGAAATCTGAAATAGCTGACCCACGCAACCTCATTTGCGTCTTATATTGCCCGTGGCGTTGAAATTTTCCCCCGTTTTTGAAACATTCTTCATTGGTGCTCCACTCCTATTAGTAGTAGCGTAATGATATATAACCTATAGCCTTTCTCGATAAATGGACTATCCAAAACCGAAAAAAAATTTCAAATCGAACCAGTGGTTCCTGAGATTAGCCGGAACAAACAGACAGACAGACAGACAGACAAACATTTGAAAAATATATATTTTGGTATGTGTACCGTATATACATTCATATGCATGTAGTAGAAAGCGGTTATTTTTTCAAACAGATACTCCAATTTTATTTATTTGTATGTATAGATGTTGCACATTATTTGTGATAAAATTAACACGTAAATTATAAAATGTAGATGATACAAAATTCAATGGTTTGGTTAAAGTAACTTCGTCAGTTTCGTAGGCATTAACACAGAGATAATGCTTTCTTTTAAGTACTGAAATTGTATCTTGATATGATTTTTGATTTGATTCTTCAGATTTTCATCGTAAACATATTTTAATCACAAACACATTAACCCACACCCGTATACAAGCATATCTATCTATTGTGTCCACCGTTGCATTGTAACAATTGTATTTTCTATCTTTGGAGGGTAAATAAATAAAAAAAATATTTCGGACATCGAACACACAACGCCATCTAGTCCCAAGCTAAGCAGAGCTTGTGTTATGGGTCCTAGACAACTAATATAAATACTTATATGTCTTCTTTTTTTTGTAAATACATACATATAATACATAGAAAACACCCAAACTCCGAAACAAATATTTGCAGATCATATAAACATTTGGTCCGACCCAGGAATCGAACCCGAGACCTCAAGCTTAGCAGTCGCATACGCTACCACTACGCCACAGAGACAGGGTAACTGACTCTCAACACACAGCTAACGCTATTTTTGGAGTCAGTGCTATACAGAGTTATGTAATCCTATTTTTGTTACAATAAGGAATTATTATTATTATAATCCTTTTATGTGCTTGCTAAAAGGCATTACATTGCCAATTGTTCTGAATTATTCGGCTTTGACGAGATCCATTACTTTTGTTCTTTACATATTTATCTATTTTTTTTATTAAATTATTAGTTTGTTTTAGGACTCTTCAAGTGGTTTTTCCTATGTTCAGAATACCTTTCTGTTTTTTCTAGACGGTGGAGCTGAATCGATTTAGCCTCTTAAAATTCAGGAATAGGTTTGGCTAGGGCGTCTGTCTGCCGACGGTAAACACTTAGCCTAAGGCCTTTATTAATAAATAATTCGTGGGAAGATTCTAACGGGAATATTTATTTTATGCCGTATTTCTTTTCTTTTAAGTCTTACAGGTTTTGATACAGATTTTCGAGCGAATTTTTACTTTATCGTAGAAAAAAATGCATTAACCTAACATTTAAATGTATAAAATTTTATCTACTATAATTCTTCTTAACATGTTACCTTTGTCCGTGGGAGAGCTATGCTACGGCATGAATGGGTCGGCTCGACCGGAGTGATACCACGGCCTCACAGAAAACCGGTGTGAAATAGCGCTTGCGCTGTGTTTCACCGAGTGAGTGAGGATACCGGAGGCCCATACCCCAACCCCTCCCCCATCCTCTTTCCCATCCCCCAAAGGTCGGCAACGCACTTGTTACACCTTTGGTGTTGCGGGTGTCCATGGGCGGCGGTAATCGCTTACCATCAGGTGATATGTCTGCTCGTTTGCCCACAATACAATAAAAAAAAAAAAATAAAAAAAAAAATAACATATTTTATCTATTGTATTAATTTGAAATGAAAACGTGTATATTATATATTTATGAATGTATGAATCTTATCTATACTAATAATAAAGCTGAAGAGTTTGTTTGTTTGTTTGAACGCGCTAATCTCAGGAACCGCTGGTCCGATTTAAAAAAATCCTTGGCTGTCAGCAGATGTTCGCGAGGCAATGAAACGCAGAGACAAACCATTCCGCAAATTTCGAAAACACAGGAGCTACACAAACTGGTCTCTTTATAGGCTTAATAGAAATCGGTGTAATCAGGTGGTGCGTAATGCTAAGCGCTGCTATATTATCAACAATCTCATTTCTTCTTCTGCCTCCCATACCTGGAGATTCCTCGGCACCCTAGGTATCGGTAAATCCGGGAAATGTATCTCTTCCACGACTTTTGATTTGGATGACGTTAATCGTTATTTCACCTGTCTACCACAATTTGATCACCAAACTAAGTGTCGCACTATAAGGTACCTGGCTGACCTACCTCGCCCGAATACTAATTCTCTTCAGTCGCACTAGATGATATAAAAAAAAATATCCTCTCCACTAAATCCAACGCAATGGGCAGTGGCAAGATTAACCATCACATGATTATTCCTATCCTTGACGAAGTTCTTCCTGCGCTTACGCATGTAGTGAATTTTCAATTTGATTCAGGGACGTTCCCTTTACTGTGGCGTAACGCGTTTGTATACCTCTCCCTAAAGTCCCTTATATCCCTTATGAATCATTTGCACCCTATTTCCATACTTCCCTTCTTATCCAAAGTGCTCGAAACGTGTGTACATCAACGGCTGTCACAATTTATGTATCGGAATAGCTTACTAAGCCCTAACATTTAGGGGATGAAAAATAGACGTTGGCCGATTCTCAGACCTACCAAAAATGCTCACAAAATTTCATGAAAATCGGTCCAGCCGTTTTGGAGGAGTATGGTAACTAACATTGTGACACGAGAATTTTATAAATAAGAATATAAAAGAATTGTTTGTTTAAAGGTATTAGATTATACATATAATAAAATATATAGTGTGCCTCGTATTACGAAAATTCTGTAAGGATCTGGTGTTCCAAAAAATAAAACATTAGTAAATAAATCAGCAACAGGAAGCAAATGGTTAAAAAAATATCTTTACAATAATAAAATATATAAACCGCAAAATACTGGTTGTATAAAGTACCTTTTTAACTATATATTTAAACTTTTGGACGCGTCCAACTTTAGTAGCGTTAATGAACTTTTTTTTGTAGAGAGTACCCTAAAACATACCTTTACTCCTTAAACTAACTTTTAATAAGGCCCCCGTAGGTACGCCTCTAATAACTTTTTTCCTCTGTCGCCAACTTTACGGCCCGCAACGCTAATAAAACTCGATCAACTGAGGTAAAAGTACGTGCGTCTACCGAAGAGCTTACACACCCGAAAATACAGAATTCTAACCAACATTCCAACAAGAAAATGCCTTCAAACTTAGTTTAGTTTTGTATTCATTAGTACCGAATTCCCGGATTCAGCGGCATTCAGACATAATAATTCTATGGCGTTGTGCTTCGAACTTCAAAGTTGGTATCAAGTTAAGTCGGAGATCACATTTGATTCTGTTTTAAGTTGATCTACTGAATATTAGGCAAGAATATCACGCGGAAATAGCAAACGAGGGTGCGGGGCCGGGGAGACGTGGTGCGTCGCGACGTTCAGTCGGGCGCCGGCCACGTACAGCGCCGGTCGCCGGCACTTACGCGGCATGCGGCCCGCGCTCGCCGCGATCGCGGCTTGCATCGCAGTGGCGCACGCCGAGCCGTCAGCGCGCCTCGTCCCGCGCAACACTACCCCTCAACACGTCCTTTCATGTAGCGATGGACTCGTCCTCCCCGCGTGGAAACCCCTCGAAGATGTGCCGACCCTCGAAATCGCCTTTCGCGGAGTAGTTTACTTTTTAGTTCTCATGTACCTCTTCATTGGAGTTTCAATCGTTTCTGACAGATTTATGGCCGCCATAGAAGTTATCACTTCGAGAGAAAAAGAAGTGCGCGTGCGACGAAATGGCAGCGAACAGATAGTTGTAGTTAGAGTTTGGAATGAGACCGTTGCTAATTTAACGTTGATGGCTTTAGGATCTAGCGCACCTGAGATCTTATTATCTGTCATTGAAATAGCAGGCAAGAATTTTGAAGCTGGTGATTTAGGTCCAGGCACCATAGTTGGATCAGCCGCTTATAATTTGTTTGTCATCATAGCCATCTGCGTATGTGTTATACCAGATGGAGAAGTAAGGAAAATCAAACATCTGAGAGTGTTTCTAGTGACAGCGACATGGTCCATTTTTGCTTATGTGTGGCTCTATCTTATATTGGACGTAATATCGCCTAGTGAAGTGGAAGTGTGGGAAGGTGCTGTCACGTTTCTTTTCTTTCCCGCTACGGTTTTGACAGCATACATTGCAGACCGAAGGTTGCTGGTTTACAAATATCTGAAAAAAGGATATCGAGTTAATGAGCGAGGAGTTATAGTTGAGGCCGAGGGTGATGGTTCAGTTGAAATGGCTCTTAAACCGAGTGGAGATGAGTTCGCTTCGGATGACGAAGAAGGCAGGGAAATAGAAAAATCTAGAAGAGAATACGTAACAGTACTTCGTGAATTAAGAAGACAACATCCAGAAGAAGACTTGGAAACTGTTGAAAGAATGGCACTAGAAACTTTGATGTCAAAAGGACCAAAGTCAAGAGCGTTTTACAGAGTAGCCGCTACTAGAAAAATGACTGGTGGTGGAGATTTCTCTAAAAAAATTTCAGAACGAGCTCAAAGTGATCTAAGCGAAGTAAAAGCGGAATTACTGAGACGAGAGTCAGGAACACCGACTCTCGAACCACGAGGGCCAAACGTTCGTTTTGATCCAGACCACTACACAGTTATGGAAAATTGCGGATCATTTGATGTAAGAGTCATTAGAGCCGGTGATTTAAACGGCGAAGTAACTGTTCACTACACTACTGAAGATGGAACAGCAGAAGCTGGTTCAGACTACATATCGGCTCAAGGAGCCTTAGTCTTTCGGCAAGGAGAGACGGAAAAGACCTTTAGCGTTCAAGTAATAGATGATGATGTCTTCGAAGAAGATGAGCATTTTTATGTACGTTTGAAAACTCCTAAAGGTGCTACTTTAGCTTCACCATCAACGGCTACTGTAGTGATTTTAGACGATGATCATTCCGGTGTGTTTTCTTTTCCAATGCGTGACTTTGAACTCACGGAATCTGTAGGAACGTTTGATTTGAAAGTCGTGAGAACGGCGGGTGCTCGCGGCAAGGTCAGAGTACCGTATTGGACAGAAGATGGTACTGCGAAGAATGGTGTGCAATACGAAGCAGCACAAGGTCACATTGTCTTCGAAAACAACGAAACTGAGTAAGTATTATCATCATATTTTTTATTTTCATTGGATTTTATCTGAATTAGTAAATATAGATGTTTCGACTTTTCATGTTACAAACTTACAAAGTAAATTAATTCGCGTGAGTAAGGAATATACTTATAATGAGTTTATTTATGATAATTGTACACTATATTAACTTGATATAAGTTACTCGTTTCACAAAACATTATTTATGACCGTACAAATGTATCACTAAAAGTTGTGTCATGCAATATTAAATCAGTGGTTTGGCTGGTGTCGAGTTGGTTTGAATATTTAATAAATTAATATTTTATTCATTCTGGTGAAATGATTAAATTTTGTGTAGTTCTACAATCAGTTGACATGTTACTACTGAACTTGTACTAATACTAAATTATAAGGGCATCAATGTAACTTGGGACATGCCGATGTACTTTGATGCTGGGGCCACACTAAGGTTTAACGTCAATGCCCATTATCTCGATAATTATTGCGATAATTTTTACCGCATTAAAATGGGTGGCTACACTTCAACGGTCAACATGAATGCTCATTATTGGCGATAAAAACGGCATTGAATTTACTTTAATTCAAGCAAGATGGACGTCGACAGAGCTCTATATCTCATGAGTGTAAATTTATATTATTTGACTTTATTGAATCATTACCGAATAAAAAGAAAACGGAAACAAAGAAAAAGAAGATGGTGGATGATTACTCCACTCCGACGCCATAGTACGTATTTCCAGTCAAAATCGTACGATTTTGAGGCAAATCTGTCGTAAAAAAACAAATACGTCCGCTCCCGTTGCGCTCTCGATGCACACTGACAATACGTAATGTGGCCGCTTCATCGCATCAATTCTCGCGTTAACCTCTTTGATGTACCGCCACTTGAGCTATCGCCTAACTCCAAATGGCATTGTTAATGCCATTGTCAAATTATCCCGTTAAGTTGTGGCTACACCTATGGTGAACGTCCATTATCGCGATAATTAATGGCATTTCTCATTAGTGTGGCCCCAGCATGAGAGAGAGAGAGCGAGAGAGAGGTATGGATTTTCACCGGTAAGAGTCCGATAGAGAAATAAAGAGAATCAATGCAACTTTATAGGTATTTCATAAATTGGTATTACAGGTACGTGTAGAATGTTGAGTAGCCTAAACCTAAACACAACCCAACAACGAAATTCCACCTAGCACAAATTGAAATTTATTTTATTACACATTTACTAAAGCTGAAGTGTTTTTTTTTTTTATTGACTTATGGGCAAACGAGCAGACATATCACCTGATGGCATCTGGTAAGCTATTACCGCCGCCCATGGATACCCGCAACACCAAAGGCGTCACAAGTGCGTTGCCGACCTTTGGGGGATGGGAAAGGGGATGGGGGGAGGGGTTGAGGTATGGGCCTCCGGTGTCCTCACTCACTCGGTGAAACAAAGCGCAAACGCTATTTAACACCGGTTTTCTGTGAGGCCGTGGTATCACTCCGGTCGAGCCGACCCACGGTTAAAATTGAACACTAGTGCCGAAAATCACTCTTTTACTTTATTAACAATGACAAACGTTAAGATATCAATTTTGTAAAATTTACGATTTATTTCGTCAGGTTCAATAAATTTTATGCTGAGATATGTCTGCTCCTTTTTTTTAGATGGTTGATAGATAAGCAGTATGTTACAGTTCTAAAGATGCTGAATTCGAAAAGACACTACAAAGATAGATTGATCAGAGTAATTACCTCTGATCTTTCGTTCCGTAGCGGAACTTATTGATCAAAGCAACTTTAACGATTGAAAATTACGCATAATTGACTTCAATGCGGAAATCCTTATGTCAGTACAATGTGGTGTGCAATCGTACCGAAAAAACTGTTGTTGTAGGGTTTCTTGACGAAGCCACAAAAGTATCGAATGAAGTATATAGATTGGAAGGCGCGATTAGTGTCGGGTCGTTGCGTTATCCCCGAGCCCTTGCCGTCAATGTTATTCTGAAATAATCCCGTTTAGATAATCCCTCGGTCTTGTCACCCCTGCGGTATCCCCAGCAAGGCCAACGTTTAAAATTATAATGTTTTTTGTTTTGTTATCCTTTGGTGTCACCAAAAATTGTCTAATAAATTAATGAAATTAAATAGTACTGGAATTAAGTTTTCTCATGCTGTAATCTGACCAGTTTATTCGTAAATAGTCTTGAAAATTTTGAAAATGTTGGACATGCTTTAACAGTATTAAAGTCTTAAAATTATATAAACACACACATACACACGTATATTAGACAGTCGACAATTAATATTTATAAACATATCACAAAAATAACAAATATTTTAAATAAAATTACGAAAAATTAGCAAAGTTTATAAAAATCTTAAAAAGGTCACATAAACATACAATAAATTGAAGCCTTGGAATTTCAAGTACTGAAGTTGGAACTGAAATAATCTTGGGATGTTCTCAGCGCATAAACGTCTCTAAAACACCATAAAAAGTTCTCTCATTCCTTGTTAGACAAGAAGGGAATCTCAAGGTCCATAGCCTTTAGAGCTGTGAGAAAGCTTCTCCTATAATTGAAAAGTTTCTGGCTCTTTTGCATTACTTGTAATTTTTAGCCCTATACTTGTATTTGGTAAGAGAAATCAAAATTGTTTTTGATACATTGTACAATATTTAAATTGGTTGCACGAATAATGTACTGGTTTTAGCAGTCGTGACTCCGTTTTCTACTACGCTGAGTGTTGTGGATTTAAACCCCACATGTGACAACACTTTGTGTTTTCACAAATTGTTGCTCTGAGTCAGGGTGCTCTTTGTGTTCATTTCATGCATGTTTGTAAAATTCCCTGCGACACAGGAATATGAATTTGGAATGTGTAGTCTTTTAATAATTATATTTACGTAAGTAAAGTCGTACGTTACGAGAAAGGCAAATATTTTTTCATCACTAAATACGTGGAAAAGCCACGCTTCGGCATGAACGGGCCGGTTCGAATGGAGTGATATCACGGCCTCGTAGAAAACCGGTGTGAAACAGCGCTTGCGCTGTGTTTAACTGAGTGAGTGAGGATACCGGAGGCCCACCCACTTCACCCATTCCCAAAGGTCGGCAACGTACTTGTGACGCCTCTGGTGGTGTCCATGGGTGGCGGTAATCGGTTACCATCAGGCGATACGTCTGCTCATTTGCCACCTATTCCATAAAAAATTCAAAAAAGAATACACTACGCTCTAGAAGTTCAATTTATGTTTACTGGGTTTACCAATACAATTAAATCAAGTTATTAAAAATTAAGTGCGAAAAGGGACGTTTTTTTTTTTTTTTTTTTTTTTTTTTTTTTAATTATGTCTTTATCTTGCAATCTGCCCATTTATTTGGCATTAAGCTAGAGGTCATGTAATTTTAATTTGTCATGAAATGGTATCAGTCCAATGACTAATCCATCTTACTATTCCCAAGTCATTATATAAGATCTTGAGGGGCTTTTCTCTTTAGTCTGTTAAAAGAACTTTCAGTCATCAGGTTGCTGGCGAGCGCGTTTGGGTGAACCTTAATTCGTTCTGCATATACTTTGAGCTTATTAAGTATCTCCTGTTTGACCATTGGTACCTTCAGGTCGCGATGAAGCTGATTGTTGGTGACATACCAAGGTGCACCTGTTATCATCCGTAACATTTTAGATTGAAAGCGTTGGAGGATTTCCAAATTTGAATTTGCTGCAGTTCCCCACAGCTCAATCCCATAGGACCACATGGGCTTCAATATGCATTTGTAAAGAAGTAATTTATTGTGCAATGGTAATTTAGAATGTCCAGACAATAGCCAGTATATCTTTCTGAGTTGTATGCCAAGTGCTTTTCTTTTGCTGAAAATATGTTTAAAAGGGACGTTAAAATAAACTTCACAAGGTTTAAAGTACTTTTTATGTAGAAGTAACTAATTTGGCCTATTCAGCTCTGTCAGTTGGACCTAATGGCCTGATCATTAACGCTATCATTCATTTTGGAGGTATGTATAAAAATGGATTCAAAAATGCCTTACAGTTATTTTTGTGATAAGTGTTTTTATGTGAATTGATTACGTCACTTCTACGAATTGATTTTTATAAGTACACAAATCAACCTATTGCCGTCTACTGTTGAACGAAGGTCTCCCTTAAGGAGCGCCTACAATCTTGGTAGTATCTATTATATATAATTCTCGTGTCCCGTTGTTGCTCTCGATGACCTACCATACTTTAAATATAAATAATAAATAAATATTTCGGACATCTAACACAACGCCATCTAGTCCCAAGCTAAGTAGAGCTTGTGTTATGGGTACTAGATAACTGACATTAATACACAATATACTTTTTATTGTAAATACATATTATATACTAGCTGAACCCCGCGGTGCTACCCGCGGTACGATGATAACTGCGGGCAACGCCGCGAGGCGAAGCTATATCTTTATAAATAGTAGCCTATGTGTTATTCTGATGTATAAGCTATATTGTGGTAAAGTTTCATTCAAATCCATTCAGTAGTTTTTACGTGAAAGAGTAACAAACATCCATACATACATACATCCATACATACATACATCCATACTTACAAACTTTCGCCTTTATAATAGTAGTAGGATAAAACACCAAAACTCCGAAACAAATATTTGCACATCATACAAAAATTTGGTCCGACCCGGGATTCGATCTCGAGACCTCAAGCACAGCAGTCGCATACGTTACCAATGCGCCACCGAGGCAGTAAGGAACAGTTTTATTGACACCACGCTCCTGTTGGTCACAGCGTCCTTTCTCGATATGTGGGCTATCTAACTCTAAAGGAATATTTCAAATCGAAAACAGTAGTTCCTGAAATCAGTTCGTGCAACCAAACAAAGAATCTGCAGCTTTATAATACTAGTAAATATCCTAGTAATTGACCTAGGTCTCGATTATAATAATAAATAAACAGTTCTAATTTGTTCTAAGCACATCCAACTCAGTACTATTCGTATGAAATCATCAGTGTATGACGTCATACGGACTGTAAAGGAACATATATGTTAACGAAGCGCGTTCACAGGCTACGTGATATACTAGAGAACTCTAAATTGTGTAGATACTGAGCGGGTGAAAAATATCGTACTTTTTCGTATTTAAATTTAAAATCTTGATGAATGTTTGGAAAATTTAAGCTTAAATTTATTTGAATACTACCTTTGGCTAGCTCCATTGCTCTGCTTGCGTGTGTATCGGTTATCAAGGTAAATACTAGTGTATGTGATATTCTTATGTAAAACCTGTAAATTCGTTCAGCATTTTATGTGTGAAAGTGTAACAAATATCCATACATAAATCCTCATAAATTATCGCATTTAAAATATTATTGGTAAGCAGCAAATAGAGGACAACGATCCTTCAGATGGAATTCTTAACGTTTCTGCAGGAAGTGTTAAATTTCATTCGAGAATGCGCATTTTTTTAAATTCACCGTAACCGTAGAGTTCTAGCTAAGGTCTGGAATTTTTTAAGGTCATTCTTCTCCTAAAAATATAGACTTTAGTTTACTAAATCAACATTTCTCTGCCGCATTATCTGTGAGACATCTAGGTCTCATATCCTTACCTGGCATAGTCATTAAGTCACCTTATACCATAGCAGTATGTTAATAATATTTTATAGGCATTTCACTCACACTCTTCTAAGTTTTTATATAATACATATATTATATAATTTATTATTATTGTTATAAATAAAATGCTTCTTCACAGTCTATCTTTTAGATCTCACTTTAGTTTACGAGTATTACGAATCTCAGGTCTTTTTGTTTTCATCAAATATCATTTATGTTTTGTACAAATTCTAAACATTTTAAAGCGTATAATAAGGTTTTAAAGATCAATGAAAATTACGTTTTTTTTAAGGAAACATTTTATATACATTACGAATTCACTTGAGGAAAATCGTGTTTAATTTTTTTCTATGGAATGTGAAATCTAATCTTATATTCGTATAGCAACCACAGTCCGATTAGTAAGGGGAGGGTAATGTATTCGTTTAGGAAAAGAAGGTACCCTTATTACATTTGTTTTATTTATTAAACTTGGCGGTTCCTCTATCGAAAAAATGCCGGATAGCTGCAGCCGTTATTCACCCGAAAAAATCCTCGGAGCGCTTACGATGACGCTTCATAGTAATCCCGAAAAACTTAAAGCGAAGTTGAGGCATTTGAATAGATATATTTTTGAAAGATAACAACAGCTAAGAAAAATGATATATCAAAAAGAACTAACATTTACTCACATGGAGTTTAACGGGTTTAGTCTATCTTGCCTTCATGTTTACTATTCGAATTTGCATCAAAGTATCCCAAGGTATAAACACACTTTTACGAGCTCCTCATAAAGATTCAGAACGGGGTAGCTCGACTGCAACGTCGTATAACCTACTGCATTTTATACAACATCCTTGCGTCTGAAAACTATGAAACTAATCAACTAACAAGCCAGTAAATAATGATCCTTTAAATCTAAAATATTGGTAACAACTACAGCATTAATACTGCAAATTAGAAAATGTTGATGTCCTGGACAACATTTTCTAATTTAACTAATTTACTTATGATGTATGGTGATGGTGATGGTATGAAGGAGACTGCCTTGGAAATTGGTCTAGCAGTTGACGTATGCGACTGCCAATCAAGAGGTCTCGGGATCAAAGGGCCAAAAGTGTTATTGAGTTTTTCTATTTTAGAAATACTTAATAACAGCTCGGAGTTTGAAAGTTGGGGTTTGAACTCCCGTGCCTCGGAAAGCACGTAAAGCTGTCGGTCCTACGCCTGATCTCTTCCCGGTCGTGTCGGTTAACCGTCCTATCGGATTATGAGAGAGAGGGAAAAGAGAGTGAACCTGTGTTTGCGCACATACTTGTGCACTATAATATCTCCAATATCTCCTGCGTAGTTGGCTGGTCTCCGTTGAGACACTACAGTGACTATACTGCTGTACTGTACATACAAATATTTTAAGGAAACTAAGATCAAAAATGAAATTTAATCTTCTCTTAGTTCTATCAGCTTCATGGTACTTATTCATGTGACCGTAATTCGATTATAATAGCTCCGAGTCGATTAGGGTTAAAACTGTAAATCAACTTCAGACAGTTTGAAATTGAACTCTATTTTGCAGAGTCAGAGCGCATTGTCTTGAAGAATTATGCTGAGGTTTGAATTATGCAGAGATTATGCAGAGTAAGTTTAACAAAAACTACTGTAATGCAATGATTTTGTAGATTTTATTTTTAGGTTGAAGTTTATCATATTATTAGAACAAATAAATCAAGTTCCTTAAGTAAGAAATTATGTATAGAGTTAAAGTATAAATGACTGCCTCGGTGGTGTAGTGGTAGCGTATGCGACTGCTAAACTTGAGGTCTCGGGTTCGATTCCTGCAAATATTTTTTCAGAGTTTGAGTGTTTTCTATGTGTAATATGTATGTATTTACTAAAAAAAAGTATATAAGTATTTATATCAGTTGTTTAGTACCCATAACACAAGCTCTACTTAGCTTGGGACTAGATAGGGTTGTGTGTTAGATGTCCGGAATATTTATTTATTTATAAAGTAATAGCAATTCTGGTGCCGATCGGACCGCATAACAAAGTGTTAGATTTTCTCTTCATACTTCTTACAACAATGAGCCTTTTACGGATCTGCCTTTGGACTAGTGGTTAGTGGCCCAGGCTGGAGAACCGGAGATTGTAGGTTCGATTCCCACCCGAGACAGATAATTGTATTATGAGCATGATGTTTGTTGGTACTGTGTCTGGGTGTAATTTATGTATATTATGTGGCGACTTCCACATACAGCGCAACAAAGAAATACAACACCATCTATCGAAGATACGTCTACGAAGTAACGAAGGAAACGAAGAAACTACCAATAATGAATCGCGCAATAGAAGTTCTCTCGCCCATTAGCATATATACAACATCCCAACATCAACCGTTAGGCAGAGGTGCGCCAGGCATGATCACCTCGCCTGGTAGTAGGATCCTTCCTTTGTATTGGAGGGACATGATACCCGTTCCTCCTCAAATACATCTAATTATATGTTTAGCAAGTACAGTAGCACAGGTTTTGCGTAGTTTGGAATTAGACAGCCAGTTTTTTGTGTGGTCCACAAATTGTTGTTCTAAATCTGGGTGTTCTTTTTATTAGTTTTATGTATGTTTGTAAACACCCCCGCGACACAGGAATCATTTGTAGTGAGGGAGTTGTCTTTTTTGAAACAAAAAAAGGAAATAAATAACACAATTATTTGTAATATTATCTCTTTTCTTTAATGTAAAATATGATGCAAAAGCATTACTAGGCGGACATGGTGTGGGTCGCCATGCTGCATTGTTGCATTGTCTGCATTCGTAATGAGTATGGTGACCACCAACTATTTGATTCTACTTTTGCTTTCTATCAGGCAGCGTAGATTCACTTTGATAGGCCCATACTTAAAATAATACTATGACTAATACTTTTGTGTACGCTACTCTACACAACCAGTCGTATTTTATTAACGTAAATGAGCATTTTCTTAACTTTCCCATTAGCGAAGATAACATTTATGAGAAATTTGTATAGCCTAGCAACCCTAAGCTGTTTTCTACATTAGCAAGTTCATAATGGACCGAGTGTCGGCCTTTGTAAACTCATTCAGGGCTCATTCCAAATTGTCAGGTGTCAACTTGTCATTCTTTGCTTTTAGACTATACAAACATGAGAATTAACACATTTAGAACCAGTTTCACCTGTTTCTGATAACGGTTCAGTTAGTTATATGGTTAATAACGCTATTTAACAGATAAAAGTTAGTTTTTTTATTATATAGGGGGCAAACGATTACCGCCGATTTTCTTGAAGGTTTGAAGGTTGTATTGGTCCGGGAACACCGCAGGCGACAGCTCATTCCACAGTTTTGCTGTGCGTGGCAGAAAGTTTCGGGAAAATCGCACAGTTGTAGACTGCCAACCATCTATGAAAACCATGAGCTGTCGCCTGCGGTGTTCCCGGACCAATACGACCTTCAAACCTTCAAGAAAAGAGCGTACTCCTTCCTAAAACGCCGGCAACGCACCTGTGACGCCTCTGGTGTTGCGGGTGTCCATGGGCGGCGGTAATCGCTTACCATAAGGTGATACGTCTGCTCGTTTGCCCCCTATACAATAAAAAAAATCTAGATGTTAGGGATGAAATTTCTGTCGCGTAGGACGATGGCGGAAAGATGCAGCAGGGATCAATGCGAACAATTCCTCGGAGCACGGAGCGGTAGAAGTAAATATCTGACGTATATGTCTCTATCCAAGACTTGTGAAACCGAAATCTGTATTTGACAAAAACCATGACATGACAATGATGACAAACAAGCAGTGAAACTGACTCTTTACTAGCTTTATATCTAAGTTTGTTTGTTTGACCGACCGCTCTAGCCTCTGAAACTACTGGGTTCAATTTAGAAAATCTTTTGATTTTAAATATTTTATAAATTGAAGAAGATTATAGGCTCATCGAGCATACAAGTCACCAATTTCGAGTAACTTCTGCAGTTCATGGCCACCTGCAACTTATAGGACACAAAAGCGTTGCCATACTTTGCGTCTTGCCTCCAGAATGTAGGGAAGAGGGACAGTTCGCAAACTCACTTAGCCGTTATAAAGCAATAAAAAAATAAAAAAAAGTTTTCAGAAATAAACGTAGAAGAGCGTGGGACAGTCCCACGCTCTTCTACGTAAAGTCCTTACTTTAAATATAAAGTAAGCACATATTTTAAATAAATACAGCCAATGTTATCGGATGGCGAGGTACCTAGGGCGCAAGCTTCGTATTGGAGAAACTGGACTATGATTCTAGCAGCTAGATGTAGCT
Organism: Spilarctia lutea; assembly: GCA_916048165.1. Classification (NCBI taxonomy): domain Eukaryota; kingdom Metazoa; phylum Arthropoda; class Insecta; order Lepidoptera; family Erebidae; genus Spilarctia; species Spilarctia lutea. The sequence goes on from OU696488.1 coordinate 2,808,797, forward strand.
TCTTCGAGAAAGGGTCTGTTAAAGTAAGATACTGCTTTTGTTCTTGTACTGACATGATCCTGGTCGTCCCCATATGTTACACACACTTCTAAACCACTACACTGATTTGATTCTGGAGGATGGTCATTGGCTATTCTTTACCGCGATAACTGACATACACACGGGCGTAACCGCGGGCAAAACCTAGTTTTAATTATTTTTTACTCACAATTAAGCCATTAGTGAACATGCGAACTTCAATATTACATCAGAATACAAAACTTTCTTTGACCTAATAAACCTAAGCAACATTTATAAAAATAATCGATGGTTGAAGTAAAATGTTTCTAAATTTACCTCCACAAGACCGCGTCATGGGGTATCAACCCGTCGATTTGAATGAATTATTCAGTAGCGGTACTTTCTTTAGAATTTACGGTGAGATCCCGCAATGTTACTCAAACGCCATGCTTTTGACATAAAACCGCCGTATGTTGAAAGCTGTCGGGCTTTTATGGCTCCCGAAAGTATCGGTAAATAAGTATAATAGGATACAGCTATCACCTACCCACATTTAATTATGAACTTACTAAACTTGGAGCTGAACATTTTTATTCGAGCCTTTTGGATAGTGGCGTGTTGTATAAAGTTTAAAACTATTTGACATTTGGCTAGTTAATTTAATTCGTGTGGTATTCAACCATCTTATCGTATCTTACAATTTTTATATACTTTAACCAAACTATAGTTTATGATCCTTCTAAACTACATTTTTACCAGTTCAAATACAGTTCTTGTAGCAATTTTCAATGCTAATTTTTAGTTATTTATTTCTATTAGCAATACAACAGCTACAAAATAAAAGAAAATAGTTAGTTTGATACGCAAAATCCATAAAGCAACACAGTTAATTCAACTCACATTCATATATTTTGACACAGAATGAATGTGTGTGTGTGTGTGTGTAAAATTAAAAATGTTTTGTTTAAATTGTCATGTGTTATTTTGTAGTAGCAAGCGATTGTTTATGTATGTGAGTCTAAAAGTTTGTAAACGATATGGCTTTTCCGCTCCGGTCCACCGGCCAGTGTTGTTCTTTTCCAAGCACAAGTTTCCATGCATTATAATATAATAAATTAACAGAAGTTCTGGAACGTTAACCAATGTGGCGACTTCCACATACAACACAACAGTAACCTACTACAGTGCCATCTACCGAAGATACACTGAACTATGAAGTAACACACTACACGAAGAAACTACCAACCCTCAATCGCGCAGTAGAAGTTCTCGCGCCGATTATCATAAATGCAACATCCCAACATCAGTTGGGCAGTGGCCCGCCAGGCATGATTACCTCGCCTGGTCGGAGGATCCTCCCTTTGTGTTGTTGGGACATTGCACCCGTTCCCCCACAACCAACATGACAGTACAGCTACATAATAAATAATAATCAAATTATAACGTGCCATAATTAAAAAACCTTTACATTTACCAGGCCGCGTACAACATTCATTTTGGAGTTGAACGAATGAATACTTTGCGCAATTTTTTGCGTCGTTTATATGTAAATAATACTTAATTTTCTTATAAAAATTGAAATACTCATAGACGGCCTACTGATTCCAAACTATACATTTTCTACAATCAGACTGCTGTTAAACACGATACTCGGAGGTACTGTAATTGTAGGTATAGAATATCCAATTGATCGCGTTATTCACACAATTATTTGACTTGGGTGTGAATAGTACTCTTCACTCAGTGATTGGGTGAGTGAGTGGGTTAAGATGTCTATAATATTAAACAGGTCAATGAATGACATCATCTAAGAGATACGCCCCCGTGAACTATAAACATATTTCCTTACATGATTTTATCGCTATCTAAATCCCAGACGTATTAATACAGTATTTCAAGACTCGGTTCACGACAGATCTTTTTATATAGGTGTTGTACATTTTATCAATATTTACATTGGATTAATATAATCAGTAAGAAGAAGGAACTCAGTCTCAGTGTGTCTCATTAAAATATTTTACTTGGCTCTAGTTTCAGCAGTTCTTGCGAAAGCTTCAGATAGTTTTTTATGGAATAGGGGGCAAACGAGCAGATGTGTCTCTGATATTATGGTATCTCTGGTGTTGCGAGTGTCCATGGGCGGCGGTAATCTATAAAAAAAAAGCAAAATTTCATCCCGTAAGTTCAACAAATTCACTATCTATGGATTTTCTTCAGTCTTTAACGAGTAGTACTGGGAACGTTTATATAAAATTCCACTGAATAAAATTCTACTACATCTATTCTGTGTCATATGAAACTTAAACACATTCAGACTAGACAGGTTCTTTACACAAATAGACCAGTATCTTGTTTTTCCTACCAAGGAGTTGAAATTGTCTAGAAAGGTGGAAGGGAAATGCCGTGACTACTCGTTACACGGTCGAAGTCACAATAGTACTAATTTAAATAGAATTATGCAGTGGCGCCACCGAGACGGTTCACTATCCAATTTATTATAGCCTTTGCGAGTACTTTTTACACTACACGATATTATTATAATGACGGTTTCTTTACAATGTGTAAAGATTAGAGTACGTTAATCTTGAAAACTGATTGCTATTTTTGTATTTCTATCTTTGATTGCATAAAAAACTCTTTAAACATACTCGTATTAAGGAGAACGACAATATTATAAGAATCATCTAATAACTCACTCACTCATCTAACATGCATTCATCAGAAACGAGCAATTCTTGTCAATATACAATATTGGCAAGGCTCCAACGATTATCATGAAATTTAGTGGGTAGGTTTTAAGGACGATGTACCAAATATAAATACCGAGCGAAACTCGCTCTTCCAGATACTAAACATAATTTAAATTTAATAAGTACACCAGAAACACATTCACAGATATTATATGGTAGGTATGTGATTATATATCTATACTGCAGCACTTCGGTATTAACACATATATTCCACCTTTACTTATATCACTTAAAATTTTTACTTCGCTCCACATATTTATTGGAAACATTTTGACATGAATATAATGTCCCTACTGGTTCTTCCCGTAGGTCTCAGCTAGGGTTTCGGGGTAAATGTTATAAGGACTACGACCTGTTGAAGTGGTATTCCACGACGTCTGCAACAACAGGCAGGTTGGGTTGGGCCCGGAAGGCCTGTTGGTAGTCCCGGGGTGTTAGTCAGGTAAGGGGCGAAACCAACTGGGTCCAGTATTTCTGGGCAGGCCCAAAGTGGTGACACAATTTTCACAGTCAACGTTTCGTGTTCGTTTCGTAATCGTGTCGTTCGGTATAAAGATCCTTAAATAACTAAGTTACTGCTATTTATACGCCTCGTTTATCGCTTTACTCTGTGTGTAATGACGTAATTGTGGGATACAATTTGATTGCTTTACTGCGAATACATCAAAACCTTAAAATAAAATGCAGAATAGTATAACTATATAAATATCGATTGATAACTATTCCTATTGGTATTAAATGTGCAGGTTTTACTGTAGATAAATTTTTTTTCATTTGTATACGATTGTTACGTAGCCTAGTTGCCCATGGTGATTTCAAACAATTGTCGGGAGTAAGCAACGGCGGCGCAGTCACTACCTAGATAGGTGATCGCCAGTGCCATGATACCAATAAGCCTCTCTGTTATTTGGAGGTCACGTTAAGCAGTATGTCCCGGTTGTTATAGAACAACAGTCGTGAAGAAGGAGGTCTTCGGGTGACTTTAAGGGCAAGATTACGTAGCCACAACGTTGTTGTCTTGCCAGTTCACAATGTGCACTCGGCTAGTGTACGGACCAGGGTTGTTACGGATGCCAAAATTTAGACATCCGCGGATGCAGATGCGGATGTGGATTACTAGAAGTTCACATCCGCGGATGCGGATTTGATGCGGATGCGATGCGGATGCGGATTTTAAAAGGATAATTACTTAAATTTTAAGTGCATAAATAACTGAAAATCAATTAATTTTAATTTTTTATTTATTTAATCATATTTTCAGAACAAATTTTGTTCCACAAAATTACACAGGTTTTTAGTTGACTTTGTTGATGTGAATCTGCATCCGTAAAAACTCCGCATTGATTGATGCGAATGTGAATGCGGATGCGGATGTCTGAATTAATGCGAATAATCCGCATTTACGGATGCGGATGCGAATATTCGTAAAACCCCTAGTAGGGACGTATGGCCTAAAACCTCTGGAGACCTGAGCCCAGCAGTGGGACATCATGGATCGTTTAAGATTCTATTGTTACAGTAGAAATGTTACACATACATGAGTTAAAAGTAAATGTACAATGTACAAGCCTAATTGCCAATTGCAATTACATCGCATCTTTTTTTTCTAATTATTTCAAAAAATAAAATTTCCGCATTAAGAATATACATCCTGTGTCACGGGATACTTAACAAACATACATGAAACGGACACAAGAGATACCCTGACTCAGAACAACAATTTGTGGTTCGCACAGTGTTGTCCCATATCGGATTTGAATCCACAACACTCGGCGCAGTAGGAAGCGACGTGGTGACCGCTTAAACCACTAGACCAACAGTGCAATGAGTTTCTGGGTAACTGACTGAAAAATGAAAATGAATTAGAAAGATAGTGGTCGTTGATAGTGCATTAAAAAATATTCGAGACTATAATTATTGATCATTATCATCAAATTGCGTTTATTGTTGTCCAGAGCCCAGTCTGCTGCTTTTATTTAATAATTACTTAATAGTAATACTTACTTAAATGATTGACTGCCTCGGTGGCGCAGTGGTAGCGATTAGCGATTCCCGGGTCAGACCAAAAAATCTGTGATTGTGGTTGAAATAAAGAGTTTTTCTTTTTTGTAAATACAAACATATTCTACATAGAAAACCCCTGTGGCGACCTTCACATACAGCGCCATCTACCGAAGATACACTGAACTACGAAGTAACGCACTGTACCTACAAACCACACTACACGGAGTAACTACCAATCCTGAATCGCGCAAATAAAGTTCCCGCGCCGATTATCATATATACAACATCCCAACATCAACTGTCGGGCAGTAGCCCACCAGGCATGATCACCTCGCCTGGTCGGAGGATCCTCCCTTTGTGTTGGGTGGAACATTATACCCGTTCCCCCACAGTGGTGACCCCGACGTGATTGGAAGCAGCCTTCAAGAAAGCAGATCAGCGCCACCATCATGTTCACTCCCACAGCAAGTCTCAAGCCAGCCAGCAACTTCGGCCTCAACTGGGATATACCACACGCAGGACGCGACCGCTCCAGCCTGGTAACCCCTACGGCCTCTACAGCGTCTAGGCACAGCACACTGCACCTACGGTCCATGTAAGCAGAGCACATCTCTCCCGTCTACGCAGCAGCCAGCCACTACGCAGCAATCGCCCCGACTCACTGGGGACCTCACCGCAGCACCGCGCACCGCATGCGATCCCGACTCACTGGGATCAGCGGACTTCAGCCCCGACTCACTGGGACTAGCGGCATTCAGTTCCGACTCACTGGAACTTGCGGCATTCAGTTCCGACTCACTGGAACTACTCACTCCTGGCACTGGCAAGCTCCGCATCAGAGCACAGACAGCTGACGCAACATATATCGACCTCCAGTCTTGGAGGGGAGTTATGTGGCGACCTTCGCATACAGCGCCATCTACCGAAGATACACTGAACTACGAAGTAACGCACTGTACCTACAAACCACACTACACGGAGTAACTACCAATCCTGAATCGCGCTAATAAAGTTCCCGCGCCGATTATCATATATACAACATCCCAACATCAACTGTCGGGCAGTAGCCCACCAGGCATGATCACCTCGCCTGGTCGGAGGATCCTCCCTTTGTGTTGGGTGGAACATGATACCCGTTCCCCCACACACCCAAACTCCGAAACAAATATTTGCAGATCATACAAGCTATATCTTATTTTTTATCAAGAATGTAAATTATTATTAATTTAAAATAAAACTAAAATTGAATAAGCGTTTTAAAAGTCATAAACACTACTTTTTATGGAGGTAGTTAAAAGCGGCAAAGTCTACGTGAACTATATTATGCTAAAAGTTCTAAAGAACCAATGAGAATGCAGCGATTGATGAATGTGGACAAAGCAAAATAGGTGTGTCGGTGTGTGTAGGCAGAGACAATTGATCTCCATTTACTACGGGTAGGTGGAGATCAATTGTCTCTGCCTACTCTTCTGGGAAATAGGTATTTTAATGTTTTTTTTTTATTTTAGCTGCTAAAATTAATGCATGAGCAGAATCCAGGAGTGGTGGTCACCATCCTCAATACGTTGAAAGCTGTGTTAAAAGAACTTTGTAACCAACGACAATGGTTTAAAACTTGACTGCCTCGGTGGCGAAGTGGTAGCATATGCGACTGCTAAGCTTCAGGTCTCGGGTTCGATTCCCGGGTCGGACCAAATGTTTGTATGATCTGCAAATATTTGTTTCGGAGTTTGGGTGTTTTCTATGTATAATATGTATGTATTTACAAAAAAAAATATATAAGTATTTATATGAGTTGTCTAGTACCCATAACACAAGCTCTGCTTAGCTTGGGACTAGATGGCGTTGTGTGTTAGATGTCCGGAATATTTATATTATTATTAATATTAAAAGGATAATATTCTCAGGGAGGGAGCTAAGCAGCTGGCATTAAAATAAACTAGCCGTATCTTTAACAATATTACACACACAACGTCTCAATGAAAATCAAGAGCAGGCTGGGAAGTAGATGATTATAAAGGCACTAACCTAGAATAAATCGATAATCTATTAACGGTGCATATATGATCGTAGCAGTTCGACTTAAGTCCTATTTTTAATAAGGCTTGAGCATTTGCTGTTGGATGTATTATATACGCAATATATGAATACAGAAATTTCATCCCCATCATCTAGCTAGATGGTTGGCAGTCCACAACTGTGCAATTTTCCCGAAATTTTCTGCTACGCACAGCAAAACTGTGGAATGAGCTGTCGCCTGCGGTGTTCCCGGACCAATACGACCTTTAAACCTTCAAGAAAAGAGCGTACTCCTTTCTAAAAGGCCGGCAACGCACTTGTGACGCCTCTGGTGTTGCGGGGGTCCGTGGGCGGCTGTAGTCGCTTACCATCAGGCGATACGTCTGCTCGTTTGCCCCTTATACAATAATAATAATAAAAAAACGTTGCACAAAACCGGTTACTGTACTTTTGGCTGAGATGAGATGATATGCATGTAACCACACAAAAGAAAAAACTAAGCTTCAGAAACTACAATGAAATAATCTATCGAAATCGTGCAGTTTATCAGTAATTCATTGAGCTTATTGCGGTTTAATGCGCCGCATATTCCTGTCTCCTTTATAGACAATAATGAGTCATTTCCCTTCGACTCCCACATCTTTCGTCGAGCGACAAATACTCTGACGTCACTTTTATAATGATGAGTCACCATAGACAGTCTAATATCAATGTAAGACGTCCCACTTTTTGGTTCAAGGTTAGCAAGATGTTTCACCAAGCTATAACTTAATATAAGTGTGGTGGTACTTTTGTGGTTTTTGGAATGGGTAAAATAGTGTTTTTTTTTTATTGAATACAATAGGACAAACGAGCAGACGTATCGCCTGATATCAAGCGACTACCGCCGCCCATGGACACCCGCAACACCAGAGGCGTCACAAGTGCGTTGCCGCCTTTAGAGTATGGAGTGGGGGGGTGGGGGGAGGGGTTGCGATATGGGCCTCCGGTATCCTCACTCGGTGAAACACAGCGCAAGCGTTATTTCACACCGGTTTTCTGTGTCTAACCAAATGAATGGAGTTTTAATCTCCAAACATTTATATGATCTTCTTAATCAATATTTATGCAGACAATATCCTTACCTTGTGAAAGCCTTGGTACCCATAACACAAGTTAAATCTTATCATGGGTGCCCGAGTTCAACTACACCTGTGCCCTGAATGTTTGTAGTCTAATTTTTGTGTGTATAAGATGAAGGTTTTGTTTTTTTTTGTTATAGTAATTATATAATAATCTAAGGCAAATAAAACCATAGAAAATAAGAGATAGGACTGTTTAGGCTCTGATAACTTAACTCACTTGGCAAAATCAATGAATTAATTGGTACAAAACTGGTTTATGTGTATTTGCACATATTCCAAATATATAAAAATATTTTTTACTTATTAATTTAAGAAGTAAATAGACAGAGAAATTTAACGTATTGAACAAATTTCTATGACTTACAAAGATAGTCAGTCAGTAGTTAGATGTTGATTGATGATAAAATGCCTTGTATTTATGCCAAATATGAAGCAAAAATCAATTTAATAACTGTAGTAGATTAATTTTCCTAATAATTTCTTTAAACTACTTAGTACATTCCACAACAAAAGTCGTTAAGAAGAAAAGTATATAAAAATAAATCAAAATCTACAGGAACGTGTTTTTATAGACGAACTTCCATCAGATGAGCTTAACATCAAAACCCGCAACGCGTGGATTTAGCACAACCATATCAGATCAGAAAACATCGTATCAACATAAAAATCTAAGAGCTTCCATTCAGAGCAAACCTCAGTCAAAATGTATTCAAATAACTTGCAAATACGTTGGCTACAAAAAAGATGCTTCGCATAAAATTCCAAAACTAGAAACACATTACGGTGAATCTGTACAACTTTCGCATAAGCAATGCAATTTACCCTTGTGATACTGCTCATTTAGTTTTTATATAAATGCTTACGAAAATTGTCACGACATTTTTCGCCCGCCATTTTGAAAAAGCCGTGCAACTTATTCTATGTTATATGATTATTGTATGTTGCTCTTGAGTTTTTTTGCTTTTCCTTGTACGCATGGTTACTGATAAGTAAAATAACAATAAGGAGTATTTATTTGTTATACGATGTCATTTGGAAATAGGTTAAACAATATCTTCATAAAGATATTTTTTTGTTTTAGATTTCGTGAGTACCTAACGTAACTTTTGCGCGTAGTGAAAGAATTTAAAAAAAATCGGTTATATTTCGTACATTTCACATACAATACCCATATAGTTTTTTTATAGAATAGAGAGCACACGAGCAGACGCATCACCTGATGGTAAGTGATTACCGCCGCCCATGAACACCCGCGACACCAGGTCTTAAAGGTTCAAGGGTCATATCGCAGGCGACAGTTCTGTTGTTTCTTCTACAGTTTTATTGTGCGAGGTAGAACGTTTCTAGAAAAGCGCACAGTTGTGGACTGCCAAACATCTAAATAATGGGGATGAAACTGCAGTCGCGTAGGACGATAGCGAAAAAAGGCGGCGATCGGTTCGAAAAATTCGTCAGTGCTCTCCAAACAAGTGTCTTCAGACCGAGAACATACGACCCATGGCAGTTTTTTAGCGGTGAACGCGCAAATTTGTGTTTTTTGGAGTTGAATCGTACTAAAGTATGAATTGTACTAAATTAAGTCTACCCCAATCTGAGACCTATTCACAAGCTTGTTTCGAGTCTCAATTACATTTTGCCGAGAAATATTAACGGGGCCAGGCTAGAAATCATTCATTTCATTCGTCCTTCAAAAAAGCAGAGCTTGTATGGTTTTACAGCTAGATTGGCTTATAGAATACCTATATACTTTTTAGTAAATACATACATATTATACATAGAAAAGCACCTAAACTCCGAAACAGACATTTGTAGATCAAAGAAACGTTTGGTCCAACCCGGGAATCACACATAGCAGTCCCATACGCCATTACTGCGCCACCGAGGTAGTTAAAATTTGGATAATTTAATGGTTAAGGTGTGAAAGTGTAATATTTCACCAAACAAACTAACGTTATTAGGATTACTGAGCAATATATTGTTTCAATACCTAGCTAAAAGGGTTATAGTTTAACCTGGCCTAAGAAAACGAAAATAGAAAATATAATTAGTATTTCCTAACATGATAAAGCCCTTGCGTGCTGAAGTAAATAACACCACGAAGGGGCCCGATTTAGCATCGTAATGTGTAAATAATTCTTACAAACTCACGGCCCCTCAATTACTTCAACACATATTTTCACATGTAATGCTTTTATTTTCCGTGTGGCACGGTATATTTTTTGACATTTTCGGCTGAGAGAATTATATTTTAAGAAATAAGGAAATCTGTATTTCGCGGACTCCGTTCATGCAAAGAGTAACTGGAAGGAATTTACTTTAAAAGTAAATAATGTAAAAATAATTTATTTGTGAGGATTATTATGTAAAATACGAGTATTTATTCAGTTACGTTATTCTCTACGAAAGATCAAGTCTGCTTTTTTAAATTTTTAGTTTAAAAGTAATTGGATTAGTGTTTTGCTTATAAACTGTGAAACTAAACGTATTTGTTTTCAATTTAGTTTCATTCTAAATTAAAATATTTTGTTTTAGAAACATGCTGCGAAAAGTCTTTATCACTTATCACTCCACACAAACAATCAATAGATTAATAGGTTACACATATCCAAATATTAAAATTACAAAAATTCATTTGTTATTTGAGAGTTATTAGACAGGCTGACCACTGTTTTCTGACTTTTTAAGGTGCCAACTTCCCGTAATTATCACAAATATCTTTGTGGCTAGTTCACATATTTGCGTGAACTAGAATTAATTTACTTTTGAACATTTTTATCTTTACTGATGTATTTTCACTATTTGTATGAATGCGTCATTACGCATGCTTTTATTAATGTCTGGCACATTTGTCTCGCACACGTTAAGCCATTTCGTAAGATAAGATACTCGTATATTAGAATGCTATGCCAAATTTAATGTACACAGTCTAAGCAGAATTCGTGTAGAAGAACCAATGAACAGTTATGCAAAAGCCATAGTGTTAAATTTGTAGTGCTTTTCAGAGTTAGATGTATTGGATTCAGACGATAAGTTATGCGTAAATTATTAGCAAATTGATGAATAATAAGATTATTAAGTATTCTATCTGTAGAAAGGTTATATTATTAAGAGCCTGGAGGATCTTCTGCTAATTAAAATGACAATATCTAAAAAAAATATTTTAGTCTACCGAATGATGAAGAAAAGATTCGAAGACATGTTAATACTCGTATAAACAAACCCAAGAACAGGGCAAAGAATAATATTTTCTCTGTAATCATATGGTCCTTAACAAGTGGAAGCACAAATTGAAAGCCTTTTGTGTAGAATACGCAAATTGAAAACAGGAAAAAAATATTGTCGAACACATGTGTAGAGAATATGGTATGATATGGTACACTCACAGACTATTTCTGAAAGAACTTTCTTCAAATTTTAAAGTTTAAGTAAATTTTTAAGTTGAATAGAATATAATCTCTATGATTAGAAAAGGTTTAAAAATTTAGGAAACGAGACGAATTTGTTAATAATAAAGAACAGTCACGCCTATTTTGTGTAGACATACCTAAATTTTGCCCTGCCTACTGTAATTAACCGGCGAGTGATAGTTTAACTGTGAAAAATAGGAGTACAAATTCAGAGACAAAGTTAGTAAGAAAGGAAGGAAATGATAGGTATTGATATTGTTTATGAGGATGGATTGGGGTGTGTAAGAAATTGCTCGAGGTCTGAATCGTATACCTCTAAATCCTTACCGACTCCAACTACACGATTGCCAATTATTTAACTTTGCAACATAATAACCTATGTGGTTACAACTGAGCCACGAGCCTACCTAGACTGTTAATCAACGCAAAATCCGAGTCCTCTAACCGAGTTAGTAAATAAACTATTCATTCTTTTACGAGAAAAATAAAATACTAAGAATAAGATAAGATAGGAATTAGGTAACAGCAAACTGCTGCTCGTATACTTGAAAAGTACGATGTCAAAGGATGCAATCAAAGAGCAACATGACTCTCTGTTCGGTGGTCTATGTTGTACACTAAGTAAATATTTGTCTGATACAAAACCTTTTTATTGCGGTGGTAAATTTCAAACATATACATTTTAGACTCACATGCTAACCACTACGAACTTACACTTAAAAATTTAAAAAAAACCTTCAAAATGTCACGCACAATTTGTGTATCATAACAGTGTAACGCGTAGGCCCATTTGGGCTTATGCTTTGTCAGGGGGAACGCTTGTGAATGGTTATTTCCTGTCGTGTAGCTCTATAAATGCAATAGGTATCATAAAAAACTGCACAGAAAATGGACGTGTTCGTTAAAGTTATTGAATTTTTATGGACGGTAAATCAATTGCAGAATGGCCACTTAACGGAGGACTCATAATATACAAAAAGCGCTTTACTTTAATTGCTGTAGCGTGGCGTGTGCCACTAACGAATATAATTTTTGCTTGATATAAAATATCCGAACAGTACGTGATGAATATTATTTTTAAACATTTACATGCACCTATTCCATTTCTAAATACATTTTTATGATTTTGTGAGCAAACTAGTGACTTGAACTCTTTCAAGGACACTTACAATTCAAGATTCACGAGTGCGCTACCATCTTTTGATTGCTCCCTCTTTTAGGTTTGGGGGAGGGGATCTAGTCATTAACTCGATAAAAACCACTAGAAAATTGCTTAAAAGCTATTTTGTATGAGGCTATGATATCATTCCGGTCGAGTTGGCTTATTATATGCCAAAGATCTGTCATGGTAAAAATAAAACATTCAAAAACATGAATCAATCAGATTTCAAATTGAATTCAACTCTGAATCAATTCGAACTATCGGAAGTTATACCTGTTTATGAATATAAAAATCGAATCGATCCGCCCTGCAATGGAGGCCTTGGTTCTACAATAGAAAGTTCAATAGGAAAGAATTGAATGGAAAATGAATCCAACCAATCATTTATGACTTTTAAGTCAATGATGAAAACGATAGTAATATATTGTTGATAATTCTGTTGTTGACATCACTAAATTTAAATTTGACTGAAATGGTTTCGTTTTGGTTAAGTGATATCGAAAATTCTATTTTAGTGTCAAATCGATCAAAATTAATAATTACATCATTCAGTTTTAAGTTGACTGACATGATATTGAATTGAGTTGTGATGTGTGACGAATTATATTATACCTACACATACTTTTCTACTGAACCGACAAGAGCTAAGAGAATTTAATCGCTATCATCATAAATAACATAAATAATTTCACAAAATTTATATACTCAAACTCAAATCATTTATTTCCATAGGCCCCAAAAGGCACTTGAACACGTCAAAAATACAAACATAAAAACATAAAACAAAACTCCTAATACTAAATGCACTGAGATGATTTGAATTACCGGAGCTTAGATTGATTTCGATTCAACTCAAAGGTTTAAATTGAAATCAATCCAAGTACCAGCTCCGATGGGTATTGCATTCATGAGAAGAGCTCGTGAGAAACTCATGTGCACCATCTTTTCAGATAATTCATACAAAGCTTGTTTGTTTTTGACAACAGTATTTCTATGTGCAAGTTAAGGCAACCAAAACACAAAGGCTAGAAAGCGGTCTAATAAGATATTAAAGTTAGGAAAAAAAATTTTTTGTCTAATAAAATAATAAAAATTAGTCCATAGCATATAAGGTTGCAATCACTTACACATCAAGGAGTAAAAGCAATGTGTGCATACATACTGGTCCCAGAGAAAAAGAAAAAAAACGTTTAAAATGTAATAAAATAATAAATACAAATTTTTTAAGCTCCAACAATGTAAACACAGATCGCCTCAACTTAACAAAGTTCAAATGTCAGGTAATAAATGCAGAATAAGATGTCAAGAATTAATTACAATCCAATAAATTATTTCACTTTCACTCACATCCAAGGCACTGCATCAGTCAAGAAATCGTTCATCGTACAAGGTGTCTCAAAAGAAATTTCATATTTAGTGGATTGATTAAAAAAAAAGGAAGCGGTATATAGAAAAAATGTTTATTTATTGTTAAAATACACTTTTTGGGAATTCATTTCTTAAAAATAATATCGTCTAAATGTAAACCCTCACGTTGTTGGCACTCATTTAATCGAACAGTAAAATTACTTATGACTGCTCGACAGGTGGAGTGAGGGATGGCTGCCATTTCGTGACGGATATTTTCTTTCAAATGCGCCAGTGAAGTTGGTTTATTGGCGTAAACTTTAGATTTAAGATAACCCCATAGGAAAAAGTCCATAGGGGTTAAATCTGGGCTACGTGGAGGCCAATTTATGTCACCTCTCCGGGAGATCAATTTTCCTGACAGCGTTCACGCAGTAAGCTAAACAAATATAAAATTTCTTTTGAGACACCCTGTATAATAGCCCCTCTCCACAAGACGACTCTTAACGGCACTCTTGAACTTTTGTAGGGGTAAGTTCAAGATTTCGACAGGAATTTTGTTATAAAAACGCACACCAAGTCCTTCAAATGAATTGTGGACTTTGTTAAGGCGATAATGTTGGCCTACTAATTTGTGCTTATTCCTTGTGTTTAGTGAATGATGATCACTTTTGCAACTATATTTATCTATGTTTTTTCGTACAAACATAATATTAGCAAATATATATTGAGATGCAACTGTTAAAATACCTATTTCCTTAAATCGTTCTTTCAGAGAATCTCGAACTTTAAGTTTGTAAATCGCACGAATTGCCCGTTTTTGAATTACAAAAATGGTTTGAATATCAGCTGCCTTGCCCCATAGTAAAATACCATATGACATGACACTGTGAAAATAACTAAAATAAACTATTCGCGCAGTTTCAATATTAGTTAACTGGCGAACTTTCCAAACAGCGAATGCCGCGGAGCTCAGTTTCCCTGCTAGATACGATATATGGGCGCCCCACTGAAGCTTATGATCCAAGGTTATTCCTAGAAACATAGTTGACTCTACGAGATCAATCATTTCATTATTTATTATAATGTTCGTGTTGAGTTTCTTAACATTAGGCAAAGTGAACTTTATACATTTAGTTTTATTCGAGTTCAATAGTAAGTTGTTGCTTGTAAACCAATCTTGGACTAGTGTAAGTGATCTGTTAATATCATCAAAACTATTCTGATTACGATCAACTTTAAAAACAAGCGAAGTGTCATCTGCAAAAAGTACTACATCACAGAAATTTTGCACAAAGAAAGGTAAATCATTAATATACACTAGAAAGAGAAAAGGACCGAGAATTGAGCCCTGTGGCACGCCCATTGAGACAGGTAATCCGGAGGACCTAATTCCATTTATATCCACTTGTTGAACTCTGTCTCCAAGGTACGAGGCAACCAGATCAAGTGCAGTATCCCTAATGCCATAGTGCCTGAGTTTTCGCAAAAGCGTTTGATGTTCAACGCAGTCAAATGCTTTGTATAAGTCACAGAAAACGCCAATAGCATCTTGCGCGTTTTCCCAGGCACTAAATATATGTTTTATAAGTGTTGAACCAGCATCAATGGTTGAGCGATCCTTTCTGAAACCATACTGCTCTTTATGAAATAAATTATTAATATTAAAATGAGTTTCTAACTGCTGAAGAATAAGTTTTTCAAAGACTTTACTGACTGCTGGCAAGATTGAGATGGGTCTAAAATTACCTGGATCGCTCTTAGACCCACTCTTGAATAATGGTATAAACTTACTATGTTTCATTAAATCCGGAAATACACCATTTTCTACACACTTATTAAATATTACAGCTAAATGTAGTGCTATATCAATAATTATATTTTGCAATAATTTGACAGAAATACCCCACAAGTCGGTTGATTTCTATAAGTTTTACATTAAGAGTTTAGTCACAAAATTAGTGTAATGGGTAGCTTAACTAATTTTAGTTGTGTCAAACTAAACATATTTACTTCTACCTTTTAAAGCACCAAATGTTATTTTGAGACAATTATATCATATTTTAGTCATACTAGTTTTGTTCAGAAAGGCATAAACAACAGAATAAGCACAACCATAAAAGAAAATTATTGGCCCTGGCTGACTGACTTATTCTTTATGTATAGCCTAAATCGTTGGAGCCTTGAACATGAAATTATGGTTACTAGAGTTTTTCACGTTCTAAGTATTAAGAAACGATTTTTTGGAAATTTAGTCCCTATGAAAAAAAAAATAAACATATAATATAGCATAGAAGTTTTTCATTTTTTTTTTCAACATGAAAAAAATTGTCGTGCTAATATCTAATATCTTAACATATATTATATAAACAATTAGAAATACATATGTTCATTATGCTGCTTCAGCTTTCATTGTTTTATATGAAACTTATTCTGATCCAATTATTATAAATTGTGTGTATTGTGACCAGAATTATGTCAAACTTACGTATTCAGGCCGCGAAACCTGCATTAAACATTGTCTTCTGCAAGTTTAGACGTGCTCTATTATATCTACTTTATAGATGTGAATATGATTATATCTTTTAGATTTATATACCTATGTGTATTCGATGCAGTTATTGTTACAGAAACTTAGAAATTTCTATGCATTTAACTATATCGGTTTGCATTATAGTATATTGAGCTTTAATACACATCATCATCAACATACATCAAAGCTTTAGTTAAATTATAGCTATATGAAAGTAAAGCAAATAGTGAATTAAACATTTAAATAAACTATAAACACAAATCTATAACACCATTATCACCTCGCCCAGTCAGAGAATATTCCCGCTGTGTTAGGGGGACGTAAACTCCCGTCTCCTACAGGCATACCTTGTTGCTATTATCGCTAAGGTTTTGTAGTAGAAAATGTAAATACATACTTACCGTGTTCAGTGTGCTTTTGTGTCGTGATTTTATCTTTCTGGAAATTGATAAATCTCTGTCTCATCCTTAATCTTCTTCTCCATCTAACGCTTGCCTGGAAGAGATCGCAAATCGCGATAGGGCCGCGGATAGTACAGCTTTTTCTATACAATTTAGTGTCACTTTCTTTCTGTAACTTCCTATAGGTTATAAGACTTATACAAATTGATACAAAGTAAACTGTTATTTTATGTTTTGTACAATAAATATTATATACATATATATACATACCTCAATCCCATCTTTAAAAATATAATTTTCTTCTAACCGTAGTTTGCCAATAAGAGAATGAATGAAACTTCACTATCTACACTAATATTATAAAGAGGAAAGATTTGTATTTTTGTATGTAACGAATAAACTCAACAAGTACTGGACCGATTTTAAAAATTCATTTACCATTCGAAAGCTACATTATCCACGAGTAACATAGGCTATATTTTATTTTGGAAAAAAATAGGGTTCCGTAAGATATTTGCGTTTTTCAAGAAACAAGGTGTAAAAAATCAACCAGAAAAGTATTTTACGATTTACAATAATATAGCTTATACATCAAAATAACGCGTAGGCTATAATTTATAAAGATACTAGCTTGGCCTCGCGACGTTGCCTGTGATTATTTTTGTACCGCGGGTAGCACCGCGGGGTTCAGCTAGTATATTATAAAACAAAGTCCTTCGCCGCGTCTGTCTGTTTGCGATATAATCAAAAGTTACACGGTCTTTTGCGTTTTTCTAATAAATAGAGCTGTTCTTGAGGAAGGTTTTCGTATTTAATTTGTTACATTTCTGAGTGCGTTGGCTAAAAAATAACGATATTTGTTGAAGACGTCGACAAAAGTTTAACCGCACAACTTCTCAGAGTAACACAGAGTATATTGTATTTTCCGTAAATAATCAGTGCGAAGCCGGGGCGGCTAGCTAATTAACAATAAGTAAGAACATCGATTCTAAACAAAACTATGTATGTTCGTGACAATTTCGTAATACATTAGTACAAACACGTATACCTATTTTAGTAATGAAATTAGGGTTACTACAAACTGGCACACTATTTCAATAAGTAGATAAGAATTATTATGTATCCTGTAACAAGTTATTAAGTAAAACTTTAGTGGAAGTTATATGATATAAATTACTTGCGTTTGTCTAGCGGTTAGCAGACGATCAAGCGGTCCCGAGTTTTACTTTCTGGTCGAGCCAAAAGTGTTTTTGAGTGTCTCACACAGTCTTGGAAAGCACATTAAGCCGTCGGTTTGGTTTGTAGTGAACATCTATGGCAATCGTTATTGAAAAGTCAGTGCCCTCGATTATACTGCCAACTAGTTCAATCATCGAATTCAGTTCGCAGAGGAACGATGCCAGTCGCTAGCTGTACAACTAGTAATGCGACCCCAAAACAATATTAAGATAAAGAGTAAGAAGAAGACGCAGAAATAGAATTTAATTAAACACCAAAACGCTGCTTTTATCAATTACTCTCTGATATACTTAAAAATTTACTTAATTGCTATTAATTTTATTAAATATTCATAAAACACACATAAAGTTAACATTTGTCTTTAATGGAAATTGAAAACTGAAATGTGAAAATTGAATAGCCCATTCATCAAATTAAAACGGATACAGTCATGACCAGGTGTACTCCAGGAATATTACAATACATAAAACCTTTATAGTCTAATTTCCAATGAAGGCCCTTCACCCTCACGGGTTCAAATAAATTGGTTGATTTCAATGCGGCAACACTTGCTGCACAAAACATTTTTAATAAAGAAAATGGTTTCGGTATAAATTTTTCTCATGGAATCTGCAAAAGCTTATGCACAATCAATGCATTGGATATTAAGTGCAGGCTGTTCCCAAAAGTGAAAATATTTGTCAACGTATCATGCTTTCTTAAACAACTATAAGAGTTGCAACAATTTTATTTACAGTTTATTAAATAAATAACTTACTACATATATGTATATTAATTTATCATAGATATTTTCAAGAGACATCGTTGAAATTTACAGTTTTTTGCAACCCAAAATATGATGAATTTAAATAGTATTTTAAACTAAATATTGGTAATCTTATTTAGATTTTTAAATGGAATATTATCTAAGTAATAAAAGAAAAAGTTTTTTTGATCACTTACTTATTGTTGAGAAAAAAGGACTTAAAAATAAATATAACATGACACCCTTGCAATATGTGAAATATAGTGAAGTAAGGTAAAGAAAATTATCGCGTTCTTACACGTTATCAAGACCCTACAAAAGCTAAAAATACCAACAATTAGCCTGAAAATTAAGCCTCTAGTAAAAGTTTTAAAGCGGTTAACAACCGCTATTTTTTTTATTTTATTTTTATTAAATAGGGGGCAAACGAGCAGACGTATAGCCTGATGGTAAGCGATTACCGCCGCCCATGGACACCCGCAACACCAGAGGCGTCACAATTGCGTTGGCGGCCTTTTAGGAAGGTGTACGCTCTTTTCTTGAAGGTTTGAAGGTCGTATTGATCTGGGAACACCGCAGGTGACAGCTCATTCCACAGTTTTGCTGTGCGTGAATTTATTAAAATTAGAACTTCATAAAATTTGTACACAAAAATAAAGATTTTTGGTTGATATACATTCCTATCATTAACAGCTTAGAATAATCCACTGCTGGAACCAAAACTCTTCTCAGAAGGTATAGGCAAATATGTATTTGTGTGTATTACCTTCTTATGTTTTGTTTTTCCAATAATTGTGTTATTAATCATGTGATTCAGGCAATATTGAATGAAACGAATTATTTGTAGCACTTATTCGCTTTGTTATTGAACCCCATTAGTGCTATTCTTTCTTCGAGCTTTTGCCATATATAGGTGTTAGGTAAAGTTGGTTGTCCCGAATAATAATTATGATTAATCTAATGTATTGTACAATGAACGAGGCGAGGCCCGTCGTTCCGCATGCAATGGTTTTTGAGAGAACTTCATCCGTCTTTGATTATTGGTGTCTATTGGATCGTAGTTTGGTGTAATATATATGTATGGTATATAGTTTTCTTCGATAGATAAAATTATTTAACATTTCAATTTTCAACGCAAACTACAAAAATAATAAGAAAGTAATATTAATTTTGACTCTGCCCAGGAATGTACATATATGTATTTAGGTAGTTTAACTAACTAAAACTGATTTTTATTATGATGAACTTCTTTGTGTAATTTATTTTTAAAAGGAATATGCGAGAAAGTAGTAAAGAAACAAAGTCTAAAATGTTCGTTTCGTTAAATAAAAATTCAACGTAAATTTGTCACTAAATTTGCCAAAAATCTACCACTACCAAAGATTTTATGCTATCAGTACTAAGCCACAGATGAATTTAGTGATACTAGAAAAAACAACATCAGTGTTTTCCTTTTAAGACGATTGACACAAAAGTTTAATTCTGGATAACCATAGTTTATTATCGTAATAACTAAACCATTACGGCAGATTGTGAAGTTATTCTGAGAAAGTCAGCACTAAACAAACGAAAGAATAGTGAACCGATGAATCATTCCTTTATTACATGAGTGATAAAGTTAATATTTGTATTGTCGTTCATACGCCCTGAGAAGAACCATTTCTTTTATTCCTCTCTCGTGTCCAATAAAATAGACGTTGTGTGAACGAGGTCGTGTTACGAATTACTCTTGTGTTTTCCTAACGCACCTTTTCACGGACAAAATGGACGAAGGTACGGAAAATAACAAAAGATATTAATAAAATGTCTCTGATATGGATGGGTTCCGTGTAAGATAAAAGCTTAGAGATGTGAGATAAATGATTGTAGTATGGATTAAAATGTTGAACCTAAATTTACTCATCTAAAAGGTTTTAGTTCTACATTTTAGTGATGCTTACTTAAAGTTTTGATCCAATGGTTAGTAATACACAAATTTAGAGACCTACCCTAAGTTTGATTACCATTTTAGGAAGGTAAGATGAGACTTCATATTGAACCGTTTGTTCGCTGTGAATTGTTAAGCTTATTAAGCTCTTTGACTATAAACTCAGCATGGCATTTTGATTTGAAATAGGTATAAAACTGAAACGAAAAAAAACTGACTTTCAACGGCGTTGAATGGCATGTAGAACTTTTTAACTATACGCAAACCAACTTTAAGCTTATATAGTAGCTAGTATAAACTAGCTGACCCGACAAACTTCGTACCGCCTCAGAATAACAAAAAAAACGTTATTCACAGATGGTGACATCTCGAAAGCAGCGCTACCTACCAATTGTGTTTTCAAACCATCCAGGAACCCATTCAAATATACAAACAGAATTTCATCGTAATCGTTTCACTTGCTTAGTAGGTGTGAGGTGACAAACACACGTACAGAAGAATTATTTATAGACTAGATTCTGATGTATTCAATTTAGTTTATCGTAGTAATAAAATTATTAAATAAAAACAGTTACCAAATCGACACTTTCAAAAATGTATTCTATTTCACACACGAATTAAATTCCAAACAAAACTATTAGATTCTTATGAGCTAACTGACGATACGTCTATTTGGTTATATGTAAATTATTGAAGCCGTATTGAAGTTTTCGCCCCTAAATCGTCGTAGATCCTGATAAAACCATAACCTTGACCTTCAAGGGGCCAAAACGGTGTTGATTCAAGGTTGCGACAAAGAAAATCTGTAGAAAGGTTATCCCACAGGTACGATGATTTCAGTTACGTTTAATTTGTTCAGACAGTAGCAGTAGTCACGGGACTGGTAAATATGATGTAGTATGAACCTAAGACCGGTTTAGGGAAAAAGGTTCGAGTACCTACATGAAGAGATCATCAATTAGGATGGCAGAAACGAGGTATTGTTTTATAATAAATCTTTTAGACTGAATTAATTTAACGTGTAATGAATTGCTTAATAAAGAAACCAGGAAAATTAGTGTTTTAGATGGAATGGGAATAAGGTTTTATTTTTGATTGACATCTTGAGTTTTGCATGGAAAAGTGTAAAGTTAGACAAGCAGGTAGGGTGTATCTGACAAGTCTACTTGCACACTCACACTCGTCAAGTAAACTTGAGCGGCCATACCTGCATAGTTCTGCAACAAGCTCCAGTTTGCCAGTAAAGTTGGACACAAGAAAACCCATCAATTATATCATGACGCTATGTTAATTGTTGAGACAGATGTTTGTAGACTATTTTACATTTCATTTTGAGGTGGAGCTGTGACAGTGATAAAATTAAAATGTAAAATAGTAAGTGCCGTGGGAGAGCCACGCTTCGGCATGCATGGGCGGGCTCGACCGGAATGATATCACGGCCTCCCAGATAAACCGGTGTGAAACAGCCCCTGCGCTATGTTTCACCGAGTGAGTAAGAATACCGGAAGCCCTACCTCATCCCCCAAAGACCGGCAACGCACTTGTAACGCCTCTGGTGTTGCGGGTGTCAATAGGCGGCGGTAATCGCTTACCATCAGGCGATACGTCTGCTCGTTTGTTCCCTATTCCATTAAAAAAAGTGCGGAGTGGCCAACTAGTTTATTATAAAATAATACGTGTACTCCTTCTCTCACAGTTAAGTATGTAATCCCGTTGACTACGAGCTCAGAACATGAAGTTTTATTTTCTTTCGTTACTTCTTGCAAGTGTCAAAATTTGACAGTTGTACATGCCATCAGTTCCGTTCCGAAAAGTTTGCCAAGTCATTTCGACTGCTACCGTGCCACCGAAGTGTGATTTACCGATGTTTTCGTTTGGAGTTTTGTTTGAAACTAGCCATTGCTCTGCATTTTGTATTGATGATAGAAAAAAAATCTAATGTAAAGTTTTATTTCATTTTTTTTAAATCACTTCGTTTTTTCACCGAAACTTTACTTTTTAGTAAAAATAAAAATAATCGTTTGTTTAAATTACATAGTGATGTTTATACAGTTTAAATTTAACTGGAAATAGCTTCATTGAAAGCAATAATGTTTGCTGAAGTTTTGTAAACCAAATTTAATTTTATAACCCGGAATTTGGAAACCTGTTTCTGCGTTCACATAACTTAGAGACGTGTGTGAAATATGAAATGAGTAATTAAGCTTCTGTCATTTCGTAGCCGACATGATTAGTTTTCATACCGTTAGGGAAGCCTTTAGTAATACTGAGAGCTTCGTATAAGCCTCAGTGGTAGTATGGAGGCTGTAAATCACTGCGGTCATTGAATGTAGGCTGCGTACCTTGTTGTACATGACATAATTGGTTCTCTCGTGTTTATAGCGATTAGAGGCTGTGTGGTATGTTTGGTTTTGTGTTTAATTTGATACTGGAATTTGAGTTTAGGTTAGGCGGGTGTTAGCAAGACAAAGGTTTATAAGGTACACATTGAGCAGTAAGAGCGTTCTTAAACAATTTCAAGTAAAGACGAGGTTTGATATATGTTATCTATGAATTCAATCATTTTTGAACTGATTTGCAAAATTCAATTGAAGTGTTGATATATTGAAGTCGGTAACTTTCTAATCACTTTAAGTTTATATTCTAGATAAAACTTACTTTTGTTTCGTCGATATGAAAAACATTTTCATAAGTTTATGAAATACTGACAAGGAAGTCAACAAAATATGTGGAACCTCAAGTTTTGATACGAATGGTTCTAGTCCCGTGCGCATATAAATTGTGATTTAGCTAGCTTTTAGTCTATATTCGAATAAGTGCGAAGCAAAATGTAAACTTAAAGTTTCATTGTTCAAAGTCTCTCGAAGGATCGATTTACAAAGTATTTTGCATCACATCGTGCGCCATTAGTTTCCTTTGTATCGATAACGACTCAGATGTTGCTCTTAAACTTAAAGCTCTTATTTCCATTCTAATTCAAAATACTTGAGAGGTTCTTGAAAATGAAAAAGTAATAGTGGCGTCGGGCGTAGCTTTTTGTTTTTTTTTTAAATGAAATAGGGGACAAACGAGCAGACGTATCGCCTGCGCGCAACACCAGAGGTGTCACAAGTGCGTTGCCGGCCTTTGTAGGAATGGAAGGGGGATGAGGGGAAGGGTATGGGGTATGGGCCTCCGGTATCCTTACTCACTCGATGAAACACAGCGCAAGCGCTATTTCACACCGGTTTTCTGTGAGGCCTTTCATTCATTCATGCCGAAGCGTGGTTCTCCCACGGTAACTCCCACTACCTTATTGTGAACATTATGCAGCATTTTTTTAGATTCACATATCTCCTCGTTATTATGTGTACATTTTGACACTTATAGCAAAAGATAGGTAAGTAAAAGAGTATAAAACACCCACAGATTATCATTCACATTCTTTCCTAAACTTTAAAATAACTTCATGGAGAAAATTGGGGGTTAATTAAAAGTAATAAAATTGGACGAAGCAATAGTAGGAAACGAATAATGCTCGTATAAGTACTGAC
Organism: Spilarctia lutea; assembly: GCA_916048165.1. NCBI lineage: Eukaryota > Metazoa > Arthropoda > Insecta > Lepidoptera > Erebidae > Spilarctia > Spilarctia lutea. Next base: position 2,832,988 of record OU696488.1, read on the forward strand.
ATTTATCGTGAAATCCATGAGTTCTATTACTCCATAAAACTAAATCTCTTCCTATTAACATAATTAGGTCAAAGTTAAAAGTCTAGAGGGACTGAAACTTAAATCATACTACATTATCCGAACTGTTACTGAAGACTGGAAATAAATGTGTGGCGACCTCCACATACAGCGCTATCTACCGAAGATACACTGAACTACGGAGCAACGTACAACACGAAGAAACTACCAATCCTGAATCGCGCATTAGAAATTCTCGCTGCGATTATCATATATATAAAATCCCAACATCAAATGGCGGGCAATAGCCCGCCAGGCATGATCACCTTCGGATCGGAGGATCCTCCCTTCGTGTTAGATGGAACATGATACCCGTTCCCCCACAAATGGGAGTTTGTTCGTCAAACACAGTCCTTTTTTGGTTTCACTCCAACAACAAACAAACATACAAATGACAGACGTGTAGCATACACATATTTTAAAAGAAATTAAACTACACTAACCAAGAAATTAAAACAAAAGCTATCTCTATGCAAAAAAGTTTAAATTCAAGTTGACAACAGTACGGTAAAGATATAATTTATTAAACCAAACTATACACGCTATTATTTAGGATAAAAGCTTACGGACAAGTCTACAATATATGTAGGGTGTCAAAGCTACTGGCTTTTGTAACGTTTTAGCCGTTATTTGCCGAGTAGTTTGGGAAGCGGCGTATCATGTGGTTTAGTATCGCGTTGCTGGTATGCGAGGGTAAAATGTAGGTCAGTTTTATTATGGCTGTTACCTTTATTATTTTGGTATGTTACTAAGATATTTCAGAAATTTCTTAAATGTCTTCCATCTATACTAATAATAAAGCTGAAGAGTTTGTTTGTTTGAACGCGCTAACCTCAGGAACCGCTTGTTCGATTTGAAAAATTCTTTCAGTGTTGGATAGTCCATTTATCGAGGAAGGCTATAAGCTATATATCATCACACTACTGCGAATAGCAGCGGAGCACCAATGAATAATGTTTTAAAAACGGGGAAAAATTTTCACGCAACGGGCAATATAAGACGTAAATGAGGTTGCGTGGGTCAGCTAGTCATTTAAATATGGTGTAAGTTTTACCAAATTAGTTTAAGTAAGTGAACTGAAATTTCTAGAATGAAAAGGGCTAATATCAGCTGTCTTGATTTTGGAATTCGGATAGCAGCTTCTCCAAGTATAAAATCAAAGTTCAGACAGGTCGTCTTAGTAGAATTGACACAGATGCTAACCTGATTTTGGAAAAAAAAACTCAGAGAAGAAATCCTCAGGATTGCTTAGACTGCCATTTATAAGTCAAATTGTGTGACTGTCCATTTTTACCGAGGGGAAGGTTCCCACGTACTTTATGGAGTTATTGCTTGTTCAAGACAAGGTCAATGTCTTCGCCAGTTTTCATTCTTCTTAGTGTTCGTGCAAGGCTGCTGTAATAAAGTTTTGTTTATAGAACGTTGTAACTCAATCACATCACGAACATTTCTGTTAAAGAAGCGATTGTGGAATAACGGCCAGAATCAAAATATCGTATTTCAGAAGCAAAGTTTTCCCGTAAATACCATGTTTGATATTAATGTTTGAAGATTGACAATCGTCTACTATTAAAGTGTAACTACTATCATTATCGGTCATCTATATGATACCTAGTACCACTACAAATGTCTATTCGATTGAAGTAGTGCTTTAAATGGATGAAATATTAGAATTTTAGTAGGTAATGACCGTTCCACTGGAATCACTATCAACATTAGGTTATGACTTGACTTGATTTCATTTTTTTTTATACGTATGTGTGTGTATGTCAACTAATTGCCGTCCAATGTTGAACGAAGGTTTCCCCCAAGGAGCGTCAGCCATCCGTTATATAACCTACTGTTAATAAAACAAAACAATACAATTTTATTAAACGTTGAAATTATTTATTGCCTGCCTTGGTGGCGTAGTGGTAGAGTAAACGACTGCTGTGCTTGAGGTCTCAGGTTTGATTCCCGGGTCGGATCAAATGTTTGGATGAACTGCAAATATTTGTTTCGGAGTTTGGGTGTTTTCTATATATTATATGTATGTATTTACAAAAAAAGAAGTATATATGTATTTATATCAGTTGCCTAGTACCCGTTGTACAAGCTCTGCTTAGTTTGGGACTAGATGGCGTTGTGTGTTAGTTGTTTGAAATATTTTTATTATTATTTATATCAATAATTGTCCGCATATTCGCCTGTGGATGTCGTATATCATGATAATCATTTTTCGAGTTAATTTATAGCCTTTGATACACACAAATAATATTCTTTCTATTGGTAAAACAATTTTCAAAATCGGTTCAGCAAAACCAAAGATTACCCCCTCGGAAGCTTTACCTCTTAATAATATTAGTATCAAATTATAAATTGTGTTAATTATTCGCTGCGCAAACGTAGACACTTTTTGTTGCACGCGTCACTTTATCACAGGGAACCGTAATTGCTATGTCATGTAGCGGTGATTGGACACAGTCGCCCGTTGCTACTTATTGTAACTGGTAGCTGTAGTTGCTGTGTCCGGTAGCAGCAATTGAACACAGGCACCGGTCGCTTGTATCTTATATAAGACACGATAGTGTCCACGTTTGCGCCCTGTCTAAATCTAACAGCAACTAAATATAACGCTAATATACAACCTTTATCAACTTCGCAAAAGATTCTTAATATTTACGAAATCAGATACTATCACTAGAAAGCTATTTCTTGGCTAACTGCTGCAATTATAAATAAATAATAAATAAATATTCCGGACCTCTAACACACAAGCTCTATCTAGTCCATTTAGTCCCAAGCTAAGCAGAGCTTGTGTTATGGGTACTAGACAACTGATATACATACTTATATACTTTTTTTTATTAAATACATACATATTATACGTAGAAAACACCCAAACTCCGAAACAAATACTTGCAGATCATACAAACATTTGGGCCGACCCGGGAATCGAACCCGAGACCTCAAGCTTAGCGGTCGCATACGCTACCACTACGCCACCGAGGCAGTCAAATTAGTCAAGTAAACAACTAGTTCAACAATGATACAAGACTTTCAACGGGTGCTCATCATTGCATTATAAACATTTGTTTTTAGTAACAATTTTGTGTAGTTTTAAAAGAGCAGCGCGCGTTCTCTCTCCTGTTTCCAATTTCCGTCCCTTTTACGAAACCATTCAAACAGATTACAGAACATGGAGAGAAAACATGTTCAATATCAAGGAGGTTGCGTAAAAAAATCAAGATTTCAGTGTTGAAACTGTGCTCAACTGTACAATTTCAACTGAAATTAAACAAAAAGCAATATCCAGCCCTTAATACAGACATTTTGCAGTGTGCCACGAAATGTAATCAGCCATTGCTCGCCTGTATAACATAAATTACTTGGAAATAATCTTGGAATCGCGATGGCGCGCCCATAAAGTAACTATCCCTTCTCGGTATTGGAGCGATTCAACTGTATCCTGTTATTGGTAGTCGTACATTACAGTTGGCTTTTTAAATTGAAGCAATCTATTCAAAGTTAATTTTCTTTAATGAGTTTTAACTGTCAAAGTTAGATTACATTATGAAGTTTTGGGCTACTATCACGCTGGCCAGCTTTGTCAGATGTGTGTAAAATAACTTTGGGGTATAATTAGAGTAAGAGAGTTACATACACATCGTTTGACGCCATTAAATGATACACATTCTATTACAGTTGCGATGTATACTCGGTATGACCTTTTATTAGATGCTTAACATCATAAATATACAGTTAGGTTTGTTGAGGATATATCCACACTAATATTATAAAGAGGAAAGATTTGTATTTTTGTAGGCTATATTTTATTTTGGAAAAAAAATAGGGTTCCGTAAGATATTTGGGTTTTTCGGACACAAGGTGTATAAAATCAACCAGAAAAGTTTCTTATTTTGCGTACGCTGCCTATGCTATAAAAGATAGAACCATAAAATGTTCTAATCAATCGTAGATCTTATAAATATGTACAAAAAAGTCCGCGGCACACTATACGGGGGAAAATTTTTCGCTACGGGCAATAAAAGACGCAAACGAGGTTGCGTCGGTCAGCTAGTTGTACTAATAAAAGGTAATGGAAAAATTAAAAGAATTCATAATTAAAATGGATGCAGCCCATTTTCCCTTTAACATGACAGACAGGGTTTGTGTTTATGGTTATTATTATTATTAGTTGTTTATGGACTCTATCTCGCCTGTAGAGTCAACGCAGAGATGTATATGATTATACTTATAAGTACAATGTGATTATAGAATTATTTTCTTTGGCTATTATGGTTACAAGTAGTGTTGCCCAAATGCAAGAACAAGACGAGACTTAGCCAGTCTTGGTCTTGGTCTTGCGCCAATACACCTGGTCTTGGTCTTGGTCTTGGTCTTGCGCTCCCAGTCTTGGTCTTGGTCTTGGTCTTGCAGCAAGAGTCTTGCAAGTCTTGCAATTACCTATTAGTCTATTACTATTTATTAAAGTTTACTTTAAATCTTAGAAAAACGTATTAGAATTGAAACATTGTGAGCTTGAATTAACATAGCCGTAGAAAGATCAAGCAGATTAATAAATAACTGAGGATTTGATAAGAAATTCGAAAAATCAACTGACCTATATGTCGTTTTCCATGGAAGTAACTGTTTCTTAATAAACATTTATGATTTATAAGCTTACATTTGCTAAAACATGTAAAAAACAAATTAATTACAATAACTTGACTGTATTTTAAAGAACAATATCTGTCTAGAAAGAGATTGAACCCTCAACTTATATGAAATTTAATAAAAGAGTTTTACGATTTATCATTTATTTCAATAAAAAATAAAATACAACACGAATCAAACATAACAGTACACAACAGCTTTATCGTTAGGTTATGTTACTTTATATCAATTCTTTTGACCAAGAATTAATACAAAGTAACCATCTGGCTGACTTACCACTTAACCTATTTCTATGTTTTCTAATTACTAATGATGCTTTAGAAAATAATCTCTCAGCAGGTACTGAAGTTGCAGGTATTAAGAGAAAATCACGGGCCATCTTCGATGAAGTCGGATACTCTGTCTCATGCGTCCTCCACCAATCTAAAATGTCTTCCGAGCTGACAGTTCTTGGTTTTCTCAGGTACTCCTCCAACTCGTCTATCACTAAGCCTTGAAGACAAGATCCAGATGACGTCGAGGGACATTCATAGAGTTTATCAAAGTCTATTACGTCTTCATCTTCATCACATACTTTATTTTCTTTTTTTGGTAATTCCAGAGATTTGTTCAGTGAGTGTAGACTTTTATATTCTTCATAAAGTTCATTGAACTTGCGCAGACTTTCTGTTTTAAGTTGCTTCCCCCACATTGTCAGGCCAAAAGTCTGAGCCTTATGCCTTGGGTCTAAAATTAAAGAAGTACAATAAATCCAGTTGCTCTTCTTATAATGTTTAAGCATTTTGTCTCGAGCTGGTTGGAAAGCTAGAATGAGCCTTTCATCCACTTCAGATCGATTAGGTTTCTCATCTAACTGTTTTACCATGGATTCAATTTTATCTAGCAAGAGATTGAATGATACAATGACTAGCTGTAATGTAACATATTTGTCTCCACCAAGTTTTGTACTTAAAAGTTTAAAGTTTATTAGAAATTTATGTAATTTTTCGAGTACCTGCCATTCACTAGCTGTGATTTGAAAATCATTCAATTCGGTGACAGAACTGCACAATATGTTAATGCCCGCTCTCACTTTTAAACCAAATCCAATCATATCATGTGTGGAATTCCATCTCGTTGGACAGTCAAGAATGGCATTTAGATTTGATAGCACGCCAGCTGCTTCACAAGCAGACTGAAACTTCTTCTTCACTATCTCACTTCTTTTTATTTTACTGGAAATACTGCGTAACTTTGTTACAGATGTACGCGAGTCAGCAATATTTGGTGCATATTCTTCATCTTCCTCATCCTCAGTTTCGTCTGCATAGTCTTCATACTGCTGATCTTGCGCGTTAGTGTCAGACTCATAGTGTAATGCTAAGGTCTTTAATAAATCTTGTACACCAAGGTTTAAAATGTGAGCAAAGCACCGGAAATGTTGATTGTCTGAATCAAAGTGTGGCGGCAGCTGTTTGCCCAGTTCATACATAAATTTGGTATTTGCAGTTGCGTTGTCGACCGTGATACCTTGTATTTTATCAATTATGTCATATTCCAATAAACATTCATGGAAAATCGTTGCAATATCTTCCCCAGTATGTCGACCGCGTGATGGTATAAAATCAAGAACTACAGATCGATACTTCCATTCGTTGTCCATATAATGCATAGTAACCCCGTAGTAACTCCTACCAGCAATTGACGTCCACCCATCAATAGTAAACGACATTTTAGATGATAATTGTTGAAGTCGTTCCTTGAGATTCAATTGGAGCTCTTCAAATCGCTCTTTGACTTTCCTTCTAAGTGTAGACCTTTTAGGAAACACCATATTAGGGCAAATACGTCGAAAATATACTTGTGTAGCTTCGTCATCGAAAAATGAGAAGGGAAGATATTTTTTCACCACCCAATCAACAGTTGATTGGGTGGTGAAAAAATATCTTCCTGTCGTGATGTTGTCACTGCTGTTTTCCGACTGAAATAAAACAATAAATCTTGTGTTATTATTTAAAACATACTAGGTTTGAGCGTTTAGGAGGAGGAGGTTTGTTGTTGTTAAATCGAGAAAATCGTTAAATTGACATTTGTTATATTACCAAAATAAAGTACTTAGTTGTTACTGGCCGATTATGAAAACAAATGAAAATATGGGTGTTTATAAAAAATATTTAAGACGATAATTACATACTTAATATGTCGCACCCCTAGATGAAAACACCACTAACTCAAAAATACTTACGTAAGTTAATGGCGTTTTTGAAAGTATCGCATGAATAGCTACGCGGAGTTAAAATTCCCGTAGCGACAACTTCGACCATTGTTAAAAAAATATTCGTACCTGTCCACTTCTTCCAGCGGTTACTAAAAAGCTTGTGATATCTCCACTTAATTTTGGTTTAACAGGAAGAAATATTTGTGATTCCTTTTTGTGGAAAGATATTAGATGTTTCCTTAAGCCTGAAGTGTTTCTGTTTTTCATTTTTATTTCAATCTTTTTATGTTGGCACAATTTACACAAGGCAGTTTGGGATGCATGAATTATTTCGAAAAACTCCTCAAATTTGCTTTTGGGTCTTTTAGATCTGTGACTCAAACTCTCGTTACTCGGACTAGAATAATTTGAATCTTCGTCACTCATATTAAATTGTACACGTGATATGTTTTTAGAAAACAACAAGAATTAGTAAAAACAATTATTAAGTTAGACTCGAAGCACAGCTCAATTGGAAATGACTGGAATTAAAATAATTCCATTATTTATAGTACGTTTCCTTGCTTTCTACCGCGCCGCCTCGCCACGTGCCGGCTCTATTAAAAGGATGCCGCCGCAAATCAAACGATGCCGCGTGCGGCGTACAAGCAAAGATTATTACCTACTTGTACAGACGCGACGCGTGAATAAAATATATGTAAAGAATTAGTGCCAATCACTATTCTTTACATATAAGTGAATGTTTTGGCGTACATCTATACTTATCTATACTAATATTATAAAGCTGAAGAGTTTGTTTGTATGTTTGATGACAGAAGTTTTAAAATAAATAAATAAATCCTGAACGTCACTATACCTCCAAAGTTACTATTCCTCGTGGACGAAGTCGCGGGCACTGCTAGTAAATACTTACTCTCATCATCTCTCTCAGAGATATTCGGGCTGGTAAGCAATACAAAACTCTTATCGCAGGCTTTTTATTTTATTAGTAAGTAAGTACCTACGCTTTTTATATTATTTTATTAGTTTTGTAGAATTTTTTTACACGTTTCAAGTATATTTAAAAGTGGCTACAATATTTATCAAACGGGTGATATTTGAACACTTTTTTGCTATTTTTTCTTGTAAAAACTTAAGAAATATAATGACTAAAAGTACAATAATAGTACCTAAGTAATTAGTTTAAAACCATATAATCAATATTATAATATATACTTACTTGAATAAATTATTATGACATCTACTACCTATCCTTAACATTTTTTCCTATCATAATACTACTTGCGTGATCAGTATAATGTATTCATTTTCATTCTAAGCACTCTGAAACTTATTTATTCTTTGGAACACCTGTAGGTACTCTTAAAATTCGAAATTATTTTGCATGAGTATACCTACGCCCTGTGGCGGCAATCAAATAGTGTCAAATGTTGTGATTTCGGCGCGGCGGCAACGATTGTTGTATATGATTTCAAAAGAAGCCGCCGGCGCGTGTATCATAACCATGTACTTCCGAAAAGCGGCAAATTTCTTTGAGAAGTAAGTACAAAACCTTTGATGCCGCATTATCAAAGTGCCGATGGTTAAAACATAACTATGCATGCACTCAGTTTGATTTTAATGGATATTTTTTTATTCGCTATGTAGGTATGTTTATGGTATTAGTCGTAATGCGCATAGGTCCAGTTTTTCATATTCTTTGATACAGTTCTTTGCGTCTCATAGGATTCCTAAGCGTACCTATACACCGAACTGTTACACCTAACTACTCCGTGAAATAGCGCTAAGTCCTAGCTGCAAGACGCAAGAGTCTTGCAGGCTTAGTCTTGTTCTTGCTCAAGTCTTGCACGGTCAGTCTTGGTCTTGGTCTTGCTAAAAATACGCGGTCTTGTTCTTGGTCTTGGTCTTGCAAAAACGCAAGAACAAGACCAAGACTGCAAGACCAAGACTGAATTTGGGCAACATTAGTTACAAGGAGATCGTTTTTTTGTTTTTTCGAAAGACGGTCCCCATTTCATGTCATACACATTATATATATTTTTATCATTAATTTCATCACGACGACGACTTAAAGACTCGAAGACTTGATAATTGAAGACTATAAATACTTGACATTGGCAGAAATAGCTGATCCGAGTGATCCGGCTGGTTGCCATTTCATCAAAAGAAGAAGAATTGTTTGTGTCTATTTAAGTATGTATTTATGTAACGCGAGATGACCGTTGGTTCTTGCACTAACTGTTTATTGTTAATATGTGGTAAATGTCGCTGGTGTCATAATTGCTACTGTCATGTGTCAATTATTTTATAATTATATATTGTGTCACTGTTTATTTACCTAAATAAATAAAAAATAAGAAAAAAAAGAATTATGGTTACAAGTTAGTTGTCTTTATTTATAAGTTGCAAGGTCTTTATTATCTTATCTTCCACTCTTCTCCCCAATTTTATTTGGAGTAAACACATTTATAATAATACTAGATTTTACTTGCGAGTCCACCCGCGTGTATATCGGTTATCGCGGTAAATAGTAGGCTATGACTTTCCACAAAGATAACAGTATCTCTATGCTAAATTTTGTTAAAATTAGTGCAGTAGTTTAGGCATGAAATTGTAACAGATACTCAAGGTTACTTTCGAACCGGTAATATTAATATGGATCAAGAGTTATCACTGGAAGTAAATGCCAAAAAATAACCTTTAGTATGTTGTACTTTTATATATTTATTAAAATCTAAATTAAAAAGGAGTGGGGTAGGTATTAAGATTGTTATAAAGGTTGAAATAAAGGTACCTATCCTTTCTTTTTTATATGACCTTATCTCTGTGAAAAGGGACATAGGCCCCGAACATTTTTAAGGCCTTATGCGCATTTATTCTTAAATGTCTTTAATAAATGCTGGGTTTATTACATGATTATGATAAGAAATGCTACGCAAATACAAACCTAAAGCCAGCATCATATCTCGTATATTTACTTAAACCGGGACACGTTAGCCTCAACTATGACAGCGATAAAAGATTTATTGTTCGTAATATAACAAACTTGATTAAAAGAAATAATTTTAAAAGATATTCTTACTATTACAGTCATGAATTTAATTATAAAGCGTTTGTGGAACGGGTGTAATGTCCCTCCGACACAAAGGGAGGATCCTCCGACCAGGCGAGGTGATCATGCCTGGCGGGCCACTGCCCCACAGTTGATGTTGAGATGTTGTATATAAGATAATCGGCGCGAGAACTTCTATTGCGCGATTCAGGATTGGTAGATACTCCGAGTAGTGCGTTACTTCGTAGTTCAGTGTACCTTCGGTAGATGGCGCTGTAGTAGGTTATTGTTGTGTTTTTATGTGGAAGTTGCCACACGTTCTTTATACTTTACTGAACTACGCCTCAACACCAAGAAGTTCAACATATTCCTGCTAGTTGGCTTGATTGCAATGATGCTTACTTGAAACAGATTATTGGTATTAAGGCGGTGGTGCGGTATCTCATTAAATATAGAGAAGAGGGGAGGAAGCATGCACTTAAAGAGCGAAGACATTAATTATATGTCTTGAATTGCAGAGCGATGTTGTGAGTCGTAGGCACATACCAACAATCATCTGCCTGATTGGCACATTCTGAATTAAAAAAAAAATCGGTAAGAGCTAATTTATGCTTTTCGCAATTTTTCCTTTATCTGTGCTATAGGACATTGCTTCGTACTAAATTTTAAGAATCTAATTCTGATTATAGTTCACGGGCAGTATCCTGTAGGTTTTGATTCCCTTGCGAGTGTCGTAAATTTGCATCATAAACAGCTGCAATTTTTAAGTTTAATTAGTAGTAGTAATTAGTAAGGAGTTTAATTTTTTCACAGCTCTAAGGGACAGTAGATCTGAGTATTTGGCATTATTTTCAGCTTGGTATTTGCAGATTGACGCGTTCCTGAGATAAAAGGTCTTGACAGACAGACGTACAACAAAGTGTCCCTATGAGGGATCCGTTTTTTTTTTTGAGGCACGGAACTCTAAATAGCACAAGGGTCATATAAGAACAAACCTTAACATTAAGCGTTATACCGATATGATTCGTCGACACAACACGAATCGAAAGTAAATAAATAAAAAATATATTCGAGACATTTTTTAGATTACATTTGGCAGAACTCCAAAGTGTTCATGGTAGCATGAGTTCTGAATTGTTATACAGAGGTTCTAGATTCACGGTACAAGTGCCGATGTAATTTTCACATCTGTCCATTATTCACGAGACTGCCGACGTAACCTGAAATACTTGTGTTGTCACTATATCGAGTGAACGAAGTTTATATAAATATACATATATATAGGTAGAATAGACTACTTGACATTATTTCTCAAGGGATTTAGATTGAATTATTAATAGTTCTTTGGCTTTGCTTCTTCGTTGAACTTTTTTAACTAGTACTATATTAGTAACTAGTTATTAGTCAGCGGCTCCGCTCGCATGAATGTCGGTTATCGTGGTAGTAGCACTCAAAAATCGAAGTATCTCCAAATTTTAATAAAATCGGTGCAGCAGTTTAGTCCTAAAAGCGTTACAGTCGGAGTTATTTTCGAATTTCTAATATTAGTAGTATAGTAATAAGTGTAAGTGTAATGATAAAAGAAAATGAAAATACATACCTGCTTTTTTAGTTGTGTGAGTGAAATACATAATATTTTGCCAATTGGAATCTTGAATCATTAAGTTAGTTTTATAACGTACCTTTTTTACCTACTGTACATTCGTTTAAACACAAATTGTACTTGATAACTTTTGGCTTTTCAAAAACAATGTAATTTGTTATAAAATTATCTTTTAGAAAACAAACCGCGTATATCTTTGTCGTAAAGTGTTCTTTATCGTAAAATGTTTTACAAACTCTGCCAGTTATCTTTACGCAAAATTTCTTTAAAATTTACCAAAATATATGAGAAACATCTCAAGATAAGTTACAATTTCGCCAGTTACTTTAACCATGTTTTGTTATCAGAGAGGAGAAGTAGTCCCAGTTCGAGTTACTTCACGATAATACAAAAACGAACAACAGTAAAACAAAACAAACCCCTATTTCACATACAATAGAGCCCATTTCTGTTTCGTAATTGAAAACAGATGGGGATACTTTAGTTACTGTTGTTTTCAATGACTGGGATAGATTTGGTATCAGTTGTTTTACAGTCGCTTTTATTTGGCTCTGGAATGGTATATGTAAGCATTTTATTATATTCGATAAACTAAAAAGTTTAGGGTCTCTTATTTAAGAGTTATAGAAGAGTGAGTATATGTCCTTCTAACACATAAGAAGGATCTAACTAGGCGAGGGGGAGAAGTTTGTGTTTTTTTTCTGGAATATGGGGCAAACGAGCAAAAGTATCACCCGATGATAAGCGATTATAGACACTCATGGACATCCAAAACACCAGAGGCGTCGTTGGGGGATGGGGGGAGAGGTTGGGGTATGGAACGCTAGTATCCTGTGTTTCACGCCGGTTTTCTGTGGGGCCATGGTCTCACTCCGGTCAAGCCGGCCCATTCATGCCGAAGAGTGGCTCTCCGACGTTGGAGAAGAGAGTGTAGAGAAGATAATAATTAATTGGTGGGAAAACTTCAATTCTGCGATATAGGTTTGAGTAGTTTAGTATGTCTTCGTTAGATGATGTAGAATCATGTTTGTTATTTTATATAGAAAGTGTGAATGCTCTAAGTATATATATATTTCAATTAGCATAGTAATCGTGCTTCTTAAAGCAAAATAAATGTTCAATGTTATGTACCTAATTAATCACTCGTTTTTATCTATTATTTACTTACTATATATTTTTATTTTATTAAGATGAACGTACTTAAATAATTTGCCCCCACAAGTTTGTGCGCTAATCAAATTTCCCTTTTCAAATATACTCGTATTATAATCCTCCTACTAATAATATTATATTTATTTTATTTTAAATTTTCATTTATTCATTTATTAAGAGAGTTACAAAAGTGCTTACAATTGATGCAATGACAATCTCATTTGGGATTTACAGTACATCAAGATCATTTATTACAACAAAACAAACAAATTACACAGTCACATTACACAAACGCATATCGTGGGTAGATGCAAAACAAAACTCGCATCAAATACATTGGCGCTTACAACGTTTGCTGTCCGCACTACCCACTTTTTCCATATTAGAATGACTTTTGAGGGTGTGATTAGAAAAAAGTGAAATGAACGTGACGAAATAAAAATTACTGCAATACAGGTTGTTTCATGTGTTAGGTTAGCTAGTATTTAACATCTTTATTCAAGTATTTAGGGTTTTGTTATGGTGAGAAATATTGCTTGAATTTGTTTTAAGCTATTGCATAGCTGCTATCGCGGGCCTTGAACGTGGAGACCGAATCGAGTAATTCCGTAACGAAAAAAACCTAACACCCCCCACTTCGACCGGCACAGCGGTGATACTTTTTAGTTTTTCCATCTATCGATAAATACCAGAACTTTTAATGACTTTTTGAAATATCACGCTTGTCTCTTTAGTTCAGCTACCCGCCTTTAGGTGGCATTGGTTGCATCGGCGTTACTGCGAATGCGTAATCCCCTTCTTCACCCCGCAATTTTTTTTATGTATAGGTAATACACATTAATGCCGCGCAGAGAAAGTATATATGATATTATATCTATATAAATGTACATTGCGCGAAATTCGATGATCAAACTCTTAATATCGTTATTTTTGTTCAAATTTTTTTTTTATTAGTTTTTCCATCTGTCGATAAAAACCAGAACTTTTAATGACTTTTTGAAATATCACGCTTGTCTCTTTAGTTCAGCAACCCGCCTTTAGGTGGCATTGGTTGTATCGGCGTTACTGCGCTTGATAAAAAATGCTATGCAATAGCTTTACCGCGGCAGTCTCCGAGTGCCACACGTCTTTTAATGTTCTTTTTAGTTATTGTGTCTCTTAGAGATATTGGTAAATAATTGATAAGGTGTGCAATTATCTATTGTAGTGTCCTTTTGCCGTGTAGATTGTTATATTTTGGGAGTAATAACTTAGAGTTTGTAACGCTACGTGTCCTTATTAAATATAAACGCGAAAGTTTGTAAGAATGTGTGTTCTAAATAAAAGCCCGCAACAGAATATATGTACCTCTTAAGTCACTATGACCAAAATAGTGATATATAAATACAATTAAATTTAATATTTTTAACAATGCCCCTTTTTTAAAATTCATTTAACTCTTATCAATATTGATAAATTTGTCACTTTAAGTATTGAATGTAGATAAACTTTGTCTTTTACACTAAGTAATTTAGTAGTAATTTGGACGAAAAGTTTAAAAGTTATCACGATAAGATTGATTCGAATGAAGCGTTATTAAGCACTTACTACGAGAGAGAGTAGTGCGGGGGACGCGGGGGCGGAGGGGTAATCAATGCATTGCCAATGTTAAATGTTAGTATAGATTAGAAAAAAATTAAGTTTCTTTGTTATATTTTTGCGGCTAAACGGCTGCACCAATTTTTAAAGAAATTTGCCATGGAGATTCTTTAACTATTAAGATATTGCTTAGGCTACGATTATCACGACAACTGACATACACCCGGACTGAGTCGCGGGCAAAAGCTAATTTCTAAATATATTACTAAATATATAAAATTGTTGTGTCGCGGCGTTTGTTACCAAACTCCTCCGAAACGGCCAGACCGATTTTTATGAAATCTTGTGTGCATATCGGGTAGGTCTGAGAATCGGTCAACATCTATTTTTCATGTCCCTAAATGAAAATAAAAATGGCAAGATAACGTTTGTCAGCTAGTAATTTGGAAAAATAAAAATTATAGTTGTTGTTATACCGTTCTCACACAGTTATTTCTAGGGAACCGGAACCACGCCCCAAGACGAGTAGGCCACAAGTTAGTGTCTCTACCCACTAGACCAACAAACCCCTCAATAACTAGTTTATTAATATTCCAGCTACTATGTACATAAATTTGCCTGCCTTATAGTCACCTTAGATCCTGCATGCAACTATCGCTCTTTCATATTAATTATTGAGTTTATGCGACAAACACAATTTATACTGCGGTGTTCTGAAACTTCCACTATGAGCATCCCTATTTTATAAGCTTCTAGAACTATATCTTATATTATATTCTGTACTGTAACTGTACTTGAATATAATAATAGCCTTTATTTCAGACAGTTCATATTTCATTATATATTTACTAACTAAACTATTTTCTGTCTATTCTATCTCTCAAGTTGACTGCTTCGTTGAACTGTCGGCTAGCGTATGCAACTAGTCTAGAAGTCTCGGGTTCGATTACCGAGTCGGGCCATTTGATATATCGTGTTTTTCGTATATGAAATTCTTATTAACTTGCCCGGAGTATGGAAAATGAGAGAGAGCACGTTAAGTTGATGGTACCGGTTGCCATGAACATCTATGGTAATGGTTATTGAGAAATTCAGTGCCCTCAAATAAACTGAAGCTAGTTTCAACCTTCGAATTCAGTTCACTCTCAGGGTTGCGGAGGTCTGATGCTGGTTGCTTCGTGGAAAAACTGATATTCAGGTAAAACAGGTGGAACTAGTAGCTGACACTCAAATAATCTTGGGATAAGGCTAAGAAGAGGATTCTGTCTCTCATGTTCTATGCTATTTTGCAACGACAACCCTGTCTGTATGCCACTTATTGACAAACTAATTTCTTCAATTCCTCTCTATTATTAGCAGTGTTTGTCTACGTGCCTCCTGCTACGGCTTTAATGTCGTCCATCCATTTTGTAAGTGGTCCTCCTCTTGACCTTTTCTTATCACTTGGGAACCAGTTAATTGTTAATTTAGACCATTTTTCTTTCGTATTAGACACACTATTAGCCCACCTCCATTTTTAATGTTTTTATTGTTCTTGTGACTTTTGCGTTTTCGTGTTTTTCTTTATTGTTTCATTTCTTATTCTATCGGACAGTCTTTTCCCGATCATACTACTTTTCATTATTATATGGAAAGGAATACTTGAGTAAACATTCATGAATCATTAACAAAACCTCTGAACATCAAAATGGGCACTGGCACAGCATAAAAGAAGTTATCAAAGAGTTACATGGTTTTAAAACCTAAAATATAAAATAAATCTGTTCATTGCAGCTTCCACTGTTATGGCTGCATATGTATATAGATACAATTGCGCAACTATACATTTTTTTAAGAACCAGACACTTCATAATATTATTTGACAGTTTTGATCCAAAACATTTTTCCATAAATTTGTATTGTCAGTATTACTTCACTTGACGGCTCCAAATATGTATTAATTTTCAAATTTTAAGTTATAGAGGCTTCGGCAAGCTGATCAAACAAGGAGAGATAATTTCGTCGATTTGGCACCATCACATTCTTACAATTTTCTACCATTGTGTGTAAATAAAAATATTTTAAGAGATTTGATTAGGAAGACGTCTGTGAGAAATATATCTCTTCTTACATTTCTCATTACCGCTTCGACTCTTCTATTTATCATTACGCTCGTTTAGCTCAGCCTTCAGTTGCTATCAGTCGTCGTAACGTGTAAAAGATACAAAACCTCATACAATTTCGTAAAAATCTGAGTGTTTATTAAAGTACTCTAAATCTTAAACATTAAGAGAGAATTCCATTTCTTACACGATCGGACTATCAGAATAGTTCATACGAAACCTACTTTGGATATGTAAAGAAGCTTGAATACAGATAGACTTTTGACTTGTGTCGAAATGAGATTGCAAAGAACGACCACTTTCAAAAGGTTTTTATTCCGTCAGACCTTGAGTATATTTCCTGAGGGAAATACGAGAGGTTTCAAACATTTTGATATTTGTTTACTGACTATAAAAGGGGCGTAATCTGCGGATTGGGTACCATGTCCAACGATGTGTATTATAGATCTGTTTATTGCCGTCCTTGAATATAAGTTTTACAGTCAGAAGTTAATGTAAACGGTCAGAATCAAAGTCAACCAATTCTTTTCTGAAATAACTCTGAATTGCGAATTAGAACGCGTTTGATTTGAATTTGTTTTCAATTCTACTTAAGAATTCAAAATGTGTAGTGAAATTTCGATTCTGTGCAATTTTCCAAAATTAACTGTCAATTTTACTCCAATGTACAAGTAAAATCTCTTAGAGTCGTCATTAACGCAGACCACATTTTGCTTTGTAATAGACGTAAACACATTTCTTTACTAAAAAATTGTTTGTATCTTAAAACTAGCGTAATGTTATATAATAGATATAATTTCATCCTTAACTTAAACGAGGTTTTACCCGCTTATAAAGTGTCCTTTTTTCATTAAAGCCTTTAACTAACTAACTAACTTGAATTTTAGAATACAGTAATACGAGTATTTTGCAGGAAAATTAAACTGCAATCGTTTTGAATTATGTCGTTGTACATTTGTTTTTATTAACTTAGATTATTATCACTTACCGAAATCACCTAAATCTTCCTAAAGTAACCATAAATATTTCATTTTCATAAAACAACACCTGTGTATCTTATTTCTCTCTAAAGTTGCTGCAACCCAAGTTGGCAATGGTAACACATTTCAAGTTGAGCTTTAAAATTTATACCTACTAGTTTGCACGAACGTCTCTTTTTTTTTTCTTCCAAAGATTTCGGATGATTCGTAAATAATGATAATAAAACTTTTAAATGAATTAAAAAAGGGGCAAATCTCTGTTTTTTACTGTAAAAAATTCTTAGAATGTCCTTTTTCGAAAATTTAAAGAAACTGTTAGTCGACGTCTATAATTACAAATCTGTTGGTGTGGTGCTTTTAGAACATACAAACATGTTCAGACTGCCAAAACTAATATTTTATTTTTTTTATTGAATTGGGGGCAAACGAGCAGACGCATCACCTGATGGTAAGCGATTACCGCCGCCCATGGACACCCACAGCACCAAAAGCGTCACAAGTGCGTTGCCGACCTTTGGGGGATGGGGAGAGGGAATGGGGGGAGGGTTTGGGGTATGGGCCTCCGGTATCCTCACTCACTCGGTGAAACACAGCGCAAGCGTTATTTCACACCGGTTTTCTGTGAGGCCGTGGTATCACTCCGGTCGAGCCGGCCCAGTCATGCCGAAGCGTGGCTCTCCCATTACCCTTCTTTTTGGCTTTGCCGTAATTGGGTAAATAAAATTATGTGACTTGCTTTTTTAATTGACTTTTTTTAATTGAAGGTCCTCTTTTGTAATTGAAGGTCATTCAAACTCTGTTTATTTATACTGTAAATCGATAGTACGCTTACAAACAAACAATTACAAGTTTATGTATACTGAACTATTTCAGTTTTCTGATTAGCTTTGAACACGCATAAACACGTATGTTATAACTAAGTAAATTTGTATCAGGCATATAATGGTACTGAACAAATTAATGACTTTGATATTCAATTCCAATATAGGGTAATGACCATTAAAACTAATGTTCTGTAGCGAATTAATATGGTTTATCAAATAACAAATTAACATGGGATTAATTATTTTATGGAAATAAATTTCATACTTTCACTTTACCAAGGGCCCGAATACTTCAAAATCGCAGGATTAACTTTCATCACTGAATTGCCTTCAATCAAACCTTTAGCATTTTGACTTTCATCGAACGATAAAAAAAAACTTTTTGATTAAATTTCAAGGTATAGAACGACGTTGATGATGCATGAATGTGCATAAAATGACAGTTTTCGTACTTTTTTTTTATTGAATGTGTCAAACGAGCAAACGTATCACTTGATGGTAAGCGATTACCGCCGCCCATAGGCAACACCAGAGGTATCACAAGTGCGTAGCCGGCCTTCGGGGGAAAGGGAGGGGGATGGGGGGATGGGTATGGGCCTCCGGTATCCGCACTCACTCGGTAAAACGCAGCGCAAGCGCTATTCCACACCGGTTTTCTGTGAGGCCGTGGTATTACTCCAGTCGAGCCGGCCCATTCATGCCGAAGCGTGGCTCTCCTATGGTACTATAGTGTTTGGTTGGTGAATGCGAGACCGGAGGCCCAATGATGCAGAGTCATCTCAATAGTCCGCCATAGTATAGGTCACCGTGCTACATAGTTCTTCAAAACTGATGATGATATAGAGGCATAGTAATGATATTAAAACATCACTGAACTTTAGATGGCAGCAATTAGAAACCATCGACAACTTCTAGAAAACATTAAAAGGTTCGTGAGAGATTGCACTTAGATATTCAAGCTACAGTTTAACGTTTTCCTAAAAGCTGATAACATACACGCAACGTTTTTTTTTAAGTCTCCTTGGGAATATAAACTTCTGTTTTCATCGCAAGCAATTAGTAAATGAGATAATGTTAAGTTATAAGTATAAGTTGGTCAAGGTAAATTTTAATGCGGTTCTATTTTTAATGTCTTAACTCTGGTCTTTAAATTTTACCCTTTTATTTATTCTTCATAATTTTACCTTGATAGTCAAGCTAAGAATTTTACATTACTTCAATTAGTTTTAAAGACATATTTTGTTTGGCTTTTTGTATCACAATTATCATCAATGATATTTCCGGTTGATTCCAGAACTTGGAGCATGGGGTACACTTTCTCGCTGTTTCTTCTCCATTTTGCCAGGTCTTCGGCATCCCTGGTACTGAGGCCGTTAGCGTGCATGCCAACTTTTGCCTGGCTTTCTGTATATACTTTAAAAAATCGGTCAAGTGTGAGTCGGGCTCACGCAGGAAGGGTTCCGTACCATTACCTACAGATTTTAAGCGTCTATCTGTTGCCGTTATCAATATCGAGCAAAGAAGTCACGTTTGTTATATGGGAGCCTCCTTAAATATTTATTTTATTCTGTTTTTTTATTATTTGTTGTTATAACGGTAACAGAAACTCATCATCTCTGAAAATTTCAGCTGTCGAACTATCAGGCTGCATGAGATACAGCCTGGTGATAGACAGACAGCGAAGTCTTAAAAGGGTCTCATTTTACCCTTTGGGTACGGTACCCTAACAAAACAACTTGTGAAATGATTTAGAGTATATACTATACAGCTATAAGTAATAAGCGTAAATTTACCGTGGGAGAGCTATGCTTCGGCATGAATGGGTCGGCTCGACCGGAGTGATACCACGGCCTCACAGAAAACCGGTGTGAAATAGCGTTTGCGCTGTGTTTCACCGAGTGAGTGAGGATACCGGAGGCCCATGCCGCCGCCCATGGACACCCGCAACACCAAAAGCGTCCCAAGTGAGTTGCCGATTTTTGGGGGATGGGCAGAGGGAATGGGGGGCGGGGTTGGGGTATGGGCCTCCGGTATCCTCACTCACTCGGTGAAACAGCGCAAGCGCTATTTCACACCGGTTTTCTGTGAGGCCATGGTATCACTCCGGTCGAGCCGGCCCATTCATGCCGAAGCGTGGCTCTCACTGTATTCTATGTCTGATACGGTATTCTTAAAGATTTTGCTGTAAAATTTGTTTGTGATGAATTTTTTCTTTTTCAATAAAGTTCCAAGGTCCATTTTAAGTGAAGATATTAGTATTACCAAGGTAATTCACGTTAGACTTTAACAAATAAGCAAAACCAGGGAAGTACAACTATAAACAAAACGGATAACGCTGATATCATCTAAATAGCATCGATTTCACAAAGTTTCTATACGCAGTCCAGAAATTTCAAACTCTAAGGAACGTGTGCGACTAACTGAGTGTTAGAACTGCAAATATAATTTTGTTCACACTTAACAAGACAAGGTTCACAAAGTCAGTTTGTATTCTAAAGTAGACCTTATTAGTAACTACACTAAGAGCAAAAATGTGGATTCATTTGGATTGTATAGTGTTGGCATTTACGTAAAATAAGCTAATGTGTGTGGAATGTCCTGAAACAGTTTATTTTGCATTACTGGAGGCGTTCAATATTCCAACTGGGTACTGTGTAGAGGTAATAACGTATAAGGGCTACTACATTGATACTAGAATATGCTATTTATTCTAAGATCTTATGACACAATATCCTGTGTCTATATTTAATGACATGTGTGATTTAAGAATGCCTACATGGGTGGACTATGTTGAATGTTGAAGACCTACAATTGTAGTTGTAGAAGTAGATTTATTTATTCGAGAGGAAGAGTATAAGCAGACTGTTTGGAGTGGTTTGATCTAGACGTTTGAATTCACTAAAAGCCACAATCAAACTTCTACCACATTTCTTGATTTTATTTACGGCAAAATGTTTAACATTGCAACGGATTTTGAGGAAATGCTATTTTATTTAAGAAAACGGTTAAGTCAAGTAAATTATAGTAAGAGACGACACGAGACTCAAACTGCAGTAATGTGTACCTAGATAGCCTTAATGCTTGGAAGTCCTACTGAGATGGCATCCGCATTGCGGTTATAGCTTCGATGAGATATCGTTTTGAGACGGTGCATAATTTGCATTAGTTAAATTTTACCGAATTCTGATAGTAATTATAACTCATTGAAAAATTATGTCAATATGTGTGGTATATATAGATGTGGTATAGTTTTTTAATTGCCTTTTAAAAGAATAGAAATCATTTTAAGGCGAGCTTAAAGATAGCCTAAGAAATATATTTTCTTGTCTGTTTCTCAAATGGTATATTTGACGGGCTTAGTTTATTAGAAAAAGTTTAAAAACCCGAATACATAAAAACTTTTGATAAAATTTATGTAACATATGTCACCGGATCATTATTACAAATCTATTAACACCTCATTCATGAAAATTGTTCAGTAATTGAGGCGCTATGGTGAAAAATATAAATATACATTTACAAGTTGCCAAAATTATTATATTTCTTCCTAAAAGCTGATTGGCCTATTGGTTTAGCAGTTAGCGATCCTCAGGACTAAACTAGAGTTTGTGGGTTTAATTTCCAAATATTGTAGTGAGCATGATCCTAGTTTATTCTTTGTTAGGATGTCATACATATAAAAAGCAAGCATTTATGATTCAGTGGAATTTACTTCTCCAAATAAAAAAAGCATACAGTATTGACACTATTGACCTTTTCCAGGGATGAGTTTTATATGTCGTCCAGAGTACTCCTTCGTTAGACAATGATATTTTAAATTTTATAATTATAGCCCTCATATTTAGATAAATTTTGTAAGGCAACGTATTACATTTTGCGTGCAGCATTTAAAATTTAGAAGAGAATAGACCATAAACAAAATTTTTATGACGAAAATGCTAAATTAAGACTTTCGACGTATTTAGACGGCCCTGTCAGTTTTGAGAATACGCGTCCCACGTATGACGTTATTATAACCTGTCAGATGTGTGAATAATTACCAAGCAAGATTGAACTCTATTAGAACACCGTTACATACCAGTAGTCCAAAATATTGATTGATAGGTTTATTAATGAGACTTTGTCAAACCTAAAAGTGGTTTCTAATGAAATAAATAAATGAAAACAAGACTATCAAATTGATTGTTTTATGAGTCACGGATTAATTCGAGTTCTTCAATACACTTCAACTTCCAAATCACTGAACATGTATGTAGAACATTAGGGTATCGTTAAGTTTTATATAATCGTAAAAGACATGAATATTTTGTATGTAAGTTGTTGTAGGCTGCACGGTGTCTAATTAATTTTATGTAAAACAATTGTTGTTACATTGCCGTAGTCTAAAAACTTTAGTTATAAATACAATATGGGAAATGTAACTTTAACTGCTAGTTAGAATTTTTATGAAATGTAAAACATTAAGCATATTTTGTGTATAAGATATTGCTAAAATATTTTTATGGTCTCGTTACATTTGGCCTCCAACACTTGAGATTTAAGATCTATCCTGTAATCTTCTGTTGCTGTATGAGTTTAATGTCACGGTATAAAAAAATTTGTATTAGTGACAGTGTTTTTTGAACACAGCGTACACACACAGGTAGTACAACTTTAAAACTTCATGCCTATCGATTTGATAAATGTATATTTGCATGCTTGGACTTAGTAAATTGAAAAATTAAGTTGACTTGCTGACAAGATAGACCATAAATATCATGCATATGAAAATTCATTTATTTAGTAACATATGTGTTTAAACTGGAGTACAAATACTTTTAGTGCTTATCTTACCATTTATAATCAAATGGATAGAAGATCCCATAAATAGTCATTTAAATTGTATCTCTTCTGGCAGATTAATTAAGTTTAATGGTGTTTACACGCAAACACATCATTACACTTAGATTACAACCTAAAGGTTTTATGAAGACTTGATTACTACACGCAATCAATGGTCTAGAAATAATATAATATGATTAAATAATAAAAAAATATTTGGAACATTTATCTATTCCCAAACTAAGCAGAGCTTGTATTATAGGTACTAGACAACTGACATAAATATATTTAAACTTTATTTTTGTAAATACATACATATGCTACATAAAAAGTACCTAAACACCGAAACAAATATTTGCAGATTATGCTAATATTAGATCCGCCCGGGTCGGAATCGAACCCAAGACCTCAAGCACAGCAGTTGCATACGCTACCACTGCGCTACTAAGGCAGTCAATACTTAACACCTGGACGGAACATATATTATTACTAGCTGACCACGCAACCTCGTTTACGTCTCTTTTTGCCCGTAGTGTAATATTCTTACCCGGTTTTTGAAATATTCTTCATTAGTGCTCCGTTCCTATTGATCTTAGCATGATGATATATATATAACCTTAATCGATAAATGGATTATCCAACACTAAAATAATTTTTCAAATTGGACCAGCGGTTCCTGAGGTTAGCGCGTTCAAACAAACAAACTCTTTAGCTTTATAATATTAGTATAGATAAGAAAGTTACAAACGATGATCGACTCTTATTCTGCATTTTTATTGATGTGTTTGACACCCTATGTCAATGGATAGCAAAGAGATTAAATGAACTCTAAATAACGACTCTATGATTGATTAACAAAGCAACATAATTTTACGTTAGTCACATTTTAACCTTAACTCGATCGGCACGATGACCGAGTTCCGCTTTGCCATTGGCCCGCGCTAAAATTTTCACAAATCACAACGTCAAACGCACTTGTTGTCGAGAGAGAGTTTATTTAGAATAAATTTGCATTTAGCTCTCAGGACAGCGAATGCTCATAAAAACCTGATTGGTATCTGTTTAGCCAGTTAGCCCTTACCAACTATCGTCAAATAATAGAAATATTAAAACGACCAGGCGCAAAAGTTCCATTTGATCTTAGTAAATAGAACACCTCTGAAGAACATCAACAGTCTCAGTAACTGCTTCCATATATTAATCTCCGTTACTTATTACACTCTCCAGAAAACAATGACGTCACACTGTTTGTGGTCCACAAGAATGATTGCACAGCTTGTTGTAACTAAATTGTATAGCTTTGACGGAGGTGTAACGTAAATGAAAGTGATGTAGGTCCCACACAGATAACGGTTGGAGCTATGGTTAAGACTGAAATTTACCATAAACCAATGTCAATATATAACTTCTTTAAAGTGATCATCTTGATACTTTTCCAATTCTTTATTTGGGTTATATTGCAAAAGGTTTTGACCATTTTCTTTTATGGCAGGCCGCTTACCTGATGCTAACCTTGCTTCGGCATAAAATCGTTTCAGACGTGATATGGGAAAAGCAAAATTGTAGAGAGGAATAATGTTAAAGCAAAGTGATGCTTGCATGTCTTGAATAAGGAAAATGAATTGAGACTGGAACAGTTGAGTCAACAACTGAGAAGGGCCTGTTCTGTGCCTAGATAAGTCATTAGGAATGGACATCATCTAGCCTTACAGAAACTTGAGTAGCTTATTACAGCCGTCAGTAACCTTGTATTTAGTTTTCAGTGCGTTTGGTCAATTTTGCAATACGTACGAGTATTAGAACCCATATCATCATTTTTCCGTAGTAATTCCTTGGGTTTTTTTTCTTTTTCGGACATCTAAAACACAACGCTCTCTAGTCCAAAGCTTAGCAGAGCTTATTTTGTGGGTACTAGACAACTGATAAAAATACATATTTATATACTTTTTATATTTCTAAATACATACATACATATTATACATACACACTGAAACTCCGAAACATATATTTACAGATTATATAAACATTTGGTCCGACCCGGGAATCGAATCCGAGACCCCAAGCACAGCAGTCGTCAGTTGATTGTTTATTGTTTTTATTATTTATTTTTCTCTCCCTTGATGCTAAAAAGGGTGGTGGAGTTATTACAACTTCAATACTTCTAATTTACTTCTAATAAATTCCTTTGCGGGGTTTAAGACAGCTTTATCCTGGGCTTTCCAGAGTGTGATTGATAGATACTTTTGATCGAGGTGCATAGGAAGATCTACAATGTATGTGAAAGAATCAGCCCCAAAAAAGTACATACAAAGGTTTCAAGCCATTTAATCGAATTTCCATGTCATTCAAAAGCCATGCAGCCATTCCAAAATCGTGGAAAATTTACCTACAAATCCCCTTTACCTCAAATCTTGAATCCAAGGCAAGCATTAAGGTAAATATAACTCATATTTGGTAACATTTCGTCGATTCAATTCGCGTTCTTCTCACTTCGACGTGAAATCAGTTCCGATTTTGTTTGTGTTCACAAGTATTGTTTGAAGAGATTTTGTAAGCGAAAATTGCAGTTGAATTTCGAGAGAAATAAATTTTAAACGAAAACCGAAACATGGTTTTGAAATATTGGATTTGCCAAAGGGTTGCCTAGTTTACTAGTTATTTTAATTTTTTAGGGAATAAATAATACATCCTTTCCTGTACCATTAGGAGCAAATATATATTTAATACAAGTCTAACTGCATTTGGGCGTGTGTGCTCTAAGCGCTGGTTTCAATCGGTTCTCTGACTGTTATTTGAGTTGTTATTTCCTTTATTTCGCTCTTTAATACAGGGTGTCTCAAAAGAAATTTTATATTTGTTTAGCTTACTGCGTGAACGCTGCGTACTTAAGGGGTGCGGGGGTTATGTCAATTGGTAGCTTGGCTCTTGGGGATTCAGTCGCTATGGAGCGTTTCTCGGGAGCAGACCGCGCGTTGTGCGTGCGAGAGTTTTACAAGAACGGTGATTCGACAACTGTCGCGCGTAGAAAATTCTGCAGTATTCGAGGTTTTCGCCACTTAAATGATGCGCCAAGCCTTCCTCTTATTCGACATTGGGTTAAAAAGTTTGAAGAGACTGGATCAACGCTGGATAAATCAAAATCCGGGCGACCTAGGTCATCAAGAACGGTAGAAAACGTGGAGAGTGTTAATCAATCTGTACGTGACGACCCGAGCCTTTCAATTCGGAAGCGCGCGAGTGCTTTAAATGTGCATAGATCATCATTACATCTCATTATGCACAAAGATCTAAAGCTGCACCCCTACAAAATTCAATTGGTGCAAGAATTAAAGCCGGTCAGAGGCTTAATTTCGTAAATCAGATGATTGAGCGATTTTCAACGTTTACCAACATTTTGTTTTCGGATGAAGCTCATTTTCATCTTAATGGCCACGTAAATAAGCAAAACTGCCGCTACTGGAGTTCAGCCAATCCGAAACGCAAACATCAGAAACCCCTACACTCGCCTAAAGTGACCGTATGGGCTGCCATGTCGGCGCGAGGAATTATCGGCCCTTACTTTTTTGAAGACGAAATGGGGCGTACAGTTACAGTGAATTCAGAGCGTTATGTGGAGATGTTAGACAACTTCTTGGTACCTGAACTGCAAAACTTTCCTGGCTATAACCAAAGAACATGGTTTCAACAGGACGGAGCAACTTCACACACGTCCAATATATCTCTGCCACGTGTTCGTGAAATTTTCTCAGGAAAATTGATCTCCCGGAGAGGTGACATAAATAGGCCTCCACGTAGCCCAGATTTAACCCCTATGGACTTTTTCCTATGGGGTTATCTTAAATCTAAAGTTTACGCCAATAAACCAACTTCACTGGCGCATTTGAAAGAAAATATCCGTCACGAAATGGCAGCCATCCCTCACTCCACCTGTCGAGCAGTCATAAGTAATTTTACTGTTCGATTAAATGAGTGCCAACAACGTGAGGGTTTACATTTAGACGATATTATTTTTAAGAAATGAATTCCCAAAAAGTGTATTTTAACAATAAATAAACATTTTTTCTATATACCGCTTCCTTTTTTTTAATCAATCCACTAAATATGAAATTTCTTTTGAGACACCTTGTATAATTGTAGTCTTTTTTCGTTCTCTGAAATCAAGCACTCTTAAATCTAAATATGAAAACGTGTAAATGGTTTATATTAATTTAATTAGAGGTTAATTATTCATAAGATATTGTATGCTTTGCCAAATAAAATAAATAAAATATTGATAAATATGGAATTTCTTCATCACCATCAGCTTATTGTAGTCCGCTGCTGGAAACAGGCCCGAGATTTTTGGGTTCTCCATCCAGCTCCAGCCAGCCATCTGGCGCAGCAAGTCACTAGTTCTGGCATGTGGACATCCTACACTATGTTTGACAGGACTCGATTTCCACTCCACAAATCCTCTACCCCAACGATAGTTTCAAAAGGATGAAAAATAAAGAATACAGTTTGTTTTAATTCATCATCGTTATGTGCACCTAATTAAGTCAGTCAGGCGTATAATGAAATAGAAAATATAAAGAACCTTACAACGAATATGGTAGGTACACTTTTGATAAATTTAAAAACATAATTAACTAATGACTTGTACCATACACAAATAAACAACTCGTAGGTATTCCAACTACAAGATGGTGTGTCTGTAAAGTCAGTTTCATTTCAATTTGCCCTTAACCTAAACATTGTTTTGCGTAATAAGAGACCCTTGTATTTGTAAAGTATTTGTGGAATGTGAAGACGTGGGTCTTGTGAGTAGCTGAACGTTATTAAGTGCTGGGTAACCTACTGATACAGAATACGTAACAGTACAAGTGGAAAACATGACTAAAATACAAAGGACAAATTTGCTATTATTTTTAAGTGAAGGAATTCTTGAAATTAACCCTTTATGAACCCGTCTGGATATCGTCATAATGGTAGAATATAAGTTCCTTAAGAAGGAAACTTATGTCCAGCTATAAATTAAAATATATGGGTTGATTCGACCAGAGGAGACATAGCCTCGTGGAAAGCTGATGCAGAA
This sequence comes from Spilarctia lutea, assembly GCA_916048165.1. Classification (NCBI taxonomy): domain Eukaryota; kingdom Metazoa; phylum Arthropoda; class Insecta; order Lepidoptera; family Erebidae; genus Spilarctia; species Spilarctia lutea. The sequence continues at coordinate 2,861,084 of OU696488.1, forward strand.
GTATCACTAGACCGCCATGGTGTGGGTCACTATGCTGCATTCTCTGCATTCGCAACGAGTATGGTGACTACCACTCTTGGATTTTGCTTATGCTTAAAAAAAGCAAATTTATTGAAATAAAATGATAGATTTGAGAATTTTTAGAGTCTTATTAAAAAACGCAAAAAAATACACATTCACAAGTAGTTTACAAATTTACCTTCAGAGACTAGCAATTCAAACATATGAAAGAAATTACCAAAGGAAGTTGAGAATGTGTCTTTTAAAATGCAAATGTCCGTCAGATTTTTAGGTTTCCATACTTTAAAATAAACTCTTATCTTTTTATAAGCTCGCTATAATGTTGCTAAGTTTTTGTCGATTAAAGTAAATACTTTGACAAAAGTCTTTCGCTTTTACAGAGTCAAATGGTCTCTGTACGGAGACGACTGCAGTTGAAATACTTGTAGAATTTTAAATTAGCTTGTATCTTTGAGAGGGTCAAATCCGGGATTAGAAGGAAACTGGAGTCTGTTTGTTCACTTTAACAAAGACACTGAATGAGTTTATTTTCTTGTGGGAAATCTTTTGGCATTTTAGACATAAAAATGCTATTTAGGTATACTGTGTTTGTATTAAAATATATAGTAACTAGCTGAACCCCGCGGTGCTACCCGCGGTACGACAATAATCACAGGCAACGTCGCGAGGCGAAGCTAGTATCTTTATAAATTATAGTCTACGTGTTATTCTGATGTATAAGCTATATTATTGTAAATCGTAAAATAAGTAACTTTTCTGGTTGATTTTTTACAACTTGTTTCTTGAAAAACGCAAATATCTTACGGAACCCAATTTTGTTCCAAAATAAAATATAGCCTATGTTACTCGTGGATAATGTAGCTTTCGAATGGTGAAAGAATTTTTAAAATCGGTCCAGTACTTTTTGAGTTTATTCGTTACATACAAAAATACAAATCTTTCCTCTTTATAATATTATTACTGTAGATGTGCGGGTCGGAATAAAGGTTATTCTAAAATTTAAGTGTCTATTTGTAATTTCAAATGAACAGCTTTTCACTCAATGCTTCTGTTATATATATATATGTAAATATAGGAGACTATATATCGGAGACGTGATTGTTTTACCAAAGTAGTAGTATGCTACGAAGAAACGTAGCACTACAATGAATAGCTACGATATCCGTAGCACATGCTGTAAGGTCTCGAAGTCAATGGGGAGCGGAGCGGCAGCGGGAACGCTAACCCGTTTTCAAAACTAGTGGGCGCCAGAGTGGTTTAATTGTGTGTTATAAGAAACAATATCTCGTAAAATATAGCTTGGTACGGATGACAGATTTCTTAAAATAAATGTAATTTCAAATAATTATCAGTGAATACGATCAATGTTTGATAATATTTGGTTTAATTTGGATATTTACTATTTATTCACTTATTGATGATCACAGAAACTTTAATGAAAAAAAAAACATCAACCAAGCGAACATGTGATAAAGATGATTAGAATGTTTTAATAGCAACAAATAAATAAAATACAAAACGTTAATAATTGAATAAACTTGAAAAAATCACTACATTAACGAAATTAAAAATCAATAATCACAGGGGATTGCTATTTTATTCTATCCCTATCTGACACCACTACATTAATGCGCACTGCTCGTCACCCGCTCGTCGTCCGCTCCCCGCTCCGCTGCGTTCGTGAACACTCTCATCTGTCTATAATTTGAACGTGCCGCTGCCCGCTTCACTTCAGCGCCCTCTCTGCTCCCGCTGTTCGTGTACGCGGCCTAAATGTATCAGGTTACGTAAAATATATTATACTAGAAAAGTATTTATCTGTTTCGAGCAAATTTTAAGAGAAAAAATTAACGTAATTCACGTACCTAATACTATTAAAGTACAAAACAAACTCTTCGTATAAAATGAAAACGCTAACTACAACTACTAAACTAAACTACTTGTAATGTTTCAAGTGCTAAGAAGCAACGTTAAATTAATTAGCAATGCTGTACTCGAGAACCTGTATTTATTTAGTAGATTGACCTCCTCCAATGACACTTCGACTTTATATACATATACGTAATACCATATACGTAGAAAGTTTGTGAGTGTATAACCTACACCTAGGTCGTAAGTCCTGGGAACTGCTTTGAGTTTCTCCCTCTGCCACACGATGGACCCGGCACCGGCACGGTGAATCCATGGAGTGCTAAGAAGTTTGTCTCTACTAAACTTAAATAACTTATTCAATTTTGGTACACTTAGGTATGGACTTGATACTCTGGATTTATTTATGCTACTTTTTATCCCGAAAATCTTAAGTGTTCCTCTTAGATGGGCAATTATTATTCTTAAGTTTGTACAATAAGAATATTCTTAGTGCAAAAGTTGTCTTTTCCCAAAAAATATATTTGCACTGGGTTACACGAGTGCTGTTGTCTCGGGTTCGATTCCCGGGTCGGTTCAAATGTTTGGATGATCTGCAAATATTTGTTTCAGAGTTTGAATGTTTTCTATGTAGAAAATGTATGTATTTACAAAAAGAATATATTTCTTCATATCAGTTGTCTAGTAGGTACACATAGTACAAGCTCTGCTTAGCTTGGGACTAGATGGCGTTGTGTGTTATGTGTACTGAAGTATGACCTTTACACTATAGTATTCTTCTTAATTCATCGAGCTCTGGACTCTATCTGGCTGGGTTTATACGACTGTGTTGTGTGACAAATTATTCTAAGTCCTATTATATTATCATCTAATTTACATTTTTTTTTAAAAATTTGTATATATTTTTTTTAGTTATGCGAAATAGCTTACCATAACGAGTTATTAAAAGCAAAAGTTTAATTTCCTGTCATAATTACTTTGTGTTAACTAACATAATATTTTTATGAAAATGGGTATATCCTAACTAGAATATAATTAAGAATGACTTCGCCTATTTTGTTTTATGCCAAAATGTTGCACAATGCTCCTTATTTTATAGATAAGGTTTTATAGGAAATTTCAGTTAGTTTTTCTTATAATCTTTTTATGATACAATAAGTTGAGCCATGCAACTCCGTCTACGTCTCCTATTGCTAGTAGCGTGATGATATAACAGCGTGAACATACCATATCTATACTAATATTAAAAAGCTGAAGAGTTTGTTTGTTTGAAGGCGCTAATCTCAGGAACCGCTGGTCCGATTTGAAAAATTCTTTCAGTGTTGGATAGTCCATTTACCGAGGAAGGCCATAGGCTAAATAACATCACGCTAATACGAATGTTTCAAAATTGAGAGAAATTTTTCACACTACGGGCAATAAAAGACGCAAACGAGGTTACGTGGCTGACCCACTAGTTTACCATAAAAAAGGTTAAAAGATAGACATATGCTGTCTCGTACTTTTTTAGAACTCTTAAAAAGGAATATTTCTTTCATATTTGCGTGCTAACGGTCTCACTACTAGGGATGCCGAAGACGTTATGTATATAAAGGTGACGTTATTTAATGAATGGTAACTACAGTGGCGCACTTTGCTTAAGTCCTCTTTATACAAAACAGGGTACCCTACGAGTCTGAAGGAAAATAAAAACTAGAATGAATTTAATCAGAAGAAAAATAAAGAAATGAATGAATTTATTATGTATACTCACACAGTAAATTTACATAAGACGTAGGCAGATATGTATATAAAATAATCAAATTATGCCAACTATAATTTAGTGTAAATAGTGTAATATAGAGCAGGCTAATGTTTTCACCTTTGACTTTGGGATTTGAGAATAGTAAACAAAAAAAAAATATAAAAAGTAAAGCAATGGATATAAATATTTTGCTTACAATGATCAGATTCGCTTACGTGTATCTCAAATAACTTGTTTGCTAGTAGATTGATGTGAATGTTTGATAGTAGAAGGATGAATCGATACACATACACAGTACACATATATTGCAAGTTTCCAAGCCATAATACATGATTTAAAACTTGTCTATGCAACATTTAACTTAGATAATATCCTAAAATTAATTACTTTTAGTATTTAATACCTTAAATACTCTTTTAAGATACCTCTTATTCATTCTAATAAGATATATAATATATTTTAATATAGTATAAATACATTCACTCACAGATAAACATGGCAACATTTTATGACTCTGTGGCGACTTCCACATATAACCACAGATAACCTACTACAGCGCCATCTACCGAAGATGCACTCAACTACGAAGTAACGCGCTACACGGAGTAACTATCAATCCTGAATCGCGCAATAGAAGTTCTAGCGCCAATTATTATAAGTACAACATCCCAACATCAACTGTTGGGCAGTAGCCCGCCAGGCATGATCACCTCGCCTGGTCGGAGGATCCTCCCTTTGTGTTGGGTGGAACATGATACCCGTTCCCCCACAACTCAAAAAAAATTAAATACAATAATCTTTAAAAGAAAAACAATACTCAGATTGGTCGTTTTCACCACTAAACCATTACAGGTTAAAATCCCCCCAAGTAACTACAAAATTCTTCCAACTTATTGGTCTGTAAATTAACTCGGAAATTGCTCTTAGAAAATTTATTTGAGATTTGGTATTAGACTCGTTTGAAGTTTCCATTTCCAAAAGCTGCATCTCACCTCTAGCTCGCCTTGCGATTTCGCTCTGTTGTTTATTACCCAGAGCAGCTGTGACGTGTTCATTAGCTGGGAAAGCTAATGTTCTTTAGTCTGCCGTAAGTGGAAACGACTTGTCTTTGTTCTTGCTTAGTTTGTAACTTGTGTTTATGATATTACTAGGTATACGCGGCCCTCCTGATTATTTGTTCAAACCAAATTTCTGTTAACATTGATGAATCAGTTAGTCAGTGTTATTATCTATATAGTAATACGTGATAACCAAGATTACAAATTGCACGAATAGTCTTCTTCTGCAATACAAAGAAACTTTGAATTCATTTCAATTCATATTTTGTAGTAGCAATACTAATTCGTTAGTGGTCATTGTCTAAAAGTAGCGGTACAATAAATATAAACCTTAAATCAGGATAAATAGTTAGTTGTGGTGTGTTGTCACATATTTACAATCTCCCTTTAAGTCTAGTTTGCCAATTCTGAGTTGTAAAATGTGCTGGTCATGAGTTTAGTGGTTCTAAAGTTAGCGGAGATATTGTGAGTTACTCGAATATCATCATTATTTAAAAGGAAACGCATCAAAGTTATAATAAATTTAATTCTGGGTTCCTATATAGTTAAACTGTTTCTAGGACTTCTTGAGTGTGTGTGATAGTAGTAAATATGAGGAAGAGAAGACTTATAAAGAACTAGCTTTTGGCCGCGGCTCCACACGCGTGTATGTTGGTCATCGCAATAGGTTGTAGCCTAAGTCGGTCGGGTCGAACACCCGGGAATCGAACCCGATACCTCAAGCTTAGCAGTCGCATACCCTACCACTACGCCACCGAGGCAGTGAATTGAACGGCTTATTTGTTATAAAACATTTAATTAGTTCTAAGAAAGTTGCAACAAATATAGTGTAATCAAATAAGAATTATAGCCTCGAGCGAAAACTTAAAACTCTATTTAAATACGGAAAACAATAAAATCATCTCGATTCAAACTTAAGTTGGCGAGAAATTACTCGATTTAATTAAGCGCGCCAGTAAATCTTGTTATCGTACTACGGTTTCTGCAACAAAATTTATTTTATTCTGCGCTTTGGTTTCTTCTTAATTAATTTTAATATTGATGTTTTAATTCATTTTTTATTTTTATTAACACTTTCTAATAATCATATCTTTAAATACGAATTAAAGCGTAATTTATACTTATAACAAAACTGTAAGATGTCGATGACTGTACATTATAGATATTGAAAAATAAACTAATGAAAAGGTGTTTTGTATGTTGGTATGTGTATTTATATAATATTATTATTATAGATAAATTTCATTTAACATTTAGTGTTGCTTTACGCGGGTGGAGCCATATGCAAGAGCTAGTACTGCTAATATGTTAGTCCTCTGTCCTTATAAGAACTGTGAAGTTCAAAAATAAGGTTTAAATACTGTAAGTTTTCGTTTTACAGCAGTACAATTAAATATTAATTAATGTTGAATATCTTTTAATTAACATTCAATTTTAAGTTCATCACAGCTCCTGGCAGTGACTTACAATTTTTTTAATAAATTGTTTGGCCTATTTCAGCGGCCATACTTGATTTTACGGTTTCATTTCTCAATAAGAGAAGTTTGAATATTAGATTTTGCAATTTCTCCTGAAATTTTCAGTGTTAATTTATGCGGTAAAGTTGAAGTCGTAATCGAATTTATTTCAATTTATAACATTGGGGATTTCTCTATTTCTGCATATTCTTTCTAAAGGCAACTTCGGCATTACGAATTTATATCCTGTGTCATCCTGTAGGCTTTACAAACATACACGAAATGGACACAAAGAACACCTAGACCCAGACCAACAATTTGTGGATCACACAAAGTGTTGTCCCATGTGGGATTTGAACCCACAACGCAATACAGAGCGGCGTGGCGACCGCTTAAACCACTAGTAGGAAAAATACCATCAAAATGCGTTAAAAGTTAATGCATTCTGATGGTATTTTTTTACCGACTTCAAAAAAGGAGGAGGTTCTATGTTCCACTGTATGTATTTTACGCTTTTTAGTGTTTCTAGGCAGGGAGTATCCGTTCGGAATTTTAATGAAGTCGATTTGTTCTTTTTTAAAAAGGGTTTTGTAATGTTATGTTAGTATTTATGAAAGTAAGTTATTGTTTTTAAAATTAGAATATCATATTAACATTTTAACTATCACACTCCGTAATGTGTAATTATGTATATAAGAATCAAAGCGCTCACGCTTTAAGCGAACACATCAGATACCTAAATGAAATTAATCGATGAAAAAATTGGCAGGGCAAAAAAATTTACAGTAAAAATAATTTTATTCTCTGAATAATATTTATTCGCTCTTTACTCGCTCTGAATCGTTACTGAAATTTGCAGTATTCGCACTCGTAAGTAAATGCTGGTAATTTTTTAAATGCTATTTTTAATAATTTTACTTTAGGTGTTAGGTAATTATTTCGTTACATATACCAAGTAAGTGAGTTTACGTAGCCAAACTCTTTTCTAGAATCAAAATAGGAATTTCGATATTTTCCTTTTTACAATTTCGATTCTAGAAAGGAAAAAGGGCAGCCATTGAGAATGCACTTATATCTCTTGAGTAACACGTGTTAGTTGTCATTTAACATAATTTTTTTTTATAAAGAAAACACCCGTACTAGGAATAAATCCTGTATTGTGAGTTACAAACCTGCATGAAACACATACGAAGAACACCCAGAACTACAATGATACAAAGTGTTGTCTCATGTGGAATTCGAACCCACAATACTTAGCGAAGTAGGAAGTGGTGTGGCGACCGCTTAAACCACTACATTCCATTCTATGCAATAAAATAATATAATAATAAATAAATAAATATACCGTACATCTAACACACAACGCCATCTAGTCCTAAGCTAAGCAGAGCTTGTGTTATGGGTATTAGACAACTGATATTAATACATACATAGCTTTTTTTTTGTAAATTCATACATATTATTCATAGAAAACATCCAAACTCCGAAACAAATATTTGTAGATTACACAAACATTTGGTCCGACCCAGGATTTGAACCCGAGACCTCAAGCACATCAGTCGCATACGCTACCACTGCGCCACCGAAGCAGTCAAGAGGCAAAAAAATATTAAACAACTTCTATCTATTCTATATACATCGCTTTCTAACGAGTATTGGGACGAGCGCCTCACCGTTTCGCTTAATAGGCGATACCTTCTCACACGCACCCTTGGGGTTACTCCCTGGGAATGTACTTATATCGTTTGTATACAAAATGAAGGGTGATATATTTCGCAATTGCTACAGATATGTGCGCAAATGTTCGACGATTTGATGCTTGAAATGGTTTACCGATGATTGTTGATCATTTTATATTATTTAGGAAAAGAAGTGGATTTTTTCGAAATGTGAATTGATACATAAGATATTTTTTCTATAGATAAAACTATTATGAAAGGAGTCATTTTTCAATTCATGCCCATTTTAATATTAAGATAACTTAAATAAAAAAAAATAGTATATTATATTATATTATTACCGTGGGAGAAGCCACGCTTCGGTATGCATGGGCCGGCTCGACCGGAGTGATATCACGGTCTTACAGAAAACCGTTGTGAAACAGCGCCTGCGCTGTGTTTCACCGGAGGCCCATTATTAAACCGTACGCTGACAACGCACTTGTGAAGTCAGCTCGTTTGCCCCTTATTCCATAAAAAAACAAATATGTTATTTTATTTTACAAATTACATGTTTAAATTAATGTATACCAATATTATAAAAGAGATCTACTGAACCGATTTTGAAAATTAAAAATCTGAGTGTTCTTTATGTTAATTTCATGTATGTTTGTATTATACCCCGTTACACGGGCATAAACCTAGTAGTCCGGTCAATTTAGACATTCGAAGTTACATAAAGTCCCAACAAGCTGAATTTTTGTGAAGTTGTTCAAAACATAATTATAAACAATATCTGGAAGTTCCCCATCATTCCCCTGTAAGGAAAAAAATTAATTCAAGGTCAAAGGTCAAAAAAATTAGTTTTTCGCGATTTTCAGCAAAACGGTAAGTTTTATCATAAAAGTACCTCAGACAAAATTGTAGATCATAAAATTATCTATAAAAAATGTATCAATACTTTTTTTCTTACGAGCCACCGTTTCTGAGATATAACGATTCTAAAAGTTATAAAAGTTGTTATCGTCATAATATGCACACGTTTCCACGCCACCTATGAGGTAGTGTACTTAGCGCGTTTTTGTTAACGTGGTTTCCCCAGTAGGCCTACTCCACGGGTCAGTTGTGATCCTGTTTAATGTAAAACTATTGCAAAATAGAGCTAATTCATATTCAAAATATTTTTCAATTTCATCTTGAAATGCTGCAGTAATACTCATGCGTTGGAACAATAATACAGGGTCAATAGGTACTTTTTCTTCATGAACTTTTATATATATATATATATATATATATATTATATAAAATTTTACAACTCTAGATGTATATACGTGGCGTACTCATGCATATTATGACGATAACAACTTTTATAACTTTTAGAATCGTTATATCTCAGAAACGGTGGCTCGTAAGAAAAAAAGTATTGATACATTTTTTATAGATAATTTTATGATCTACAATTTTGTCTGAGGTACTTTTATGATAAAACTTACCGTTTTGCTGAAAATCGCGAAAAACTCATTTTTTGACCTTTGACCATGATTTAAATTTTTTCCTTACAGGGGAATGATGGGGAACTTCCAGACATTGTTTATAATTATGTTTTGAACAACTTCACAAAAATTCAGCTTGTTGGGACTTTATGTAACTTCACTCTCATTTTTTGGTCTAAATTGACCGGACTATAGTGCGATGATGTCCTTTAGAAAAAAAACATTCAAAACACCTTTTTTATTTATTATTAATTATTGAATTAAAATAGAATAAGGTAAAAATACAAAGACAATTAAGAAACACGGTAGCAGTTAATTGCCGTGTTAACATCCTTTGGCATCGTTACATTTTATTTTACTAGTTTGTTGAAAATTAACAAATAAATAAATGTTTCCTTCAGAAGAAACAGTCAACTAAGAACGAAATAATCTAATTTCACATTAAGAAATTGCAAAGTTTAACAGCAATATTCTCCTTATATTTTGGGCACGAAAATGCTATTGGTTTGTCACGAACAATATCAGTCAATTTATTTGTACTGATTGTTGGAATATCGACCATTTGATATAACTTCTATATACATTTCAAAATGTAAGAGATCGAGGAGATCTCCAAGTGGGATCATAATGGATTTGTTGGTCAGCTGAAGAGTTTGTTTGTTTCTTTAAACGCGCTAATCTCAGGAACCGCTGGTCCGATTTGAAAAATTCTTTTAGTGTTGAATAGTCCATTTATCGAGGAAGGCTGTGGGCTATTCATCATCACGTTAATACTAATAGGAGCGGAGCACCAATGAAAAATATTTCAAAAACAGGGGCAAATTTTCACGTTACGGGCAATTGAAGACACAAACGAGGTTGCGTGGGTCAGTTAGTAATTTATATGTGTAAAACATGCATGTAGATGAAATCCAAGAATTGTAAAGACTTTCGCGTAAAGCTGGCCTAGTTAAACTATAAAACACGAATCAAAGAGTGAAACGCCCAGTTACGATAGTGTCATTTTCGCCTAATAACATACGTTCGACAAATAATACGAATAGGATTCACAAAAGTTTTCATTCTAATGTTTCATTTATGGCCGTAAAATGAAATAAGAAAGCTAAATCCTGCCAGGTATTGATTACTACATAAATCTATCATGGCCCACTTAACTTACCACATATTTGCATTCTTCAAATATATGACGATTTGAAAACCATACTCAGCATTACTATGTACCCTCTATTTTCACATGTCGCTGCGCAATGTTACGAAGAGCAGTGATGTGAATAAACTGATGTACTGCATTAGAATATAGAGTATCGACAAGGAAATTCAATCACCTGAATCCGCCATTAGCAGCGTGATGATTTTGGGGAAGAAACACATTAAATAAAAGGAAGTGTTGTAAGGATGAAAGCACTACTTTTTTAAGCTATACTAATATTATAAAGCGGTATAGCTTGTGAAATTGTAAAGAGTAATCTCTTGATTAATTGAACTGATTTTGAATGTTCTTTTACCAATAGAAAGCCACACTATTTGTGAGTATCATCGGATATATATTAATTCGAAAAATGAAAAGAATAATTTGTAGTAGTCGTATCGAAATGGGCACACGTCAGTTAGCTTTTATAATTGTAATGAACAGAATTATGGTAATTTTCAAGAGTACTGCGTAGCTAGTGATAAAAGGGTAAAGGGTACTTAAAGTTTCGAATGAAAACTTTAGTGTCTTAAAGGGACGTGGTTGACGTACACTTATATCAGAATTGTGGTAAGAGAGGCCGACGACAACCACTATTCAAGTAGGTATATCTCTTATAACCTCTAGGTAAGAGTGCTTTTAAATGGAACTTTCGTCTAACAATTATAAGAGTTCTTCAATATATAAGAAGGTCATCGTCACGTGTGATTGGCGTAAGTACGGTACTTGAACACCTAAACAAATTTTAAAGTATTGGTTTTGAAAGGTTTTATATCATTTAAATTCACGAACGACGAATCTTTGTGATGTGACGAATCTTGCATCGTTGTGAAAAATATAAAAAGTGAAATTGAAATTAAACTATTATGCTATATGGATAGGCCTTTGCTATAAACTACTATTCACATTTTCTATATGTATAGTTTTAATCAATTAAGCTTATCAGTGTAATCAGAGTATGTTAAGCCTCAGTGGTCTTGTAACGAGATAAGTCAATTACCTAGTCGGGAGTTCCCCGACTAAGATATTGTCGGAATAACAAATATCATACAGTACCTTATTTTCTTTACTTTATTATCAGTAAATTGAATCTGTAGAATAATATCAACACCGATATTAAACAATCAAATGAGTTGGTTTGTTTGGTTGGATGAGTTTATCTCTGACAAATTATTTTACTGTTAGATCGTCCATAACATTACGTAATGTTCTATATGTATCCGTATACATAACCCAAATACACTCATTTGCAAAAAAAACGGGCGGTTTCGATTTTCTTCCTGGCTGAAAAAAATAAAATACCAAAAAGGTTTTAATCATTTGAACATGTTACTGGCCAGTTATAAAAGTGCCATAATGTTTATAAGAGTACATTCCAAATTCAAATTTTTGACTGAGCCTGGTTTTCAAAGAAAACAACTTTTAACTACATTTTGTGGCGCGAATTCCCTATAGTTAATATCGACTCTCATTAACTTTTTGTAAATTTTTATTAAATTATCTGATGTCCTTGACATTTAAAAGTATTGTTATTGCTGTTTAGCAATCTCGAAAATGGTAGCTAAAGTGATAAAAGCGAGCAAAATTATTGCGCTGCTTGAAGAAGGTTGCAGCCAATGCTTCGTGGCTCAGAGGCTAAATGTGAGTCGGTCGACAGTTCAAAGGACCTGGCAGCGCTATCAAGAGACCGGTTCCGTCAAGAGAAGGCCTGGTTCTGGCAGAAAGACATGTACCGAACCACGGGATGATCGTTTTCTAGTTAGTCAAGCGTTGAGAAATCGCAAATCTTCTTATGTGGACCTCAAGAACAGCCTCGAAGAAGTAAGAAATGTGCAAATTAGTCTATGGACGGTCAGGAGGAGACTTCTCGCTGCTAATATACACAGTCATCACCCGGCACGCGGCCCTAAATTACTCCGTGGACATCGAGTTGCCAGGCTTAGCTTCGCTTGAAATTGTGTGTCATGGACTCATGAAGACTGGGATAGGATATTGTTCTCCGATGAAGCCAGAATATCTCTGCATGGTGAAGACCGACGTCGGCAAGTGCTACGTAGACGAGGAGAACGCTTTGCAGAGGCATGTTTTGAAGAAATCACACCTTATGGAGGGGGCTCTGTTATATTTTGGGCAGGAATAAATTCCATGGATCGTACGGAGTTAGTCTTCATCGAAAACGGTACACTGACTGGACACCGATACATAACGGAAGTTCTAATTCCTTATGCATAACCCGCTTTAACCGCTCTTGGCGAAAACTCATTTTTTATGGACGACAACGCTCGCGCCCACCGGTCTGGCGATGTGGAAGCGTATATGCTAGAAGTCGGAATTCGTCGTTTGGACTGGCCAGCTAGAATTCCGGACCTCAATCCCATAGAGCATGTCTGGGACGTTCTGAAGCGACGAGTGAGATCAGTGCAGCCGGCTCCGCAGACCATCAGAGAGCTAAAGAATGTGATTACCGCGGAGTGGGAACGTATTCCCCAAGAAACCATAAAAGATATACTCGCTAGCATGCCCAGACGAATGCAAGCCGTGATTTCAGCAAGAGGGGGTCACACTCAATACTAAACTTTTATCTGCTTTTAATGTATTCAAGAAAAACAAAGAAATTAACGCGTTTCATTTTTATTTAGCGAGCAGGTACAATAATAGTGTTTTGAGCTTAAACATTATTTCTCAATAATTTAATCAAAATGTCATGATAAAACTGATGATACCTATTCCTTCCTAATTAATTTATGAAATTCTGAGGATAACAATACCTAAAATTGTCAAACAAACTAATAGTAACTATAAAATAGTTCTTTGCTTAAGTGCCCGTTTTTTTTGCAAAAGAGTGTATATACCATTACGCTACAATGCAATGAAAACTGTTGCTAAATTGGAAAAAAAAATGCAGACAAAGTAGGACGGGTCAGTTAGACAAATTTAAAATTCATGATTTGTGTTTTACGTTAATTTAATACGATATTTTTGTAAACATTATTTTGTATCAGGCATTATATTCCAATGGCTGTCTTTCAACGACGAAACATTATTTACGTTGAACATGTTTGATATGCGAAGGGGAATGTCGATAGATTGTTACTTAATGGCACATGGGAGCCTCCTGAAGTGTAATCAAAGAGGGGGAAAAGGTAATGGATTGGAGAATTCTTGTGATGGATTGGGTTTGTCTTGTCTTACTGGCTGACTGTGTGTGTCTGTAAAGCAATTAATTTACCCTTTTCATTGAAATACCAAGAAAATACATCTGTTAATATGCTTTGAGAACTGAAACATGTATTAGCACCGACAGTTTATGTAATATAGATATGTAGATGGTTAGTTAAATTTCGGGAATAGATTCTTGAAGATTTGTGGCCATTTTATTCCGTAGTGTCTGGCTTTTACTTATCATGATTTACCTATAATATTTTTTTTTTATTTTTTCGGACATCTAACTCACAACGCCATCTAGTCCCAAGCTAAGCAGAGCTTGTGTTATGGGTACTAGACAACTGATATGAATACATATATACTTTTTTTTGTAAATACATACATATTATACATAGAAAACACCCAAACTCCGAAACAAATATTTGTAGATTACACAAACATTTCGTCCGACCCAGGATTTAAACCCGAGACCTCAAGCACAGCAGTCGCATTCACTACCACTGCGCCAGCGAGGCAGTATAATATTTCAATACTGAAATTGATTAATATTTAATGTTTAAATCTCAGAGTGATATTAGAATTATAGACACATCATTTCTAATGCCAACATATAGTAATTAGGAAAACAGTTATGCGATTGCAAAATCTTTTATTTTTAGAAAAATGTGTAAATTTACATCACATAAACAGGTAAATTATATTTGCATATATTACTCGTTTGGAAAATTAGGTCACCATCACCAATGAGCTCTTTTGAGCTTTGTAATTAAAACTTAATCGTGTAGAAATAAGGTGTATATTTTACTGTCTCAAACATTTTAGACGCAAATAAAGTCGTAAAGATAAACCATGTCACAGTCTTATCAGCTTTTATGGTTGAAAGTGTTACATTACCATAGGGGCTGTAAAGCCATGTGGAGTAAATGATAGGGTTGAGTTGGGATTTTTGCTAAAATGTTATTTTTGTGGATCATGTATTCTGATGTTACTTTTAGGTTTATTCACTTGTACTTTTATTCGATTAATTGGCCTGCCGTGAGGGGGCGACGTACGAATGTGCCGTACGTCGCCTAATAAGAGAGTTTACCAAGAGACGGTGCACGTGTCAGTTTGGGTAGACGCTGAGAGGGGTCCGGATTGCTTAATAACAGCAGTTCCCGGATCCCTCCCATCTCAGGCGCAATAGCTTTCCTTGATAAATGGATTATCCAATACTGATTTTTTTAAATGAATTTGAAATAGGTCCATCGTTCCTCGTTCCTGAGATTTGCGCGTTCAGACAAACAAACAAACTCTTCAGCTTTATAATATTAAGTATAGGTTTCACTCAAAATTCCTTGAATATTGGATCTTAAGAATATTGGATATTTATTTTTATTTATTGAGGTCTCGGGTTCGATTGTTTGTATGATCTGGAAATATATGTTTCAGAGTTTGGGTGTTTTCTATGTATAATATGTTTGTATTTACAAAAAAAGCATATAATATGTTGTGTGTTAGATGTCTGAAATGTTTATTTATTAGAATTTGTGTCGTTTTCTTTTTCTGTCTGGCCTTTTCTTCGTAAACTTTTTGAATTAAGGTTGAAACGGGAAATCTAAACAAATTTCACTGCCATTTCTAGTAGTATTTTGACTGAAAAGTCAATATAAATACGTCACATGTACATTTTCCCTAAAATAATTTCATTTCATTTACTACTTCGAATAAAATTAACATATTTACCGTAGGAATAGCTATTCACAATAATGAGAGTTCCTTGTTTGTTAATCAAAGTGGGTTAGGGTGCTTATTGGAGATTTAAGCTAATTTTATTGTAATTTCTTATTTATACATACTACTTCTTTCGCTTGCTTCGAAAAAATGATTTTATTTGATTTACTCTGTAATTGTGTATTAAAATTACGTGACGATTGGAATAAGTCTTTTCCAGGGTTAGTGAGACACACAGAGATTAGTAAAAATTCTATTGTTCAAATCTCAAAGATTGACTGAGGTTATATAGGCCATGCTAAAAATAGACATCATTTATATACACGCATACAAAAAATGATTTTGTAAATCTCACTAAATTTGTTTAGGAAAATTTTAGTTTAGTGACTCAACAAAAGAATTAACACCATTCTTAATTTTATTTGTTTGTAGCAAGAATCATGTGAATAATTTGAATAAGAATAAACATAACACATCGACGACTTAAAGTTATTGAGTGCTGGACTTGACCAATATTAAAGGCAGTCTGACACTAAACTAGGCAAAGCCTGTACTGAGGTAACCGGACTGATGATAGTAATTAATTAATTGAATGAAGAATACATTAATAAAACCAACTTACTTGCAACTTCATTTAAATTTCATGAATTCCCTAATTTGATAGAAAAAATAAATAATAATAATAATAAATAAATATTTCCGATATCTAACACAACGTCATCTAGTCCTAAGCTAAGCAGAGCTTGTGTTATGGGTAGACAACTGATATGAATACATTTATACTTTTTTTTGGAAAAATACATATTATACACAGAAAACACCCAAACTCCGAAACAAACCCAGGATTTGGACCCCAGACCTCGAGCGCAGCAGTCGCATTCACTACCACTGCGTCACCGAGGCAGTCAAAATGAACAAGTTTAAACAATTGTAGGTACTATACTAAACTTTGTTTAGGTATATTTATTTATTTATTTAGGTATACCAACAGCACACATACAATACAC
Source organism: Spilarctia lutea (assembly GCA_916048165.1). NCBI lineage: Eukaryota > Metazoa > Arthropoda > Insecta > Lepidoptera > Erebidae > Spilarctia > Spilarctia lutea. The sequence goes on from OU696488.1 coordinate 2,877,458, forward strand.
TTTTAAAAAAAATTATACAATAATATTTTCTAGTATGCATGCCTATTACAGGTACACACAACATTCACCATATGAGATAAAATAAAGTACCCCTAACAAACAATGTTAGGAGTAAGGTAACTTTTACAAAAAACAAAATAAAGGAGCTTAATACTAATTAATTCTAAATTAAAATTACGATGCTCTTATTAATATGAAACATGCAAAAATTAAAATTAATATAAAAGATGAAAAACATTAAAATAACAAAGGTATTACCTTATCTAAAGGAAAAGATTAACTTTGGTTAGTTTTGTTAAAATTATCAGCTATAGAACGTCTAAATTTATTAAAAGGGGCATGGATGTCTATGTCTCTCTGTGAACACATGCTATTGTATTCTCTACATATACGCGTCAGAGGTGCATTCAGACCTAGATTAGATTTGCGGGTGGGTATATAAAATTTTCTGGTGATGGCATATCTCGGCGGTTTTGTTGGGACCGAATAAAGTATGCGTTCAGTTAGATCACTACTTTTTATTGAGCCGTTTACTATTTTGTGAAGAAATACGAGATCGTGAATACGGCGACGGTTACGAAGAAAATCCATTTTGAAATATTGTAAACGGTGTTCATAAGGACAGCGATGAGTGATGTTTTGTGAAACGTAGGGTATAACATAGGTATAACATAATATACTTTGAGTATATAAAACCTATAATCTCTTATCAACTAAAACCGTATTTATGGACAATGTGTATTCATAAGAAATATTAAAATCACAGCTACTGAATATTTTCTATAACTTGTTGTCAACACTCACTCAGGTATGATAAGGAAGGATTAGAGGAAAAGAGACAGAAAATATTATGCAGGGACGGAATTATTATGTCATCACCCTTCAGGCGTTTTATTGGGGACGGGAATGAGGGTTATGGTGTCACTGGAAGTAGCTATGGCGCAGAAATGGATTCCCTTTCCATTGTTGGGGGAAATTAGATGCAATTATAGTAAAACGAAATATTGTGGAGCTTTTAAGTTTAATTCCTAATGTGATTGGAATTTAAATGGGATACTTTTGTTGTTGGTAGAAGGTTTAATTTGTTTTGGAATTGTATAAAGTTTAAAGTGAACACTGTCTTAATAACACGGTGCTTAATTGTTGAGGTAAATAAATACCTTTAAATTGTTAAAGCGGTACCTTTTAAACGTGTATGAAATGACAAATCGAGTCATCGCATTTCTATCATTTTTTCTATGAAATTGCGTTTCTTCAGTACTGGTCATTTCAAATAAAAAAAAGTTTGTAATGGCTCTGTATTCTAAATTCAAATTAATTTTGTTTTAAAACCATGACATTCTATTTACAAACTCAGTCTTTTGTTTTTTGATTAGCGTCGTATTTTCATTACATTTGAACATTTTTCGTCATAACGGATACTTTAAAAATTCGTGTAATTATGGAATATGAGTTCCGTCGTGGCACCAACGCGACACAAACGGCATGTAACATCAAAAACGTTTACGGAGAGAACTGTACAAACGAACGCACAACCCTTTATTGGTTTTCCCGGTTCTGTTCTGGAAATTTTGACTTGAAAAATGAAGCTCGTGGTCGTCCGGAGACTTTGGTTAACAATAATGAATTAAAGGCGATTGTAGAAGCTGACGAAACTCAATCTACAGCTGAGCTAGCAGCAGCTTTCAATGTAAGCATCAAAACAATATTGATCCATTTGCGACAAATTGGCAAGGTAAAAAAGCTTGATAGATGGGTTCCCCACGACCTTAACGATCGCCAGCGCAACGTACGCGTCGAGACCTGCCTTTTGCTGAACAAGCAAAGAAATGAAGGAATTTTGAAACGAATAGTTACGTGCGACGAAAAATGGATTCTGTTCGACAATCGAAAGCGCTCAGCAAGTTGGTTAGATCCTGGTTCAGCACCAAAGCAATGCCCTAAACCAAAAATAACCCCTAAAAAGGTGATGGTCACTGTTTGGTGTTCTAGTGCGGGTGTGATTCACCACAGCTTTTTACAAAACGGCATGAGCATTAATGCAGATGTGTACTGTGAAGAACTGGAGAGAATGATGGAGAAGCTTGCACATCTGCAACCAGCTTTGGTCAATCGGTCGTCCCCACTGCTCCTTCACGACAACGCGCGACCCCATACTGCGCAACAGACAGTCTCCAAGCTGCAAGAGCTGGGGTTGGAAGCTCTGCCTCATCCGCCATACTCACCAGACCTTGCACCTACCGACTATTACTTTTTCCAAAATTTAGACAACTTTTTAGTGGGTAAAAAATTCAGTGCCCGAGAGGCAGTACAAAATGCCTTTGAAGAGTTTGTTGCCTCCCGTCCAGCTGATTTTTACAAGAAGGGCATCAATAAACTGCCAATGCGTTGGCAAAGATGCGTCGATTTCATGGGTGATTACTTCGAATAACAGAAATAAAAAAGTTTGAAAAAATAAGTACTTTCACATATTGCATACAAAACGGCAATTTCATAGGTAAAGACCTAATATATAGGGGGCAAACGAGCAGACATATCGGCTGATGGCAAGCCGGCCGGCCTTTTAGGAAGGAGTACGCTCTTTTGGTCTGATAGGAGTCTACTGGGTATCTATCTATGATAACTGGCCCGTTCCCAGACCTGGCAGACCGGGAGAGTTCTAAACCTCTCCCGGTCCCGCTCCGCCGTCTCCTTGGCAAGCATAACTTGCTCGTTGAAAGAAACGACGAAGTTCCATGCGCTCTCGCTCTGCAATCGTGCTACCAATGCAGTGTTGGCACTTAGGCGTTGTGTCCTTGCGGATCAGACACAGGTGAACAGAGCTGCGTCAGCCGGTATGAGAGGGTCCTGTGACGCCTCTCGAGCCAATTATCCATAACGGGTCTTACCGTCGCAATAACGGCGTGCCCAGCACTCGATTGCCCAAGTCGTGCCTTCCATTCCTCTACGAGGACTTGGCGGAGTTGGGGTTCCGATTATTAATTTCTCGAGTCTCAAGACGCCAACCATACCCAACTCCCGCGCTTCCTTGTGCCACTGGTAAAGCCTTGCCACAAGGGCGCTCGCCTCCGGGTCCCATAGTAGAGTTCAGGCTTGGAGACTTGCCTCCTCAAAGGAGATCGTGCGGTACCCGCTTATGATCCTGATAGCCAGGACTCGTTGCGGTCGTCGAATAGCGCGGTATTGCTGGCTTTCAGGACCGACACCCATACTGTGGCCCCATAAACGGCTATGGACCGCATAACCCTCCTGTATAGTCTCCTTATTCTTCTACACTTGCTGTTTTAACTGATTTTGTTTTGAATATTATGAAAAGATCTATGTACAAAAATAAAACTATCACATTGCAGAGCACTATAAACACATACACATGTTAAATTTTTTTGTAAACATTAAATTTTATAAATATAATTCGAGTATGAAGTTTTCGACTCTTTGACTTCACGTAGACGCCCACAAGTCAGGCCAGCAAGAGATAGACGCGCGAAGTCCAAAATCAATAAGAGTGGCATACAATAGGGGAGACCTAAGTTCAGCAGTGAACTACAATAGTCTGATGAAGATGATGATTTCAATTATGGTCACAATCATCAGTAGAACGTTACTTCAGTGTCAAACGAGGTAAAACCACATGGAGAGCCAGTGTGTCTTCAATGTTTAAATTAAAACATTATCCTGTTTGCGGCACAAGTTTAGTTATTAAACCTCTAGTTTAAAATAAACTAAACGTTTTCTCATTAAATATATTGAAATACAGTTGACATTTCTAGTACTTTTTTTTGTGATTACTGAGGGCGTGACGAGGGACAGGAGTAATCTCGTATAACTTCGTATTTGTAGTACAACTTAATCCTTCAGCTGCGAGTTTATTTACTCATATCCAAAAGAGTCATTTCTTATCAATACGGCAACGTGTCAGTTCTAAGTTCTTCTTTTTACTGCGTTAGTCGACGTATACGTGGGCTCAGCTATGCGCAATACACATGAGTTTGACATAAAACGTCAACAAAGCTTTCAAACAAAAATAAACAAAGAACTATTAAATACTTGTTCCATTTCAATTTTTAAGAGTTTTTCGTTTCTTTTCATGATTATTTCTATTAACATCGATTGTATAAGAAAAATCTGAAAGTATATCCTACTAATATTTTAAACGCGAAGGTTTGTAAGTATGGATGGATGGATGGATGTTTGTTACTCTTTCACGCAAAAACTACTAAATGGATTTTGATGAAACTTTACAATAATATAGCTTATACATCAGAATAACACATAGGCTACAATTTATAATACTTTTGGAATGCTCGATTAGTTTTAAGGTAGGCCATAGTTTCAGGCGTGACGAAGACCTTGAATAATAGGTTTGGTATGTTTATTTTTTTTAAGGTTAATCTCTAATCATAAGGCCAGTTTGTTTCTTAATATGGCAATTGGACAAAAAATGCAATGATTGCATTGTACTTTTTTCGCATGTACTTTATTTTACTAATAAAACCATTATTTTGTTCGCAGGTAAGTCTATCTACAAGAAATTGAAGAATTAAATAGGTAATCGGTAGATTTCTATAATAGTTTACGGATGTTTACTCGTCACTTGTCAAATATAAAAATACAAAACAAATAAAACAAGAACGAAACGAATCAGAAAGGAAAAAAAAACAACTGACGTATGCATTTGACATTGACAGTACGAAACGTTACCAATAAAAGAATTGTTAGGAGATCGTTTTTTGTTTTTTCGGAAGACGGTCCCCATTTCATGTCATCCACATTTTATATATTTTTTATCATAAAGTGGAGTATATTTATTTTATAATTAAAAAAAATAACACTAATAAAATAGTGAACAGTATGCAAATCAAAAGCAACAAAACCCACGAGTAATGCCGCGCAACGCTATTCTAATCGTAATTAAAATTATGCACGTGAATTTGTTAAATAATACCGTGCCCAATAGAGGGCCAAAGGCTTGGTTTATTTTCCGTAATCGAAGCCAAACTTATAGTCCGTAAAATGTGGATCCTTAATACTTCTCTGTCCACCCCTTTGAGGATGTAAATTATCATGTCACGTCATGGTATACAGTGACGTAAAGTATAATAATACATATATATACCGTGTATGTATATATTATTATAAGTATATTATTAAACCAGTATTTCACTTAACTCCTTCTCTAGCTTTCAATCTAAACTTCATGAGAACTATTCCTCATACGGTTCACTATCTTTTGTCAAATTGGAATTGCGCCAGTCTGATTGAAACTGGAACTCCATACATCTGGCGTAATGCCAGTCCTTTAGATAACGAGACAGGAACCAACTTGTCTACCATGTTGCATCAGATTATAATCTAAATATCTGTGTGTACCTGTATATTTATTTATACTAGTTGACCGACGCAACCTCGTACCGTACCTATCGCTTGTACCGTAATAATTTTCTCCCGTTTTTGTAACTTTCTTCATTGGTGCTCCACTCCTATTGGTCTTAGCGTGATAATATTTAGCCTATGTACTTCCTCGATAAATGGGCTATCTAACACTGGGAGGGAATACCCTGAGTATTGAGTACGCCGATGTACAAAGCGCATAAAATTTGGAATAAATTATATTATGAAAGTAATTTAACCAGGTAATGACTTTTGCGACAATTTTGCCGCAGAAGTTAAGATGGAAATTTGACAATCGTAGTAAAATTTAGATAAAATTTGGCAGAAAGATAGATTGTATATTAAATAAGTGCGTAGGATGTCATGGGTAATCCTTACGGGAATACAGTGGAAAACATCTGAATCGAATTTGAGAAATGAATTAGCTATACCAATTTGGTGATTTTTTATCTTCAAATATTTGTAAAAGTTCAGATAAAGATAAAATTATAAAAAAATACAGATAGAATACGAAGAAAATAGTAAATTTAAATTTTATTATTCCATACAAAATGGCAGATCTCCTCATATAAAAAAAAACATACAAAATTTACATAATTTCAAGTTTATACTAATAATATAAATTCAAAAATAACTCTCTGTTTGTCTGTACCTGTACTGTCAAGTAACCGCTGAACAGATACATTCATTTTTGCGACAGGATATAGGCCGCTACTTTTACGACCTTCCCTAGTAATAACTTAATTAAGACAATGACTCTTGCGAACGTACAGTCAACCTTACAAGTTGTGTACCTACTGTAATACAGACAACACTGTAGGGCTTCTTCATTGCTAAACGAACTAAACATATACGTAGAACACGTGAATATGTTTAGTTCGTTTTTATTTATAGACAAGTATACAACGAAAAATAATTATAAAATAGGATTTTCTTGCATATTTTGGAATTTATTTTCAGTCAATTTTTTGAACGTCGTTTCACACGAAAATATCATTTTTTTTGATATTTCAGTGTTGTTTGGAGAGTTTTTGTACGATAGAACTAGCATTAATGATTGCCTTCATGATCAAAAACTAGTAATAATTAAAGATACTAGTGTACTTTGCGTTTCTACTTAATAGGTTTGGTTATTATTACTACTAAGTAACGTTACTATGGGCAATCAATAGTTGTGTACTTTATAGTCCACGGGCCCACGTACAAGGGATTTCAGTGATTATTAACAGGCTGAAAGTTTATACACAGCTTCGTTTTGACGAGACCCCCAACTTTTATTATTGGACCAAATTCTGATAGTGGCAGGAAAAAGCGGGACAGGGAGCGACACACGTCGATTTGATGAGTGTCCCAAATTAATAAATAACAGTTTCTATTCAGAAAAAATATTAACATAATCTTGACAACTTTCGAGTGTAGGTCTCAAAAAAATTACCATCGAATTTGTATGCCGATGCATTTTTTATGTAAAATATATATTTTGCAAGCCCCAAAACAAAAATCAGTTTGTTATTAATGAAAATGAATAAAAATTTTCAAGTCACCATTCTGACATGTTAGAGCTGGGGGTCACTCGGGAAGGTACCATTCACTTTGTATGCCACAAGTTTTTCTCAGTTTTCCATCGTATTTTCTCGAAGTATTGATTTTTAGAAACTGTTATTTATTAATTTGGGACACTCATCAAATCGACGTGTTTCGCTCCCTATCCCGCTTTTTCCTGCCACTATCAGAATTTGGTCCAACAATAAAAGTTGGGTGTCTCGTCAAAACGAAGCTGTGTATAAACTTTCAGCCTGTTAATAATCACTGAAATCCCTTGTTCGTGGGCCCGTGGACTATTACTACTGAAGGTTATCTATCAATTTCAATAAATAAAAATGAATCACCGAAATGTATATACGCTCATAACTCCCGTTTGACTGCATCAAATTGTAAGTACATATTTTTCCTGTTTTCATTTCTATATTTTTTGTGCATGCTGTGTTCGCTTGAAAGTGGTTGTAAATTAGCCTAAATTGTAGTAGATGTAACGTAAAGTAAGTAATAATGTTATGTCTGTAAGCAAACCTAATGGTTTGCTTACAGACATAATATAATAAATAAATTGTAGAGTGTAGTTTTACGTGTTTGTCAATTAATAATAAATAAATAATAAAATAAATATTTCGGACAATTTAACACACAACGCCGTCTTGGGACTAGACTAAGGCTAAGCAGAGCTTGTGTTATGGGTACTAGACAACTGATATAAATACCAGTACATATGTACCTTTTTTTTATAAATACATACATATTATGTATGTATGCAGTAGGGAACGGCATGGCGACCGCTTGACCACTAGGCCGAACGTGCAGTCAAGACTTTAAAGTTATGTATTGATAAGACAAATTCGCCATCTATTTCGAAGATTTCACTTAGAGCGGTGTAGGAGTTGTCTTACACTTCATGTATATAAGAAAAACTAATTGAAATTGTTTATAAAAGAGAAAAAATAATTTCTCAAATCAGTAATATAAAGCATCATAATACGACATGGCACTAAGAATTGACGTCATTAAGAAATATTTCAAAAGTTTCTTTAAAATGTAAACTTTTCAATGGAGGAACTCAAGCCTTACAGATTGAATGAGAATGAGAATTTAAGTTTATCAGTTGTAGTGAAGTTATTTCAAAAGAAGACATCTTGCAATTGCTTTAATGAGTTCCAACACTTTTTATTCTTCGTCGGTCGATGTTTTTAAATCTATTTTTAAGTATCTATTTAGAGTAGTCAAGTTTGTATTATATTATGTCCTATTAAGCTTCGTATCACTTACATCTATTTATGTATATTGTTCCATCGTCGTCCCATCGGATTGTGAGAGTGAGGGAACAGAGAGTGCACCTGCATTTTCTCACTCACCTGTGCCAATAGTTGGCTGGTCTTCGTTGAGACTGGCTTAGACTCTCCTTTTATTTACGGTTTTTAAATTTAACTAGGCGATAAAATATAATTTTAAACTTAATATGTTCTTTTCTGAAGAAATCTGGCATTTTGTATGGAAAAACAAAATTATTGTTTTTACTATTTTCTTCACATTCTTTCGATATTTTTTAGAATTTAAAAGTTCATTGAACCTTCATAAATTTTTGAAGAATAAAATGTATCAACTTAAACTTTATATAAACTCATACAAAAGAACAATAAATATAAATTTAACATATCAGATAGCATAATGGCTATTTCTGGCATTTCCATTTAGCAGTTGATTCGATATAATTTAATTATTTTAATTATTCAGTAAAAGCGAGAAGTAACAAGACCAATACACCATCGAGGTTATATAAGAATGCTTATTTACAAAAAGCACACGTAAATAGAGACTTTCATTTCTACAGAATTAAGCACAAATTCGCAAAATGTACAATCAACAAGACTTATTAAAAATATCGATAGTTAACTTTTGTAACCTATAAAAAGTGGTATTTCCATACACGAGAGTTTATTTTTGTGTGAACCAAAATTGCCAGAAACAAGCAAGTGCCTCGAGCTTAAACTGAGGGTGGATTTCCATGATGTCAATGTTATCAGAATGCTTCCATATTTTATTTTATTTAAAGCCCTTATCGACATTTTACGATATATCGTCAATATTGTATTGATGAGTATTTGAACAATACAATCGAATATGCTATCAAAAAGTGTTGTTTGAACATTTTTTTCTGAACCTTTGTTTGGGGCATTCAATAAAGATGACTGATGAATGGATATTATTTTGATGAATAATTAATTTTAGGGATCAATTTATTGTACTGTATCATTTGATAACAATAACTGAGTTGGTACAGGTGGCGTTGATTAATTGGGAATTTTTGTAACTTCTTATTGCTACTGTGCAATTAACCGATTTAACCAGATATTACCCGCATCTGACATGACAAAATGATGACGGATATTGTTGTAGTTTGACTGGTCACCTCATTGCCATCTACAGACCATAGTGTTGTGGGTGAGGTTCCCATATGGAACAAAGCTTTGTTAGATTCATTAATTGTTGTGGCCACGTATTACCCGGTCACTTGTCTCTTAAAAAAACCTTTAGTATAATAAAAAAATCCATGAGAATCCCTTATAAAAAAATATTGTGGGGGAACGGGTGTCATGTTCCTCCAACACAAAGGGAGGATCCTCCAACCAAGCGAGGTGATCTTGCCTATGCTTGCTAATCGGCACGAGAACTATTTATTGCGCGATTCAGGATTTGTAGTTACTCCGTGTAGTGCGTTACTTCGTACCTTAGTGTATCTTCGGTAGATGGCGCTGTAGTAGGTTATTGTTGTGTTATGTGCGGAAGTTGACACAAATATTAAACTAATGCTGTGGAACTGAATTACAAACTTCACCTCCATAAAATATTAAAGCCAATAAACAATGTAGAAAATTATAACATTCCCACACGCACATAACTTGTCATATAATGTAAGTGACAGTAACAATTAAGCCATAGCTAATAATACGGCCCAATCAGAGCGTGTAATGTCCGGTCATTATGAACCCTAACCGGAAAATTATATGTGTCCGAATATGTGGTACTGTCTTTGTTTATAAACAGTTATTAGAAGGTAGGATGGCTTGTTTTTTTCGCTTTACCTACTCGAAATATGAGAAATTTGATATTTTTTTAGGAACGAATAGAATTTATGATGTATACCTACACTTTAAACAAGAATTACTTTTTGTAGATATTTGTAAGATCTACGATTAATTAGAACATTTTATGGTTCTATCTTTTATAGTTTACGCAGCGTACGCAAAATAAGTAACTTTTCTGGTTGAATTTTTACACCTTGTGTCCGAAAAACCCCAATATCTTACGGAACCCTATTTTTTTTCAAAATAAAATATAGCCTATGTTACTCGTGGATAATGTAGCCTTCGAATGGTGAAAGAATTTTTAATCGGTCCAGTATTTTTTGAGCCTATTCATTACAAACAAACATACAAACAAAGTTTTCCTCTTTATAATATTAGTATAGATAAATGGAATGTTAGTCAATGTTAAAGGGGCGGGTAGTCGGGTTTTACTTTTAACTTTTTACTGTAAGGATTCTAGATTAAAAATATTTTTTTGCTAGTCGTGGTTATTTATTTTTTCTTTTAAGTATCTATTTATGGTGTTTTACTACCATAAATTCTATCTATCAAACAATAATAATTACTTATACTCTTCTGAGAGGAGACCCGAGCCCAGCAGTGGGACGTTATGGCTTGTTGATGAAGTTGATGAATTACAAATAGATACAAACCGTATACATTCGTTCATGTATCATAGAACAAAATTGCCAGTTCATCTAACTATTCGCAAAGCTTTTACACTGACTTTATTCAAGCGATTTGGCAAACTTTGGATTGTTATCGACAGAGGTGTCTTATGCCAGATATTTGGCAACAGATTCGAAAACAACCTGACATGTTCAGAAGGATACGGAACATAAGATAGCATCATTTTGGCTTCTGCTTCAACAGTATGGCGGACTCGCCAACAAGCCTTTCACGTTGCCCGTTACGATTTATAATCGTGTGCTAGATATATCCTTTACAAATATTGAATAATATATTGTTTAATAATTGAAGTTCAGAAAATTATTATTTATAAATAATAAATATTCCGGACATCTAACACACAACGCCATCTAGTCCCAAGCTAAGCAGAGCTTGTGTTATGGGTACTAGACAACTGATATAAATACTTATATACTTTTTTTTGTAAATACATACATATTATACATAGAAAACACCCAAACTCCGAAACAAATATTTGCAGGTCATACAAACATTTGGTCCGACCCGGGAATCGAACCCAAGACCTCTTGCTTAGCAGTCGCATACGCTACCACTGCGCCACCGAGGCAGTTAAAAGTTAAAGTTTATACTAGTATATGTATAGATAATAGATATATATATTGTTGGTCAAGAAATGATAATTGTAGGAGAGGGTAGTGTGAGACGCGGTGGTAGAGAGCGATTCTATATAATGGGCGGCACGCTCATTCGGGAACACAGTGCGCTATAATCAACTTCCAACAAGGAAGCTCTGTCTGTTCGTGAAGAGAATCTGCCTATCTTATTATTGTTACGATTAGGTTACTTAATTGATCGTAATTGTATTCTTGATTTGTGTTTGTAAGTACATAGTGCTGTTTAAAGGTTGTAAATCTTTATTTTTATTATTTCCACCTTTGTATCTCCTAAGAATATATATATTGTAGGAGGACATACAAACTTACATGCACACACATATCTATATACGTACAAACAACATACACACACATATTTACATACATGTATAGTATCTAACTAACAACACTTATAATATTCTATTCTATTTATATCTTGTCTATGTAAATACTTATTAACCAATATTATAACTTATTTCGTATTAATATATATTATCCTTAGAATATACAACATTCACAATTACTCTTACTATTTACACTCTTACTTCATATAAATATATCTAAGTAAATCAAATAATATTTATTTATTACATATTACATTCACCGACACGGAACCACACCTTTCATACGAGGCGGATTGCATTCGCCCGATGCAAGCGCATCATTCATTCGGTATCGGTCTACCCGGCGTTACGGGAATCCAAATATGGTTTATTGCCTATATTTATATTAAAACTGTTGAATGTTATTAAGGATTAATTTGTGTGTATCGTATGTGCGTAACGTGTGTATTTGTGAACTGTTGTGTAAAATATGTTGTGAACTTTTATAACAACTATTGAAACTATTTTGGGGGAACATTATTATATTGTGCTACCTTCAACTCAAAAACATCTTTTATTTCCTTCTGGAACCGTGAGTAATAGATATCTCTATAATTACCACAATTGGTGACCCCGACGTGATTGGAAGCAGCCTTCAAGCCGCGCCACCATCATGTTCACTCCCACAGCAAGTCTCAAGCCAGCCAGCAACTTCGGCCTCAACTGGGATATACGACACGCAGGACGCGACCGCTCCAGCCTGGTAACCCCTATGGCCTCTACAGCGTCTAGGCACAGCACACTGCACCTACGGTCCATGTAAGCAGAGCACATCTCTCCCGTCTACGCAGCAGCCAGCCACTATGCAGCAATCGGCCCGACTCAGTGGGGACCTCACCGCAGCACCGCGCACCGCATGCGATCCCGACTCACTGGGATCAGCGGACTTCAGCCCCGACTCACTGGGACTAGCGGCATTCAGTTCCGACTCACTGGAACTTGCGGCACTCAGTTCCGACTCACTGGAACTACTCATTCCTGGCACTGGCAAGCTCCACAACAGAGCACAGACAGCTGACGCAATATATATGGACCTCCAGTCTTGAAGGGGAGTGATGTGGCGACCTCCACATACAGCGCCATCTACCGAAGATACACTGAACTACGAAGTAACGCACTGTACCTACAAACTACATTACATGGAGTAACTACCAATCCTGAATCGCGCAAATAAAGTTCTCGCGCCGATTATCATATATACAACATCCCAACATCAACTGTTGGGCAGTAGCCCGCCAGGCATGATCACCTCGCCTGGTCGGAGGATCCTCCCTTTGTGTTGGGTGGAACATGATACCCGTTCCCCCACAGTGGTGACCCCGACGTGATTGGAAGCAGCCTTCAAGCCGCGCCACCATCATGTTCACTCCCACAGCAAGTCTCAAGCCAGCCAGCAACTTCGGCCTCAACTGGGATATACGACACGCAGGACGCGACCGCTCCAGCCTGGTAACCCCTATGGCCTCTACAGCGTCTAGGCACAGCACACTGCACCTACGGTCCATGTAAGCAGAGCACATCTCTCCCGTCTACGCAGCAGCCAGCCACTATGCAGCAATCGGCCCGACTCAGTGGGGACCTCACCGCAGCACCGCGCACCGCATGCGATCCCGACTCACTGGGATCAGCGGACTTCAGCCCCGACTCACTGGGACTAGCGGCATTCAGTTCCGACTCACTGGAACTTGCGGCACTCAGTTCCGACTCACTGGAACTACTCATTCCTGGCACTGGCAAGCTCCACAACAGAGCACAGACAGCTGACGCAATATATATGGACCTCCAGTCTTGAAGGGGAGTGATGTGGCGACCTCCACATACAGCGCCATCTACCGAAGATACACTGAACTACGAAGTAACGCACTGTACCTACAAACTACATTACATGGAGTAACTACCAATCCTGAATCGCGCAAATAAAGTTCTCGCGCCGATTATCATATATACAACATCCCAACATCAACTGTTGGGCAGTAGCCCGCCAGGCATGATCACCTCGCCTGGTCGGAGGATCCTCCCTTTGTGTTGGGTGGAACATGATACCCGTTCCCCCACAGTGGTGACCCCGACGTCTATAATTACCACAACTGGTGACCCCGAGAAGAACACAATGAGTGATAGTAGTGACACAGCTAATACTGCCAAAACATCAGAGAGCAAAAGACACGTAACGGTACGCCGCGCTAAGCCCGTTACCGTTTCACGAAAAATGAGCATAAAAATACCCGCATTCGCTCCCGAGGACCCAGAAATCTGGTTTGCATTGCTGGAAGGACAATTCGAGGCCATAGGCATAGAGGATGATGCAACAAAATTCACCCAAGTCATCACTCACCTTGATATTCACCACGCAAAAGCGGTTAAAGATATTATCGTCAACCCTCCAGTCAACAACCGATATCTGAAAATAAAAACAGAACTTATTCGACGGTTATCTGCATCACAGGAGAACAGGGTAAAGCAGTTGCTCACCTACGAAGTTTTAGGTGATAGAAAACCCTCACAGTTTCTCAGACACCTGTTGGACTTAGCTGGACCCTCCGTACCGGAAGAATTCATAAAGACCATCTGGAGTAACCGTCTGCCTAATAACATCCAGACCATCTTAGCGTCACAGCCTACCCATTCTCTGGAACAGCTATCGGACTTGGCGGATCGCATCCAGGAGATCACAGCACCCTCTCAGGTCGCAGAGTCTTCCAGACCAGGACCAAGTACCAGCGTCTCTGCTGAAATCGCCGAACTGAGAGGAATGGTCGAAAAGCTTGCACTGAAGCTAGATCAGCGTTCACGTTCTCCTGAAGATAGGTATCACCAGTCAAGAGCACATCATAGACGTTCCACTTCCCGTCAGAGGTCCAGGTCAAACTCGAGCTACCGCAAGTACCCTATTTGTTATTATCATAATAAGTTTGGCTCACGTGCCCGACACTGTGTTAAGCCGTGCGACTACAACAAACCGGGAAAAGACAACGGCAGTCGCTAATGGCGACTGACGACTGCCCGGTAACTTCAGGTCGCCTATTTGTGTACGACAAGACTACGGACACCCAATTTCTGGTTGACACTGGGAGTGACCTGTGTGTTTTCCCGCGTTCTGCACTACGGGACCGTCGCACCAAGACAGACTACACCTTATGTGCTGCCAATGGCACTGTCATAGACACTTTTGGTAGCTTAGATTTAAATTTAAATTTAGGTTTAAGACGCAATTTTACCTGGCGTTTCACAGTGGCCAATGTAACAAAAGCAATTATTGGTGTAGACTTTTTAAGCTTTTATAACCTTGTTGTTGATGTACGTAATAAAAAAATTATTGATAATACTACTACATTATATTCCAGTGCTTCTGTAGCTCAAACTAATGTATGTTCTGTTAAGGTAGCATCAGGCAACACCAGGTTTCACGTACTGTTGGGTAAGTACCCCGAAATTACACGACCTTCAGGCACTCCGTGGATCCCTAAACACAAGACAGTACACCACATTCGCACTACACCAGGCCCTCCTATATCATGCACTCCTCGCAGACTCGCTCCGGACAAACTTAAAATTGCTAAACGAGAATTCGAGTTAATGCTTAGCAATGGTACCGCACGTCCTTCAGAAAGTGCTTGGGCTTCACCCTTACACCTAGCTCCTAAGAAGGACAATAGCTGGCGTCCTTGTGGTGACTATCGCATGCTCAATTCCCGAACCATCCCTGATCGGTATCCCATTAGGCACATTCACGACTTCGCTCATGCCATAGCGGGCTGTAAGGTCTTCAGCACCATCGATCTGGTGAAGGCTTTCAACCAAATTCCGGTCTACGAAGAGGATATCCAAAAGACGGCCATCACAACCCCTTTTGGCTTATACGAATTCCCTTGTATGACCTTTGGTCTGAGGAATGCAGGTCAGACTTTTCAGAGAGTCGTCGATGAATTGACTAGAGGCCTTGATTTCGTGTATCCCTACTGCGACGATTTCCTCTGCTTCTCTCAGGATCAGGACCAGCATGAACAGCACCTGCAACAGCTCTTCGACCGCATGAAACAATACGGCATCCTCGTCAACACCTCAAAATGCGTTTTTGGTGCCAGTGAGGTAAGTTTCTTAGGTTACCACATTTCAGAAGCAGGTACCAAGCCCCTAGACGCAAAAGTGCAGGCAATTACCGACTTTCCTGTACCTAAGACCGTCAGACAGCTGAGACGTTTCTTAGGCATGCTCAATTTTTATAGGCGTTTTTTGTCTAACGCAGCAGTGATGCAAGCCCCTCTTAATGCCTTACTGACAGGCTCGGTCAAAGCTTCACATCCCGTCGACATATCCGGTGATTCACTAGTTGCTTTTGAACAATGTAAGCGTTCACTTGCTAACGCTGCACTACTTGCTCATCCAGATTGCGATGCTAAATTAGCACTTGTGACTGATGCATCTGACTTAGCAATGGGTGCAGTGTTGCAACAGTTAACGCACGGCAACTGGCAACCACTTGCATTTTTCTCTCGCAAGTTTAGCCCCTGTCAACAGAAATATTCACCGTATGACCGCGAGCTTTTGGCAATTTACGAAAGCATCAAGTACTTTCGGCATATGCCGGAAGCTAGACACTTTGTAGTATTTACAGATCACAAGCCCATTACTTATGCTTTTCATGAGAGGAAGGCTAATTGTTCACCTCGCCAATATCGACATCTGGACTTTATATCGCAATTCACGACCGACATCCGTCACATATCGGGAAAAGACAATGTTGTTGCTGACACATTGTCTCGAATTGACGAAGTTCAGATGTCCATTAATCTCGATCAGTTGGCAGAATCTCAAGCTGATGATGAAGAACTCATGAAGTACACCGGTGGTGATTTCGCACTTCATCTCGAAAGACTTAGGCTCCCTGGTAGTACAAAATATCTTTACTGTGATAGTAGTACACCACAACCTCGCCCTTTTGTAACTAAGCCTCTCAGAAGGCTAGTATTTGACACCATCCATAACGTCAGCCATCCAGGCGCTATAGCCACCACAAAATTGGTTGCAGAACGGTTTGTCTGGCCTGGCATGCGTAAAGACTGTCGAGAGTGGTGTCGAAAATGTCTGTCTTGCCAACGCGCTAAGGTGTATCGCCATGTCTCAGCACCTTTAGGTACGTTCGAGCTACCACGCGCGCGATTTACGTTTGTACACGTAGATATAATTGGCCCCCTACCACCTTCCCAAGGCTACCGCTACTGCTTAACGGCGGTGGACCGTTTCACTCGTTGGCCAGAAGTCACACCAATGACGGATATTACCGCAGAAACCGTAGGTAAGGCACTGATATCCTGGATATCCAGATTTGGATGTCCCACGGATATTGTCACAGACCGCGGCCGGCAATTTGAATCCACACTTTTCCAATACCTTGGAAAAATGATAGGATTCAAACATCGCCGAACAACTGCGTATCATCCTGCATGTAATGGCTTGGTGGAACGGTTCCACCGTCAGCTTAAAGCGGCCATAATGTGTCACTCAGACTACAACTGGGTAAACACCCTACCCTTAGTACTACTAGGCATTAGGGCATCCTACAAAGAAGACTTAAAGGCTTCGTCGGCTGAATTAGTTTATGGCGAACCTTTACGACTTCCTGGAGAATTCTTTCAGGCAAGCATTCCTGATTCCACGGATCTAACGGATTTCACATCCCGCTTGCGTAATTTTTCACAAAAGCTTCGTCCGTCCCCCGCTTCTCATCATAATAACAACAAAATTTTTATATACAAAGACTTAAAATCTTGCAGCCACGTATTTTTGAGGGTCGGTGCATCCCGAGGTTCCTTAGAACCACCTTACTCCGGTCCATACGAAGTGCTCGAGCGCGGGGACAAAACTTTTAAAATACTTGTCAAGGGTAAGAGCGTCACAGTATCTGTAGACCGTCTTAAACCAGCCTACATACTCGTCGACCCATCTACTAACTCCTTACCCCTTCCATCCCCTACTAATTATGACCCCGTCATAGATCCAACTCCTAGTCCCAGTCCTAACCAGGATAAACCTTCTGATCGTGTGAGCTCCAGAACCACACGTTCTGGTCGCAGGGTTCGATTTCCTGATTTTTATCGACCGTAGTGACGGTCTCTGGGGGGGAGTGATGTAGGAGGACATACAAACTTACATGCACACACATATCTATATACGTACAAACAACATACACACACATATTTACATACATGTATAGTATCTAACTAACAACACTTATAATATTCTATTCTATTTATATCTTGTCTATGTAAATACTTATTAACCAATATTATAACTTATTTCGTATTAATATATATTATCCTTAGAATATACAACATTCACAATTACTCTTACTATTTACACTCTTACTTCATATAAATATATCTAAGTAAATCAAATAATATTTATTTATTACATATTACATTCACCGACACGGAACCACACCTTTCATACGAGGCGGATTGCATTCGCCCGATGCAAGCGCATCATTCATTCGGTATCGGTCTACCCGGCGTTACGGGAATCCAAATATGGTTTATTGCCTATATTTATATTAAAACTGTTGAATGTTATTAAGGATTAATTTGTGTGTATCGTATGTGCGTAACGTGTGTATTTGTGAACTGTTGTGTAAAATATGTTGTGAACTTTTATAACAACTATTGAAACTATTTTGGGGGAACATTATTATATTGTGCTACCTTCAACTCAAAAACATCTTTTATTTCCTTCTGGAACCGTGAGTAATAGATATCTCTATAATTACCACAATATATATATATATATATATATATATATATATATATATATATATATTATATATATATTATCTATACAAAAAATTTGTTTATTAAAACAATACAACTTTTTTTCAAAAATAGCGTGGATTATTATGCACAAATGAGACAACTCTTCTTCGTCCGGCCTTTTCCCGTTTCTAATCAGGGTCGGCTCTCCTTATCCTTCTTCTCCAGAGACATCTGTTCTGGGTCGTCCTAGGGTCCACCTTATCTTCTTCGAGGTCTTTTTTAATGGTCGACATCCATGTAGATCGGGGTCTGCCACGTCCTCTTGGTCCCGACTCCAGTTGCAGTACCTTCTTGGTCATGTGTTCGTCAGATCGACGCATGACGTGACCGTACACCTCAAACGCATCTCTTTAAGCTTCTCCGGTATTGGTCTCACTTTGAAGCTACCTCTGAAATACACATTCGGCACTTTATCTAGAAGTGAGACGCCTGCGGACCATGTGAGCATTCGCATTTCGTTAACATGCACTGTGTTTACCTGCGCTTTTGTGATTGGCCAACACTCTGCACCATAGGTCATTGCTGGCCGTACTGCGGTTTTATAGACCTTGCCTTTGATTATTATTGGCATTTGTGAATCGCAGAGTACACCCGTAAGGTCTCTCCACTTTTGCCAGCCCGTGTTGGTGCGATGCGTGATGTCAGCGTCTATGTTGCCATCACTAGAGAGTAAACTGCCGAGGTATTTGAAGTGGTCAACGGTCTTTAGAGTGGCGTTTTGGAGAGTGATGGTTTGGCTGAAGTCGCTGCATGAGAAATTGCAGTGCATGTGTTCTGTCTTTATTTTCAAATAAGACAACCTAAAAGAAAATCAACGTTTGCCATTATCTCGCTACCTAATGACTGACATTATCGTAAATCCAACCTATCCTCATTAGATTGAAGAGAAGGAACTCTAGGGCGGCAATATGCTATTAACTTCGAGGAGTTCATGAGTGACCAATACAAGATCAATACAATCAAGTGACTAATTTTTTATATAAATATGAGCCTACTAAAGTGACTCTACTCTGCCCGATAAAATTAATTAGTTGTATCCAAGAGTAAAGGTCACTATACTGATTGTGAACACCTTTTTGCCTCTGATCTCACTCTCACCAACAAAACACGACTGCACTAACGCTGTCATTTTAGGTTGACCTTCTGTGATTTACTCGTATGCTAGTTAAATATCATAATCGGTTTAAATATACAAGTGTAGCAGTGTACCTTTCACTTTATAAGTATTACAATTCGTTAGTAGAAACTAATCACTTTCATGCAATCAAATCTCAAAACGAGGAAAGAGATTTTAGTCACGCAAGCGTTAAGCTGTCGGGTGTGGCATGACGTCACTCATGATATCATAACCATGACGTCAACACTCATTTAATTGAACGTGGTAAGTATCTGCGATAATAACCTCGATTAATGATGTGCTTAAATCCTGTTACTCACTTAATTAAGGACATTTCATATGATTTAATAATACTAGCAAAATAATATTGACGGGCTGTTGCCCGCACCTTCACTCGGGTATATATTTATTATTACTGTGCCTTACTTATTCCACCGGAATACTACATTCTCGGGCTTAAAAGCAGCCAATGTGCTACTTCAGACTATATATCTATCTCTGTTGTAAATTTCATCTAGATTCGTTCAGCCGTTATATCGTTTAAGATAACAAGCGTCCATTCTCACACAGATTTAGCATTTACAATGATAGTAGGATATCGTGTCTAAAATTAAAAAATGACAAACCTCCATTCAACAAACCATCTCTTATGCCCCCCTTTTTTTTTTTTTTTTTTTTTTATGTGCGGAAATCCCCTCGGATACCACCTCCTGGTGGCATGTCGGACTCGAACCGACTAAAACCGCACGCCGTCTCGGGTACTAGATGCCGGGGAACCAGGTGCACCCTAGAAAGGAAAACCCTGGAACCCCGACGTACCTCGGGCCACCTACCCTTTGTAGATGGCCCCCTCCTGTGTGAGAACCCCAATGTTCCCGTTACTGTCTCCCAGGGCGCGTGCACTTCGCAGCGTCCGCGCCATCACCCGGGCCTGCTTCTGCTAGGGTGACACATGGCCTCATGTGTCACCCTCAGGCATGCGCTTATGGAGGACGGAGATCGTTCTGCGATCTCCGGCGCCTGAGTCGCCTGCGGTACCTGGCCCGTTCTCGGGCCTGGCGGTCCGGGAGAGTTCTAAACCTCTCCCGGTCCCGCTCCGCCGTCTCTTTGGCAAGCATAACTTGCTCGCAGAAAGAAACGGCGGAGTTCCACGCGCTCTCGCTCCGCAACATGGCCGCAATCATATTACCGAGCGAGAGAACCACCACTTCGATGGCCGCCGCGAGATCACGCCTCGGCTCCCCCCCCCCCACGCCGGACATTCTGCCAGCGTATGGAGCGCCGTGTCCACGGTCTGGCCATCGCAGTGGTGGCACTCAGGCGTTGGCTCCTTGCGGATCAGACACAGGTGCTCACCGAAGCATCCTTTCCCAGTGATCACCTGTGTCAGCCGGTATGAGAGGGTCCCATGACGGCTCTCGAGCCAATCCTCCATAACGGGTCTTACCGCCGCAATAACGGCGTGCCCAGCGCTCGGTTGCCCAAGTCGCTCCTTCCATTCCTCCACGAGGACCTGGCGGAGTTGGGTTTTCTGACCTTCTATTTCTCGAGTCTCAGGACTCCTACCCAACTCCTGCGCCTCCTTGCGCCACTGATAAAGAGCCGCAAGGGCTCTCGCCTCCAGGTCCCATGGTGGAGTTCCGGCCAGGAGACTCGCCGCCTCAAAAGAGATCGTGCGGTACCCCCTTATGATCCTGATGGCCAGCACTCGTTGCGGTCGTCGTAATAACGCGATATTGCTGGCCTTCAGGATCTCCGCCCATACTCTCTTATGCCCCCCTCAGGGCTGATATTTCCAAAAAATACTAAGTTGGTGGTAACATAAACAATAACAGTAGCAGTCAAAATTGCATGTTCTCTTTGCCGCGACAAAGGTTTTTCTTTGAGAAGAAATTAGTGTCCAGCAAAAGACCATTAACGACTGTTGGTTGGATTGGCGGGATGCATACGAACAAACTATAGTTTTAGGCTACGTTCGGTATATCTTCATTTAGTACCACCATTTTTGATTTTATATTGTTGTACATCAAACCAGCAGCCCATCAATCAGATCAAATTTTACTCGCAAGTTTGATTCAGATGAGTAAGTTTCAAACAACTTATTTATTCCGCAAATTGTTTAATAGATTTGGTTTAATAAATTTTGTTTGTAAATTATATATTACACACAAAATATGGATTAATTAAATAAAACTATAATTTGTATAACCCAAAAGTTCTGTGATATTATGGACTCGGTGGCACAGTGGCAGCGTATGCGACTGCTGTGCTTGTCCTTTAGACACTTGTAGTACAAGCTCTGGTTAGTTTGAAACTAGATGGCGTTGCGTGTCCGTTGTCTATATATGATCATGTTAAATGTCATATAGCTAAATAAATAAAATATTTACGATTAAATAAAATTTATATGTTTAGTGGAGTGTAACTTAACGAGTTCTGTGTCATTTGATAAATCCCAGTTATGTCGTTTTCACGCAGTTATTCTTACTTAGTGTAAATTTGGTAAAATTTATCTGAAAAATTACTACCATTTTATGCAAAATAGGTTTAAATTGTGGTGTATATTTTTACGTCACGAATACTTATTTTTTACAGCAAAATACCTCCATTTGGCTTAACGGACATAATTCAGATCTCGAAATGAGTGTAAATGTGTCAGGCTGGCTTTATGTTTATGAACCTTATTATGAAATATTAAGACACTTTTGGGTTATTTTTTTGGTTAATCGCTTTGAAAGTTAATGTTTAGATATTAACTGTACGGTTCAGTTAGAGATGCTAGGAATTTTCAGAAACTAAGGGACTGTTTCTCCTGTTACAGTCAAATTTCAGGATAGCTTATCATGGTTTGACACAATTAAAACGACAAATTAGCTTAGAGTCATCGCTTATGACTGCACTGCAGAATTGACTATGCAGTGACTTGGCTGCTAATCATGTGAGAACAGATAATTTCAAATGTTATTATTAGATTTGGATTAGGAACTACGAAGGACTGTTTCTAATTGTTTGAAATAATTTTGGTGCAAAATAGCCAGTTCAAGTTGTTATTTATTGAAAGAGCATAGTAAGAAATTACGGCATATCCATGAAGCACCATACAGGTAGGTAACCTGACACTCATTTAACTGATTTAATTTTAAAGTTAAAACATTATTGATATGATGATGTTATTCTAGTCTATTACGGTCACGGCGGCCAGTCTCAACAGAGACCAGGACTGACCAGAAGGTATTATAGTGCACAAGTGCGCGCAAACACAGGTGCACTTTCTGCTTCCTCACTCTTATAATCCGATGGGACGGTCATACGTCACGAGCAGGGAGAACTTAGGTACTACCGTTTTAATGATAGATGGCTTTACTAATGCTCCAACACACCATTACACTTGATACTTAGCACAAATACATTTAGAACACCATTAAAATTAATGAGTGACTACGTAAAAGAGAAAAGATATTATTATAGCGTGATAATTTCTATAGGTACATCTGTATATTTGTGGTATAATTACCTTTTTCTACTTATGCTAAATTATACTTTAAACTGTCAAAGTTATGGTTGAAAATCGAATGGCAATGTCGTTTGCTCTGATGTCTGTCATTCATCAAAAACGCACGGCTTTGGAAAAACAAATCTTTTCAAAGGAAAACTTAGCTTCAGTGGATTTTTTGTTCGGTTAGGTTCTTTGTGTGTTAGTAATAATAAACGTTTTGCACTAACTGTTGCTATCGGGTTTGTTCGCTTCAATATTGAATTGAAATGTTGTAGCTGTGGTTTTACGCGTGTTCATTTGTTTAATTTAATTACTAATATTGAACAGAGAAAATATGCAATTCACAAACTAGTAACTATTTGATGACTATATTTATTTATGTATGGGCCAAGCTAACTTTACTCTGATTGATGGAAAGCATAAGCAGAATCTAAAAGTAGTGTTTACCATACCCATTACCAATGCAGACAATGCAACAATGCAGCATAGTGACACCACCACATCATGGCGCCTAGTGATGCTTCTGCGTCATTTGTTTTGGTTGCTCAATATCTTCGACTTGTTTTTCGACTTGTTTTTCTAACTAATAAATTAGTATCTACTGACTTATCAGTCTGAACAATAATATAGGCATCACGCAGCTACACGCATTAAACTTTATCGACGAATTTTTGTTACTTCGGCTTGTGTAAATCGTCAGATTAAAACTTTCAAAATTAAAAGAAAAATAGTTAGTTTTTTTTAACTAATCTGATCCTTTATCCTTGATGGGCGACCATATATATATGGGGCTCATATTTGGTGGAGTTACTTAACCAGGTACAAGGTATACTCCTGTATATTAATCTGCCGCGCTTTAGTAAATCCCGAAATCCCTTCGTGGGTTCCTCAGCTATTACAGAGACAGAATAAATGTATTACATATTTAACTGCCTCGGTGGCGCAGTGGTGGCGTATCCGACTGCTATGCTCGAGGACTGTGGTTCGATTTCCGGGTCAGACCAAATCTTTGTATGAATTGCAAATATTCGTTTTGGAGGTGTTTTTATGTATGTTATGTGTATTCATATCAGTTGTCTCGTAACCATAGTACAAGCCCTGCTTAGTTTGGAACTAGATGGCGTTGTGTGTCAGATGTCCGAAATATGAAATTATATTTATTATTATACATTATATTGTATCTTCTGTATCACTATAGGGTTAACTCGAACATGTGGTTATAATTTTGTAAAAATGAAAAAGCAGGACCCACAGAAATAGGAACGAAAACTATTACTATCCAGGGTGTCTATCAGCTACATACATAACGAATTCTATCAAAATTCGTATAGCTGTGTGATCGTGAAGAATTAATAAACAGACACTAACAAACTTTCACTAGAAGGTTTCTTAGTGTATATCTCGTAGCATCCATTATACCCCTCGTTATAATAATTATTCTATTAAAGGCACACATATTCTATGTTATATAATTATTAAGTTACTTCCTTAGAGGTATCAAGTAGATTGGTATAGCCCCTTGGGGTCACCTAGTGGTCGGAATTCTACTATATCTCAATAAATTATTAATGATATTAAGCTTTGTCGAAATTACCAAAACAATTTCTTTGTATCTTTAACTAAAGTCAGATTCAATTGACTTCACGGGACATTAGTGTTAAGGTTAAGAGAGTTACCTTCTAAATCTCCCAATACTCTGTGGCGGCCTCCACATA
Source organism: Spilarctia lutea (assembly GCA_916048165.1). Classification (NCBI taxonomy): domain Eukaryota; kingdom Metazoa; phylum Arthropoda; class Insecta; order Lepidoptera; family Erebidae; genus Spilarctia; species Spilarctia lutea. Next base: position 2,902,307 of record OU696488.1, read on the forward strand.
CAACATAACATACTGCAGCGCCATCTACCGAAGTTACACTGAACTACGAAGTAACGCAATACACGGAGTAACTACCAATCCTGAATCGCGCAATAGAAATTCTCGCGCCGATTATCACATATACAACATCCCGACATCAACTATTGGGCAGTGGCCCGCCAGGCATGATCACCTCGCCTGGTCGGAGTATCCTCCCTTTGTGTTGGAGGTACATGATATCTGTTCCTCCACAACTTTAATACCGTGGACATGGAGTCAGTGGGAGTGGAACAGCGACGGTGGCAGCGCAGGTAACGGCGCGTTCCAATGCATGGTTTTATGAGGAACTAGCATCGGCGCAGAGAGCGTGCGATGGCTTTACATAACCACGCAGTTCGCAGTACTGCCGACACTGCCACCCCGCATCCGCAGATTGCGAGACCACGGCCTAAGTATTGTTGGTTCGTACCCCCATGAGAAACAATTTTACGATCTACAAATTGTTTTTTGGAGTCTGTATTTTCTTTGTATTGTATTTATGATTGTTTTCAAAGTCCCTCGTGATTTAGAACATATTCCTAATGAGGAGTTGTTTTAATTTAAACTATTTTCTCCAAGAGGAAAATTGGGAATAGGGAAGTACCTACAATAAAGATGATTGCTTTACCCACGCAGCGTTGCACTGAATGAATTTGTTAGGATTTATTCTTGACCTTTAATATTAGATTTCATTGTTAACTTGCCTCAATAAAGGTAAAATCAAGTCAACTAAATAGGCCAGCATAAATCAGGCAGGTAAACATATAAATTATTCTTCGTCGACTTTTCGGACCGTGGTTTTGAAAATACTGTTGTCAATCAATATTGATACTCATTTAAGAGAAAAGATTTTTTAATTTTTATACCCTAACTAGCTGACCCATGCAACCTTGTTTTCGTCTCTTATTGCCCGTAGTGTAATAATTATATTTGTCCCGGTTTTGGTAACATTCTTCATTTTTGCTCCGCTCCTATTGGTCTTAGCGTGATGATATACAGCCTATAGCCTTCCTCATTAAAGCGACTATCCAACACTGAACGAATTTTCAGATTCTGAGATTAGCGCGTTCAAACAAACAAATCAATTCTTCCGGCCTGCCCAAGACCAGGATGGTTGACGCTCCTTGGGGGACATCTTCGTTTAGTAATAAATAAAAATAATAAATATTTTTTTTCGTACAATAAATAAATAAATAAATATTTCGGACAATTTATTAACACACAACGCCGTCTAGTCCCAAGCTAAGCAGAGCTTGCGTTATGGGTACTAAACGACTGATAGAAATACTTATATACTTTTTTTTTGTAAATACATACATATTATACATAGAAAACACCCAAACTTCGAAACAAATATTTGCAGATCATACAAACATTTGGTCCGACCCGGGAATCGAACCCGAGACCTCAAGCACAGCAGTCGCTTACGCTACCACTCGCGCCACCGAGGCAGTCAGTAGTGAACGACTATAAGCTACTACCGCTGTAATAGGTAAAATTTTCATTGTTATCTTTTCCTAGTGAATGCAAAAAACGTAGCAAACAAATTGTCATTTGTATTCGTAATATTAGAAGGTAAATAAAAAAATTTAGCACTAAAGAAGTATGTATGAGCCTCAATTCTATCCTGCCCTTATCTTAGGAAAGTATTATTTTTAAAAACAAAATGAACACTGAAATATTTTAACAATGTTTTTATGTATGATTTTAAACTAGACAGAGCCTATTCTACGACAACCAAACTGTTAACAAAGGTACGAATATGTTTCTAGGTAATATGTTGTTATAAATTAGGCACATGAACGTGATACTCACTCAGTTTAAATAAATAAATATTTTAAACATTTCGGACGTCTGATACACAACGTCATCTAGTCTTAAACAAAGCAGAGCTTGAATTATGGGTTCTAGACAGCTGAAATAAATACGTACGTAAATAAATATACATATATCATACATAGAAAACACCCAAACTCTGAAACTTTTGGTCCGACCAAGAAATCGAACCCGAAACCCTTTGGTTTTACTTAAGATACGTATGGTTTAACTCGCTGTACCTTGACTGAGACCCTCGGAAACCCTAAAGATAAATTTTATTTAACCCGAGCTTGTAAAATCCGACTAAATATGCACAGCGGTCGCGTACGCTACCACTGCGCCAACGAGGCACTCAAATTATACCCAGGCACAGTACAATTCAAAGATTTATCCTGGGAGAGAATCCAACTCATGACCTTTCGCTTAGCAGTCAGGATCATCAACTACTAAAACTATAGGCCCATCAAGTACTTCTGTACTGTACTGTACTGTACTGTATCTTCTAAAATATATATTTTTGTTAGAACACAATATGATGTCAGCTTGTAATACAACTGTGCCAAATGTTTCGAACGTAACTTGAGCGGCAGTTTGGCGCCACATGTAATTTAGTTTATCCGTTATAGACTATATTGGTAATGTTCGTGGCGTCTAGGACGTTATAATGAAATGTTAATATAGAAATCAATTGAATTATGTATAAGTTAAGCGAATTAATGATATAAATGGGAGGCGGTACTTTGCTCCTACATGGACATGAAGTTCAACCTAAAATCAGTACTATCCTCCTCCAGAAGTCCAACTAAAATGCTAGCATTCGTGCTGTCGTTTTGAATGCCCAATGATACAGAAATATCTTAATATACCGCCATAGTATATGTCGCTATGCTACATTGTGGGAGAACCACGCTTCGGCATGCATAGGTCGGCTCGACCGGAGTGATACCACGGCCTCACAGAAAACCGGTGTGAAGTAGTGATTGTGCTGTGTTTCACCGAGTGAGTGAGGATACCGGAGGCCCATAGACCAACCTCTCCCCCCATCCCCCTGCCCATCCCCTAAAGGTCGGCACTTGTGACGCCTCTGCTGTTGCGGGTAGGTATTCATGGGCGGCGGTAATCACTTACCATCAAGTGATACGTCAGCTCGTTTGCACACTATTCAATAAAAAAAACAATAATTATGATGATTACCACCTTTGGATTCTGTTCATGCTTTCAATCAGGTAGAGTCACTTTGATAAGCTCATATATAACAAATACTTCCATTGTATTACGTACATACGTACGACCAGTTTCTTTTTTGACGGTGGTTTAGATTCTGTGTTGATTAAACAATCAGTCGGGGCAAGTAATTTCATATGTTTACTTAGATGTACAGGTTTCATGTATGTGTGTGTATATGTGTGTGTGTGTGTGTTTTTTTTTTTTTTTTTTTTTTTTTTTTTTTTCTTCCCAGAGGTTTGGACAAAAATACTCTTACGTATTATCAGGGTCTAACCTGGGTTTGTCGGACTCGGATGTTAGATTACCCCCATACCGACTAAAAAAACCACCTCCTCTGGCGTCAACCTCCTCTTCCCCCACGGAACTGCCGCTAGGCATTACTTCGTGGAGGGAGGCTCTAGCTACTGCTCTTCCGTCGTGCTAATGTCACGGGTTTTTCTTTTCCGATCGCTTTCTTTCCAATCGACGGAGTTCCTGCAGAACTTCCGTCGCAAAAGCGCTTGTCGCCTGCCATGCTGTCTCGGATGAAAGCATAGCTTCTATCAAAGACTCTGGCTGAATTTTCTTTGTAAGGGCCTCTGTCCAGGTACTGCGTAACAAGTCGAAACGAGGACACGCAAAGAACACGTGCTCTGCATCTTCACTAACTCCTGGGCAGGACGGGCACGTCGGAGATACCTCGTGCTTATATTTATAGAGGTATGCACGATAGCACCCATGTCCTGAGATCATTTGTGTTAGATAGTAGTTGACCTCACCATGATTTCGTTTCAACCAGTCATCAACTTGTGGAATAAGACGGTAGGTCCATCTGCCTTTTGTACTGTTATCCCACTTCGATTGCCATCGTCGTATGCTATTTAGCCGTTCCTCCGTGCCAAGTTCTCCAGGGCTCAATGTCGTCGTTACTTTACGGAGGTAAAGGGCTTTCCGTTCTTCGGCTAGTAATTCAATAGGCAGCATCCCGGCAATAACGTTCACAGCGTCGTCAGACACTGTGCGGAAAGCACTGGCAATTCTTAAAGCACTCAGCCGATATACTGGTGCAATTTTCCTTCGTGCTTCCTGTATTTTAACCGCATCGGCCCAGATGGGGATTCCGTAGGTGAGTACGGATGTTACCACAGACGTCAGTAACGCCCTCCTTCTCTGCTTCGGGCCTCCTATGTTGGGCATCAGCCTTGATAAAGTCGCTCTGATCACTGAAGCTTTGGCACCCACGTGCTGTGCCTGCAGTTTGAAGTTGAGTCGGGCATCAATTATAACACCCAAATACCGAAGGGACGGCTGGGATGTGATCTCATGTGCTCCAACTTGCAGTGTGATGGTTTCTAATCGTTTCCTGCCAGTAATGAGCACTGCCTCAGTCTTGTGCTCGGCCAACCGCAGTCCAACTGTGTTCATCCAGTGGCTTATCTTTTCGATGGTAGCGTCAAAGGCGAAGGTAATTTCTTCGAGATGCTTTGCAACGACCACTACGGCAACATCATCTGCATATGCCACGAGTTTGACTTCTTTTGGAAGTTCTAATTTTAATAGTCCGTCATACATGATATTCCACAAAAGTGGGCCTAGAACTGAGCCCTGGGGTACTCCTCCAGTGACTTTGTATGTTTTCGGACCAGCTTTTGTGTCATATTTTAGGAACCTGTCAGTAAAGTAGCTTACAACCATTCTTTGTAAGTATCCTGGTACCTTCATTTCGTGAAGAGCTTTCATAATGCAGTCCCATTTGGCGGAATTGAAGGCATTTTTGATATCCAACGTTGCTACCAGGCAGTATTTCTTCGTACCTCCCTTCCATCTAGTTCCGGCGATTGCGTCCTTAGCTGTATTTACGACAACGCTAATTGCATCCAAGGTAGAGCGTCCCCTCCGAAAGCCGTATTGGTTGCTGGCAAGAAGCGGTTCGACTGTTGCTTCGATCCTCCTGTGTATTATGCGTTCGAGTATTTTGCCAGCTGTATCCAACATGCAGAGTGGACGATAGGATGTTGGTTCTTCTGGGGGTCTCTTTCCTTTGGGGAGGAGGACTAGTCTCTGCTGTTTCCACATCGATGGAAAGGTACCTTCTGTGAGGCAATTGTTATAGACATCAAGGAATATTGCAGGCGCTGCTTTAATGGCAGCTTTTAGCGCAATATTCGGAATTCCATCTGGTCCCGGAGCTTTCATATTCCCTACTCTAGAACATGCTTCGAACAGCTGATCTTCTGTAATGGGTGGAATTTCTTCTCTTTCATATTGCTCTATCTGATGGTGTAGTTGCATTTGGTGAGGGAACAGCGTGGCAACGATCTTATCTAAGAGTTTGGGACAGGTGGGCGATGGCATTGGTTGGCTTTTCAGATGAGTCATTACCACCTTATACGGTCTACCCCATGGGTCGTCATCTACCTCAAGAATCAGCTCATTCCAACATCGTCTTTTGCTGTCTTTGATCGCTTTGTTTAGTCTTTGGTGAGCCTTTTTATATACTGCTACCAGTTCCTCATAGTTTGATCTTTTCCTACGGCGTTGTGCTGCTCTTCTTGCCTTAAGGCACTTTTTACGGAGGTTACTGATATCTTCGTTCCACCAATGCATCGAAGAAAGCCGGATCATAGCGCGTTTCCTAGGCATGGTGGTGTCGCAGGCTTCTGTTATTCTCTTCATCAGATATTTTGCCATATTTTCAGCATTTGCACCACTGATTGGTTCGTTATTAAGAGCCACAATGAAAACTTCAAGGTCAAAGGCGCTTACCTTCCATCCAATTGTCTTAGTTTTCCTGTGCGCTCTTCCAATCCTTTGTTCGAAGGATACTTCCCATAATAGTGCACAGTGATCACTAGCTGTGTAGGTGTCCATCACATCCCAAGAGCAGTTTCCCTTAACTAGACTGCTGGAGACAAAGGTTAGGTCAACGATGGAATTCGCTTCTCCTCGGACAAAAGTAGGTTTATCTCCACTATTTAGCAACACTACATCCAGGCTGGACATTGCCTCTAGTAGCACCTTTCCTCGTGCGTTTGTCTCCTTACTACCCCAATCGACTGCCCAGGAGTTAAAGTCCCCTGCGATTGCAATCGGGGAATATTGGTTCGCATCTTCGGTCAGTCGATCTACAAGGTTCTTGAACTCTTCGAGTGAAAGGCTGGGTGGGGCATAGCAGCTGTAGAAGTAAATTCCCTCAAGTTTTGCCACGACAAAACCGGCTTCACCATTATTAGCAGAACTCTGAAAGGTACATCCGCCGCAGGCCCAAATCACAGCTTTAGTGGTACTATCCGTTTCCCATGATTGAGTTGTGAGGTGTCTATATGGCTCCGAAATCAGAACAAGGTCTGGATTCAGTTCTCGTACGGTCTGCATGAGCAAATCGTGTGCAGCCTCACAATGATTAAGGTTTAGTTGCAGTATCTTCATGATTGTTTTTTTTTTCTCACCTTCTGGAGTGCCTCTTTAAAAACTGGGCATCTGCTGCTACCAGCAATGTGGGCACAATTTCTCGCATTGCCTTTTTCGAGACATAAGGTACATCGAGCATCTTTTTTACAGGTGGCAGCTTTGTGTCCCTGTTCTCCGCAGTTGGTGCAGAGATTGGACCGGTCCACGTTGCTCTTACACTTAGCGGCAAGGTGTCCATAGTGCCAACACCTAAAACACTTGGTTGGTCTCTCCACGATTCTTATTCGGCAGTTGACCCAGCCAATTCTGATTTTGCCGTGCTCCCCCAGGACCTTCTTCGCTATTGACGCTGCAAGTGTCACTGATGCAGTCTGTGTACCGCCATACGCCTTGCGCAGTGATTTGATGACATCCAGAGTCAGTTCACAGTCTTCTTCAGCTGCTTTCTGTAGAGCTTCGAGAACATCTTCTTTAGTCGTCGTGTCATCCAGGTCTCGTATTTCGATTTCTTCTTGTGGTCCCTTGCTTATAACTTCAGCTTCATTCCCAAGGAGCTTAGCTATGGTTTTTTGGAGCCCGAGACCTTTGTCTGTGTTCTCTTTGGTAAGTATGATTAACAAATCACCAGTCGCTGTCCTGCGGATTTTATCTACTGTTGAGCGGACTTGCTCATCAGGAACATCCTTCTTGACCCGACTGAGTATATCCGCATACTTTTCTTTTTGTTTAGGCCGAACAATCAATGCATTGGGCCTCTCCACTGATTGTCTTGGTTTCTTCTTCCGAGACTGCTTTTTCTCCTTTTTGGATTTAACTGTCCGCCACTCTAATATGTTCTTGTCAGGTGTTTGTGTTGTATTTTCAGCGAGTAGGGTGGGTCCTGATCCCTTCATTTTCTTCGCGTTCTTGCTCACCGATTCTGGTGGTGTCCGCTCTTTTCGTTTAGCCTTGCGAATATTACGTTTTTCTCCAGTGACGGACTCAACATCAGTTTCGAGTTCACTGTCTATCGTCGTAGTCGTCTCAGTAAGGCTCCGTACACGAGGTGTTGGTGGTGTACATGAGACTATTGGCATCAATTTGGTTTGAGACTGGTCTGTGAGTCGGGCATCTTCTAACGTTTTAAGTCTCTTGAAGGCACTGCCGATACTGGCCACTTTGGTTTTTATCTCCTTATGGACGTTTATTTTAGGTTGGACAAACTCTCTGAGCTCGCTGATTAACTTTTCAAGATGGTCCCACGCTTGCATCCTCTTCATGTCCGCACTTACGTTTACAGTTGGTTGCTGGGCCTCCTGGCCACTGTTACTTCTTGATTCATTTTGGTTTTTATTAATATTAAAACTTATCATTTTGTTCCCACGAGTACCTAGGGAAATTTCCGTCCACTCCAGCAGAGCCCCGGTTGCTAGAGTAAGGCCACTAAATACGCCTGGGGTTGGACCCGGTGCCCAGGGGAACCGTTTGCGACGCCACTTCCCTGGCGCCATGCAGTCCTCGACACGGTATCTTAACGTCTTAACTTGGAGTGTTTTGTCCGCGGGAGCTATTTTATTTCACTCCTACCCTCCTCTCTTGCGAGCGGCGAGCATTCTCCTATCCGCTGGTGGAGACGCGCCCGGTAGCAGTATCACCTCAGCCCCGGGTGTGTGTGTGTGTGTGTGTGTGTGTGTGTGTGTGTGTGTGTGTGTGTGTGTGTGTGTGTGTGTGTGTGTGTGTGCGTGTGTGTGTGTGTGTGTGTGTGTGTGTGTGTGAGTGTGTGTATACATTAGAGTACTATGTGCCCTACTCCCGTGTACGTCGGTTATCGCGGTAAAGAGTGGCCTAAGTCCTTTCTCAAGAATCAAAGTATTTTTATGCCAAAATTCATTAAAATGGGTGAAACAGTTTAGCCATAAAAGCGTAACTGACAGACAGACATAGTATATTTAGAATTTATAATATACTGGCTGAACCCCGCGGTACGATAATAATCGCGGGCAACACCGCGAAGCGAAGCTAGTATCTTTGAAAAACTATATACTCACCAACTTTCGCGTTTATAATATTAGTAGAATTATTATTATTACGAAAAGCACTCAGTAATAGGTTTACAAAATTTTATCTTCTCTTTGTATATAAAATTCTCGTGTCACGGGGTGCGTAATCGAACTCCTCCGAAACGGCTCGACCGATTTTGATGAATTTTTTTGTGATTATCCGGTATCTATGAGAATCGGTTGTAATCTATTTTTCATCCCCCTAAATGTTAGGGGTAGTCCACCCCTAAATTTTTTTTTTTTTTTTGACTAAATTTTTAATTTCTATTTTTTTATGATGCAGCATTAGAAAATACATACAACCCTAGATTTTCAACCCTCTACGATCAACCCCTATTTTTCCATCGCGATTTTTATTGACCCACCTCTACAACATATATTCCCTTTTATGGCAAAGCAACGTTTGCCGGGACAGCTAGTATCTTTATAAAATTCATTCACCGTTTCTTCGTTCACATAAAAATTTAATCAGTTGTTTTGAGTAAATGAATTTTTAATACAAAATAGTGAATATTAAAATTAATCCAAGGCGCGGTGAGGCAAACACCGCACAAAGTTGTCTTGTTAAAAAACTTTCTTTTTGATTACGTTTACTTGAAAAGAGCGTGCTCCTTCTTAAGAGGCCGGCAACGTATTTTTGACGCCTCTGGTGTTGCAGGTGTCCATGGGCGGCGGTAATCGCTTACCAGCAGCCAATACGTTCACTTGTTTACCCCCTATAACATAAAATACAAAAATAAATAAAGATTTGAGGGTTATGGATTGCCCCTGGGTAAATAGCATTTTAAGTGACAGGCTCAAAAATAAAAAATAAAGTTAAACATATTTTATTCGTACTGGTAATATTTTTAATTCGCACTGCACGAATTTCAATGAATTTTACATGGAGATACTGTGATTCCTGAAAAAGGACATTATCTACTTTTTACTGTGATAATCGATATACACGGGGGCAGAACCACTGGTGTAAACTTGTAAATAATACAAAAGAATAGTAGAGTAAGCGAAGAATCTTGGCTAAAGTAAGTTTTATTTTCTAATTTTACAAGACTGAACATTTAATTCAAGTTTTACACTATGATTGTCTTATTTTGTTACAGATAGTACTAATTTACTAAGTTAATAAAGTATTTCCTTTAGTGGCGTACGATTTGAATTGCATGCCTGAAATCCATTTCTTAGCGACTACTTTGTTACGACTTCAATTCCGTATATTAATTTTAATGTGCTCTAATTTACGATTAGAAGTGAAGTGAATGACGCCATCGACCTTTGATTGTAAGTAGGTCTAGCCTCTTTCCTTATTTCAGAATTAGTGTGTTAATAAATAAAACGACTTCTGAAGTTGTCATTATTGTTAATGAACCCTATTTCTAAGTAGATATATACTTATAGAATCAGGAATATAAAATCGAACAGTCTATAAAAATGATTTAAAACAAATATGATGAGTTCTTTCATCAATGCAGTTGTATATCTTAGTAAATATTTGAACAATGTATATTTATATATTATTTTTATTTCACTTTTCTTTTTTTTACTCAAGTTTTTTTCTCGGTTTTTATCCTAATTCCCGCTCTGTAACCTTCATGGAAGAGGAGGTTCGAATTTCAGAATACAGTGTCACCCAAAACTTTTGTGAGTATTGTGCATATGTGAATGTATTGGTGCTTGTTTTTGTATTACAGGTATGTTTATATTTCTATCTAATTTATTTGTAGATATATCTATGTAAACATTTAGATATATGTATTTAAAAAAAGCTATTGGGATTGTATCTATATGTGTGTTCCATAAGCATGAAATTTCTGTTTTTAATGAGCTTCTCTATTTCTTTTGGTCCTATGTAGTCTGAAGGTTTGGTTACGTCTATTAAGTATGTTTTGTTTTCTGTTTTATTTACGTATATTATGTCTGGTCTGTTTGTACCATTATCTCCCAAATTATCTTTGCAGATTCGTTCTCTTCAACTTGTGGTTGTGTGAGATGTTCTAGCCACCACAATTTAGCGACTGGGATTTTATGTTTTTTGCAAAGGCTTTCAAATATGTACTGTAAAATGTTTTGTGTCGTTTGGTGTAATAAGTGCCAGCCAGTTTTTCACATCCCGAGACAATATGTTGTGCGGCCTCGTCTTTTACTAAACATAGCCGATACCGACTATCTACTGCTCGTTTAAACATGTCCCTTTCATGTCGCCTTGTTACTATTCCCTGATCTTGTATTGCAAATATGATATATATATATACTCCAATGTTGGCGATACAGGTTGTTTCTTAGTCCAACGGAAAGATTGTATCCTGTCTATATTTTCTTTTTTAAGCACTGATCTATAAAACTGGCCATGTAAATAAAGGTTTTGATTTTATTTTATTGATTCTAGTTTTTATCACTGCTTGTTTGAGTTCTTTGCCTGTGTACTTCGTGTTCTGTCGTAGCCCTATTTCATTTTTAAAATAATTCATCAATTCCAAATTTCGCTTTTTAAGTTTTACCAAAATAATAATTTCATTCTAAAATAAAGAACCGGCTTTCTCACATGCTACTTACAAAGGGCGTACAGCATCCATGTTTATTTATCAAGCGAGTACAATTTCCACAACTTCTCAAGTAAAGCTCAAATCCCAACTTTAAATGTTCTGGAAAATTCACTTGAGTTCTCCAAAGTATTCCGTGTTCATCAGACTTGAAATTTTAATATTTTTGTTCCAAGCAGGATTAGCATGTTTGATAACGGCATTAATTTTGATGGAACAATGGTTATCTTGAGTATTACTTTAGCTGTAAGGCAAAGAAAATTCAGAAGTTACAGAATTCTGGCAGATTTTCGACATTTATTACGTGCGAAAGAGAAAGATTTACAAGATACACTAGATATGTATCTATCTGCTATAAGTATGAACTGAATCTGAAAAAAACAGAAGTATTCGTTACTGTATATGCAGTTATTATTGAAACCTTTATTTTGACATACATTTTAGATTAGATAAATCCCTTTCGCAAGTTTTGAGTAAATTACAGAAATTAAGTAAAAAGTTCAAGAAACTAGTCTTGCAGTTTTAAAGATTAATTCTTCCTTAACACTCTAAGTTTAGGACATGTGTCTTTATTTTATTTAAGTTCCTAATTTCTATAAAAACACTGGTCATGTATTAGCGTTAATACAAGGTGTCTCAAAAGAAATTTCATATTTAGTGGATTGATTAAAAAAAAAGGAAGCGGTATATAGAAAAAATGTTTATTTATTGTTAAAATACACTTTTTGGGAATTCATTTCTTAAAAATAATATCGTCTAAATGTAAACCCTCACGTTGTTGGCACTCATTTAATCGAACAGTAAAATTACTTATGACTGCTCGACAGGTGGAGTGAGGGATGGCTGCCATTTCGTGACGGATATTTTCTTTCAAATGCGCCAGTGAAGTTGGTTTATTGGCGTAAACTTTAGATTTAAGATAACCCCATAGGAAAAAGTCCATAGGGGTTAAATCTGGGCTACGTGGAGGCCAATTTATGTCACCTCTCCGGGAGATCAATTTTCCTGAGAAAATTTCACGAACACGTGGCAGAGATATATTGGACGTGTGTGAAGTTGCTCCGTCCTGTTGAAACCATGTTCTTTGGTTATAGCCAGGAAAGTTTTGCAGTTCAGGTACCAAGAAGTTGTCTAACATCTCCACATAACGCTCTGAATTCACTGTAACTGTACGCCCCATTTCGTCTTCAAAAAAGTAAGGGCCGATAATTCCTCGCGCCGACATGGCAGCCCATACGGTCACTTTAGGCGAGTGTAGGGGTTTCTGATGTTTGCGTTTCGGATTGGCTGAACTCCAGTAGCGGCAGTTTTGCTTATTTACGTGGCCATTAAGATGAAAATGAGCTTCATCCGAAAACAAAATGTTGGTAAACGTTGAAAATCGCTCAATCATCTGATTTACGAAATTAAGCCTCTGACCGGCATCTTGGGGCTTTAATTCTTGCACCAATTGAATTTTGTAGGGGTGCAGCTTTAGATCTTTGTGCGTAATGCGATGTAATGATGATCTATGCACATTTAAAGCACTCGCGCGCTTCCGAATTGAAAGGCTCGGGTCGTCACGTACAGATTGATTAACACTCTCCACGTTTTCTACCGTTCTTGATGACCTAGGTCGCCCGGATTTTGATTTATCCAGCGTTGATCCAGTCTCTTCAAACTTTTTAACCCAATGTCGAATGAGAGGAAGGCTTGGCGCATCATTTAAGTGGCGAAAACCTCGAATACTGCAGAATTTTCTACGCGCGACAGTTGTCGAATCACCGTTCTTGTAAAACTCTCGCACGCACAACGCGCGGTCTGCTCCCGAGAAACGCTCCATAGCGACTGAATCCCCAAGAGCCAAGCTACCAATTGACATAACCCCCGCACCCCTCAAGTACGCAGCGTTCACGCAGTAAGCTAAACAAATATAAAATTTCTTTTGAGACACCCTGTATATTAAATCGTTTTTATAAGTCCAGCTAGTTTAAGAAAATTGTTCTAAGATTTAAGTGCCAGTCTGAAAACACACTCTTTTATGTAACTGTCAAATGACTTATTATCCTAAGGGAATAGATACCGTTTTATCTCTTTGTGACTCAAGTATCTGTACTAAGAGGAAACAGTGATGGATTGCTCATTGAAAATATTGATGCGTCTGCTATCGTATGCTATCTGAAGTTGGAAAAATGTTATGACAGCACTGCTTGCTTTAGGAACTTTACGAACGAATAATGAGTAAGGTAAGAATTTTGAAAAACTGCAATGTAAGCTAATATAAAATTGACACCGCAGCTTTGTGAGTAGAAAAGGAGCAATATAAGTGAGTAGGATTGTAAATAAGCATGAGCAGTAACTTTATAGAAAATGGTGGCTCAGAAAGATTAGTTAAGAGCAAGTTGGTTTTATCAAGAAGGCAATCTAGTTGGTTCGTTAACTTGACGACGTGAATGGAGTCGTAACCAACCAACTACTTGAGCAGAATAAACAAGCGATTCCAGTAGAAGCAGGCATAAAATCTTCAGTTATCCAAATTTTGTGAAGGGCAGTTGTGCTTGATGTACAAACTACATCAGAAAGCCGAGGACAATCACCTTTAGCATAATGGATCCAAGACACACCTGTGACTGGCTTTGAATATACGATTACATTAATGGGAATTCAAACCACTCTGTATCATCGTTTGATGTGTGCTATACTGGTACAGAGCATCATGTAGATATTTTTTTTTAAATGACAACTCCGACATTAGAATTATACATTCTGTGTCGCGGGGGACTTTACAAACCCTTTATTAACCGAAATCAAAAACAAAAATTAAATTAAACATTGTAAAGTACTTTTCAAGAAGTTTCTTCCATCCTAACATACATTTCTTTATAAAAACAAAAGACACTTTATTTACCGTGGGAGAGCCACGCTTCGGCATGAATGGGCCGGCTCGAACGGAGGGATACCACGGCCTAACAGAAAACCAATGTGAAATAGCGCTTACGCTGTGTTTCACCGAGTGAGTGGTGGAGGGACTTTACAAACATTCAAGATTTGTGGACCACACAGTTTTGTTCCATGTGCGATTTGAACCCACAATACTTGTTGTAGTAAAAAGTGGCCTGGCGACCTCTAAAACCACTAGACCAATCGTGCAGTCACTAATACATCTGGAGTTCGAACTAAATAATTTTTCTACCGGCATTAGATTTATAACATTGAATAAGCTTACGAATTTCTTCAAAAATATAACGAGCGTTCTATAACTTTGGAGAACTCAGAACGATTCCAGATAGCTTGGATATTGGATAAATGCCAAACTTACAAAGCGTAAGTTGAACCCGTATAAGTATCATTCAACTCTAATATTTTTTGTATGCCAATTTGCATATCCTATTTGTTTGATTTCTGCCCAAGACAAATAAATTATGTTATTTGTGGTCATTGGGTCTTTATCTGGGTTCAGTATATAAAAAATACCGTAATTTCTGAATTTAAGGAATCTGGTTGCCATACCACTGGTTTTGCCTTCATTATATTTCTCTTACCGTGTGGCCGTATGTAAGATATGTGAAGTTAATATTATTTGTCTCGAATTGTACTTTAACAACCGTCGATAATTCTAATACACATATAATTCATATATACAAAACTAGCAACCCGCCCCAGCTTTGCACGGATTCTTTAATTAAATAATAAAGCTGAAGAGTTTGTTTGTTTGTTTGTTTGAACGCGCTAATCTTACAAACCGCTGGTCCGATAAAAAAAAATATGTCGGTGTTGGATAGTCCATTTATCGAGAAAGGCTATAGGCTGTATATCATCACGCTACTACTTATAAGAGCGGAGCACCAATGAAGAATGTTTCAAAAACGGGGGAAAATTTTCACGCCACGGGCAATATAAGACGCAAACGAGGTTGCGTGGGTCAGTTAGTATCATATATATGAGAGTGCAACTAGGGCGGCCTTAGCCATCGAATCCTTTGAGCCTCTACAGTTGTGTAGAGATATCGCCTCTATGGCAGTCCTCTATCTCTATATGGTAAGAGCTCTGAAGAGCTCTTCCAACAAGTCCCCTCCGTCTCCCTTCTTATACAGGACAACAGGCGGTCGTGATCGCTATGTAGTAGCAGTTCTGGGATGAGATGTGATGCGTTTTACGACGTTTCGCCACTGCTGCTTGTTCGAAGTCATTCTACTGCACTCGTTCACCGAACTTCCCACGGCAGACTTGATCTATTCAGTCCCTTCCGCGGGGTCTAGTAAAGCGATTGTCATTTTTTTATGCTACATATACTCGTATATCTAAGTAAAGACTTGATTTTGTCAAAGACAATAAAATTGTGTTGTTAGAAGAAGACGAAAGTGGTCTACTGATTTTCCGGCAGTTGCTTCTTAGTTACGTTAGGCTTTCTGGCAGACTTAGTTTTATTTGCCATGAAGCATTTTAGTGTCTATAAAGTGACTGTTGGTCAAGGTTGTAATAAAATATAATGAGAAATTTTACGTGGACATTACGAATTGTTTCATCGACGTAAAATACTGTGTGGCCAGTTTGATTGTTAGACAATTCCATTTGTGAAATATTGTCGATTATCTTATTATGGCCGAACTACGGTGAAGCTAAAAGGTAGAGCAATTTTTTGGCAGTCTCTGTATGTGTTAAGTGTGTTAAGGTCGGGTTACCAAAACCACTAACAAATGTTGTGTTCGTCAAATGTAGACGACCGTAGGAATGTATTGAGTTGTAGCGGAACAGCTGTTTAGCGGAGGTGTGGCCATCGGCAACCGTCGTGTAAACTCGGCGCCGCGCGCGCCGCTTCGTTGTGAGCCAATTCTCACCAGCTAGTGCATTGTCCGCTTGCATACGATGCACACTCCGCGCTAGTTTTCTCGGGCTCCCGCTACCATATTGTTGCTTGACGCTTAACGCTATCATAATTTATATATTGTAATTTCTAATTTTCATTCCTATTCAACTATATCTTTCTACTATATCTTTACTAAATTCTATTGACTTGTGTGCGTGTTTAACTTCTACTCTTCCGTGTATCTACCGTGTTTATAATAATTGTTAAGTGTGTAATTATACGAACATTAATACATATACTTTCGTTATCATTTAACTTCAGTGCCCGTGGACTGATACCCCCTACATTGGTGACCCCGACGTGATGCCGCAAAAGGACGATTTTTCTGGAACCGAAACGTATCGGGTAGGTGTACGTCCACCTCCATTTTGGCCCGATGACCCTGAAATGTGGTTCGCCCAAATGGAGTGCCAGTTTGCGATAGCGAATATTACAGTGGATTCTACGAAGTTTCAGCATATCGTTTGCGCGTTGGAGCCTCGCTATGCAATGGAGGTAAAAGATGTTATTACTAACCCACCCGCAAACGAAAAATATGTAAAATTAAAAATGGAACTAATAAAGCGTTTATCAGCGTCGCGTGAGCGTAAGGTACAACAGTTGTTGAGGTATGAGGAATTAGGTGATAGAAAACCCTCACAATTTCTACGGCACCTACAAAATCTAGCAGGCCCTTCCATGCCTGATGATTTTTTAAAAACATTATGGTCTAGTCGATTACCTAACAATTTGCAAACAGTTTTAGCGTCGCAGCCCGAACTTTCTTTGGAGAAGCTGGCGGAGTTGGCCGATACTGTACACGACATAGCACCCGCCGGGCCCCAGCAGTTGGCGAGTGTTTCAGCAACGAGTCAGCCGTTACTCGTACAGGAGATGGCTGCTCAGATAAGTGAACTTACTAAGCAAGTGGCGTTACTCACTACTCGGTTGGACGCACAGCACCAGGTACGTAACCGTTCACATAGTCGTACTAGGACAAGGAACTTCAAGAGTTCTAGATCTCGGTAACGGCCTCGCCAGCCGCCCCCTGATTACCCGCACTGTTTTTATCATTACACGTACGGAGCGAAGGCCCATAAATGCGTACAGCCTTGTGAATGGCGAGCGGAAAACTCCAAGGGCAGCCGGAATTAGCGGCGTCTGACTGCCCAAATGGTACAGGCCGACTATTTGTACTCGAGCACCGATCCAAGATGCTATTCCTTGTTGATACCGGTGCAGATCTATGTGTATTTCCTCGATCTGCAGTTAAGACTCCGTGTTATAAGTCTAAGTATGGGTTGACAGCTGCAAATGGTTCACTTATAAATACCTATGGCCCCATACAACTGAGTCTGAACCTGGGACTTCGCCGAGACTACAAATGGAAGTTCACGATCGCGGACGTATCGAAACCGATAATAGGCATTGACTTTTTAAGTTTTTATAATTTGTTAATAGACAGTCGCAATCACAGGCTTATTGATGGCACCACGTCACTCACCGTGTCCGGAGCACTACAACGAGTCCCAGACGACGTGGCATCTATAAAAACAGTGACCGGGACTGCTAAATTTCACAAGATTACAAAAGCTATCGACTTCACTGTACTCGCTAAGTCGCAAGAAACGGACTTCGAACTTCAAGCACTTCTCTCACATGGTTCATCGTTAAAGTTAAGACCTATTACTCCGGTAGGCTCAGACATCAAACTATACTGTGACGTCTCAACTCAAACACCGAGGCCTTATGTTACACCGGCTTTACGTAAGCAAGTCTTCGATGCACTTCACTGTCTGAGTCATCCCGGATGTACTGCTACCGTGCGACTAGTCACACAAAGATTCGTGTGGCCAGGGATACGCAAGGACTGTAGAGAGTGGTCAAGGTGCTGTCGCGATTGTCAGCGAAGCAAAATTACCCGTCACACCTCTACCCCACTTTCTCCTTTCCCTATTACCTCGTCGAGATTTTCCCACATCCATCTCGACATTGTAGGGCCACTAACCCCGTCTAATGATTTCAGGTACTGTCTCACCATCGTTGACCGATTCACACGGTGGTGTGAGGCGGTCCCCATGAAAGACCAGACTGCTGATGCATGCGCGGCCGCCCTGCTATCCGGGTGGATAGCAAGATTTGGCTGCCCATCGCAGATAACTACAGACAGGGGTCGTCAGTTCGAGTCCGGCTTGTTTAAGGCCATTACTTCGTTGTCGGCGCACAGCATTTTCGCACCACTGCATATCACCCTTCGGGCAACGGAATGATAGAACGGACGCATCGCCAAATCAAGTCGTCTATCATGTGCTACAACACCACCCAATGGACGGAGGTACTTCCATTGGTTCTTCTAGGCATGCGAAGTGCTTGGAAGGAAGACGTTCAAGCCTCTGCAGCCGAGCTGGTCTATGGCGAGCCATTACGCCTACCAAGCCAATTCCTCGCACCTACTGATGACCATAAGCTGGAGGATATTACCACTTTCGTCCCTCGTCTTGCTCAACACATGGCCAACCTTGCTCCCAAACCAGCGTCTTGGCATAGAAAAGGACCCTTTTATGTACCCAAGGAGCTACAACATACGTCCCACGTATTTGTACGGCAAGATCGCGTGCGGAAGACATTGGAGCCGCCGTATAAAGGTCCCTACAAGGTACTACGACGAGGTCCAAAATATTTTTGCATATCGTTCCATGGTAAGGAAGACAACGTATCAGTGGATCGATTAAAACCCGCTTTCACTGCTCAAGACGTCGCTTCACCTGAGGTAACATTGCCACCTACGCCCCCTGCTGTTGTTCAAGAGAAGAGCACAAGAAGCGGTAGAAGGGTACGTTTCCCCGATTTTTATCGACCGTAGGAAAGGTCTCGGGGGGGAGTACTGTAGCGGAACAGCTGTTTAGCGGAGGTGTGGCCATCGGCAACCGTCGTGTAAACTCGGCGCCGCGCGCGCCGCTTCGTTGTGAGCCAATTCTCACCAGCTAGTGCATTGTCCGCTTGCATACGATGCACACTCCGCGCTAGTTTTCTCGGGCTCCCGCTACCATATTGTTGCTTGACGCTTAACGCTATCATAATTTATATATTGTAATTTCTAATTTTCATTCCTATTCAACTATATCTTTCTACTATATCTTTACTAAATTCTATTGACTTGTGTGCGTGTTTAACTTCTACTCTTCCGTGTATCTACCGTGTTTATAATAATTGTTAAGTGTGTAATTATACGAACATTAATACATATACTTTCGTTATCATTTAACTTCAGTGCCCGTGGACTGATACCGCCTACAGAGTAAAGCAGCGGGATGTATGATAGAAGGATTGTATTCAAAGGATGACTGATGACTGATTATATACAAAAACAACACCGGTATTTATACTAATGTTAAAGAGAGAGTGAGTCAGGTAGCACGCATAATTATAGGCGTATGACATCTCTCTCTGTTGCACATTTAGATGGTGTAGCCTGACGACGCGATGTAATATAATAAACAAATAATATTATTATAGATCTAATGTTATCGAATCCGTGACCGCTACATATGCTTGTACTCGTATATCCCACCAAAGTATGTAAAATACATGATAACGTCGAAGATTTGTATTGATGACCTGGGTAACATGGGAAATATAAATTTTATCAAAGCTTTTACATCATCAAGATATAGTTTTTAAACGACTTCATAAAAGGAGGAGGTTCTCAACCGTGGGAGAGCCACGCTTCGGTATGCATGGGCCGGCTCAATCGGAGTGATACCACGGCCTCACAGAAAACCGGTGTGAAACAGCACCTGCGCTGTGTTTCACCGAGTGAGTGAGGATACCGGAGGCCCATACCCCAACTCCTCTCTCATCCATCTCCCTATCACCCAAAGGCCGGCAACGCACTTTTGACGCCTCTGGTGCTGCGGGTGTCCATGGGCGGCGGTATTGCTTACCATCGGGGGATACGTCTGCTCGTATGTCCCCTATTACATAAAAAAAGGTTTGTTAATTATCTCAGAAGTTTCGGCTGGGCGAACCGAATTTCATGATTTTTTTAAATTGAAAGCTGGACACAGGAATGTGTGGTCTCTTGTCAATTTAGTTCAGTTTTTAAAGAGTGTTTTTTTCTTGTTGCACTTATGTCACTTCAATGGCAGGGTTCTATGTGTGGTAACGTTTACCCATACTGCCCTTATACCCATTCACCATTAGTTTACCCGTTTGCTTCGTATACTAAACATAATACTAATATATTACTTACTAGCTGACCCACGCAACCTCGTTTGCGTCTTATATTGCCCGTGGCGTGAAAATTTTCCCCCGTTTTTGAAACATTCTTCATTTATGCTCCGTTCCTATTAGTAGTAGCGTGATGATATATAGCCTATTACCTTCCTTAATAAATGGACTATCCAACACCGAAACAATTTTTCAAATCGGATCAGTGGTTCCTGAGATTAGCCGGAACAAACAGACAGACAGACAGACAAAAATTTTAAAAATATATATTTTGGTATGTGTACCGTATATACATTCATATGCATGTAGTAGAAAGCGGTTATTTTAATATTACAAACAGACACTTCAATTTTATTTATTTGTATAGATAATTACAACCATGCTGAAAATAAGAGCATAATTATATACATTAACCTTTGCAGTGATTTCTATAATAATGGTCACTTAAATACTCTCAAGCAAACCCTCAAATACTTGAAAACTCTTCAACCTCAGAGAGTCTTCACATTTTCTAGCAGTATTAACCCTCTTAACGCGGAAGGTTGTCAAAAATAAAATTTAAATATGACTGTCACAATGTTTTATCATAAACATAAACGAATTCAGGTTTTGTCTAAGGTTAAGCTAATAATTATGGCTAGGACTTACCTACTGGATTTTGAGAAAATTGCTGAAGGTATTAAAGAAAAACAAAATACATATAGCTCTCATCCACTTGTGAATAACTTTTGCTACAAATTGTTAGGTAGTTACTTACCGATACAACCTTAAAGGTCCACTTCAAAGAATGGCAATGCAGTTGTGACTGATAAGTTTCATGTATTTATAGGTGGTTGTTTCTTACCACCTGATTGCTTATAAATTGCGTGGTGTGTCAATTATACAATTTAAACTCTGGATTTAGACCTTTGATAATGTCATAGGGCGAAACCAGTTAGGTTAAGTTTAAGTTCATTAAATCCGTACTAATATTCTAAAGAAATTAAGAAAAAGAAAAAAAAGTAAAATAATAAATGTTTATTACTCATTAACAATCATTTTACATCCTTTGAAACTGTAGGACAGTTTGTTGGCAGCCGTAGCTCCTTATTAAATTAACATGAAATTTGTACAATTCGTATAACATTATTTTCTTTATATCACAAAATTTTAATTTACACAAGACGCTTCTCATCAATTTAGACATACCAATATTACAGTGAAAATTCTCAAGTAGGTACTTCACCAACCTCGATTTCAACATTATTTTTCAATACACATTACAAATATACTCTGGCAGACTATTAAAAAGTACTGGCACTGAGTATTTACTGACCCTTTGCCTTTCAAACTTCTGTTTACCCATCCTTTGAGATCTTTCCCGCGTTATTGTATGTTTATATTCATCCCCTATAGTCAACAGGAAACTGTCTCTCTGTTACGATTTCACGGTTAAACCAATGCATCAATGATAACCAACATACACGAGAGTGGAGCCGCAGTAGTGGAATTTAAGTGCAAGTCGGATTAATTTCAAGAATGTATTTTAATTACCTATATACTTTTAAAGAAGTTGTTTAAGTAGTAAAGAATTTCCAGAAGACATTACTTCTTTGTCCATTAAAGAAAGAATTTTACATATATTCTGGAATTACAAAATTTACCACAGTTTTAACAACTTGCAAAGTGGTCGTTGAAATTCAACTGCCGCACCCCCTAAAAGGCAAAACCATTTTTTCTCTTTATTTCAACATCGCCAGGGGTCGGAATCTTTATAACCCGAGTTCGTACCTATTCAGTTTGAATAGCCCGGTTAAGAACTGAGTAGGACATTTATTGTTGACTATTTTTGAAATAATATTGTTCTCGGATTGTTTTAAAACGCATTTCGGCTGAAATTATTTTACTTTCAAAAGTCTGAGTTATAATGACACAATTATTTTCTGTACTACTGAATGATTACTTAATATTTACAATACAACGAGTATCAAAACACTTACTTATAATTTACTTAATATTTAAATCTATCTATTAACTTATATAAAAAAAAAGTTTGAAAATTTACTTCTGGTTTTAGAATAATTAAGAGAAAAGTAAAACCTATTCAGCTTCCTAGCCTTTATTATTCCGAAGATTCAACTCATTTTATTTGAGTATCAGTTCTTACACGGAGCGACTGACATCGTACCTACGTAACTTTGGCGTACTAAACTTGAATTTTGAACTAGTTGTCAGTATATTTGAAGGCACTGACTTTGAACGATTGCCATACCTACATTTTCATGACGACCGGTATTAACGTCTTAACATGCTCACGGAGAAAAGTAAAATCAATATGCAATTTATTTTTTACACTGAACATATTCCACAGAATAACAATTTAATATTAACCAAGAATTATGTTTCCATTTTTACAAATTAGTGTTCATTAAGTCGTAATGACGATACTTTAATGAAATTATTAGGTCTTTTGGAAATCGTCTACTTGAATTCTATTACACACTTTTTTTTTTTTATTGAATAGTGGGCAAACGAGCAGACGTATCACCTGATGGTAAGCGATTACCGCCGCCCATGGACACCCGCAACACCAAAGGCGTCACAAGTGCGTTGCCGACCTTTGGGAGATGGGAAAGGGGATGGGGGGAGGGGTTGGGGTATGGGCCTCCGGTATCCTCACTCACTCTGTGAAACACAGCGCAAACGCTATTTCACACCGGTTTTCTGTGAGGCCGTGGTATCACTCCGGTCGAGCCGACCCATTCATGCCGAAGCATAGCTCTCCCCCTGGGCGACATTATAACGCAAAAGATAATATTAAGTTGGGAAATTATTTGTTCCTTATTTAAAATGTCTATACGTATTTGTTAGAGCTTAGACAGCACAGCACTTATAGAGGATGGATGTCTTTTTGCGACCTCTAGCGTCTGCAAAAAATGCACCTCATAAGTTCAAAACTGACACTAGTGACAACTAAAAAATAAATATTTCGTACATCTAACACACAACGCCATCTACTCCCAAGCTAAGCAGAGCTTGTGTTATGGGTACTAGACACTTGATATTAATGCACATATACTATTTTTTTAAACAAATACATTTTATACATAAAAGACATCCGAACTCCGAAATAAATATCTGCAGATCATACAAACATTTGGTCCGATCTGGGAATCGAACCCGAGACCTCAAGCACAGTAGTCGCATTTGCTACCACTACGCCACCGAGGCAGTCATAGTCATAGATGAGTTCTATCATCAAATATCACTCACTGTAAATATAAACAGCATTGGTACTATAAAAACCCTTTTTCTACATAGATACATGTTATTATTCTTGCACAATGGACGTCCTTCTCTGCATATACAGGCAATTACGCATTGAAAGGAACGGAAAGCTTCTCGGTGCGCCGCTGAACAAAGCGGTGCTTAGCTTCAATGGGACGCCGAACGTTTTGACACTTAGTCAAACGCTATGGATGAAGTAAAGGCGTGAAATGAAAAATGTTAATTTACAAAAATCTTTGGTTTAAATAACTCATTTTAGGTGAATATTTTTAGGTTATAGGCAATGTTATACTTGTCGAAAATATGCAAAGTAAAATTATGTTGTAAAACTAGTTACGTAATTTTTTTTGACCGATATAAATAACATGTTCTAAATTTAAATTTAGACAGACATTTTTTTTTATTTCTTATCATAGCTTCTGTCAATCGTCTGTTATTAACACGGCAATATCGATTTCTTTTTGGAATATGATCCCCACGCTTGACCCAAGTCAATGAAATAATAAGAATACCGACGCTGAGGTTAAAAAATCAAGAAATGAAGAATAGAAGCTGTCAATGACGCTTGTTTAAAGTTGTTAATTAATTTGCTGATCCATCATTTACAGTGAACGATGTTTATTCATGTTTGTGAAGTTCTCTTTTACTACTTCGAGAAATTTTCGTTTTATATTTTAACTCAAAGGCTAAGGGCCGTCTTCACAGGCGGGAGTATTGCGACGGGACCGCGCGTATCAATGTCACTCGTCACAGAATCGCCGGTTCTATAGAAATACGTGGCACGACGATTCATCGCGGTTCTCTCTGTAGGTAAGGCCGTAAATAATCCATCTAAGTCTCTAAGAGACCGTGGAGATGGTCACTAAAGCTGGTCAGTCCCTACAGTTGCAAGTGTTTCGCGTCGATTCTCTTTCTACAATTGCTAACGCTACTATTATCTTATATTATTGATGACATCATTTTCATACATTCGTTATTTTATATTAACTCTTAACATTTGTAGAATGGCTAGGGACCAGTTATCAGGATGTTAATTAGTGAAATAACTTACATTTTATTACCACGTTGATTGTATGAAGTCATCCACAGCCTTACTTATCAACATTACGCACACCTACAAACATATACACATGCACACATCAATCCTTAATCCAAATTAATCTTAAAATACTTCCGCAAACATAAATAGAAACATAATCATATTGCTGAATGGCTTCATAAACGCGTAAGCACTGGGCCCCATGCCTCACATTTAATATCATCGTTAAATAACACTTGGAATAATCCAGAGATGATATACAGTCTTTATTTGTGAGGGTCATAATTTAGCTGTCGTGCTTTATTAGATGCCAAGGAAACTTGAACGGTAAATTGTATTTTGATGAGAGAATAAAATGATACCAAGATATTGGGTTTTGTATACCAGGGACTTTTGGAGAGTAGTTGGTCATTTGTGAACTATTTTTTTAAGTTTTATATACAAAGAGCTTACTGGCAGTCTGTTTATATAAGGGCTGTAAATAGATCATGACTTTGTTATCATCATCATTAGTCTTGATATATGCCTATTAGAAATATGCTCCAGTGTAAAAGGCGATTTTGCCCTACTATAAGTATTTTTTTTGTGGTATAGTGGGCAAACGAGCTTACGTATCGCCTGATCGCAACACCAGAGGCGTCACAAGTGCGTTGGCAGTCATTGGGAGATGGGAAAGGGGATGGGGTGCCATATGCCTATTATTTATATTACCCATAAACGTAATTAATTGTGCGTATAGTTTGCCTAATAATAATAATAATAATAAATCTCTTTATTGTACACCAGTAGTAGTGTGATAACATGATAAACTTAAAACTATTATAAAGATAATGTACAAGTGGCGGCCTTATCGCTCCATGGCAATATCTTACAGGCAACCATGGGATGGAAAGAAGAGTAGGGATTAAAAAGTATATGGTAGTTGCTGGTGTATTGTTTGTGGAAAGGAAATTAATATATATATAGAAAGAAATAGAGTTTACACATTACATAAAATAATAGCAACACGTAGTGTGAAGGATTATACAGACAAACATAATACATACAAACATAATACATACAAATAGATAAGTGAAACATACAGACACTTCCTACAGTATAGCAAGCCATGGGACATCGATATCTCTCAGGTAATATTGCTTTACCAGTCTCTTAAAGACGGTTAATGATTTCGCACGTCTTATTGCGACTGGTAGGGCGTTCCATAAGCGAACTGCTTGTACAGAGAAGGAATGGTCGAGGAATTTGCTTGTATGTCCTGGCATTTTTAATATCAGATTCTCTGACGATCTCAAAGATTTGGAATGTGAATCAAGTAGGAAATTAAACCGAGATTTCAGGTAGCGTGGAGTAAGTGCATTGAAGAGTATATTATACAGAAGATAAAGAATGTGTGCATTCCGGCGAAGGCGGATGGGCAACCACTTAAGCTGTTTACGAGTACACTAGAAACAAGAACAAAGTACACTAGAAAACTGGTAAATCTTTAAATGACGGTACTTTCAAAGTTGTGAACATTCTGTTTTTGTTTTCATGCATGAATAAAAACAGTTTTGAAGCTTTAATCAGATATGATTTGACTATAAACCGATTTGCCAAAGAATAAATTGTTCAATTTCCAGTCTTATCTAATCCTTCCATTCATGTTAAAACGGTAGAAATATAATTTATCATTATAACCAACTGTCTATGTCAACCTTCGAATTCAGTTCACCCTCAGGGTTGCGGAGATCAGATGCCAGTCGCTCTCTGTAAAAACTGATATTCAGGTAAACCCGGTTGAACTACTCGTAGTAGCCCCCGAAGACCCCGAATAATATTGGGAATAATAAAGACTAGGAAGATGATGATAACCAGCTGACTATGGCTATGGGCCTTCGGCATCTTCGGCCTCCTGTGTTGTGTTATTATGATGCTAAATTATTGAAAGTTTTATGTAAATCCGTTAAGATTTTTTTGCAGGAAAAAATAACATACAACAGTACATCCATTTATATACGTATTTACTATATTAGTAGGATATATAAACACAATATTTAAACAATATATACCTTTACCTTACTATAATTCGTGAGAATTTTATATTTATACCGTTTTAAAATCAGAATTCGTGGCAAAAACAGAACTTTCGTTGAGAGTCGAAACAGAGTTAGCCAGTTCAAAGTTCAACATAAAGTAGCATCAAATTGGAACTTCTGTAGAATATTTGCATGTTAATCAAACGAAATATATCCAAGTCTCTTGTGAATAAAGTTTGACAGATAAACGTGAAAACAAAGGCTTTTGGACGTTTTTAATTGACACAGCTAGCTACACAGAATAACAAATCACATTTTTGACACACACACAGCGTTTACAAAAAGGTTAGTCCCATGTCAGAAAAAAACCGATATACATAAATCTCGTGTCATGCTGTTGCTCATGATAACCTTCGAAGCCATCTAACCGATTTCAACGTTTCTTTTTAAATGTATGTTATTCTGGCATGCCTGTATGTGCGGGGGAACGGGTATAATGTTCCACTAACACAAAGGGAGGATCCTCCGGCCAGGCGAGGTTATCACTAATAATTTTAAAACGACTTTTACATATAACACAACAATAACCTACTACAGCGCCATCTGCCGAAGATACTGAACTACGAAGTAATGCACTACACGGAGTAACTACCAATCCTGAATCGCGCAATTGAAGTTCTCGCGCCGATTATCATTTATACAACAACCCAACATCAATCATTGGGTAGCCGCCTGACATGATCACCTCGTCTGGCCGGAGGATCCTCCCTTTGTGTTGGAGGGACATGACACGTTCCTCTACAGAACCAATCCACTAACATGCCAAAATTTAAATAAGAACCCTTTTTATAAGTAGATAAGGATAATTCCTTGATTTTGGCATGTGTATGGATTGGTTCCTTGTTGCATAAGTAGTTCCAATTATTAATACAATAAAAGAGAACTGTCTAAAAGTTATCCCGTTAAACGTGTCACATAAACTTTGTATATTATATTACATTAAACTTGTAAATATATGAGGTACAAAACTGGGAAGTTTCGCCACTCGCCTTATCTCAAAACATTCCGCGCATTCTAAGAAAATGAAACAAAACAGTGCCACCGCAACTTATTACTCCTAAGCATTCAGGCAATGTTTTATATCCTGAAGGCCTGAAAGAGACAAGGATATCAAGAGCCAGGCCCAAACAAGGAAAGAGTAGTGCATAAAATTTCATTGTAACCATGATTTAAGGTACAATAAATATTTTTATTGGAATTCTCGGGTGCATTTTCTGCGCCATTCATGGGTAGTATAAAATATGTTTATGGCTGCCCTGGATATTATATTGATACTTAATTGCACACTTAGTTGAATTTTTATGTAAGCAGGTTAAAGGTTTACTGCTTTAATAAAGTTATCGAACTCAGATATTAAGATTATAATAAAATTATTGTATGATACCTGATGTTGGTGACCGTATATGTATCTCTGTTTAAATGTTTACTGTAGTGGTGTGCAATAAAGTTTATAAAGAAATAAATAAATACTAGCTGAACCCCGCGGTGCTACCCGCGGTACGACAAGAACCGCGGGCTACGCCTCTAGGCGAAACTGTATTTTTACAAATTGTAACCTATGTGTTATTCTGGTGTATAAGCTATATTATTGTAAAGTTTCATCAAAATCTATTCAATAGTTTTTTTGTGAAAGAGCAACCAATATACTCACAAATTTTCGCGTTTATAATATTAGTACAATAATCATTTAACGGTTCGTGTCATGCTCAACTATTCCTCTTACATTAAAATGGTTTAAAGTGAACTATGTGTAGAATAAGAATCTCGAAAGTTTGACCCACCTTAATGCACTTAAACGATAACCACCAATTGTCGACTAAGGTAGCAAACTACGTAAGAAACATCACTTGCAAAGAAAAGGAAAACTTGATATATAAACCCTACACCAACTCGTTTGGCCAGCCTTGTACAATAGGCCAAATCTTCCTTTCTAAAGCGAGGCCTATGTCTAGCATTGGACTGTTAAAGGCCATTGAAGAGGAATACGTAGCTACTTAATTTTTTGATCTTTAAGCCAATTTGAGCTGAGTGTGACTATCAAGCTGCTCTGTCTATTTTCTTGCAATCTAAAAGTAAAACTAGATTTCGTCAATAAACCCGATATAATATATTTTCAGAAGCAAATCAGATCAGATAACAAAATCCACTTTGCATAAAATAAACAGTCTTAAAAAAGACAAGATAATGCATCCTTTTTTCGATCACCTTGTCAATGTAATCCGGCCCTGTCCCTGACGCTAGGATGTGGGCCACTTTTTGCCCCCGTTCCTTCAAGTGACATTTGATAAATGATACGCGTCTAAGCACGCTGACTCGTGCTTTTTTTTTAACTTCTTTTTCACTACTATGATTTACCGGGAGATTTATTGCGATTGAAAAGGATTTGAATATTCTTGTAGCCTTTATCGAGATTTTAGGTGATTCATGGTCTCTTGGCAAATGTTGGAATCTATTCAAAGCCGATATTATATTCCTTTAATATCCCTTATCGATGAACAAAAGTTATCTTTCGTTAATTTAGGACACTTACTTACTTTCGTGAATGTAATTTGAATATCTTTCAAAGATAAGCGGTTTTGCTTACATGAGTAATTAAAAAAATTGGACATTTAACAAACAACGTCATCTAGTCCCAAGCTAAGCAGAGCTTGTGTTAAGGGTACTAGACAACTACTCGGTCGCTAGGAGGGAACTGAGTCCCGCCTGCCACCACTGCGACTGCAGTGAGGACTCGGCCCAGCATAAAAAAAAAGGGTACCAGACAACTGATATAAATACATATTTACTTTTTTTGTAAATACATATTATACATAGAAAACACCCAAACTCCGAAACAAATATTTGCAGGTTTTTGAAGCATTTGGTTCAACCCAGTAATCGAACCCGAGCAATAGACAAACCCAAAAACACTAGTTAGTTTCCAACCCTACACACACTACTATATCAATTAAATACGGGCGTAGCCAGGATTTAGTTTCATGGTGGAGGGAAAGTTTTAAGAAAATAAAAACAACATTATTGTGAAAGTAATGAGAGGAATAAAAAAGTGTAGAAACATTTCTGGGAGAGTTTGAACTCTTTAAACTCGCTTTAACTCTAATAACTTAATTGAACAGGAAAATCGTAGATCAAAATAATTCTCAGCGTTTGCATGTTTTCCAGCCAAAAAAAAATTACAAAATAGGCTCTTAATATAATCACAGGATTATCCGACAAACGAAAAACGTATAATAATCCGTGCGGAATCCGTCCCATCGCAAAATCTTGGCAAGAATTTTATATGACTGTAGAAAAATGCGTACCAGATAATCTGAGGAGACCCTAAGAATTTTGTGTAAAGGGATTATTCTGTTATTTTTCATCTTACCTAGTTGCACGGTTGTATAATAAGATAATCTGTATTACTTGTAAGTGTGGTAGTTGTGGTAAGAAATAAATTTGTACAACTAGTTCTGCTTGTGTGGATATGAAAATGAAGTAATAAGTTTGTGGGGGAACGGGTGCTACGTCCCTCCACAACAAAGGGAGGATCCTCCGACCAGACGAGGTCTGGCGGGCCACTGCCCAACGCGTGCTGTTGGGATGTTGTGTATATGATAATCGGTGCGACTCGCCTCTGGTAACTTTATTTACTAAAGAAACGTATACACAAGACTTGCTTCTACCCGTAGCGTTGTGGTTTGTTGGTCGAGGTCCTTTCATACATGATTGGCTCTGAGCGTCAGCTAAGATTGAGTAAACCAATTCCTGATCACGCTTAATCAAGCACTTTTGCGGGACTTTATAACATATTCATACAAATTTGAACTCTATCCTAACGAGATAGATACGATTGATACGTTTAACATATTAATCAAAATTTATTACGTTCCTGATCAACACAAAGTCAAACAGAAAACAGTCGAGATAGCAAAAGAAGTTATAATGGTATCTGGAAATTTCAGTCCCCAAATTCGCAGAATCTGATATTTGAACATTAAGGCTTGTTACTCGTATTTTGCTGAGCCGTAATTTCTGCTCGTCACACTAACATGAGACACTAACCTAATTACGGCGCTTCCGTGTCGACGAGCACGTTAAGCCATTTAGCCTCTGTCGTCATGTGAACACGTAAGCACTCGTAACTAGACTGAAATAAAAATATCTTTAGAAAACGAGCCGCCAAAGTGGATAGATGTGAATATACTCATCCATGATTAAAATACCGGCACAGAACTAAGAGGATTCATAAGGTTTTGCCTCGGTGGCGCATTTGTAGTGAAAGCGACTGCTGTGCTTGAGGTCTCGGGTTCAAATCCTGGGTCGAACCAAATGTTTGTGTAATCTGCAAATATTTGTTTCGGACTTTGGGTGTTTTCTATGTATAATATTGTATGTATTTATAAAAAAGAAAGTATATATGTATTCATATCAGTTGTCTAGTACCCATAACACAAGCTCTGCTTAGCTTGGGACTAGATGGCGTTGTGTGTTAGATGTCCAAAATATTTATTTTATTACTTTTTAAGATACCTTATGTGAACCTTTACAGAATCTTGCTTTGGCATTCGTATTAGAATTAGATATGTGATATTTGGGCAGCTGGTGATCTTTCGTGAATTTCAACGAAATTATTTTTCAACATTAGATTTCAAGAGCACCATATACGTTCTGAGGCACCATATGATCCATATGTTACCAGGTTTGGGTCTCCTACGGTTATTATTCGTTCTATGCAATACAATAAGATGTTAATATATCATAGCATATACACTTAAATGAATCAACAACTTATGTATAGTAATGGCCTTAGTGAGCCCCAGGAGACGAACGTCTTTGGAAACAAGCTCGAATTACTAACCTAATTAGATAATGCCTGGCCGACTATCGTAGGTATTTACACAAATACTTAGACTTAACACAATAAATTGCTAATTATTTCCATCATGAAAAGTGAGGAACATTATAGTTCTTGAATATTTAAAATAATATAATGACGCCTTTCAATGTTGATTTTGGTGAATATAACAATTGTTATGGTTAAATGATTTGAATGAATATTATGTCGAGTCCAGAGTGGCTCATAATATTGGTTATATCACTCAGAGTGTAAGTGATTACTAAAACCCTCGTTACGAAGGGATTCCTGTAGCAAAAGTAGTTCACAGCTATGAACAGCTCCTATTTATTATATCAATAGATATAAAATAAAAGTTGTTCGAAACAAAATGTTAAGTATATAAATGTAACTCAAATATCACGAAAAGATATGAATCACTACTCAAAAACACTTAAAGTTACCATGAGAGGAAAGAAATAGATGAAATTATAGGAATGCATAAATTGACAGCACCGTCTAACCTTTTGTAAATTATAATAAAGTGATCGATCAGAAAGATCTTAATTAACAGGAAAACTTATTATAAATTAACATTACAATAAAATATATATTATTTACAATAATTAGATCCACGAATCGTGAACTGATGAGTTTTCTATCTGAGTAGTTAAGCCTTAATTGCCGAGTGTTGCCAGCCGTGAAAAACCTCTCAATTATCGGTACCTACACCGCAGCGTGCTCATTCGCACGAGTATTTTATTTTTTCGTTTGAAATAGAATGAAAAGATATACCACTAGATTGTTATGATTGATAACTGGAGCTTTAAACATTTCAAGTGTAAACAGTGTGCACTTAACCTAAATAAGAGAAAATAAGTTTTTTTTGTACTAATTTTATTTTGACTTAAAAATTATTTATGGTCTTGTTTTCTTGACCTACACTATGCCGGTCTATTGAGATCCTTCGGTAAATTAAAGGGTACTGTAACCATACTACATATTTTTTTTATATAAATATTTCGGACAATTTAACACACAACGCCGTCTAGTCCCAAGCTAAGCAGAGCTTGTGTTATGGGTACTAGACAACTGATATAAATACATATATACTTTTTTTTTTTGTAAATACATACATATTATACATAGAAAACACCCAAACTTCGAAACAAATATTTGCAGATCATACAAACATTTGGACCGACCCGGGAATCGAACCCGAGACCTCAAGCACAGCAGTCGCTTACGCTACCACTCGCGCCACCGAGGCAGTCAAAGTCAAAAAAGTCAAAATTTAAGAGTGACATAAGAATATTACAACCCTAGATTGATTGAAAATCACGAACAAAATCATATTTTCATTCCTCCAACCCGGATAGAGAATTTTTGCCCTTCTAAAGGGCTAGAGGATAAAGCAAATTAAATTTCGAACATCGTGTACTCTAAGTTAGTGAATTCAAACATCGTTAAACCTGTTTACTTCTACCTCCATGGTGCCGAATTTATTATACCTTCTTTAATTTGCCAAAAATTTAGTCATTTTTTTATTAGCTTTGTTGGGCCATTTCTTTTTACGTCATATTGCTCAAATTTTAGGTTAAAAACAAGGAACTTGAAAACAAATGAAAAACCTAAATGAGTAATTCTAGCGACGAAGAAGTTTAACGCCAACAGAACTTACTGAAATTGTTAATAGCATTAGCAAATCAACTTAAGTAATTGTAGCAACGTAACTTTAAATTATACCGAAGTAATTTTTGAAATAATTTAAACATTATTCTGTAACACTTACCACATAATGTAGTAATAAATATTAACATCTAAACTGAAATGAAAGTATCTCGTGATCGTAAATGCTTTTTTTACATTTAGTCATTTCATCGCTGAGGTGGGATGAAAAATTCCGTTTTGCACTCAAGTGCAAATATTTTTCACCTCGTGCTCTATTGATTCCCTCGCTTCAGACAAAGGTACTTTCGTATTTATAATAAAAGAACTATGTATTATAAATCATAGTAACTTGTTTTATTCTCAGCTTGGCTTAGTTACCCAAAACTTAATTTTTAAGGAGAAGCTTATGTTCTGAAGTGGGCTGTTAAAGGCTATGTGACTGTTGATGATGATGATAATAATAATAATAAATAAATATTTCGGACATCTAACACACAACGCCATCTAGTCCCAAGCTAAGCAGAGCTTGTGTTATGGGTACTAGACAACTGATATAAATACTTATATGCTTTTATAATACATACTTAACACATATTTTACATACTTTGTACCAGTACCAACACACACATTTGTTGTTGTGAGTCTGGGTGTTGATTGTGTCAGTTTCATGTATGTTTGTAAAGTCCCTCGCGACAAAGGATGTTTATTCCTAACGCGGGAATTGCCTAAAAAGCTAAAATAATGACATTCTTGCTGTTGTGCATGGCTGGTGAGCGCGCGACCGCAAGCATCTTAATAGGCCGTCGTGATGTGGATCACCATGCTGAATTGTTGCATTGTCTGCATTCAAAATGAGTATGGTGACTACCAATCTTGGATACTCCTCATGCTTTCCATCATGCAGAGTAGTCCCTTTGGAAGGCTGGTACATAGAAAATAATAAAATCTGTAGAAGCTCCCACGGGATTTAACCTTAACTGGAATTTGATGTGGTATGCTACAATTGAACTATCTGAAACTGGACTGAACTGAAAACTACACAAAGTTAGTAAATAAATAGTTTTTTTTGAACATTTGAACATCTAACATATAACGCCGAC
The DNA here is from genome assembly GCA_916048165.1 of Spilarctia lutea. Classification (NCBI taxonomy): domain Eukaryota; kingdom Metazoa; phylum Arthropoda; class Insecta; order Lepidoptera; family Erebidae; genus Spilarctia; species Spilarctia lutea. The sequence goes on from OU696488.1 coordinate 2,936,362, forward strand.
AAACCAAGCAGAGCTTGTATTTTGGTTACTAGATAACTGATATAAATACATATTATACTTTTTTGTGAATGCCTACATACATATTATACATAGAAAACCCCCAAACTCCGAAACAAATATTTGCAGATCATACAAACATTTGGTCTGACCCGAGACCTCAAGCTTACCAGTCGCATACGCTACCACTGAGGCAGTCAAATGATGATGAATTTAGGGACAACACATTTTTTTTTATGCAAAATAAGACGGCTATTATATAGGTATTTCTACTTCCACCTGACTCTCCAATCTTCCTTCTACATTCCTATTCTTGAATGTAAAAAAGTACAATCGGTTACAAATGTTGTACAAACGAGGGAAATTTCACACGTCACGAGGGAAAATTGCAAAAGAAATGGCTATTATTCATTGGCTACATTCAGCGGTGACAGGTTATATAAGATACCACGAACGATTCAAGGTAACGTTTTCATAAATAATATTTAAAAGATTGTTAGTATCGTTAGTAAAAAATGCAGTGAATAGGCAACGTGAGGTCAATTTATTATGGTCATGTTGACGTGTTGGTAAATGTATTGTTATGCGCTTACTAAACTACCGCTATGTATATGATCAATGTATCCGTATTATCAAAAGTATCAGTAACTTAAATACCAATTAGACCATACGACGGTTGGTAATGAAGAAATAGGTTATGACTTGAGATATGAGAAATGTAGTAGCGCTGCGGTTAAAGTAAATTCAAATAAAATGCATAATTTAAATTAATTTAATTCGAATATAAATAAACTTATACTGCCAATTGCTAAATAGCCCGGACTGCCAATTAATCAATGTATTCCCTAATTTTTACTCGCCCTAATTACTTCATTTCCCTTATAAACCTTTTAAAAAGGTACAACTAAGTTATTCAAACATAATTTACGACAAAGCTTGGAAGCATGCCACGGTAATATGGCAACAACATTATGAAGCCGCCCTTAAACAGCCTCCGTCCCACCTCTAATGAGGTTAACACTTGATGATATCATTTGTGGCCTCGTAAATATGCCACTAAGTGCTACTCTATATTTTATTTATATTCTTAAGTGAATTGTGTTATTCTGGACAATATTTTGTAGGTTTGGTAAGTAGGCTTTTGGCTTTTTATTCACAGTATTTCCGTAAATGTCCGTTCCGTAAAAGAATCGTTGGTGAAGCTACGGGCTTATTAGAAATCCTCCCCAGTCCATTTACATCTACTTAAATAAAGAAATGGTTTATCAGTGTTAATTAGTATTGTTTCAGTCACAAACCCGGTATGTATTGTTGACTTGATGTATTTATTTCATTCGAACGTTTAACCTTATAATGTTAATTCGCTTATTAGACGAATTATATAGACGAATTATTTAGAAATATATGATTTTTGTGCTTACGACACCTATTAATCAAGTACCAGGATGGCATAAGAGGCGAGTAATAGTACTGTAGAAAGCACCGGAAAAATATTTCAAAAATCGAATACCAACCCTCTGACTTGTGTGGTATAATAGGTTAAAACCTGCTTTCTACGGGAGATCTATGTACAAAATTGAACTATTTAAGTCTTATGATAATAAACTCTAAGCTACAATTAATAAAGGTGTTTTGTCAAACATAATGTATAATTGTAATAAATAATGTTGACTAACACCTTTTTCCCAATTTGTTCATATTATTATAAGAATTTTGAAACGACGCGGATCAGTGTCAACTCGTTTGTATTTCGTACTCAAACAACACGGGGTTTTCCTATTGCATTGTTTATTACATATAGTTTTTCAGTAATTTCAGTTAGATCCTTGAACTCAGATTTGAAATACAATGTGACACAAAATATTATCATCAGAAACAACATTAATTTAATACTTGTCATAAAATATAGTTTCCTCTGCACCGAATCTTTCCGACCGTACAGATGCCAAACGACCAAACTAACCTAAAACAAGAAAGAATCTCCAATAGATTCTGGGGTCGATTCGCTCCGAAAACACTCGTAAATCCCATAATCCGCGACGCCAACTTTAGCCTCGGCAGCATTAGTTCGGAAACAGTCCTCTTTTTACTTAAAAGCCATAAATTTTCTTGAAACATTTGTCTTTTTTAAATCTTTTTTGTTGTGTAAAAAAAGATTTTTATAGATTTATCAATCATTAATAACAGATAAAGTCTTTCTGATTTAAATGTAATAATTTTTAATACAGGTTTTGACTTAACTACTTAAATATTTATGTATTTTTTACCTACTGCGCTCACAAGTGAAGGCTAATTAGTTATAAGTGTAGAATAATTGTGTGGTGAGAGATTAAGAATATATCACCACTCGAATTGGGGATCGTAAGAGCCGACTAAGGGAGCAAACTACGCAGGACAAAAGCATTGCAAAGAGAAGGAAATCTTGGTACAAGTCTTGTACCTTCACTTCCGGCAAGAGTGGCAAAACTTCTTTACTATTTATAAGAGACCAAAGTACAGCAGTCGCCTATTAAAGGTTATTGTGATGTGATCATAATTATGTATGCATATTTGTTCAGCACGTCCTGTTGCCTAAAGAGCTTAGTGAATTTTCACTTTTAAGGTGCCGTCAGTTTCGTCGCAATATTGACAATAATACTGGTTATCCAATAATGAGCAATCAGTTATTGATTAATTTTATTATACAGAAAACACATGTGGCGACTTCCACTTATAGCGCAACAAGGAAACACTACAACGCCATCTACCGTAGTTACACTGAACTACGTAGTAACATACCGTACGAAGAAACTACCTACCCTGAATCGCGCAATAGAAGTTCTCGTGCCGATTATCATAAGTACAACATCCCAACATCAACTGTTGGGCAGTGGCCCGCCAGGCTTGATCACCTCGCCTGGTCGGAGGATCCTCCCTTTGTTTTGGTGGAACATGACACCCGTTCCCCCCTACACACACAAATACTTATTGAATTGAAGGCTTTTAAGATGCATAAAAGATGTGATCTATTATTATCAATATCTACAAAAGCAAAGTAAGTTGTAAAAGTTATCGGCTAATGACGTATTTAAATAAAAATCTTAAAAAAAAAATTAAGAAACACTAATTTAATACCCGTTAAAGCATAAAAATTAAACTATTGAAAATGAAACACACCAACAATTTGTATCATACGATTTCCCTTCAATCGTTTGTATATCGAAATGGCCTTCATTTAAATTAACTCTAAACTTGGAACATACAGTCTACCGCCATAAAATCGATAGGACTAAGTAATGCAGACACAAACCACACCGCATATACCATCCACGTAGTCAATCCACTTCAGCGTGTTCTTGAAACAGTTTTAAAGAATTGATGTAATTAAAGTAAGTACTTTGATAATATGGGATTTATGACCATTCAATTTTAGATTACTTTAATGTTTTGTAGCGTAGATTTGATGTCTTTCAAGTTATTATAAACTTTTAACTAAAGTAGAGTAGAGTTGTGCTCCAAAGTTCTATCTGCGTTTGTCGTTGTACCTTTAAAACAAAAACCGTGGGTAATGTCAAGGGACGAAAATAGTTTAAAAAATTAACCTAACTCACTGGATCAATTCCTATTTCATCAGCTATCGGCTATTGACACACGATCTGTTCTTGGAACTTTATTGACATATAAGATTAAGGATTTTGTAAAACTATTGCTGCTAATCGTACACTTTATACTAATTAGGTATCTGGTTTGTGAATCAATTTTAAAATAAATATAACAAATAATATTATTAATATTTCGGACATCTTGTCCCAAACATCTTGTCTCACACAAAGCCATCTTGTCCCAAGCTATGCAGAGCTTGAGTTATAGGTACTACATAACTGAGATAAATACATATATACCTTTGTTTTTGGAAATGCGTGTATATTATACAGCATCATCATCGTCTTAGCGTTTACCCCGGTTGCTGCCGGATTCTGGAGCCCGGGGTCCGCTGTCTTGCTTTTTCTTCTCCATTTGTCCCGGTCTTCGGCATCCTTGGTAGTGAGACCATTAGCACGCATGTCACCCTTTTCGACGTCAAGCCAGCACTTCACGGGTCTACCCCTTCTACCGGGACCCGGCGGAGGCGGCGTGGCATACATATTATACATAACATACAAATAATAAACGATGAACATATATCATGACAGCTTGCCAAAGTGACTCTGCCTGATGGAAAGCATGAGGAGAGACCAAGAATAGTAGTCACCATACTTATTGACAATGCAGATAATGTAACAATGCTGCGTAATGAGTCACCCATACTATAACGGCCTTTTGACAGGGTCCTGCAGCTCCAATCTCGCACTCACCAACGAAACACGATAGCACAAATGTTGTCATCTTAGGTTCATCTTCTGTCAGAGGTGCATTCGAGTTGAAATCAGCATGGCTCAAACTTCTAACCTTGAAACGTATTGTAATCGTTTTAAAAAAAAAGCTTTTTTATTTCTTACGCAGCAAAAATGGACTGACATGACCGGAGTATACAGAATGATACAGAAGGATACCAGAAAGCCCCGTAGAAAGCAATGGGATATTTTCTTATTTAAATAACTTTATAAAACATGTTTATGTATTTTTCCTTTGATATTGCAACTCGAGGGGTTTTTCCATAGGCAGAAAAAAGCTTATTTTCTTCATTCATACATTTTGTACCAGACCATGTATTTATAGGTCAACGCCAATAACGTTATATAAACTAGATAGGCTATTCAAATAAATGCGTTAGTCATTATTTCAGAAGCCTCAACAAGTACGGTATTAGGTTACCCGTCTAAATATAGTTGTATAAGCAACATATAATATTTAATAACTAATGTTCTTTTAACATTTACACCATAATTTTCGTATAAATCCATGTCGGGTTATATTAAGTCTGTCAGGTTTAAATTATTTCTTACTAAATGAAATTCTAAATGGCATCATGTGAGACAACAGTTATAATATGCCATATAAAAAATGATGCAATTAAAAATACTTAATCTTGCCATAGCCTACTAATATTATAAAAACTTTTTATAATTTAATAGTATAAACGCGAAAGTTTATGAGTATGTAAGTGAGTATGTGTGTTGCTCTTTCACGCAAAAACTACGGAATGGATTTTGATAAAAGTTTACAATAATATATCTTATACGTCAGAATAACACATAAGCAACAATTTATAATGATAATAGCTTCGCCTCGCGGCGTTGCCCGTGGTTATTGTCGTGAAATACTAGATGAACCCCGCGGTGCTACCCGCGTATTATATATATATTATATTAGTATTTATATATAGTTACAGTTTAACGCCAAACTCTTATCGCTCCCTATGGGTACCAGACAACTGATATAAATTAGACATAGAAAACACCCAAACACCGAAACAAATATTTGTAGCACATACAAACATTTGGTCCGACCCGGGCATCGAACCCGAGACCTCAAGCACAGCAGTCACCATTGTGCCACCGAGGTAGTTAATAAATAATATTATAGGAAAGAACTCAGATAAAAGTTTATCAAAATTTATTACTTAAAAATACTGACCGACGACGCGGAGACGTTCTAAACTTATCTCTTCAGAATGGCGATCACGAGCGAATGTAATTACGAAGTCAGAAACCGTTCATTGAATTATTTGCGCAAACCACGGTAAAGTCAGTTTGGAGAACTGTTTTATTACTTACGATTGAAGTCTATATATTTTAAAAAAAAAATGTAATATTACCATTTCATGAGTTCCTCTTTATTTTGGATTAACATCAGCCTTTTTAAACACTATTTTTTAAAGGCCTGTCGTTGAAAGGAGGCTTTGGATTTCAATTTCGGGTTCACACCTCACATATCACCGTCTGATTCCAAACTACGTAGTATACATGCAAGCTAGAAGCGCTGATTGTCCTTTTCCATTATGTTATTATGAAGGTAAAGGTATGTTCATAATACTCCACCTACCACATTGGAACATGGTATAAAAATTTAGTTATATGAACGAGAAGACATATGAAGAATCTGCAACTAAAATAAATATTTCGGACTAGAGAGCATTGTGTGTTAGATACACATACTAAGTAGAGCTTGTATAATGGTTACAACTGATATAAATACGTTAATACATACTATACATAGAAAACCCAAACTCTGAAACAAATATTTGCAGGTCATACAAACATTTGGCCCAACCCGGGTACCAAATCCGAGACCTCAAGCACAACTGTCACTTACGCTCCTCCACCGAAGCAGTTCAATTCAAACACGAACCTGTTAAAAAGCAATCTTATATCCTGATTTCAATTTCGAAGTAAATGAAATTACAAATATTTCTTACTGACATTTTTTATATAGCATTCATTTTACCTGACGTGTGAGGAAGTAACGAAAGTAATATACGAGAAATATTAAATAAGTATTGATATTCAATTTCATCTAACTTCACGCATGAAGCTTCAACGTTATTCGTGTTTAAATATATGAGATACTAGCTATTTCCAGCGGTTTCACTCGCATGATTATTCTTATTTTGTGTTTGTAACTTCGAAAATAACGAATTTAACTTTACCCTTTCAGGGGTAAAATTTCCAGGAATACTTTCTTAGTGGGTGCTTAACTCCATTGATTTAGGGTCTGCGATGATGAATCAGTAGTTAAGGGATTTGGTTTACCACACCAACCTGCCAGCCAGTCCTGTAGTCGAATATTCAAAAGTATGCAATTTGCACGAACTAACCACAATTTGCTATTACCGTATTAATGTATAAAATTAGAAAGGCCAGAGTTTGGTAATATTAAAAAAATAAAGGAGTAAAGAGGCCCAATGGGATACAATGGAACTTATGTTATTCTGATCAGGGAAGAATTCATTAAGCAACATTTAAAATGAGAGATGTTGAAACGTTTCGACTTTTTTATAACAACGAGTAGTGTACATACTGAAGACTCGACTTGTGCCTGTAGGATACTCTGCATTAAGTGTCCTCAAATCAAATTGAAATCCGTATCAAGATGCGGGTTCAGCATGAAAGTCTAAGTTGATCCTCACTTGAATATTCTGATGTAAAAGAGTAAAAATACTTCTACATCTGTCCGTTTCAGGTATAGGACTGTAATGTGTATTAAATTATACACTTAATAATACTAGTTAAGTTAAATAATGTTAGAGGTGTCATAGCAATTCAGTTGTAAGATAACACGGTGTAATGGAAACTTTGTGAATTTGACAACAATTTCAGTTATCACAATTGTAAGAATATATAATTTTCAATGTGTAAAGTAACACGGGCCACCGAACGGACGCGAGTAGTCATCGCGTCTTTTCCAATATGGTCAAGATCCGAGGTAAGATCGACCTTCACCGTTTATATGCGGGTGCAGGTCTTTATAAATTTTGTGTGATATAGATATGTGGCGACTTCCACATACAACACAATAGTAATCTACTACAGCGTCATCTACCGAAGATAGTGTATCTTCTGAACAACAAAGTAACGCACTACACGGAGTAACTACCAATCCTGAATCGCGCAATAGAAGTTCTCGCGCCGATTATCATGTGTACAACATCCCAACATCAACTGTTGGACAGTGGCCCGCCAGGCATGATCACCTCGCCTGGTCAGAGGATCCTTCCTTTGTGTTGGAGGGACATGATACCTGTTCCTCCACAGATATAAGATAGATGATAAGGATGACCCACCACAATTTTTTTATAGCAAATAAGCGTTTGCCGGATCAGCTAGTATATTATATTTATTTACTGATATTCATGAACATTATTTTTAGGCAACCCACATGAGTTATGATTAGAAACTTATTTTTCATCCAGATAACAGATGAGTAAAGATCGATCTTACCTCGGATCTTTGACCATATCGGAAAAGCTGACTCCTCCCCTCCGTTCGGTGGGCCGTTACTATACCCCACTTATTTAAAAGTCTGACATTCTGTTCGGGGGGAACTTCACACATACACACATTAGACTTACAAACAGAAACAATCGCTGTCTATGCTTCAATGTATTCATTTGTTATGACATTTAAATCTAGACCACCCACATACAAGTCAAGAATCACGCAGAAACATTAACTTATATTTTGCAAATTCAACATATTTTGATGCAACAACTTAGATAGGTTAGTTGTAGGTGAAGGTAATAAAACCATTTTAAGATAAACAAAAGCCAAAACAGTATATAGTGCTACAGCGTTACACCTCATAGAGCTATTTATTGTAATCTATACCCGGGTCAGCCTGATTAATGTTGCCCCATTTTAGTAATGGTTTTTTCATTCCTGAACCGTTTATGTTCAGGGGATTGTTTTTTTTTCTATTTAGATCCACCCGATTGTCGAGAAATCTTATCCCGAAAGTTTTCGTATCTGTGATTGATTTGAGTTTAAGACGATGGATGGGTTAAATGTTAGTGATGTATTTTAAACCTGATTAATGTATAAAAGAGTTTTTGATATTGGCTTCAAATATACATCGAGGCAAGGTGTTGTGGGGCAATGCAACAGAAGAAGCACCTGGTGTCAATTGACTGAAATATCACACAGCGTTCTAACTCTCTGAGTCACTCCATGGAAATAGGAATTAAATTGAATTGGACATAAATTAAAGTAGCCGATCTATACGTGGGCGGTGGTAATCGCCTACCATCAGGCGATACATCTGCTTGTTTGATGGCTGCTCCTGACAACTCAGTCAAAGTAGCCGCGTTCTGGGCTACTAAAGCAAATTTACATCGACACGTAATATTTACTGTCAAAACGCTAAGAATAAAAGGGAATTTTGGGCTCTAGTAGCTTGACTCACAAGGTGAAAAGGTACGAAAAAAATTATGAAAGAGGAACATCAATTGTTTGCTGTGAAGAATCCCATTTTTCCCAGACACTATGAAAAATCTAAGTCGCAGTATGATACACTAATGCTTCAATGACCTCCCGGTAAAACCAAATGAAATAAATCTCTCAAAAGCAAATTCTGTTACGAGTTTATTTAAAGAGGTCTAAAAGTTTACAAGGTAGTAGAGCCAGCTCGATACTATCCTCGCAAAGAAAATCAACGTAAAATGACAGCGTTCGTGCTGTCGTGTTTCGTTGGAGTGTGCGAGATCGGAGGCCCAATGATTCAGAAGCATCACTAGGCCGCCATGGCGTCACCATGCTGCATTGTCTGTATTCACAGTTCCATGAGGCAGAAAATAGTTATAAACTTCTTCTTTGACTTTTTAGCAAAATAAGTAACTTGAGAACCTAAGTTTTCCAATATTTGAGGTCACTGTTCTATAAAAGTAATTAGTTTTAATAACAGAACTTCCTTCATTTATCTTTATATTTTTCAAACTTCAACAAAAGCAAAGCCCGTGTCAAACATTAAAAGCTTTTTGTTTTCATTCAAGATGGCTGCCAAATCCATTAGACGTCAGAAAAATGAATATCGATTATATTGTCTACAGATAATGTAAAACGCAATACATTTGATAATAATTTGGATGTTCGCTTGGTTGTAAACTTCTTTATATAAACTTGTAAGAAAAATATAGATTAAAAATTTGTGTTTTCATTTTTCAAGGGCTTAAGTTAGAAATATTCGATTCGGCTTCGACATATTTTTTGAAGAATATTGGCACTCTTGCATGTTATTTATTATTATTGGTAGTGGTGTTTTACTTTTAAATAAAGCTATTTTTAGTTTCCTACAGATTGTTCATATTTTTGTTTAGCGTATGAAATGCAAGCTTTTTTCATGTGTTTCCGTTCAAGTTCATCAAGTAGTACGAGTAAAATGTAAAAAAAACTGGAGTAAAAATAACAAAGACTTATTTTTGTGGCATTGCAATAATATTGTTCTTGCCTGTCTTAGTGACGACGCGTTCAAATTGTTCACGTAGTTACAGAATGTAGTCAATCGCCCTTCAAAGCTAGCTCTTTTCCTGATGAGGTGTTAGTTTCTGGAATTATCGATGGTATCAAATTTGAGGTTAAGTAACCACGTGGTTGCCTTTATGTCAAATGAATGTTAACGTACCTAATAAATGTCACAGTATACTTAAATCTAGCGATTTCTAAATTGCAATAGCGTGTAGCGTTCCTAGATACAGTTTTGCGTTGAAAAAACAAAATAAATGTTACAACAATTTTTAGACGCGCATCTAAGGCACACAATTGATAGGTACGATGCTTGTAATTTGATAATGTATTTTAGAATTAAACTACCTAAATATTCACTTACTAGTTGAAAGACTATACAGTAATTACTAACCATCCTTGTTTGAGAAATGTATTTAATACTAATATACCTACTTAATACTAAACCTGAGAGTGTTGGGTGCACTTTATACTAAATGCCGAAACCCAGCATCGGACCACGTGGTGCGTATAAATAATACTTTTCTTTAAGTAAATGAATTATTTAAGTTACGTTCGCAAAAAGAATATTTACCCTCATGTGAACGAATGATAGGCACGCTTTTACATCGAAATGAAATTAAAAATGCCAGCACTTAATATCCATCCTCTAAACACGCCTTTAGAATTCTTCCCATAAATGAGAATTCTTAAAACGAAAATAACTGAAAAAAAACAACCTTCTTAACACATAACAAATGAATTTGTTGAACACGTTGATTTATTGTTTAATCTGTGGACTTGGGGAAAGTCGCCGTTCTTAAGTAGATCCACTTATCATAAGGAAAACACGGCGTAATATACTGATTCCTTGAATTGTGCTGTGATGATAACAAAATAACTGTACTTAAAATATGAGAGAAATTGTTCAGAAAGGATATTTGTAATAGAGTTTTTTGGAGCTGTTTTAGAGATTTCCTATTTACATTAAAGCATTTGGGGCTTGTGTGGAATACTGTTTAGAACAGTGAGAGGTGCGACAGCTGGGTCAGGTCAGGAGTTTCGCCCGACTGCCGAAGTTGACCGCTGCTTGGTTTAGTGGGTAGAATAGTTCTCCGGGAATCCCACACACGCCCTTTGTCTCCTCAATAGAGAGTATGGTGTGAAAGAAACAAAAAAAAAAGACGTGTGGCACTCGGCGACTGCCGCGGTAAAGCTATTGCATAGCATTTTTTATCAACTTATGCAATTATAATTATATATTTATTTTATTTATGCAGTATTTTTTTTCTTTTTAGTTTTCGTTTTCGTTTTCAACAAACCAAAAACAAAAATAATAATAATAAGTTCTGGTATTTATCGATAGATGGAAAAACTAAAAAGTATCACCGCTGTGCCGGTCGGAATCGGGGGTATTAGGTTTTTTCGTTACGGAATTTCTGTCTTTCGGTCTCCACGCTCAAGGCCTGCGATAGAAGCTATGCAATAGCTTAATAAAATGGTATACCTTAAGGAGATAGAAGTCAATCTTAAGTCCTTTCACTGGTAAAATACGGGCAAACGTATGCATGTATTAAATTTTAAATGATAATAACTTCACGCATCACATAACAGTCTGATACTAAATAAGAAAGAGTTTGCGATATTGTTAGCTAATTGCTAATTACTTATTTAATTATATTATATTAGGTAAATATCGGGTCGGCACCAATTTATTATCTCGAGTTTAGACTTCAAATCAAGCCTACAGGGCTTACGACACAATATTTTTAAACTTAAAATTTAATTTGTTTGTTTCAGAAAATACATTCCTTTACACATTATTGAAGAGGACAGTTACGAGAAGGACGTCCTTTTCTACGTGAACCTCGGCGACCCTGAACTTCTAGGTGGTAAGAATAAATCTAATTAATTACTATAAAGGTTGGGGCAGACGACGGACGGGGCGGGACGGAGACGTAGTGCGATCGGCTAAAATGTACTAAATGCCGAACACACCAACGAGGACGCCACGTGCGGTGTTGTATAACTAGCACATTACAATCTGCCAACGTGACGTAGTCGTCCCGCTGTTTGTCTCATCTTTATACTTTATAAAGTAATAATTATGTTCCATATATTACAAAATTAACTGCACGTTTGGCCTAGTACTTAAGCGGTCGCCACGCCGTTGCCTATTTCGCCAAGTGTTGTTGGGTTCAAATCCCACATGGAATAACACTTTGTGTAATCCACAAATTGTTATTCTAAGTCAGGGTGTTCTTTGTGTCCGCTTTATGTGGGTTTGTAAAGTCACCCGCGACATTGGAATTTTTCCAACTCCGGAAGTTATTTTTTAAAAAGAGAAAAAGAAACAAAAAATTTCAAGATGGATGGTAACACACAATATTTAAAAGAGGAAAAGCAAAGGTCTAACGTAAAGTGTATGGTTTTTATTTATTTTAATTTGATTATAATTTTGGAATAAATAAAAACTGCAATTACAATCGAAACTTGACTATCCATACTGAAAATGAAATATCATTGCTAATTACCTAGGTTTTACTTAGACCACATCAAAATTATATAAAAAGCCTATTTGATCCTCTTTTATTTTTCAACTATCTTTCAAATATTTATACAAAATAGTCACATCAAAAAGGTAGTACAAAATAATAGCTAACTGATCAAAAGTTTCTTAAATTTAGTTAAGAATTGATTCGCAGTAGGTACTTTCCTGGTTTGTCGAAAAAGAAAAAAAATAATTCTTAAACAATTAATGTGTCAATGGTCAAACTATATTAAGGCTCTGTTTCACTGGTTACATATAAGTTCCGGATAGCTTATTTAACAGATGGCTTAACATAATTTATATTGAAGATACGTCCAATTATCTGTCAGATAAGCTATCCAAAACTTATCTGCAACCGATGAAACACTGCTTAATGGTCTCTTCCCATTGTGTAATTCATTACTAATAACAACGTAAGTATATAATAAACGGAAAATTAAAACAACCTTTAGATGAACTAAATTTCATTGGAGTAGTAAATATAAATTGCAGTTTAATTATAATTTATAATCACTAAGTTAAAAATATTAGTTTAAAATAGTTTAGTATAGAATATTGAATATTTTTATCAGATATTGGTTTGCAGACTTTTTAAAAACATAGTGTTCTTATCAATCTCTTAGGGCAATATTATTGATCATTTCTTCATTATGCATGTTTATAGTAATGAATTAGCCTCGCATGTGATTAATATTAATAAGCATGTATAAATTTGCATATTAATACCATTTAGTCCACTACTGGGTGTTAAATTACAAATGAATTACGACATTTTGAGTGCTGGTGGCCACATTTTAATATAAATTATTTTTTTTGTAACTTGATTCATGAAATGAAAACAGTAAACATATGTAAATACAATTAAATAATAATGAATCTCTTTATTTTACACCAGATTACCTACAAAATTAACTTAAATACTAGGGAAGTTCAAGAGGCGGCCTTAACGCCCGGAGGCAATGTCTTACAGGCAACCACGACCTGGTTGCCTGTAAGAGATTGCCAAAATATTTACGTAATTAGTAATTGAAATACTTTTTAGAGTTCGTTAATTTTATGAACTACACGTAAACACTCAAGCCAATGCCTTAAAGTGGTAGACACCGTCATATGTGTTATGAGCTGATTTCAATTACGGAAATAATAAAATTGAAATGTGGCCAAAGAAATACACAGCAAATATATACCAAGCATCTTTTAAAAAATAAAGTTTTTTGTTAATTTGTAGTTTTAATTTTTTCTGTGAAACTTTGCAGACATACCAAACTCCTCTAGTTTTATAATTATATTGCCGTAAATAACTTGTTTTATTATTTACCCACAGTTTGCTACATATATTTAATAAAACTAAAATACTAAGAAATGAAAATCAATTAACATTTTTACAATATGTACATATAAGCGTCAAAAAATTCCTCCTTATCATCACTGAATAGTTAATATGTTGAATAAAACTAAACAATCAAACAATTTTCATCCTAAAATCCGAAATATCGCTAGTACTATTTGCTGTTTATTCACTCAAAATGTACTCCACTACTTACAAGTCTCCCAACATTAGAAGCCATCAGCTTACTGAGCCATTTTATTTGCATGTCATGATCATTGCAGAGGTGTTTGAAACATTCCTCCCGGATGCGTCAGCAGCAGTAACGGTACAGTTTCCCCCAGGTAAGTTTGAAGTTATTTCATTATCGGACGTAACGCACACTTATACATCTAATATGGCATACTATTCATATACGAGTACATGAATTGCATGTTATACAAAATTCCTTTTTAAAACTGTATTTGAATTGCAAAAACATAATTTCAATTCGAAAATAGCTAATTATAGGAAATGGATAATCAAGACGTATTAAAATCTTTTTATTTCCTTTAATTATAATCAGCAGCGTTTGGGAAGCTTCGTCGAGTCTTCTCATCATCGATCCCACAGTGCCTAAAGACAAAAGTCTTCAATGAGTGCGTCCTACCCGTAATGACATACGGAGCCGAAACGTGGACACTTACGGTACGGCTGGTCCACAAGTTCAAAGTCGCTCAGCGTGCTATGGAAAGGGCTATGCTCGGCGTTTCTCTAAGGGACCGTATTAGAAACGAGGTGATCCGACAGAGAACCAAGGTCATCGACATAGCCCACAGGATTAGCAAGCTGAAGTGGCAGTGGGCTGGCCATATTTGCCGCAGAACCGATAACAGTTGGGGTAAACGGGTTCTTGAGTGGAGACCGCGTCTCGGCAAACGTAGTGTAGGACGTCCACAGGCCAGGTGGAGTGATGATTTGCGCAAGACGGCTGGCAGGAGCTGGATGCGAGAGGCCGAGGATCGAACTAAGTGGCGTGCTATTGGAGAGGCCTATGTGTCTAAAATATATAAAATGCTCTTACTCGAAGAATATCTGAATATATATGTTCTATCAAAATCACTGACATGTAATTTATACACTCGTAATAATTGAATACTACATCAAGTCCTATACCACAAATGGAGGCTTCAATTTAATATATAAATAAATATTTAATATTCTAGTAATGTATTGATTGTTACAAGAATTGGTTATATCAATTGAACAGCCAAAGGTAAATTCGACCAGGGCGGTACTACCCTCCTTTTCAGGCGCAGAGTGGCATTACGTGTGGTTTTAGTCGGTTCGATTCTGACACACCGCCCCGCCGCAAACCCCGGGGGGGTGACGGCTCGAGGGGGATTCCACAGGTAAAAAAAAAAGGCGGTACTACCCTCGTACATAAAATCCTAAAATGACAGCATTCATTCTGTCGTGTTTCGTTGGTGAGTGCGAAACCGAAGGCCCAATGATACAGAAACAGCACTAGGCCGCCATGGTGTTTGTTACCATGCTGTATTTTTTTTTTTTATTCTGCTTATACTTTCCATCAGGCAGAGTAGTCAGTTTGGCAGGATTATGCTTTCCACTAGGCAGAGTCACTTTATGTATAATTTTTTGTGTAATTTTATTAATCCCCAAGTTGATTAATTAATTAATTAAGTGTGCGTTACGTTTTCATACATGTATGTCTGTCCACACTTATTTTTGTAATCTTATGTTTGTTTTAGATAATCACTTATCACTTATATGAGCACGTAATATTAGATATTAATGGTTTTAATTAATTTTGTATATTAGTGAGTTATTTCCAATGCTATTATTTTACTTTACTATGATTGATAGGAATGAAAACACTTACTTAATTACTAGTTAACGAAGGATATCTTTATGTACTGTTTACTTCATGTTATCGTTAAATTGAATTATTCATATCATAATACATACAATCGTCTGATTAAAAATGGTATGATCGAATGGAAAAAATATTTTATTACTGTGATAAGTAACTCATTTACAGAAATAGGCATCACACTGCGGCTAATAGGAGGAAAGTTACAGTGAAAAATGCTTTACAAAAACGGATAAATCTTATTACGCCTTATTTCGCAGGCGAAATCGCATAGGTCATTTACTACAAAACTCAATAATTACCAAAACTAAATTCGCTGATTCTCTCAAACAAATTGTTATGCTATTATTGTAATATATATTCTACAATATCTAACTCTAACCGACTGAGCTAGCCCAACGATAATATTTAATCTATTGCAGCATTGAGAACGACGGACATCCGCAATAATTTTACTAAGTCAATTCCTATCTATAATATGTATGAACGTTAGCAGTTAAATAAAACACAGTTCATTTCCAAGTAAAGGCCGCTGTGAGCCGGCGATATTGTAATTTAGTGTTGGAGGAGTCTCAGTAGTGGGGGAGCTTGAGTTAACTAGTGTTCAAAATGGTGATACATTTAAAAAATAAATCCGAGTAAGTGGGAGTTGTTATTGAGGGTAGTTTCTGAAATATAATGTTCACATTTCCTCTCTTCTTGTGGCATTTTGTAAATTACTAAGTACACGGGAAAAGTCTACGTACTTTACTCTATGAACTTTAGGATTGTCTACGCTCTTAAATACATAAAAGTTTATTTCTATTGCTTAGGGAGAATATTTTAATATGTTTGGTGTTTATGAGACAAACATCTACATTATACGATTGTTTATCATTGTATCATCATGTATATTGTTTGTGAAAGCAGAAAAATATGTTTATAAGTAAGTCAGAACTAGCGACAAAAATCACTAACATGGCAAGGAATCAGAGTTGCAGTCTTGTCATCAAGAACTAGTGTCAAATCAACATTTGATTCGAGTTGCTAAATTTCGAATATATTATCTACTAGCTGTTGCCCGCGGTCCCGCCCGCGTTTATGTCGGTTTTTTCGTGTTTTTTCGTGGTCGCGGATATGTGACTGATGCAAAAATTAGATAAAAACAATCCTTGATGCAAATGTTATATCATTCTAAAATTTCAGCTCGATCGGTGCAGAACTTTTTGAGTTTTTGAAGCGTACACAAACCAACATAACATTTTTATATATATAGATGTCTATTTGGCTGAAAATTATAATTCTAAAATAAATAAACTCAGTCTTTGTCGTCACTTCCTATCAAGTGACATTTAAGATTGACGTCAATTACATTATTGAATAAAGAAATTAAATGAAATTAAATATAGTAAACTCTAAAAGAGTGGAAAATACACTGATAGGTAGGTAGATATATTAAACGAAACTGAATCGTTCACCGTATATCATTCAGTTTCATTCGTATGGTAATATTTTATATTAAAAGCGATATCGAAACGTATGCTGCCGTTCGGGTGGAAATTCAAACATTTCAAAATAGGTCTCGATTGTTTTTATTCTAGAGCTGATCGATTATATTATCTTTTGTTGTTACCATCGCTGTTGTGTAACATATCAATGTAAATATGTCACTACAATAGCATCAGAAAGTTTAGACACGTAATATGGAATTTATACGTGACAAGAAAAAAAAACACAGTTTAACTTAATCGATTCTGCATATTATATTATCTAACGCACGCGTGTATTTCATTTTCTTACTTTCGTGGTGTCATTAACTTTGTTATGTATAGTAAAATCATATATTATCAATAAGCCATAATGTGGTACCCTTATTAGTCAACCAAAAATTTTAGTCAGTCTTTAGTAAATAATTCACTTAATATTTAAAGCAATCTATTCATTTCAAATAGTTTTTTCTAAAGATACAACAGAGGACAAATATTAACTTTCATACAATAACAAATAACTTTTGAGTAAAAATAATAATATTATTTTTTTAATAATAATAAATAATAATAATAATAAATAAATAAATACCTAATAAATAAATATTGCGGACATCTAACACACAACGCCATCTAGTCCCAAGCTAAGCTGAGCTTGTGTTATGGGTACTAGACAACTGATATAAATACTTAAATACTTTTTTTTTGTAAATACATACATATTATACATAGAAAACACCCAAACTTCGAAACAAATATTTGCAGATCATACAAACATTTGGTCCGACCCGGGAATTGAACCCGAGACCTCAAGCTTAGCAGTCGCATACGCTACCACTACGCCACCGAGGCAGTCAATAATAGTAACATACCTTAAATAGTTCATTGTTGGACTTAAAATATGCTTCTTTTTAGAAAAATAATCCTCCTTAGAGCTATTTTATTGTTATTTTTTTTATAATTAGAAATTATTCTAAAATACTGAAAAATGTGTGAAACTAAATTAATACGCATAAAAATTATTATTGTATGCTTTACGAGTATATATACGAAAGTCCTGATTTTTTACTTTGAATGCAACATATTGTTCCGAATACATGTACCTCTATTATATTGGGTGATTTTTTTGAGGTTAGGATTTTCATGCATTAGTATTTGCTCAGATTTTTTGAGGTTATGATTTTCATGCATTATTATTTGCTCAGTATGCTTTGACATTTCATCATGAATAGACTTACTAACGAGCAACGCTTGCAAATCATTGAATTTTATTACCAAAATCAGTGTTCGGTTCGAAATGTGTTTCGCGCTTTACGCCCGATTTATGGTCTACATAATCGACCAAGTGAGCAAACAATTAATGCGATTGTGACCAAGTTTCGCACTCAGTTTACTTTATTGGACATTAAACCAACCACACGAATGCGTACAGTGCGTACAGAAGAGAATATTGCGTCTGTTTCTGAGAGTGTTGCTGAAGACCGTGAAATGTCTATTCGTCGCCGTTCGCAGCAATTGGGTTTGTGTTATTCGACCACATGGAAGATTTTACGCAAAGATCTTGGTGTAAAACCGTATAAAATACAGCTCCTGCAAGAACTGAAGCCGAACGATCTGCCACAACGTCGAATTTTCAGTGAATGGGCCCTAGAAAAGTTGGCAGAAAATCCGCTTTTTTATCGACAAATTTTGTTCAGCGATGAGGCTCATTTCTGGTTGAATGGCTACGTAAATAAGCAAAATTGCCGCATTTGGAGTGAAGAGCAACCAGAAGCCGTTCAAGAACTGCCCATGCATCCCGAAAAATGCACTGTTTGGTGTGGTTTGTACGCTGGTGGAATCATTGGACCGTATTTTTTCAAAGATGCTGTTGGACGCAACGTTACAGTGAATGGCGATCGCTATCGTTCGATGCTAACAAACTTTTTGTTGCCAAAAATGGAAGAACTGAACTTGGTTGACATGTGGTTTCAACAAGATGGCGCTACATGCCACACAGCTCGCGATTCTATGGCCATTTTGAGGGAAAACTTCGGAGAACAATTCATCTCAAGAAATGGACCGGTAAGTTGGCCACCAAGATCATGCGATTTGACGCCTTTAGACTATTTTTTGTGGGGCTACGTCAAGTCTAAAGTCTACAGAAATAAGCCAGTAACTATTCCAGCTTTGGAAGACAACATTTCCGAAGAAATTCGGGCTATTCCGGCCGAAATGCTCGAAAAAGTTGCCCAAAATTGGACTTTCCGAATGGACCACCTAAGACGCAGCCGCGGTCAACATTTAAATGAAATTATCTTCAAAAAGTAAATGTCATGTACCAATCTAACGTTTAAAATAAAGAACCGATGAGATTTTGCAAATTTTATGCGTTTTATTGTTTAAAAAAGTTCTCAAGCTCTTAAAAAATCACCCGTTATATACAAATGTTTCATAAACCGAACCGCTTGGTCCAATAACGGGTTCAATTTAGCCTGACACCTAGAGGTACCATTATTTATGACAAGGTTTAAGGTGGTACTCGTAGTATAACGAAATGAAATTCGAAACTTTCGTAATGCAATACTCTTCATTGGAGAAAGAAGAAAAAACACAAATTTATGGTCTGTCTTCGCAAAGAAATTTATCTGAGGTTAAAAGGCTAATTTTATCCGCGACTTTACTCGTCGGTATCCCGACGTTAATGATTCTGTCGGCTCTACACTGATATACACCAGTCAGATGTTATTCTTAATTTTTTTACCGTAAGTATATTTTGTGGTATTTGAAATCTTATAAATACAGGCTTGCAATGATGATTTAACTAAGTAGCTATTTTGACCATTTAGGATTCATGTAGCGCTACCGTGCTGATAAGTTTCTACTTTTTAAATTGTAAAAAGGACAAACAAACAAGATCTCGTGTGATAAATGACTACAGCTGCTCGTGGAAATCGGTAACTTGAAAAACACGTGTGTTTTTAATACCACTTTTGGAAAAACCCTTAATAAGAAGGACGTTCTCCCTGTCCTCCTAATTCTTCTTGTAGAATCTTGGGCCGTTGGTTACTTCATTCAGTCGATGAAAAATTACGAATCAATTATATTTATTACATACATTATTTCTTACAAAATAATCCTCATTTGTTACACTCTAAAACCCAAGAACACTATCGGTCAAAGATATAGGTGTCATTTTATATATCAAAAGTACAATTTTCCGACACAATTTCAGTGTCCAAATACAAAAGATTTTTTCTTTTGTACATATTGCTTGGTTGCTAGCCAATGCGAATTTAAGGTTTTATTTAATAATAATAATAATAATTTTTTTCATAAAAATATAACCTTTACATAATAGACACAGATGTTCTAGCTAGGCTACTTAAATAGCCTGTATTAAGAACAATCTGTTGCTGTGTTCCATAAAACAAAGAATAGGTACATAGGCATACATATGAAATTGCAAATTGTTATAAAAATTTAAATACTAAATTACATTAACTGGTGTGTTTGCTTGTGTGCACGTGTGAGTGTGTTTATGTGTGTTCGTGTGAGTGTGTTTATGTGTGTTCGTGTGAGTGTGTTTATGTGTGTTCGTGTGAGTGTGTTTATGTGTGAAAATGTATGAAATTATTTAGTTATAATAGGCTTTTTGATGTCATGAAGTTCTCCGTCTCCGTATAGTCTTTCTTCGAGATATATTGAGTAATTAGACTTTTTATTGAAGCATATGAGGATTTGTGTATCGGAAAGATTTGATTTATTCTATTGTATTGAAATGGTCCCAGGTAATATAAGAATCGTTTTGTGAACGTAAAGTTAATAGAGAATTTCTGCCTTCGTAGGTTCGCCTCGGAGAAGTTAGGGTTAGTAATGCTTAAAACATCACAGTAGTATTCTAAACCATTTGTAGAAAAAAATAATGTGTAATTTAAAGTGTAAGTAAAATTGAGGTTATAAAAAGATATTCAACTTGAATTAGGCGTTTTTACGGTATAGGTGCCCAAACGGGGCCCTGAATGATTCTATTACCCATGAACACCTACTTTACTTGCCAAGTACTTTACCACCCTTTCAGTCTATTACCTCCTCTCATAATCTAAGGAGTTTTTATATTAAATAGTGGGCAAAGGAGCAGACGCGTCACAAGTGAGTTGCCGACCTTTGGGGGATGGGAAGGGGAGGGGTTGAGGTATGGGCCTCCGGTATCCCCCCCAATGTATCCCTACGTTGTCGTCGTGGTGGGGCTTGCGTGGGTCAATGATCTCTGGGGCTGTGCCGGGTAGAGCTACTCATGCCGGATTGGCCCAGGGTGAGACTCCAGACTAAATGGGATCGAAGACGGAGTCTGGCTGCAGACTGCCGCGAAGGGCGTGACGCTCAGTCGTCGCGCGGCACTCCAAACGTCCCTCTGCTTTAGCAGAAGGCGTGTTGGAGTGCGAGTAAATCAGAGGGGCTGGCACTTGAGTGTTAGTCCCGTCTGTGAGAGAGGGCTAGCCACCCTCTCGCATTCCGTAACCATTAGGGGCTCAACAACGACCTGACTGGTGGCTCCAAGAGGGTACGCTGAGAACCTGATGGCCGGAGGGCTTGCCTTGATTGGCCGGCCCATGACAAGGATAGTCTATAACACCCGACAGCTAAGTCGTAAAAACCTGTGGATACTGGCCGACCTCCACAGTACATAGGCTTGCCCGGGTATTGGGGATCTCTGCCCGGGTGGACCTTTAGTTCTCCCCAACTCGTGGGTTTAGAAATGGAATTTGATAAATCTTTAAAAAATATAACCGAATTGGACACAAATATAACGAAAACTGGCATGCATACCGGAACTGAGAAGGAGAAGAAGGAGACGAAGGAAAAGAAACGGAAGGAAAGGAGGAACGCCAAGGGGCAGTTCCGAAAGGCGGACGAGCGATCGTCTGCCGATGAGGACACTGCGTCTGTGGCGCCCATCTCGGTGGGGCTCCCAGAAGTCAATCTGACTGCTGGGAGCCGAAGAACATCAGAGCGCATGCGCTCAATGTCCGCTACTTCTGTTGCGAGTTGTAGCTCCAGTACGACTGTGGACGCACTGGAGCTGATGGAGACGGAGGCTTCGGAGACCCGCAAGCGCGGCCTCTTCAGGGACGGCGGCGAAAGCGACACGTCCCAGGAGATGTTGCCGCCACCTAAAATTGGGAGCGGCCAGAGGGGAAGATCCCGCACCCCAGCCTCGGCCTCGTCAGGTTCTGCCTTTTGCAAGGCGGAATCCTACAGGAGGGCCAGGGCTGACGGTGAGCTACAGGCGGAGGAGGAGATGTCTGGTCTCCTGCTGAAGATCAGGGGCCCGGTGGAGGGGGATTTAGTGCCCCAATCACCGGTCTCTCTGCAGGAGACAGCGGACGCGGCGCTGGCCATTATAAACAAGGTGGCCACCAAGTCCGTGAACCTGAAGGGCTCTTTTGTAAGGGCCCTTAAGGACTCCTCTTCTGCCGTGGCGGGGGTCGTAGACACCCTGATTGGAGACGTGGCTCGCCTTCAGTCGGCCAACGACCGGCTGACGGGGCAGGTGGCCGAGCTCGGTGCTCAGTTCGCCCAATTCCGGGCGGAGCGAGAGGCCCCGGCCCCGTCTACATCCCAGCGAGCCCCGTCTGCATCGCAGCCGTCCCCTCCCGTGGTCCCGTCCACCGGGATATCAGACGCCCAGCTGGGCCAGATACTCGCCGCATGTCGGCGTATGATAGAGGGCTGTACGGCCGGCCTAGAGGCGAGGCTGCCTCCGGCCCCTATCACGCGGCCGCCGCTTGCAACACCTAAGCGGAAGGCCGCGCCGTCGTCGGCGCCGACCCCTCTTCCTGTGGTGGGGGGTCGCGTATCCTACGCGTCGGCGACGGGAACAGCGCCGGCTCCTGCGGCTGCCCGAGGGCCGGGTGCCAGGGCTCCGGCTCCGGCCAAGACGGCTGCACCGAGGCCGAGGCCGAGGGCGGCAGCAAAAGCTGCAACACCTCTGCCCGCCACTGCAACACCTCTGCCTGGCCCCTCTAAATCTGCCCCCTCCAATGAGGGTTGGCAGGTAGTCGGAGGGGCAAAGTCGAAAAAGGCTAGAAAGCGGGCCAGAAAGGCTGCCCGACAGGCAGCCTCTGGCCCGCAGGCGCCGCCGGTGGCAGGGGCCACCCACAAGAAGCCGCGGAAACTACAAATGCCGAAATCCGCGGCTGTGGTGGTGACCTTGTCACCGGAGGCGGCTGCCGGCGGGCTGTCCTACGGGGCCGTTTTTAAGAAGGCCCGGGACAGCCTCGCCGGTGGATTTGAAACGGCTGGTGTCCGCTTGCGCCTCGCCCAGACGGGAGCTCGAGTCCTCGAGTTCCCTGGGGCCGATGGCGCAAAGACGGCGGACACCTTTGCTGAGAAGCTGAAGGGGGTATTCGCCAACATGGATGGTGTCAGGATCGCCAGGCCCACAAAGTGCGCGGAACTGCGCATTTCGGGCCTGGACGATTCCGTGACGGTCGAGGATGTCCGCGCTGCAATTCAGGAGAAGACGAGCTGTAGCGCGGACAACGTCAGGGTCGGCACCATCCGCCCCGGTCCAGGAGGGCTTGGCGCCGTTTGGGTGAGTTGTCCCGTAGCGTCGGCCAAAATTTTGGCTGATGCCGGCAGGCTCCTCGTCGGCTTCGTGAGTGCCAGGATCACGGTCCTGGCCGCGAGGCCGATGAGGTGCTTTAAGTGCCTTGCCGCGGGACACACGCGCTCGAAGTGCGCCAGCTGCTTCGACTGCAGCGGACTATGTTTCCGCTGCGGTCGACCGGGGCACAAGGCGGCAGAGTGCTCTGCGGCCCCTCACTGCCCAGTGTGTGCGGCGGGCAAGAAGCCCGCCAATCACCAGATGGGGCAGGGGGGCTGCAAGCCTCCCCGTGCTTCTCAGCAAGCGTCGGAGGCTAGCCAGACGACCCTGGCTGCCTCCGACGTGGATCGTGCGACAACGTCGTCGCCCATGGAGGGGGTTGGAGAAACGATCCAGTAAATGGATCAAATCTCCAACCTCCTTGTCCAGACGAACCTCAACCACTGCGCCGCGGCGCAGGATCTCTTCCTGCAAACCATGGCGCAGTGGTCGATAGGTGTTGCCGTAGTCGCGGAGCCCTATTACGTCCCTCCCCGTCCAAACTGGATGGGTGACCGGGAAGGCTCCGTGGCAGTCGTTGGCTCCTCGGCGGCTCGTTCCCCGCCCTTGTCGCTAAGAGACAAGGGCTCTGGATATGTGGCCGCCGAGTGGGGGGGAATCACCGTTTACGGTGTCTATTTCTCCCCCAACCGGAGTTTGAGCGACTTCGAGGTCTTCCTCAACAACTTGGAGACCTCGATACGGCGACTAGCGTCTGGGCACGTCCTCGTGCTGGGGGACTTCAACGCAAAGTCCATTGCGTGGGGTTCCCCGGCGACGGACGCCAGGGGCGATGCCGTTGTGGAGTGGGCGGCTTCGGTGGGCCTCTGTTTGCTGAACAGAGGCGCCACCAACACGTGCGTGCGACAGCAGGGGGGGTCGATAGTGGACCTTTCGTTCGCTACCCCTGCTGTTGCCGCACGAGTAAGGAACTGGTGTGTCCTGGATGAGGTTGAGACGCTCTCGGATCACCTGTATATCCGATTTGAGCTCTCCCGGTCCCAGGGCCCCAGTAGGGGTCACGTGGCGCGGCATGCCTCCCGCTTTCCGCGGTGGGCAGTTGCCAAACTCGACAGGGACCTGCTAGAGGAGGCGGCCATTATTCAGTCTTGGCTGTCTCCGCGGGCCCCGGCCGAGGAGGTCGACATGGGGGCTGGCCGCTTTCGCACTGCGATTACGCAGGTCTGCGATGCGGCCATGCCCCGCGTTCGGGGTTGTCGACCTTCACGGAACGGGGTCTACTGGTGGTCCCAGGAGTTGGCGGACCTCCGTGCGGCCTGTACTCGTGCCCGGAGGTCCTACACCCGATGCCGGCGGCGACGCCACCGCGTAGACGGGGAGGAGGGCCGGCTTCATGAGGAGTACCGCGAAGCGCGGAAAACTCTGAAGCTGGCCATTTGCCGCGCCAAAGAGGCAAAAAGAAAGGAGATGCTGGAGAGTCTCGATCGTGACCCCTGGGGTCGCCCATATCGTGCGGTGCGACAAAAGCTCCGCACGGCGGGCCCCCCCCTTACCGAGACTCTCCAGCCCAGCTTCCTGCAGCAGGTGGTCGAGGGCCTTTTCCCGCAGCGGGCGGAGCATACGCCCCCGTCGATGGCCGGTCCGGCCAGAGACGACGGGGACGGAGGGAGTGAGGTGCCGCCCGTTAGGGAATCGGAGGTAGGGGCGGCTGTTCTAAGGATTCGTTCCAAAAACACCGCCCCCGGGCCGGACGGGGTACCCCCCCGAGTGATGGCCCGAGCCCTCGACCATATGTCGGACCGCCTCAGGGAGGTTTTGGACGCCAGCCTGGCGTCCGGACGCTTCCCTGAGTGCTGGAAATGCGGGAAGCTGGTCCTATTGCCGAAGCCGGGACGGCCAGCCGATTCGGTCGCGGCCTATAGGCCCATCGTGTTGCTGGACGAGGCGGGCAAATTGTTCGAGAGGATTCTCTCTGCCCGCATCGTCCAGCATCTCAGCGAGGTGGGGCCCGACCTGTCGGACGCCCAATTCGGGTTCCGAGAGGGGCGTTCGACGGTCGATGCCGTGATGCGCCTTAGGGCCGTGACCGAAGAGGCGGTTGGCTGTGGCGGCGTGGTGTTGGCGGTGTCCTTGGACATCGCCAACGCCTTCAATAGTCTGCCATTCAGCTGCATCAGGGAAGCACTCCACTACCACGGGGTGCCAGAGTACCTGAGGCGGCTGGTGGCAGACTATTTGGAGGAGCGTACCGTCGTGTACGAGGACCGAGAGGGCGTCTTGAGACGGCGACCCATGTCGTGCGGCGTTCCACAGGGGTCTGTCCTCGGACCACTCCTGTGGAACGTGGGGTACGACTGGGTCCTTCGAAGTCGTCTGCCTCCCGGGCTGGGCGTAATTTGTTACGCCGATGACACTCTTGTCACAGCCCGGGGGGCGAATTTCCAAGAGGCGGCGCGCCTGGCCACCAGGGGTGTTTCTCTGGTGGTTGGGCGCATCGAGGCGCTGGGCTTACGGGTGGCCCTTGACAAGACGGAGGCCCTGCTCTTCCATGGGCCCCGTCGTGGTCCACCCCCCGGCGCCTCTATCGAAGTCAACTCGGTCCTCGTACCGGTTCGGGCCCAGATGAAGTATCTGGGCCTGATCCTCGACGGTAGGTGGCTCTTCGACGAGCACTTCCGACAGCTTGGCCCTAAGCTGGTCGGCGCTGCCTCCGCCCTTGGGCGTCTTTTGCCCAACTTGGGTGGAGCCAGCGTCGCTACTAGGAACCTCTACACGGGGGTGGTCCGGTCGATGGCCCTTTATGGGTCACCGGTGTGGGTCCCGGCTCTGACTGCCCAGAATAAGGTGCGCCTCTGGCGCCCTCAGAGGGTATTGGCAGTCAGAGCCATACGCGGATACCGCACCGTTTCGACGGAGGCGGCATGCGCCTTGGCCGGAACACCCCCGTGGGATTTGGAGGCGGAAGTGCTCGCCGAAGTTTATCGGCGAGCGGCTGAATATCGGGCGGAGAACGGGTATCGTCCTCCGCCCGAAGAGGTACGCGATTGGCGTGAAGCCGCTCGCCGAGCCACGATGGCTCGTTGGTCGTCCCGGCTGGAGGCTCCACGCGCTGGCTTTACCACCGTGGAGGCGCTCCAGCCGGTCATCCTCGAGTGGGCAGGGCGGCAGCACGGGACCCTTTCCTTCCGGCTGACGCAGGTGCTTTCCGGGCATGGTTGCTTCGGAAAGTACCTGCACTCGGTCGCTAGGAGGGAATTGAGTCCCGCCTGCCACCACTGCGATTGCAGTGAGGACTCGGCCCAGCACACGCTGGAGTTCTGCCCCGCTTGGGCGGAGCAGCGCCGGGCCCTCACTGCAGTCATCGGAGGAGATCTGTCGCTACCGGCCGTCGTACTATCCATGGCCGGTAGCGACAGCAGTTTTACCGCGGTCGCGACCTTCTGCGAGGAAGTAATCTCGCAGAAGGAGGCGGCGGAGAAGGCCCGAGAGGACGATCTCCACTCGGACCCGATCCGCCGCCGGCGCACGGGGCGGCGGAGGCGCGCCTATCAGCGCCTCATGCCGCCCTGAGTGTGGCCGCGGATGGACGGGATGGGTTTTCCCCTCCATCCGCATTACAGGCCAACCGCGAGGGGGCGACGTACGCGTGTGCCGTGCGTCGCCTAAATTGAGATTTTTATTTGAAGAAGGTGCCCGCTTCAGTGCGGGCAGGCGCTGGGAGGGGCCCGGTTGTGTTAATAAACGCATTTCCCGGACCCCTCCCTTCTCAGGCGCAGAGTTGGCACACCGTGTGGTTTTAGTCGGTTCGATTCCGACACACCGCCCCGCCGCAAACCCCGGCGGGGTGACGGCCCGAGGGGGTTTCCACACGTAAAAAAAAAAAAAAAAAAAAAAAAAAAAAAAAAAAAAAAAAAAAAAAAAAATGGGCCTCCGGTATCCTTACTCACTCGATGAAACATAGCTACGCAAGCGCTATGGTTTTCTGTTTGTGTTTAGAATCCGGTAACTTTACTTTAATCGGTGGTAGGTAATGAAAAATTAATCTAAAACCGGTTTTCGGTGAGGCTGTTTCATTAATCTGAAGAACTTTTGCGTCAAAGGATGGCACGCCCGGTTCCTACAATAATTTCAAGATTAAATTCTTAGGTGATTAGTATAAATAACCGTTAATAATATCGCAGAAAACAGCTTAATAATAAGTACAAACCATATTCATTGTAAGAGCTACTAAAATGGCCAATAAATTTATATATAATCAACCAAAACGGTCAAACAGGATAAAAGTAATTCTACCCTCGGCTTCATCGCGTTAAAACGTCATCAATATAAAATGGCCTATGGCTGAAAGTAGATAGGAATCTCAATAAAAACTGCAAACTTCGGACGGGCCATCAAATCGGAGGTCAGATCTCCATAAACTAGAAGGGACAAGGAACATTATGTGGAACTTGTAAGGAAGCCACGTTCCGCCAGCGGTGTTATCCGCAGCGTCTCCTGAATATTTTATGACTGGACCTTAGTATGTGATGTAAGAATTTTATTGTCGACTAACTTTTCTTTGAATTCCATAAAAATGTTTGGTAGATTTCTCTTAACCATGACGTATGTGGTTTATCTGCTGGCTTTTAACTTATGGATCAGGAACTTTTGCAGGTTGTAATGTTCTCCTAACCGATTACGGCCACGGCGGCCAGTCTCAATAGAGACCAGCCAACTACGCGGTAGATATTATAGTGTAAAAGTGTGTGCGCAAACACAGGTGCACTCTCTGTTCCCTCTCTCTCATAATCCGTGGGACGGTTAACCGACACGATCGGGGAGAGATCAGGCGCAGGACCGACAGCTTTAAATGCTCTCCGAGGCAAGGGGGTTCAGACCCTAACTTCCAAACTCCGAGCTGTCATTAAATATTTCTATAATCAGAAAAACTCACTAACACTTTTGGCCCGACCCGGGTTTTGGACCCGTCTCGGGTTGAAAACCGCATACGCTACACTAATGAGGCAGTATTGAATATGCGATCGCCTCGCCGTTTTGTTGATTTTTTATGTTTAACTGCCGAGTGATGCACGTATGAGCATCTCACTAAACTGCCATAGTGTTAGTCACCATACTGCATTATCTTTAGTCGCATTGAAGATGGTGACCACCACTCTTGGATTCTGCTAATGCTTTGTATCAGGCAGAGCAGAATTATTTTGCCAACTAAAACAAACAAAAATAATGAGTAGTGATCACCATCCTTAATGAGAACGTGGATCTGATCACCACATGGAACAACACTTTATGTGGTCTGAGTATTTTCAAATAATATAGAAAATGTTTTTATTACTAACTAGCTGACCCGCCAATATTCGTATTGCTAGATGTTTCTTTAGTACATATTTTCTAAATTTCTGATAAACTTATTTTAGTAATGTTATAACCGCTTCAGTTTTATACAGGCAGTGAAAAAAAAACTTTTATGGTTATCTTTTAATTTTCTTCTATACGTTTGTCCTTTGTCTTCTCCTGACAATAACGAACACACATAAAAGAGAATTATCCAATTCGGTGTAGCCAATCGGAAGTTATGCGTGTAGCTGAACCCCGCGATGCTACCCGCGGTTATTGTCGTATCGTAGGTAACGCCGCGGGGCGAAGCTAGTCTAAAAAATGTAAGCCTAAGTTACTCCTTGTACCATAGGCTACCTACCAGTGAAAGTCACGTCCAAATCGGTCCAGTCGTTCCAGAGATAAGCCGGAACAAACAGACAGACAGACGGACAGACAAAAATTTTAAAAATATATATTTTGGTATGTGTACCGTATATACATTCATATGCATGTAGTAGAAAGCGGTTATTTTAATATTACAAACAGACACTCAAATTTTATTTATTTGTATAGATATTGTTCTTTTTAGAATATTGTTGCTAAGACGTGAAAATAGGCCTTTACAGAACTTCTTGGTTTCCATCTGTATATGTCTATTTGTTAGTATGTAATGAGGCAAATAGCAAAAAATATTTATGTCTCCGATCTCCTGAAGCTAAAATAAAAAAAAAGTTTGTAAGAAATCGAAACAAATATACGCTCTATAGTAAATCAAAATGTATAAGGTTCTTATTTCCTTTGAACTGAAATCATAAATTTGTCGACAAACAAACTCTCATACCCGAAGAAAACGAAAACATTCGAAAGTTTTTATATCACTCTGAAAAAATATGTTCTTTTGCGATACAAACTCATATTTTGCGCTTGGCAAGTTGACTATTGCATCTACATATAAAAGAGAAAGTCTTTTTACGATCGTAAGGTTGTATTTTGATTAAAAAACTATACAAAAGTCTAAGAGAATCGGTTTTGAAACCTCCGGTAGGGGTTTCTTTTTCGCCTTAGGAATAACTTTTATCTATTTCTACTTCTATATGTTCAAAATTTACATATACTCATATACTTAACTTACATCGGTTTTCCCGAAGTGGTAATTTATTTAAAGACCATCCTTTACTCTATTAAGTCCATCTTTATACAACATGTTCATTAAACTTATATCAAGCCACAGTGGATGCTAAAAATTCATCTGTTTATCTACTCTTCGATAAGACTAGCTACATTTCTACCAAGAGTCACTTATTCTATTCCTGACAAGTCAAAAATTACTATAGTTGTTTGATCTGTAATAAAATATGTTGATTTAAATACTCGTCAGTTAAAAGAAAACACAAAACAAAATTAAGTGATTAATTTAAAAAGGTTTTTTAAAAACGAGTATTTATTATTTGTTAATGTACTAATAAATAAGCTGAAGAATTTGTTTGTTTGAACGCGCTAATCTCAGGAACCGCGGGTTGGATTTGAATAATTCTTTCAGTGTTGGATAGTCCATTTATCGAGGAAGGCTATAGGCTATATATCATCACGCTACTACTAATAGCAGCGGTGCACCAATGAGGAATGTTTCAAAATCGGGGGAAAATTTTCACGCTACGGGCAATATAAGACGCAAACGAGGTTGCGTGGGTCAGCTGGTTTGTTAATAAAAAGAAACTTTAAGCCCTTTCATTTGATACCCGTATTCATAAACATGGACGCCACCATTTTGTTACGGCGTCAATTTTGAATTAATAATAATACTGATTATATATATAATTGCATTGTCATCAGAACTAAAGGTATATTTCAAGTCTCAACTCAATCGGAAATTGGGAAGTGGTTCAAATTTTATTTGCAAAATTTAGTTACAGACAAATATCGGGACTAAATAGAAGCTTGTGTGCCACATTAGCACCGAGTAGACCCGATGATTGCCGACGGCCACACCTCCGCTAGACAGCTGTTCCATTACAAATGTTAAGTCTAAGAATACATTTAACAAAATCTTGATAACTTAGCAGCTCCACGGTTGTCTGTAGTACACAACATTTATTCACGACATTTGAAGTTATGAGAAATAAAAACAAGGTAAACCAAAATTTGTTATTCAAACACAGCCGGCATAATTTAAACAGACGTTTTATTTAACACACGAAAGAAATTATTCCGAGTTTGTTATGTCTTTGTACATTTGCGAATACAATTTACATATTGCCATTAGTAAATCTTTTAAAGAAAAACAACTGCATGATCCTTTTTTCTTATTTGCTTAGCGTGGAACTAGATGGCGTTGTGTGTTAATTGGTCCGAAATATTTATTTCTTTATTTATTCTTTTCGGTTATCTGTCATTAAGTACGACCCGGTTAGATGTTCCTAATGATGAGTCTGCCTGTATCAGATCAATTTTAGTTGATATATTTACGAATTCCAACTTTATACACGTATGTACATCGGTCTTAATGCCCTAAACATTATCTACCAGTCTACTTCAGGGGTGTAGAAATCTATGTATTATGTAGATGCACAAAGATTACAGTTGTAATCAATAGTTATAACCTGACTGGACTATTTTGATGGATACGTATGATAAGCACTATAAAATCCCAGAGGATGTTGGTGTTTCGTCATCCAGACCGGACATATTCCTTTTCTCTAGACAAATTAAACACATAATATTAGTAGAGCTTACTGTTCCGTGGGAAACTAATATTCCTAAAGACCATAGAATAAAATTAAATAAATATTACGATCTAACAACTGAACTTAACAAAAATGGCTATGTGGTTAATTTATACGCGGTAGAAGTGGGAGCGAGAGGTATACCAGCTAAATCTCTCTATAACCTTTTGAAAGACCTTGGCCTGTCGAGATCTGCAGTAAGTTCTATTTTAGAACGAGTATCCAAGGCTGCACTAACAGGTTCCTACCAAATTTGGCTAGGTAGGGCGGGAAACTCGAGCAGTGAAGGTGACCGTTGATGCGTATCTTAAAGGGGGCCTCCTTAAACCTACACCTAGGTCGTAAGTCCTGGGAACTGCTTTGAATTTCTCCCTCTGCCACACGATGGACCCGGCACCCGCACGGTGAATCCATGGAGTGCTAAGAAGTTTGTCTCTTTTTATCCAAAAATATGTAAAGCTGCCATACACTAACATACGCAATTACACATATACTATTTATAGGTTTTAATTTCATTGGTATATTAGTTTCATTGTGTATAAATTTAAAAACCATTATAATTAATTAATACCGGTGTGAAACAGCGCTTGCGTTGTTTTTCACCGAGTAAGTGAGTATACCGGAGGCCCATACTCCAACACGCGTCTGGTATTGCGGGTGTTCATGAGTGAAGGTTATATTTTACTACTAGACGATACGTTTGCTCGTTTGCCCCCTATTCCATAAAATCCATCATACAACTAAATATTTTGTTTGATTAATGGAGCTATAGTCCACGGGCCCACGTACAAGGGATTTCAGTGATTAATAACAGGCTGAAAGTTTATACACAGCTTCGTTTTGACGAGACACCCAACTTTTATTATTGTCACCATTTTGACATGTTAGAGCTGGGGGTCACTCGGAAGGTGCCATTCAATTTGTATGCCACAAGTTTTTCTCAGTTTTCCATCGTATTTTCTCAAAGTATTGATGTTTAGAAACTGTTATTATTTAATTTGGGACACTCATCAAATCGACGTGTTTCGCTCCCTATCCCGCTTTTTCCTGCCACTATCAGAATTTGGTCCAATAATAAAAGTTGGGGGTCTCGTCACAACGAAGCTGTGTATAAACTTTCAGCCTGTTATTAATCACTGAAATCCCTTGTACGTGGGCCCGTGGACTACTACAGTAGGTAAAAGATGTAAATTATAATATCTAGACTTATATTTTCAGAAACACTATCGCTGTAGTTAATCTAGATTATAATATTTATTTTATTTTATGTAGTTTGAATAAAATACGTGTAAGCTTGACTGACATTATTCTTTTTTTCAATTTTGTATCTGGTAGTGGATATTTTTATTATTTATTTATACATATCCAGATTGCGGATTAATTTTTTTAAATATATTCTTTATAATACATGAAGCGTAACCATTTAATATTCTCTACATAGAAATTTAGTAGTAATTGGTAAATATATTTGAATATAAATAAAATACATAAATACATTAATTTCAATCGCTAAAATCATTACATCATAAAGAAAATAACAAATATTTACCTATAAATGTGGCCCTTAAATGCCGAAAAAACACATGGAAGTTAAAGTTGCAAGTATTTATGGATTTTCTCCTATCCGATTTCAGACACGGCGGCCAGTCTCAACAGGGCCTAGCCAACTATGTTACAACAAGAAATACTATATAGTATACAAGCTTGTTCGCGCAAATACACTTGCATTCTCTGTTCCCTCACTCTCACAATCTGATGAGATGATTATCCGACACGATCGGGGAGAGATCAGGGGTAGAAACGACGATTTTATATGCTCTCCGAGTTATGGGTTCATGTGTAGTCACTTTTCATCGGGGAATCACGGTCTATGAACTTCTTTATAAAAAAATTTAGATAGCTTTAACGCGAATCATTGATATTTTGTTGTAATAGTGTTTCTTTTAGTTTTGTGAATTATAAATCCGTGTTCATTGTTATGGCAAATAGACCAGATGTGTCAACAACTGCCGACTGTTTGAATAACGTTTACAATATGCATATGAAAGCGCATGCAATTCGATTAACATGCAAATTTATTGAACAACAACTTCCAACTTCCAAAATTTTAAAACCGAGTTTGTCATCGGATTTTGGAATATACTAAAATTGAACGCTTTCCAAAATTTAATGTACTATCGATAAATTTGAGTCATTGTCCACCGTAAGCTTACTTTTTTATATAACTTTGTCTATAGTACTACTATTTATGCTAAGTTTTGGTCCATTTCGTTCGTTAATCACGGCAAAACGTCTATGTAGGACGAGATCAGATTCGCCACAAAATAGATAGTATGGAAGCATATGTGCTTTATGCGGAAATATTCCCGTAATTGTGGCCTGCGTTTTGCAAGTACCTTTTTAAAGCAAGACGAGCACAAAGGACTCGTCTGAATGGTCGAGTTGCCAACGGTGGTGAAGGTTTGGCAGAGTTTATAGGACTGTGTTTCTAGAGTATATCCAGCTCCTTTACCAAATACGCACATGCAATGGAACACTACGTCATTTTAATTGATCCAAGTCCGACATACTAGCTCACGCAAACCCTGGTGAGATGAGATTTCCCACAAAAAAAATCAAAATCGACAATGACGTAAGCAGAGCCGTCGGTGAAAAGCAGAATAAGATAATTTGCACTAATTCAGGATAAATATTCTCCATTTTCCTACTTACAGATCCATTAACATGTTTTTTATATATTTTTTTATTATTATAATTGGATCCGACGTTTTTATCTTGTTTTTTGTAAGTACAATAAATTGATACGAACAGGATCCCAGGATCCGTATTATTCATGCTGGTGTATAATTATTCACTTTTATTGTTTAAAAAAATGTATTTCTTAATCATGTTTGAAGTTGATGTTTAGGTTCATTTATGAAATACTTAGCAAGGAGAAATAATATGTTCATATAATGCATTGATTAATTATGTTATTATTATTGAAATTTGTATAATCTACTTATGGATGAGGTATTAGAGTTTTTTTATATATGTTTCGGTCTCAAGCTAAGCAGGGCTTGTGTTATGGGTCCTAGACAACTAATATGAATACATACATATTATACATAGAAAACAGCCAAACTCCGAAGCAAATATTTGCAAATCGTATAAACATTTGGTCCTACCCGGGAATTGAACCTGAGACCTCAAGCACAGCCGTCGCATACGCTACCACTACGTAGCGTGGCAGACAATAAATCAATACAAAATTTATAAGATTAGAAAATTTGTTTTAAAGTCAATTTATTTTTTAGATTCTTCTATGACTATGGTCGATGCAATTAAGTCGGAAATTGAATAACTAAAAAGTATAATATAAAATAATTGCATTTCAAAAATGTAATAATTTTAGTTATGTTGTAAATGATATAAAAATGGTTTTGAGTTTTAAGGAACAAAGTCTAGCCTGTTAGTAAATATACATTTCATTACATTAATGTGTGTGTATTTATATTACATTAATTTATATGTTATATTTATATTTTATATCTTCTTGATATTTATTATATGTTAGTTTTTCTTCTTCTTCTTTCTGCTTTCTGTCGCTGGAAATACTCTTCGCTTTTGCCCAAGTAAGATGATGGTTTATATATTTTTATTTTCAGTTGTAGATGCAGCTGCTAATGAGAATAGTATAATTATAAAACCCATATACTTTGATATTTAACTAGGCTTTGTATTTTCTGTCGTAGTGTTATATGAAACAATTTTTTTGAATGTCATTTAGAAGATCATTAGAACTTTATTACAATTTTTTATTTGATTAAATAGTGATTTCATACAAAGTATAAATGTCGTAGCTTCTACACTACTACATAAACTACTAACGATTCACATACTTTTATTTTTTGGATTATGTAGCATTTTTTGCAGGTAGTGTATGTCGTGTATAGGTGTTGTTGCTTTACTGAAATGGGTGCAAAAATTTATAGGTCTTAAAATACAAATTGTTTCTTAAGAATTATTTTATTTTAGACTAGACTATAATATCGAGTGTAGCAAGTTTGTAGCGCATTCGTAGCTTCTTAGTAGCAAGTCCGTAGCTAATGCGTAGCAAGGCTGTAGTAAATCGTAGCTAGCAAATAGTAGATGCATAACGATGAGTAGCAACAAAATCACAGTCAGTGCGGGTTGTTACCAATTTTGTACTATAGTAATATTAGACTACGGGCCCGTGTCGAGGAGGAGGAGACCTTTTTAGAAAGATACAGGGGCATAAAACAATAACATTCAGCAATATGCCGTCACTTGTAAGCTGTCCAACTGAGTACTAGTGAAGGGGAGATGGTAGCAACTCTCGTTTTTTCTCCCTTTTCACACGATTTTTGTACAGAGTTGCGGAATAATGGATTAGAAGAGGTATTGAATAAGAGATAAATTGTAATCTTACGGTATTTATAATTTATTGGTCTCATAATATGTATTAGACTGCACGGTAGGTCTAGTAGTTGAAGCGGTCGCCACGCCACTTTTTACTATACCAAGTATTGTGAGAACAAATCCGGTAACACAGGATGTATATTCTTAATCTGGGAGTTCTATATAAAAAAAGTATAAAATGGCACCATAAGTACATACATGCATATATGTGCGTGTATATATTCAATTTGTGTTCCAGCACCTTCAGTCAAATTACGTAAAAGGCATTTGTAATGTAAATGTAATGAGATTCTAAGGTTTATTGTCCCATTCGACTGTTGAAGAGTATAATTACATTATATTTTAATTTCATTGTACAAGAGCCTTGAGCATAAAACATTGAGACTTTGTTAAGTATGCTATTAAACTTAGATTTAACTTCGACCTTAACGGTCCTTGCTCTTAACTCACGAAACAAAAAGTATATTGTGTCGATGTATGTCAGTGTATCTGTGTGTGTGTGTGTGTGTGTGTCGATATCCTCATTTCTGAGAGTCGTGATCCCTATTTGGAGCTATTCTGCGAGTAATAGCTCACCACCTGTTTTTATCTTGAACAACATGGATCGTAGTAACGAGAGTAGAACTTTTATCTGCCCAGCTCAAGGGGCTTCGGCTCCGGGGTCATTTCCCCTCTATTTTACCCGTGACCATCAGTCTCTCGAGGTTATCGCCTTCTTTCCTGATCTCTATCAGTGTGTGTATAGTGTAGAATAAAAAACAATTAATTAAGCTATATGTATAATGTGACCGATTTATTATTCATTTTTTTATAGTTTTCCTATAGTAAGATAGGGCACATAAGCAGACAGTGTTGGTTAGGAACTGCTGGTAGTTATGTGTACATTTAATTTAGGACTTATTTTTAAGTTCGTGACTATACGGGATCTTTCTGTCGTGATTATATTAATTCCATAAAGTGTCTTTTTATAATTTGGCTTCATCAGACAGGCCTAAAAGTTAGGCCTAATTCTTAATATACATCATTTTCCAAGCTTGTATTATTCCCAATATTATTTAGAGTCACCTACTAGTTCAACCGGCTTTTTCTAAATATCAGTTTTTCCACGAAGCGACTGGTTTCGGACCTCTGAAGTCTTGAGGTCAACTAA
Source organism: Spilarctia lutea (assembly GCA_916048165.1). NCBI lineage: Eukaryota > Metazoa > Arthropoda > Insecta > Lepidoptera > Erebidae > Spilarctia > Spilarctia lutea. The sequence goes on from OU696488.1 coordinate 2,973,630, forward strand.
ACTTGAAGGTTGAACTAGTTATCAGTGTATTTTAAGTATTTTGATCTTAACGATAATAACGGTTGACATAAATGTTCGAGACAAACGCCCGTTTAATCTCTATCCATGATCCGGACTGCTATTAAAATTTCTTGTAAGAAAAACCCAATGACACTTTTTGGCCCGAACCGGTGAATCGAACCCGAGACCTCTCGACCGCTAGACCAATGAAGCAGCCTAACCTGTCTTTTAATATTACATCCTATAAAATATAAGCTTGATATCTAAGACAGATGCCTACGTCATCACAGAAGTAACTTTGAACTAGCCATTTTATTATATTGTTACGAGCTGGGTATTAAATAAATTAAAGTAGTCGATTGATTACCAAAAATAACACAATATTTATTAATAACACTTTTTACAATAAGAAATCACTAATTCACTCGTTAGTCGCACTAGAAGATCTCTTCGATGTTTATCCGCTGTATCGTGAAACAATACTGCCCCTACGGCCAACACGTTTCGCTTTTATATGGCCGTGGAAATTACTCGAAAGTACGAAAGTATTCGATCGATGTTTCTAGGCTAAATAGATTACTCTAGAGCTTCTTGTAGCGCCATCTAGCGTCGAGTAATCGTCATAATGCCCACAGTTGCGCGCTTTCCGACGCTAGATGGCGTTATCCTGGATAGTTCTCGATCGTTCTCGTATAATTGAGTTCCATCTGGTTATAGCGCAACAATATATTACCATATTGTTCACTCTATATTCCACTCTACATACAAAACACATAAAATTTAGAAAAATTACATCATTTATACTTTTTACGTTAAAATCAGATAGCCGAAAACATCGCATATAATAAATATTTTGGATCCACAAAATTTTATTCATGTATTCTGTTTGCTGGTCACGTAGTGGGTACGGAAGAAGTCCCAACCCTTCCCCATGAGAAATAGACACATTTGAATAAAATTTTATAGAGATTTCTTTGAAAATTGTTGGGAATACTCGTATTTTTGGAATTCAATTTTATTACAACCCTGACGCAGTGTGTTATGTAACACATGATCAATCATGGACGCCTAACCGAGATACGGGACTTGAACAAGTGTTTCACATCGAATCTTTTTCTGTAATTACTATCACCTCTATTTTCGTTTTTATAACCGATTTCAAAAAAGAAGAAAGTTCTCAACTTGACTCTCAATGATTGATGACTTTCTTAATTTTTTTGTATCTTTTAGACTGGGTAGGGTGTGTGTATTAATGGTTACGGAAATAAAAAATAGTTCTTACGACAGTTAAGAAGCGGAGCAAGCACGGAAGAAATAGAAAATATATTATTCTAAAACATTAGTAAAATGTTTGTGGTACTTTACTACATTCTTTTTATAGGTAAATTACATCTAGACACGGATTTAGATCTTCCACTGGGAGATTTGATATAATGTTAAAGATGTCTTTGTATGAATTTACACATAATATAAAAATGTATTATAGGAATTTACAATTATTAAATTTATGAATAATACATATCTGCATAGACCAAATCTATGAGCTAATTATAAGTGTACAACACCTTAATGATCGTAAACATGTAAGTTATTTTATATGTTTTTGAACTAATTGTATTAGCACACATGTATTTACTGTTACACAAATGTAGTATGCGTATTGTTTACACTAGTTTTATGTGTGTGGTTTTGTCTGTGTGTCCTTTACAAACACTAGTTTATCCTTTATAAATATCTCCTTATTAGACTTTATAAAATAATTTAAATATCTAACCGAGATCCAATCTAAGATTTTCAGAATAGCTCTTAAATTCTTTAACTTTTTACCACTTTTTTCCTACTTGCTCGTGAAGCGAACCATCTTAACCAACTTACTTAATAAAACTGAGGCATATAAATACTCTGTAAATTTAAATGTGTAATAACTATATAAAAGCTACAAAACATTTTCAACTTAATATGTTAGACCTAAGGTCGCTTCTTCTCTGCATTGAACTTTCTCTGTAAGTTGCTTACTCGCGCTAGGATTACCTGCTGAATATTGCACAAACTGTGTTTACAAGCTGATAGACTTCTAAGTGGTTTGTCGTAGTTTCTAAGTACATTATCTTTCGCAGATGACGATAATCCGGTGGCGACTGGTAACGAAGCCAATCATCTGGCTACGTTACCTGAGGAGGAAGCAGTTGTAGCCATGATGGGTTTACCGAGGGCTGGTGACATCACCAGAGCGCAACTCAGAATTAAGGAGAGCAAAGAGTTTAAAGTAAGTTTTTTTTATTATCTTCGCCCGTCTGAATATAATCATTAAGTTGAACTACGTAAAGTCTTTATTTGACTGGCCCAGTTGGTTTGTATATTTCGTATAAGAACAACTTTCGGGTTTATTGTTCTCTTTGCCTGAGACCTACGTATTAAATTGTCTTAAAATGTTTTTACAAGAAAATTAATTTAATTTACTTTAATTTGTGGTACACAGTTTTATAACTCTGTTCTTATCCTAAGTAGGCAACCGCGTTTTGTTGATTGTATTTTGAAGTATTTTTTCAGTTTGTTTTATATGATTGGTATAAAAAACATATTTTTATACATATTATTATTGCAGACACACATATATACATATACAGTATGGCATATATATATTTGGCAGCATACTAGCTAAGAACACAGTATTAAGTGTAACCTCGACATAAAGTAATTGGCCTTCGAAGCAATTAATTTCTCTTCTAAAAATTATAAGAATACTAACTTTTGCCTGCGTCTTCGCTCACATTTAATCAAAGTATCGTATGTTACATCTAATACCTCCAAGAATATGTGTACAAAGTTACATGATGATTGGTTAAATAGTTTTCGCGTGAAAGCGTAACAAACTAACTTACAATCACATTTATAATAGTGAGGTTTTTTCACACAAGTTTCAAGTGCGTAATTGCAATTCGAAATTCATCACAGGATGAGGCAGTGTGATCTATTTATCTGACTCACTCCATGAAAAAAAAAGAATAAATTGCTTTATACTATTTATGAGGCCGTAGTCTGTTGCTCCTCAAAAACAGACCGTTTTTACCGTGAGTAAAACGGGAGCCAAAAATCCCTCTCCTTTACTCGAACTTAAGTAGACTATTGCCATTTTCAATTGTTTCGACTAAAGTGTGTAAATTTATAGATTTGTTTTTTTTTTGTTACAGAACACAGTAGATAAATTAGTACAAAGAGCAAACGCATCAATTATCATAGGCACTTCTTCTTGGAAGGAGCAGTTTTCGGAAGCACTGACTGCTAGCTCGGGTAAGAGTTATTTCGTTACAGTATCGTCAATCTGGACCAAATTACTATCGGTAGCAGAAAGATATTGTGATGGAACAAAATTAAGGACGAGCAGTTAGTTTTTATTTATTGAAGTGAAACTTCTTTAAGCGTATGAGGGTAAAATTTTACGGATGAAACGCGTCACGAAGATGTGCAGCGTTTTTGTCGAAGAAGAGAGCGATTGAGACCGATTGAGAGAGAGTGAGACAGGGCGAATTTCAATTTAATATTCATCATCTGAGACTTTACTATATTATTTTTTAAACAATATAAAATAAATGTATTTTAATAATTCTCTTTAATTATTTTATTAATAATTAGTATACCAATGAAGTTTCACTTCTGACATGTGTACTTTATACGCACGAACTTTTTTTATCAGTAATTTGTTTGCTCACTTTAATTTAGAAACATCTGTGTTCAAGTTTTTTCTCCTATTAGTATTGATTTTAACTTTAAAAGAGAAGATGATCCTTGAGTTTATTTCATCATTTCTTCTCAGGGCTTGTCCAATTAGGAAAGGCCGAATTCATCTGCTCAAAAAAAAATTAACTTGCAAAAGTATTCATGTAACCTAATTGCAGAATAAATGATTATAATTGGGAGTGTTTGTAGGTTGGTTAGGTTAGACTGATATGATTTATGAAGATAAAACGTAACATTACTTAAGGTTATACATGAGAATAAAATATAAGCAAATATTTACCTCGAAAAGCGATATACACGACACACGTAGCTACGTACAATAGCTTGATTATAACAATTCATTTCCATTCACGTAATCACGTAACGTAAACGAACTTACTTATTATATATTACTATTCTCTCATCATCAACTCATTCGTACATTTTAGATATAAAATATTATTAATGTCCATAACCAATAACCGATACTTAGTTTAAGGGTCGACATTAATGTATATACAATATATATATATCAGATATGACTTAATGAGTGACCCTTAAATCTATCTTAAACTTTATTAATCACAAATAGTAACAAAAATAAATACAAAAAAAATACCGTCGAATTTGTAACGTCCTCTTTTTTCAAGTCGGTTAAAAACTATACATTAAATACTGTTTAAAAAAAGTCTGTTACAATATGATTTTAGTAATGATTTCATATATATCGTAGGTTCAGATGACCCTGATGAGCCACCTTCCTGTTCAGACTACGTTCTTCACGTAGTGACGCTCTTCTGGAAAGTTGTCTTCGCTCTTATACCTCCCACTGGTAAGTTATAAAACGCTGCTTGTACACACTTAAAGGTTATTGTTTCTTTTCCATCTTTAAGTGAGCCATCGAAAATACTAACCAACAGAAGAAATGAACAAACTTTCAGTGAACTGAATACATAGAAATATACCGTATGAATTTTACTCGTATTACAATCAATTTATACTTCTTGCATACTCTCGAAACCAGTATTTTATCTATATATATAAAATGAATCGCCGAAATGTATCTACGCGCATAGCTCCCGATTGGCTACACCAAATGAAATAATTCTTTTTTTGTGTTCGTTATTGTTAGGACAAGGTTTATATACAATAAAAATTAAAAGATAACGGGAAAAGTAATTTTTTTTGTCAACGACTGTACACTGTCTGTGGGAAGCTGAGACAGATATGTAAATAGGGGCGGTACGAAGTTCGTCGGGTCAGCTAGTTTATTTATAATAAGTATTATTCACCAGTTCCTGAATTACATGACATATGAAATTTTTTAAGAGTTAATCTTTAAATAGTTCAGTAAGGTATATGGAAGGTGCACGTGTTGGAGTCCTGAATAAAATTTAAAAAAAAATCTGTGAGGACGTTCTTAATGACTAAGGTTTTACTCTTAAATTTAATATTCAGCTGTGTTACTTTCGATTCTTACTTAGTTTAATTTTACAAAGTGGAGATATTATATCTAATCTAATACCTGAATCTCGAAAACGGCTCCAACGATTTTCATGAAATTTAATATGATATGACAACTCGACCTAGCTAGGATTAATTTTTAATATATTTCCCATTAAAAAAAAATCCTACGGTATATAATAAATTAATTAAATTTTGCGGTAATTTATAAAGTAATGTAAGTAGTATCTCACCTTGTGCTCGGTGGCCCGTACGTAATATTAATTAACAATTGAGCTTCACACATATATGTAGCTACAATACAAGAGACTTCTAATAATGTTTTAATTTTATCGCTTTGTTTATAACAAAACCGCATTACCAAACTAGTTTAACAAACATGTTGCATGGACAGCTTTCTCTGAACGAGATTACTTTGTAGTTTAAAATATAAAATATAAATTTAAAATAATAAGAGTTTAACACTTTGAAAACTGTAGTTGATTTGTAAGGGATCACTTCTAACAGAAATGATACCATGTCCTTTCATCACAAAGGAAGGATCCTACGACCAGGCAAAGTGACATGCTTCATGTTGGGAAGTTGTATTTAAGCTAATCAGCTTTGATAACTTGCTTGTCGCGGTTCAGGATTGGCAATTATTCAGAACTTTATAAAAGCTAAGAGACCAATGTCTGCGATCTGCCTCAAATAAATGACTCTGCCAACTTCGTTTACATTATAATTATTTAAAAAAAAAAAATTCTTCCTCAGACATAGGTGGTGGTTACGTCTGTTTCGTCGTGTCAATCATCTGCATTGGTCTGGTAACAGCTGTCATAGGTGACGTGGCATCACATTTCGGTTGCACACTTGGGATCAAGGATTCTGTTACTGCCATAGTGTTTGTGGCCTTGGGGACGAGTATACCCGGTAAATATCCTATGTACATTTTGGTTATCTTATTTACAAGTCATATTTTACCTACGTTTGCTTAGCGGACTTTGATCTGCCTGTTCATTCATGAGATGTCTTCTTATTGATCTTTAATCTTATTTAAAAAGTTTCTAAATTTAAAAATAATACCACTAAGGTTGTCAAACCAAAAGCTATAGCATGGAACATCTATAAGATCAAAAATGTATTATTATATATGTAACGATATCAAAAATTTCATTAATAAAGTTAAGTTTCATATAAATGTTTACTCATTCTAATGTAATGTAGAGCTATATTGGTTTTTAATTTGCCGGCTCGGTTGACAAACCTATAGGTCTGAATTTTATGCACCGATGCAATCAACAACGTACAATGTGGTCACGTTTGAATAAAACCGAACAGCACTAAATGTTGTTTGTTTGCAATTTTAAATAGAACGATAATAAATACAGTATCATCTACTTCGAAATTTTCATCAAAAACTTGCTGTCTTAAAAGTTATTGAAGATAAGAAAGTGCGAGTACAAAGTTGTATGAAGTCAACGAAATATTTTATTTGGTTTGGTTCTTTCTCTTTTTGGAAACTTCAAAAGTACGTGGATCGTAAAACATAGCTGCCGAGAATTGACTGTAGAAAGAATAGACCATGTTAACAATGATAAATGGTTGAAAAAGTCCTCATATATTTTCTTATGTGTTCTTCACAAAAGATCTCCGTTTAAGAATGTACAATCAGTTTCATGATTCACTTATTTTGATTGTGTATTGCTAGGATACAATATTAAATTATAATATAAAATAATTCTAATTTGTAGTTCATTCCGTATATGTAATTAAAGAAATATCGGTATGAGAGAAAGTTGGAAACATGACTGGTCGGAGGCGGGGCTTGATCGATGCGTCACTGTTTTCATAACGCAAATAGACTAAAGTTAAACATTCTCAAGAAAACTGAAACTTTGTACTATAAGAGTAAATTTTCCATGTAACAACTGAACTGAAAAGCAAATAAAGTTTAACTGTCTTCTGAACAACGTTGTTTTTAAATTTCATAACATGCATTTGAGATTGCTTGCAGAGATCTTAACATTACTTGTACTGAATTTTGTTTTTTATTCTTGCGAGATTGAGGTTTAAATTTGAATGCAATTTTGTAAACTGATATTACGAATACGATGAAGGAATAATTTTACAAGTACCCACAAAGAACTTTTAGAAACATTTTTGAGTCGAAAAAAGAAGTACATTCACGCTAGGCTCCATTACTGAATCGATTTAAAAATGGAGCTTAATATCAGAATAATCGAATAGCGTAAAATGTAATCAAGATATTTAACGTACTAGCTTTTCGTGCATAGCGTAGTACGAAGCGTATGCGTTTTCAGGGCATATAATATGTTAAAGATATTCTGAGATGTATATCTTTCTTTTTAAACAAGAAAGAATGCAAGTAGTTCAAAATTAATAATTCAGTCGTTTGCACATCAGTTTATCATTCTGAAATGTCTGCACGTATACTACAGCATACCTGAAGCACATGCTAACTAATTCCACTTGCACACGTATAAAATTTCTGTATATTTATTTACTACAGTGAAAAATGTTTTAAACTAAGTATTTACACTCGCAAAACTTATCATTGTTGACTGCCTCGGTGGCGTAGTGGTAGCGTATGCGACTGCTAGGCTTCAGGTCTCGGGTTCGATTCCCGGGTCGGACCAAATGTTTGTATGATCTGCAAAAAATTGTTTCGGAGTTTGGGTGTTTTCTATGTATAATATGTATGTATTTACAAAAAAAAGTATATAAGTATTTATATCAGTTGTCTAGTACCCATAACACAAGCTCTGCTTAACTTGGGACTAGATGGCGTTGTGTGTTAGATGTCCAGAATATATTTATATTTTTATTTATTGTTTTCCTTTTTAATTAATTTTTATGTTATCAGAAAGTTGAATTTTAGCCACAAATTTAGTTTAAGGTAAAGGAGTGATTTTGTATTAAAATATTTTCCATGACGTGATGTATTAAAGAATGAATCTTACCCAAGCAATTATGTTTCTAATACTTTTTCATGTGAAAATCTGATAATAAAGTGATATTTTGAATACTTGAACCATCAGAAACGCGACATATATTAACTTGTTTCTTTATAGTTTAGACACTTAGAGAAATTAATAACAAAAAAAAATGAATAACAATTGTTCTGATTATAACATTTTCGCCATAGACACCTTCGCTAGCAAAGTCGCAGCCATCCAAGATAAGTACGCAGATGCTTCAGTTGGGAACGTGACAGGATCGAATGCAGTCAATGTGTTCCTGGGCATCGGCGTCGCGTGGACTCTGGCCGCTATCGTCCACTGGACCCGGGGGGAAAAATTCCACATCGATCCTGGAAAGTAAGTTTACTTTTAATGAGAATATTACTAATTCTCTTTCCCAATGGTACAATACTTAGTTAGTTGTGTAATAATACAAAAACTTATAAAAAAAAAATAATGGAGAGGGCTACACATCCTTTTTTTTTTTTTTTTATTATTGAATAGTGGGCAAACGAGCAGACGTATCACCTGATGGTAAGCGATTACCGCCGCCCATGGACACCCGTAACACCAAAGGCGTCACAAGTGCGTTGCCGACTTTTGGGGGATGGGAAAGGGGATGGGGGGAGGGGTTGGGGTATGGGCCTCCGGTATCCTCACTCACTCGGTGAAACACAGCGCAAACGCTATTTCACACCGGTTTTCTGTGAGGCCGTGGTATCACTCCGGTCGAGCCGACCCATTCATGCCGAAGCATATCTCTCCCACGCAAAATTCTTTGACTAGAACATTGACGTCAAACTTAAGTGGACTCTTTGATATTTTATTTTTATTATATTGTAATACTAATATATCTGTTACTTATGTTTAAGTGGGGCGCTTTTAGATTTCTCAAATTAGAGTACAAAATAAAACCGAGGTCCCTCAGACTGCAGCAATGTGCTGAGGTAGGCGTCTTTTCTGGCATTATATGGGGCACTATAATTACTTTTGTACTGTATTATAATAATGTGTAGAAACTCTTGCTAATCGAATAATAGTTCTTGATTACGAAATACAGTCACGATATTCAAAAATGGTATATGGTTAACGATTTAATTAAGATACTCCACCGAACATGCGATGCTAGTCTGTGATGCTTAATGATCATGATTATCCTGCGGCCATGTTCCATTTTGAACTACCAAACTTTCTTTAGGGATAGTAAAAAAATTATGTCTTTCGATTCTTGTCCATGACTTATCACATAAAAGTAATCGACTACTACCAATTAATTGTAATTATTTAATGTAATTATTTTTTCTAAGTGGCAATGATTTTCATACCTACTGTCATCGGTAGCGCGCTATAAAGCTCGGTTTTGTGCGTCAGTATCTAACTTCCGACACTTATACGTGCCATCTAAAAGAAGTGATGCGCCGTCACATGTAATGTTAGAATAAATGTTTTTTAGCTGCTGGAAAACTAGAACATATATATTTGCATATTCGTGATTTGATTATTATTAAATTAAGTATTATAATACCCGAATTTTTAATAAGCACTCACACTTAACAAAACTATTAAAGAGCGACATTATTTATTTTTCGTATATACCTTGACGATACTGAGTGCGCAAAATCTTGCAGACCATATGTTTTGCCAATTTAACACAGTACAATTGACCAAATTGCTCACCCTTCTAATTAACTCACATTCTGAAGTAGTACTTGCTTTGAAATGGCTTAATTACTAAACCGCAAAGCGAGATAGTCGATTTTCGGACGCTACCGCAAATAACAGTCCAATACACGACCGCAGCTTCGGTGAATCGGGTCTTTTACCACGAAATAGATAAATGCTCGACGCAATTACTTATTTAAGAAGTAAAATAACCTCCAGGGTAAAAAAAATTCGTACTTTATTTTTACTTTTATACAAAATATAATTAGTTACATTTTCAAAGTCCAGTTCATAAAACAATGATAAAATACTATAGTTTGATAAAAATAAATGCCATTTACCACCCTTAAGTGGAAGATGAAAAAAAAAGTAAAAAGACAATGTATGTCCATAAATTGTAATGAATTGTTTTCTACAATCCTTAATTTTTACGTGTATGGTTAGAATGTTTTTTCAAAATTTTTAAGTAACCCTATTTTCTTCAATACGTCCACCTCAAATCCTTGATAAACAAGTGAAAAACCACCTAATAATTTTCTTAATAAACGCTGAAGTTATAACATAAGAACATTCATTAAATAAATTCAGTCGAATTCAGATCCTTTTAAAATCGCGTACAAAACCACTCCAATTTACTGCTAAAAGTTGGTTCGTAGTCTTGTTAATCCCAAGAGTTTTAGTTACGACATGTACAAACTAAATTTTCATCGCACCGGACGGTCAGCTTTGTCAGCAGAGGCTTTGAATAAATGCACTCTTTTAGATTACATTCCAATTCTCAAATCGCTATTGAACCTATTGTCATTTACAAAATTACTTGCATAACATTAAAAATATATAGTTTTCTCAATATATAGTATAGGTTCTAGATTAATGTTGTTGGATGTTCATAATGATGAAACACCTCAACAACTGAAAGGATGATTACTTTTAAAAAAGTGTCATTTACTGAAAGTTATGAATTGGTAATATTTTTGATGTTAAACCTTTAGTGCGTTTCCATCTTTAAGGTTAGATTAGTTTTTTTCTTATTTTAATTAGACTAATAGGAAATATACTCTGTAAAATAAAATTATGCGGTCTCGAAAAACTCGAAAACTACTGAAGATTTGACCTGGTAATAAACGCTGATAAAATATTTTACAAATTGACTTTAACACCATTAAAACATTCACAATCTTTTTTATGGAGTAAGTGGCAAACTAGCAGACGTATCGCGTGATGGTAAGCGATTACCACCGCCCATGGGCAACTGTAACACCGGGGGCGTTGTCGGCCTTTGGGCTATGTGGAAAGGGATGAGGGAGGGGTTGGGATATGGGCCTCCAGTATCCTCAATCACTTATTGAAACACAGCGCAAGCGCCATATCATTCCGGTCAAAAAGGCCCATGCATGCCGAAGCGTGGCTTTCCCACGGTAATCTATCATCTATTTCTCTAAAAACAAACGTATGTAAAAATATTCCTGCTGTTTGAATGTGAAGAAATAACTGGCATGCATATAATATAAACGTTCGCCTTTATAAAATTATTGCTAAGAGTGTGATATAAAATCAAAGCTATCTTTAAAATACTTACAATACCTTGTTTCTCCAGTTTAGCCTTCAGCGTGACGATGTACTGCTCTGAAGCGGTTCTAGCAGTACTCGTCCTCGTTCTTCGAAGACGGAAGAGCATTGGCGGCGAGCTCGGTGGGCCCCGTCGTATCAAGATTATCACGTCCATGTTCTTCTTCTCTCTCTGGCTGGTCTACCTCACCATGTCTAGTTTAGAAGCCTATGATGTCATCAAGTTCTAAGATATTAGAATTTTGGTAATATGATTACATGAAATGCTGTTCTGATTTTCTAGAATAAACGAAAATTTGAATAAAAACCGACTTCAAGAACTGGACCAAATTGAAATGGCAATCACCAGCTTTCAAATATAAGAAACAACTTAAAAATCGGTTTAACTAGTCGAAAGTTCTGAGATAATAAACAAAAAAAAATGCAGTTGAATTGACAACCTCCTCCTTTTTGAAGTCGGTTAAAAAATCTACAACACGTCACATACACTACGAGGTGAGGTATTTCTATAATATTAAAGATTTCCTAGAAACTAGGCTTGAATATGAATTACTAACATAATGTATTAATGATTTTTTTATGGAATAATTGGGGCAAACGAGCAGACGTATCACCTGATGGTAAGCGATTAAAGTAGAAGTAAACTTCTAGTATTCGCGTGAATGTTGTTTATCGTGATAAGAATTAGTATATCTCCTTCCTCAAATATCAAAGTATATCCATGCCAAATTTCATTGAAATTGATGCAGTGGTTTAGCCGTGAACGCGTGACAGATAGAATTACTTTCAAATTTAGAATGTTGTTGTTGTTGTAAGGGATGAATGAAGTTACTTCGTCGGTTTCAAAGCCATCTGTCATAGCCACAGAGACCAAGCTATATTTAAGAACTGTAAGCTATGTCATTCAAATACTGAGTAAGAATTTAACCAGCACGTCAATTGAATTTGGAATATTTATTCACAATTTTATTTTGTCCATTCACAGGTACACAGTTTTCTACTGTCTCATCGTCAGCAGCATCTGAATTCGGTCCAAGATGTATGTGCTCAAATGTACAGATTTCGATGTCGATTGTACTATTTCTTCCTTATAAAAAAAATATCTTTCAAATCTTATAACCTGATAATAATCGTTAAAAGTAGCATTGGAGGCTGTGGTATATATAGATTATAAATAGTTTTATCAAGATTAACGAATCAAATATCCGGTCAATATAGAACATTAAATTTGGTAGCTGTTAAAGTTAATAATTAATGGTTAGTACCGAAAATTTTGGCAACGAATACCGGTGTCTCTAATATTTATAATTCTATAAGATTACGAAAAGAAAGACATTACAACATAATATTACAGAAAACTTTGAATAGGATAGAGGGACATGTGAACATCAAAATTCTCTACATTTGACGTGATCACATACAAAAAAGAACAATTGTATGAATATTCAAGGGTATGACATTATATGAATGGAATGTAGGTATTGTCTAGGTAATGCATAAATTAGAGATTATTTCCAATCTACGTAGTATAAAAATCTAAGTTAAAGCTTGCATGTTTTAACAGATAGTGTTTTTTCACCGTTTCAAAGTTTTATTTAATTTACTTCAACATCAATACACTATAAAAATGAAAGAAAAATCAGAAATATATCAATTTAAAATAAAAGTGTATATTGTGAAACATTTTTTAAATAACATAAAGAGAGTACAGTACAGTACAGTCACAAATACTTAAACATTAAAATATGTATCTTTCTTTCCAATGTAAGTAATTATTGACTTAACTCTGAAAAGTAACTAAATCAAAATTTAAAGGGTGTTCGTTGCCAAAATATCGTGAATATTAAAATTCCATAAAAACACCACAAAAGATATTTTCATCATGTCAAAACATGTTCGCGCTCAGGTGTTTATAATGAAGGCAATTTAGGAGGCGACGACATAATGCTTAAAAGTTGAGCCAACTTTTTTTTCAGTGAGTTTTTTACTCCTTGTGGTGTTGATAGCAATAGATGGTGTTTTAATTCAATGAAAATTGTATCTATGTTGCTCATTGTAAAAATATCCTAACTCCATATTTGAACATTTTTTTTATGAGTTCTGACGTATGATTTGTTCTTTTTGTAACGATAATGACGAATTTCCTTTAAGAACACTGTAATCTCATATTTATGTTAGTCGGCAACTAGTATATTAATATACTCTGCTGTTCTTAAATGAGTTTTATGTCTGAAAGGATACGATTTATTTTACAATGAAAGACAATTATGTTATGAGAATAGGTGCGTATAATATTTATAAATCTTAATAACAGAAGTATATAAGATATATTTTGCGTTGCCGCTAGAGAAATATTTATTAATGTGTATGCAAAATAAGTTATAGAAGTAGTTTGGTTCAATCACAGTGTTCAAGATGTATATTAAAATTTGGCTTTACTGTGAGTCGAAAACTGCAAAAATAATATAAGTATATATTCATAGTTTTGCTCATAATTTTTTTACTTTTCTATAAATTTCCCCAGAATTATAAAGAGCAATGACTATTATTAATCCATATCAAGCAAATACTAACCAACAGTTAATGTACGTATGATTATCATTTTAAAAAGAGCGTATTACAATTGATAGTCCGTACGTAACTTAGAACTCGAATTGGATGTAATTTACATCCTATTTGAGTTTTTATAGGTTTTCTTTTCAATAAACTAAATATTTCTAGAAACTGTGTCTTCTACTATCTTATGTACTTTACTCTAAAAAATAGTCATCAACTTGCTACGAGCACTAATACAGTTTTCAAAGTATTATAAAGAAACTAGTCATCGAAATAGATATAAAATCAAAGTAAAGTCAAATTTTTTGTTATAAAATATCGTAGTTATAGAGTATATTATGTAAATAACGAAAGACAAATGATATTTAGCATTAGATAACGCTATAAAACAACGTGATAAGTGAGTTTAAACACATGATGAGATATTGATGAGTTTAATAAAATATTTTACCTCCACAGAGAAAAAATTAGCAAAAAGAAAATTTCATAATAACGCTTATATGAAATTCCTATTCACAGATATTTAAAAACTTGTGAAATGTTAGAAAAAACAAATATGAAATATATAAATAAACAAAAATATAATGTTATAGGTACATTAAAACATTATTAATGATAAATGTTAGACTATTTAACACCTCGAACATTAAAACGATCATTTAAAAATTGGTGCGAATAAAAGTAGGCGGCATCATACGAAATTAATCGAATAGTTTAAGTACTGCCATAATTATAAGCATCGATATTTATTTTTAGATGGCTTATGTTATTAAATATTTGCTATATATAGATATTATATTAGATTATATGTAGAAACTCTCAAATGTCATTGGAATGTACTTTTAATTACTAGCTTCCAAGCTTTCACTATGACCTACATAAAACATTAATTATCTTATACCATTTTGATACAATCTTGTTGTTACAATATAAAGTTTATAACTTTGTATTGCAAGCCCAAACCTTGAAACAAACCTCAGATCTTTTAGTATGTTTTTTTTTTAAAAGATCTAGTGTTAAACTTAGAATATTCTTTATCTTTGCACAGTATGAAATGATTCACTCCCGCTGTCTATTCGTAGATCTTTCTAACTCAACGGATTTTACTGCAGTTTCCAGCAACAGATAAACTGGTTCAAAAGGAAGGTGCTTGAATAATTGAAGGTATCAAAATTGATATAAGATATATTTCATTCGGTCCTTTAATCCATTTTTATTAATTTTTATATGTATTTACCTCTTCTTCAACAGCTAAATACAATTTCTGCCTGACTTTGGACCAATAATATTCCTTTCGAATTTATTTAGTGTAGACTATTTCTATGCTTTCTGTAGATTTTCTAAAAAACGTTCACTTAGAGTTTCGTATTCTCGCTTTTAGCTTTTACTATTTCATCTTCTCCTGTTTGATATTATTCAAAAGTATTGCTTTCAACATAACATACGGAACCCTAAATATTCTAGATTTTTATATTACCTTCTGTAATTTCTAAAATGTTTCTATTTAATCTTAAAAAAGGTATTAAAAATTCATCCCTAAAATCTTTGAAGTAACAAATTATCTAGCATATATATATATATATATATATATATATATATATATATCTTTAACTATATTATAAATCGATACTAGTCTTTCTATGTCATTATTCGATTGTAAAGTTCTATTGTTATTTCCTCGAAAGTACTGTCATAACTATGGTTATAAGAAGTTTGTATATGATTGCAAAACAAAAGAGAAAAAACTAATTAATCACAGATAGTATGTGGCTACTTTAAGTCTACGAAAGGCTTTTACACCTTCATACGTTGAGTTGGGTTTAAAGTTTAACGATTTACAGTACTTATTTACACACGTATATATTTCCTTTATTAGAAGCTGTATCTACTTCTGATATTGACCCACTTAAGATTACGTGTTTTATTATTTTTAATTTGCATTGCTTTACTAATACTCGCCTTTATTTTCAATTTGCTTCTTTCTCTGTATGATTTTTGATCTCACAAAATTAGCTACGCCATCTTTCGACCTTTCCATAATTTGCTGTATAATTTAAAAAATATTTATGTAACAATATTTATCAAATGAAATTCAATACAATATCTATGGTACATGTTTAAGTTTTATTAATACCTGTATATCTATTCCAAAATAAATTTATTTCAATTAACTTTAATTAATATTGTCTTATCACATTGTCAAACTTGAGTTCTAAATCAACTTACAGTTTTCAGCCAATTCAAATCTTCTCCTCTCAATCGTTAACTCCCTTTATTGGTACGTAGTTAACTTCTTGAATTATATCTTAATGACTTCGCTTCAAAGTGACAACTGAATATTCATGAGAATCCTTAAAAGTCCATCATTATGCCTTTGGAAGATGTTAATTTGGCTTTAGGTATAAACTGTAATTCTGTGTCTGTATTTTAGTAAATATTAATCTATGGTTGAAAATATGTAGGTGATAATATTGATGAAACCAAGATCACCTTTCGTATCTTAACTCAAAAACAGAAGGAATACAATTTATGATTTGTAAGTCACAAACTTCCTATGTTTGTCGTTAAGAATTCCTTCGCTGCTTCGCTCTCTTTTTTATACATTTCAATTACACAACGTTTTCTTACACATTTTCTTTCCTAAACTCTATAAAGTTAAACAAGTTTCTAATAATCGTGATCACAGTACTATCGACGAAACAAAATCATATTTCTATCTAAATGTCGTTCGTGTTAGATTCCTTAGATTCTTGACGTATTGTAACATAAGTCATTGTAGTTATATTGAACTGATAGTGTACATAAGACGATAGATTCCAGTAGACGCGAGTGTTTTGTTTTGTCAATGTTTTGAATTTATTGTAATATTTAAATACATTGTACTTGGCAACTCAATGTAGTCAAATTTGGTGCTTTCCAATTAACCGCTCATATTTTTCAATACCTGTAAACTACAATATTTACAATCTAATATCAGTAATAATATTTAAGCAGAGCAAAGCAAAGCAGATAAAAAATTAATTGTTTCAAAATGAAACTACAATGTTTTAAAATTGTACAATTTGAATTTAAAAAGTATATACTTTTAATAAATATGTGTTCTGTTACTTGTGGACTAAAGGCTTATCAATTTTTGTTCAAATACTTCAGGGTTATTATAAAAGTTATAAATTGATATTATTTGCAAACATAAAAAAATATGATCTTTAAAAATTATAATTAGTCAAATAGAAGAATTGATGAATGAATTGTCGCTAACACAGAAAATATGTTTATCATTAATTAATTTATCGTTTGCTGTTATAATCCTAAAAATGTATTAATTTGTAATCAATAGTTCCTAAAGATAGTTACTGGCCTATTTATGCTTTATAAACCTATGTACAGTCGGCAAAAATATCATTTCGAATACCATGTAATACAGGATACAGAGTGACAAATACATTAAATAAACGTTTGTTTATAAAACTTATAACAGTATTAACAAAAAAAAGAAATTTTAATTTTTTTTTTAAGTTTGTTTGTTTTTTTTGCCTACTGTACATTAGGAATTGAGATACATTTTTGTTTTCTAATATAATTATATCTAAACTATTTATCTCTCTATAATATAGATTGTCCTGTCAATGTATTCGTTTTGGAGTAGAAAATTATTGTCACGATTTTTGTTATCAAATGTACTCACTAACCGTGGAATTATTTGTTAAAAAGTTCGATCATAGCTAATTTCTATAACTTTTAATATTTTCGTTAATAGATAATCATAGGCCAACGGAGCAGAGGAGTGTAGCCATAGCATCTTTTCCCGATACAAAACAGCCAGTAATTTTTGCAAGAGGAATTCTTCACTCATACGCATTTTAGATTCACATGCAATAGTAATCGCTTGTAATTACGAACTTGCACATAACTTAAACACATTCTGAGTCGTAACAGTATTATGCTTAGGTCCATTTTGACTTACACTTTGCCAGAGGTGTACTCCTTTTAAAAGGCCGTCATAGCACCTATGACGCCGCTGGTATTGTAGGTTGGGCGGCGGTAATCGCTTACCATCAGGCGATATATATGCTTGTTTGCCCCTTATTCAATAAAAAAAGAGGGGAACGCGTCTACTCTCTACCGTGTTGCTCTATAATTTTTAGTATTTAACTGCCTCGGTAGCGTAGTGGTAGCGTATGCGACTGCTAAGCTTGAGGTCTCGGGTTCGATTCCCGGGTCGGACCAAATATTTGTATGATCTGCAAATATTTGTTTCGGAGTTTGGGTGTTTTCTATGTATCATATGTATGTATTTACAAAAAAAAAGTATATAAGTATTTATATCAGTTGTCTAGTACTCATAACACAAGCTCTGCTTAGCTTGGGACTAGATTTCGTTGTGTGTTAGATGTCTGGAATATTTATTTATTATTATTATTATTTATTATTACAATTGTAAATGAAAATTGTGACAATGATGTTGTTTTACATTAGTTATAGACACAGCACGTGACCGAAGATTACACTTATGTTATTTTGATAATAATTATTGTTAAAATAAAGTGTTTGTTAAGTACTAAAGTTGTTGTTTAATTTATGACTAACTAGGTGCGCTCCTGAAGGTCGAGACCCTCCTAGCCAAGTTGCTAAGCTACAAACGTAGATGTTATTTGAAAAAGAATTAAATGAAAGGAAATGTCGTTATCTCAACGCTAAATCCCAAGGTCAAAACAAAATAAAGGCGAGAATAGAGGCGTTCGCGATTACAGATGTTACATAGATTAGGACTCGCAATGATTTTATTTTTTTATAAATAGGATTTATTGGACTTGCATAAGCAAGTCCAATAAATAGGAGTAGAGCAGTTAGCGCATTTAATAAAATAATTAAGTAAAAGTTGATTGAATATAATTTGATTTATTTTATATTGTATATGTTAATATTGTCAGTCAGTACACCTTAAAATAATAAATAAGAAAATAAATAAGCCTTTTACTGGTTTTCAATTTAATGTAATTTTAAAATATTTATTATACTTTTACAAAAAAGAAATGGTTTACAAGCTCCTTTTAATACTAGTAGTTTATCATCTGATCTTATTTAACTGGGAATGAGATCTTAAATAATACTAAGACACTTTTTAAAACTAAACTCGCACAAATAAATACCCAATGTACAGTACCAAACAAACTGTAACATGTAATAATGTTTAGGGGTTTTCTTTCTATAAATGGAGTTCAGGTGTGCGATAAAGTAAAGCCGTCAGGACTGAAAGCCCAGAGATAAATAATAATCATTGTTTGTTTGTTTAATGGCAGTTGGGGTTTGTTGACTTAGATCTGCATATATTTGAAAGGTTTATGTGACGAAATCTTGTATTGTTAAAACATAAACGTGGAAATGTTGGTAAAAATTCTAAGTAATGTTTATATTTTGAATTTATTTTGAAATTTCACTTTGTTCTGTTTGTTATTACTGTGTGTTTTGCTAGCGTGCCTTAGATGGGATAATTGACTTGAATGCTTAGGGGCCATCCATAAAGTACGTCACACGTAAAGGGGGGGGGGGGAGGGGGTCGACAAAGTGTGACATGGTGTGACAAGGGATGGGAGGGGTCCTAAGTTTCGTGACATCACATTTCAATATCTAATATAATACGAATAAATGAGAACGAAGTGACTGCCATGCCAGTTATAAATAATTTAAAGGAGTGGGTTCAAAGTCCATGGACTGAAGATGATTGAGTTTCTTTCTTCTTCTTTTTCTTTATATTCAATAGTTTATTGCCTTGTTATTGTTTCAAATATTTGATGTTAATGTTGATTTCATAAAAAAAGTACTTAATTTAAATGGAAATAAAACTAATTTCGGAACTGCTGTTTTAATTTAATAATTTTTCAATCTGAAATTGAAAAACATGTGACGTCACACTAGGGAGGGGGCGGGTCTCAGAAATGTGACCACCGGTGACATGGACGGGGGGGGGGGAGGGGACTAAAAAAATCATGAAATTCGTGTGACGTACTTTATGGATGGCCCCTTACCAATGGAAGTCGAGCATGATTGAAAAAAGACGCTGACGAAGTTGCGTGAGCTAGCTGATAGTCTACAGATCTATCTCAATTGTTGTTTTGTTACATTAAATCATGAGCTCATTCTTGTGTATTTTAACATTTAAAGGCTTTTTATTTTATTTTTTTTTGCTTATAAATTTAGCAACGTACGTGCACTTGTAATTCATTTGTAATATTTTCAGATTAACGCAATGTTAAAAGGTGTATATTGTATATTAATGGCCAGTTTTGACAAAGTTGGTAGTCAACCCACATTAGGTTTGAAGCTATTTGTATTTAATAGCTAGGAAGAGCTAAAAGGGATTGTATGTAGCAGCCACTAATGGATCTCCAATATCAAGAAGATTGAGTGGTTTCCTGTCAATGTCAGGTCTAATGAAGTTTGCGGTCCCATTCAACTGGTATATCACTATTTCATAAACAAGGTTCTTCTCATTTCAGAACCTTCATTACTACGTAGATTTCGGAAACGTTTTATCTTTTGGTTATAGTTAGCTTTTATTTTATTTTATTTTTCATCTAACACACAACGCCATTTAGTCCCACGCTAAGCAGAGCTTGTGTTATGGGTACTAAACAACTGATATAAATACATATACACTGTTTTTTTTTGTAAATACATACATATTATACATAGAAACCATCCAAACTCCGAAAGAAATATTTGTAGTTCACACAAATATTTGGTACGACCCAGGATTTGAACCCGAGACCTCAAGCACAGCAGTCGCATTCACTACCACTGCGCCACCGAGTTATCTTAGTTGTGACTAAATTCCTAAACTAATATGTTTAATAAATAGGAAAATCGAACACGGGTTCACTCTCTGTTCCCTCACTCTCATAATCCGATGGGACGGTTAAATAATAAATACCTAATTGGACTGTAACTGCACTTTCACACCGAAATGTAAATGAGCGAAGGGAGTCTCCCACTTGATTACTGGTTCAAATTATTGCGCCGTGTGTAAGGGATAGCGTAACTTTATTTTATGTCCTGTTTTCTCTTCGACTCGTTTAGAAACATACGTATGTATATTTCAGCTTAGTTTCGTCATATTTTCGAACTAAATTATGATTTTATTAACCTTCTTTTATACAGTCTTGACGGTATTTTTCCAAAATTAAATAGCATATGATATCAAAACAAGAATGTTTCTCATCAAAATATTGGATAAAGGCAATAAAAATTATCATTCAGGATTTAATACTTTATTTCAAGTGAGTAGTTACAACACTCAGAGAAATACCAATGAAGAAAATATCCAGTCAGCCATTAAAATTAAAATGTTTCTTCTTAACAATATTATTTATTACACACACAATTGAAAACAGTAATATAATAATACGAGTATATCAGATATCTAACACACAACGCCATCTATTCCCAAATTAAGTAGAGCTTGTACTATGGGTACTATACACCTATGGGAAACGAACCCGGGACTTCAAACACAGCAGTTGCGAATGCTACCAGTGCTACACCATAGTATGTATTAAAACGCAATTCTCATAGTTTTGTGTAACCGACCGAAGAGTGAGTAAATGTTCGAATGCATTTTTAATTCCCTCGTCGCTCTTTGGGTAAAGTAAGCACTCCTTTGAAATTAATGTCTGCTCGTAAAAACTCATGGACATGACGAATCGTTCAACGGTAACCGACCTTGAGTATTGCCTGTAGTTATCATAAATAATGCAAACCTTGGCCATTTCAAGGTTGCCAGTTTTCTTTTATTGGAAGTAGTACCTTAATAGTTTTTTAAATAATGTCTTGTTATAAGCTATCTTCTTTTCAGTTCTTTATTTCATGAAGTGCCTTTATTTTTTAGTGTTTGTGATTCAGAAATTTTCACATTTAATATAGAAAATAGGCCATCTAATTCGGACCGGCGCGACAGACAGACAGACTAATATTATAAAATTTTATAATATTAGTAAGGTGATTTTTTTTAAATACAACAAAAATTCCACTTCACCAGATATATGGATATAGATGTATGGTGCACTATACAACAGTTATTAGAATGATTTGTATAGCGGAGTCAAGAGTCGAGGTTGGGAAGGAAGAGAGTAGAGGGCAGAGAGTGGAAAAGTAAACTCTCCATGTATCACTAACTATTACTTTTAATTCAATTTAAGTTTGTACGACATTTCCTTGTTTATATTAGCTTGAATGTATAAACTTATGCGAAAGTTACCTGTCACCATCAAACGTAACTATTGTAGAGTTTTAGCGAGACAAACGAACAGCAATTGACTTTTATGTATAAGCAGAAGATAGAAATTCTAATACCAACTCTTAGTTGACTTCATAAGTTGTAAATGGAATAAATATTTATGAGTAATATTCGCTTAACAGTTAATACATGAAACAGAATATAGCTATCAAAATTTGAAGAAGATAAATGAGTCTGATCCCTAGCGAAACACAAACTACGTGCATTTAAATAGATGATAATGTTCTTTGGTAATGCATATATGTATATTATATTTCAATATATATATATATACATTCTGAATATGTGTATTTGAATATATTTGTATGCATATAGTAAACTGCTCTCAAGCTTCAATATTAGTGAAAATCTATCCTACTAATATTATAAACGCGAAAGTTTGTGAGTATGTAAGTGAGTATGTTTGTTGCTCTTTTATGCAAAAACTACTGATTTTGACGAAACTTTACAATAATATAGCTTATACATCAGAATAACACATAGGCTATAATTTATAAAGATACTAGTTCGCCTCGCGGTGTTGCCCGCCGGATTCAGCTAGGCTTATGTAAATTATTATATCTCAAAGTGACTAAAAAATGTCAACTCTTCTGAAAATTAGGCGTTGGCGAGGGATTTTTTCTACAAAATAGGTGGTTTTTCAAACCAGTACCTCTAAAAATGTGTATTGTACGAGTATTCTCTACTATTCATTCATAACTGCTTCAAGCATTATAACGTCACATGACCATCTCAATGAAGACTTACAATATATTGCTGCTTATCCAAACCTTTCTATAGAAGTTTTCACTTCAGGAACACTGAAATGGTAAATATGAGCTCATTTGAATTTCCTAACTTCTACTTAGCTACTTACTGTAAAACTATAACAAACAGATTCAAAGCTAACAGCCAACTAAATTTGTAGAAACTCAAATGTTAACACATACTTATACGCGATGTGAGATGGCAACAAATCAACAACTCTAACTTGTGTGTGTTCACTCGACTATAAGTTGTGCCGCCAAGTAGAGCTCACGATGAATGTGAATGGTGATAAGATGAAGTGTTTAATTTAGTTTAGAATACCCGTTTTTTCTTTGTTTTATTTACTGTTGAAAGACGTTAATTAAGACACAATGATTCTACAACTTTCTTTAAGTATAAGCCTACCAAAGTTTTTTTTTATTGAGTATGGGGCAAACTAGCAGACGCATCACCTGATGGTAAGCGATTACCGCCGCCCGCAACACCAAAAGCGTCACAAGTGCGTTGCCGACCTTTGAGGGATGGGGAGAGGGAATGGGGGGAGAGGTTGGGGTTTGGGCCTCCGGTGTGACTCTACTCTGTCTGATGGAAGGCATGAGCTGAATCCAGTAGTGGTCACCATAGTTATTGCGAAAGTAGACAATGTAACAATAAAGCATAGTGACCCACACCACTGGTGCGCACCCAGCAGGTACACATAACAATGGTCAAATATTGAATTTGAATATTACGCTCCAAATACCTCATTTACTCGGAGAAAAGTAACGCAAGAATTGCTAATCACTAGTTTTCTGTAAGGCTATGCATTACAGCTCAAACATGGCTCTCGAACGTGCGCATATAAATGACAATTTCGCCAAAAAATGATGATCGTTTTCTATCAACTTAGTAATAAACTTACAATAGTCTTTGCTTGTTCGGCCAAATTATTTTTAGGAGGAGCTTATATCCAGCAATGAACTGTAAGACGATGTTGATATAATTAATATATACGGAAAACACGAAAACATAAGTTATTGCCAACCAAAACACAAACAAACCTTTATCCACAAAACTTTCAATCCAGAATCACAAAGCAAATACAACATTATTACAACAAATGTTTTACTAAATCTAAATTGCGAATTCACATGGTTTGTACTACTTTGTGTATGTATAATTTATCCGCCTTACTTAGTTTACAAAGTAGTTTAACAGACCAGTCTTGTATACTAACGAGGAGCTTTAACAATATTGTAAAGTCGGGCCATGGGTAGATTATAGAGAGATGTTGATTGTCAATTCGATTTGTCATTTATCTAACTGGATATATTAAACCACTGTTTATTTTGGAAGTTAAGATAATTCAACAACCTAACTCTGTAAGACCTGATATTTTGAAGAGTAAAGTAGTGACTTGGTGATGCGTGATGAGAGAGTTACGAAAAGTATGATCGGACGAGGCGAACATAAGTTGAGAGGGAGATATAATTTAGTGAAGATAAAAAGAAAGAGAGTTACGTTTCATATATTACTGTAGGAGCAACAGAGAGAGGTGCGAGCACACATTTTCTTTACTTCAGGCGTGTAGTCTAAAGCACACACGATTTTTTTTCTTTTGTAAATTTTCCACTTAAAATAGAGCCATAATAGCATAAAAAAGTCCTTTCCGTAGAGAAGACCAGAGAGAAATGGCACATTATGGGTTGTTGATGTAACATAAAATATATATTTAAAAGATATAACATTTAACATGTGGAAATCAGATGCACGATTTGAGGTAAAGTTCAGATTTTGCACTACACTTTCTAATGTAATTTAATTTTATAAAAAATAAACTGCCAAAGTTTATGAATTCGGTTAAAAACTATTTCAAAAGAAGCTCTGAATGCACTGGTTATTAATTGTATTAAAACTAACTGTTATATGTACTTTGTTTTAAAACGACTGTCTGTTGATACGTTAGACTTTGAACAAAGTATTTCGAAAACAAAATAACAATTATTCTAAAAGTTTACAAAGCTTTGTACTATCTCCATTGCGAACAATTTGACAAATTTCTACTGTGATATTTTAATTGCTGTTTGTTTTGTACTTATTTTCAAATAATTTAAGTAAGTACCGAGATGGGAAAGAAAGTTTTAAACGAACAATGCTCTTGACATTACATTTTTTTAATTATTCATAGCTTAAATTATTTTCATAAATTCACTTTAGCGTGGTGAAGAAAATACATTCCATAAAAAAATGATTGTAACAAAAAAAGGTTATTTTAACAAACGATTTTAGGATGTTTGGCATACAAGTCTAGTCAAGTATTAGTATTTCATCGCAACAGTACGCTTGACCATTTAGAGCTAGAAGACCCTGTTAATGATATTTCTGATATTTTTAATTTACTACCTTTTACCCGCGGCTCTGCTCCCGTATCAGTCGATTATTGTGTCAATAAGTAGCTTATGCCCATCTCTAAGGTCTAATATATTTAAATACAGATTCATTCAAATTGGTACAGCCAGTACAGCGACTTGGTCGTTAAAGCATAACAGACAGATAGACTTATTTTCGAAATCATAATGTTAGTAAGGATACAAAACAAAGAACATACTCCATACTACATCGTACAAAAGTATTTTTATGTTAAAATGTTTGATACTGAAAATGAAATTAACTTTATGAAAATGAATCATTCAACTTCTATTAGTGTGTAAGTATTAAATTTGTTTCGTCAGCATTTAACAGGAGAAGTGCATATCACATTATTAACATGACACGGCCGCCCATGGACTACCGCAACACCAGAGGCGTTACAAGTGCGTTGCCGGCCTTTTAGGAAGGAGTACGCTCTTTTCTTGGAGGTTTGAAGGTCGTATTTAAGATCGTTACTGTTTCATTACCTCCCTTTTTTGTTCTTTTTTTTCGGTTCCCCTCGTATACCACCAACTGGTGATTGTGTCGGATATTCATTACCTTCCTCTTGTTAAATAATAGGTAACATTTTCATTAATGTTATGCGTATACGAAATATTATTATGATGCGTATGTGCGCTTCAATGTGTGAGTGTGTATGTAAGGTTGTGTGTTAAGACGTGTTGGTGTCTAGGCGTCTGGTAATTCTTCTTATAAATACTACTCCCGATCGTGAAATAAATCTTGTGTCGCGGGTCAAACGTGTCGTAGAGGACTTTACAAGCATCGCATTAAGTTTGTCCCATGTGGAATTTGAACTCATTACGAAGCGCAGTGAAAAGTGACGAGATAATCACTTTAGCTACTACGCCATCTGTACGTTGATGCTTGCTAATGCACGTATTAAAAACATATTTGTAAGAATATTTATATCTGTATGTAGAACTGAGATGTTCTGTACGTATAGTCATGTTCTTGGGATGCTATCGTACGCAAAAATAAGCATATTATTAATGGTATCTATATGTGTACATTATATGTATATAATGTATAATGTATATATATATACATTATATGTAGTACAAGTATAAATATTATATGTATTTGGTTATATGTATAATGTGTGAAGGTTTAAGTATATCATAGGTTTATATTAAAAGTTTGTTCGACATATTGTGTAGTTTTTATTCTCATACGATTTTCAACATAAATTCACCTACTTCCTGCTTTCTCTGCATCACCCAATGGTTGACTGCTAGTGAATGCCGTAGGCATTAATTCCTGCAATGTACCAAATACGTATTACGTATGAATATAATATTAAAAATAAAGGTTAAAATCTTGATCTTGATCCTTCTTCGCGGCTTGGAGAGCTTAGGCATAAGAGATATTACTCTAAACTTGTTTCGTGATTATCTCACGAACCGTAGCCAAAGAGTTAAAGTTGACAATCACATCAGTGACGAGGTGAATCTGACTCATGGCGTACCGCAAGGAAGTGTACTTGGCCCCACCCTCTTTCTTCTCTATATTAATAGACTATGCCAGTTGTTTGTAGCTGACTGCGAGATCTTCGTGTATGCAGACGACACGGCTCTTGTGGTCAGCGCAGAGACGTGGGACTCTGCCCATCGCGCGGCTGAAAAAGCTCTTGTCCAAATCATGAACTGGCTCTCATCCAAGTTGCTCACTCTTAATGTGTCTAAAACTCACTATATCACCTTCTCGGCAAACACTGTCACACAGCCTATTACATCTGACATTAAAATACATAACTGCCACCAAACAAACACAAATTGCACTTGCCCATCTATACGTAGAAGCTCCTGCATTAAATATTTAGGAGTATACATTGACCATACATTGAGTTGGCATAAACATATCGATATGACAGTGTCGCGAGTTCGTAAAGTGATGTTACCCATGAAGAAATTAAGACGGGTGGCTGATGGCGCACTATTGAAAACGGTTTACTTTGCCTTAGCTCAGTCTCTCCTTACCTATTGCATATCTGCTTGGGGTGGTACATATAAAACCTATCTTCTGCGCCTTGAGAGGCACAAAGAGCTGTTTTGAAGGTCATGCTCTGTAAACCTTACCGCTATCCAACTACTCAGCTGTTTAGAGACGTATCTGTTCTCAGTGTCCGACAACTCTGTGCGCTTAACATAATTCTACGTATGCATTCTAAATTAAGTTACAACCCAACGTTACTTAATCTTAAACGACGAAAGTATCTTGTCTGTCCACCTGTTGCTACCAAGACAATGCTGGGAAGCCGAAGCCACCTAAGTCTCAGTAGTCACCTATACAACACAATCAACAAAGTCTGCAATATATATCCCCTGCCCAAGGCTAAATGTAAAAGTGTGGTTAACGGCTATCTCCAAAAGTTGACTTACGATGAGACTGAGAAATTATTTTCTAAGGGACCTTTATAGATTATTGCGTTTTGGATGAAAAAAAAATGCACACACACATATACACTAATACCCATAAGCACAGACACACACACATACACAGACACACACACACACACTCACACACACACACACACACACTCTCACACACACACACACACACACACACGCACACACACATGTACACACACACACACTATTGAGCATGTACGCGTACTAGTCTCACACCAAAGTAGCCAATATTTTTGCACCATAACTTTTTACTTACATCACCTTGACAATTCTAAACTATAGAACATTATATAAACTGTAAGAGGAAGGCGCCAGTGTCTGTAACACAGTTTATACTATCATAGACACTGGCGTTCACTCTATCTCGCTGAAATTAAACATATGTTCTTAGTGATGTGTTTATATGTATGACTGAGATAGAGAAAATGTTGTATGGCTTTTTGTTAATAAACTATTATTATTATTATTATTATTTATATTATAAACATAGTATTACAAATCCATTTTTTTTTTATTTCATCTATTTTTCTACTACATAACTCAATTACATGAAATTGTTAGCACACCTACCTAACCACCACGGCTATATATTATATAAATACAATACGACCTTCAAAACTTTAAGAAAAGAGCGTACTCCTTCTTAAAAGGCCGGCAACGCACTTGTAACGCCTCTGGTGTTGCGGGTGTCCATGGGCGGCGGTAATCGCTTACCATCAGGCGATACGTCTGCTCGTTTGCCCCCTATTAACAAAAAAGAAAAAAGAATGATATATCTACTTTATACCCGAGATACAATATTTATACCCGATGTATTTTATTTCCCACAAAATAATTTATTTCCTGCGAATTTAACAGAAGAAAACATATAACAAAGTAATCCCACATAGTTTATGCCTCATAGTCATTCCCTCACCAATAAACAACCACTTGTCTCGCAAGTCACTCGAAAAAGACATCGAGAATATTTCGTCCTACAATCCTGTTTAAGTCCATCCCTAAAAGAAAAACCACGGTAAAGGTTTGCAGAGAAGGTCGTAAATTAGGATTTAGTACAGGCTCAATTTAGGGGACGTCTCTTTATTTGAATTGAGTGTTTTTTTAACTCGCTGTTTGGTTGGATTTTGTATGATTTTACTTAATTGTTATTAATTTTGTTTACATTTAATCATGTGTGATTCGGATTACCTTGACGAGTTTTGAACCCAATAGTTTTTTTTTGTTTTCTCGTGTGTCAATCGACTATGCCACCGCACACCGTCCCCGTAGCTTTTCAAGTGTTTCATGTAGATTCTCTTTCTATAATAGCTAACGCTGCTATCCTCGAATTATTGGTCAACATTTTGTGTTAACCATATGACTTACCGTTAGAAGATGTCGTTTCCATAAATGTGTTAGTTTTCTAATAACGCTTATGTCAATGATAAAGAAATACAATTTGGCTAGACCTAAGACAAACATCATTATAATGCTTTGTCTAGACTTGAGATTAGTTGGTAAGTTTTATAATTTGTACACCAGATATGGTAGAATATATATACTAATAAATATCT
This sequence comes from Spilarctia lutea, assembly GCA_916048165.1. NCBI lineage: Eukaryota > Metazoa > Arthropoda > Insecta > Lepidoptera > Erebidae > Spilarctia > Spilarctia lutea. The sequence goes on from OU696488.1 coordinate 3,002,974, forward strand.
TTGCGATATATCAACTTAGCTCCCTAGTTAAGTTGACATTCAAGTAATCAAAAATCAAAATGAAGCAAAGGTCAAACATGACTTAATTAGTAAATCTCTAGTACTCTGACTGGCCCTCAAAATTCTAATCCTGCTATCATGTGTTAAGGATTTTATGATAATCGTTTAACTACTTGAAGTGTCAATGCATAATAAATAGACTGCTAGATAATATAGATATAAAACGACCGTAAACCTACAACCAACAGTGGATTGGTAAAGGCCGTTGACGTAAAACGAAAATTTATAACTTTCATCAATCCTAAAGTTAAATATTCCCTGGCAATCAACCTAAACGAAATCTGCCATCAATACACTCTAACTTAGCTAAGTTAGTATCTGCTATACATAGCATAGTTATGTGTTAAACAAATTCAAACCTAATTTAAATAACATAAGAGCTGCAAATAAGAATTTTATCTCAACATTTTCCAATATTCCAAAGAAAATAGAACAAATTTCGTTTTCTTAAAGATTCTATCTCGACAACACTTTTTAGGCGTGTCATGGTTCTATTGCCAAATGAAGAGGAAAAAAACTTGACTTGCTGAAAAGAAATTGTTCACACTGATTAGGTCCTAAGATAAAGTAACTGAGTGATTGAATTGACCGAATGAATTCCATTTTGTTTTTCCTTAAAAATACAAACCTACAAAATGTACAAAGTTTCGTATTTTCACTAACACTAACTACAATTAATATACAAACCTGTGCAAAGGACTAATGACTATAAGTAATTCCCAACAGATAACTTTTAAGATTGACTGTGACGACAATACAAATGTATATATAAACAGTATGAAACCATTCTAGAATTAAACTGACTTGTACTTATTCCACTATTTTAATTTACGTTAATCCTGACCGGTTTCGCCTTATGGCATTATTTTTATATAATTAAAATAGACCGAGTGAGTTTAATTCTAGAATGTATGTTAACAAATTTTATCAAGTGCCGATAATCGCGAGTACAAATCTATACTAATATTATAAAGAGGAGTTTGTATGTAAGTATGTTTGTAACGAATTGGCTCAAAAAGTACTGGACGGATTTTAAAAATTCTTTTATAATTATATATTATAATTGTAAGAAAAAAAAATAACAATATGTAAACTAATAACTGCAGGTAACACCACGAGGTTCAGCTAGTAACAGTATGAAACCATAACAAACGCAGTACAACGACGATAGCTAGGAACAGCCTCATCGCAATACTACTCCTTTGCAATGTAATATGTGAGATAACTCATATACCCCTACATTCATAAGGACGTATAAAAGAATTATATTTTTGCTAACTTTTTTCTGCGACTTCCCCCATGTTTATGTCCGTTATCGCAGTAAAGAGCCGATGTCCTTCCTCAAGAATTATAGTATCTCCATGCCCAGTTTTATTGAAATCGATCCGTGGTTTTGCCTTGAAAGTTTAACTGACGGACGCCCTGAGACTGCGACGTTTTATTATTGTCTCCTCTTGAGTATAAGTGAAGTGTTGCTTTCTGTTCCAAACAATAGACACATTGACAGGTATGTTGATTTAATGTTTAGCAGTACTGACAGACTGTTAATGATACCTCATCAGACTGGTTATCATATTCCAGGGCGTGCTTAATTCTGAAATGAGACAGTCGTGTCTGTAAAACTGTGTATTATAATAAACTAGCTGACCCATGCAACCTTGTTTACGTCTCCTATTGCCTATAGCGTAATAACTTGCCTATCACACTCCTCTCGACGACGTCGAAGTTGTTCGAAAAACTGCTGCTGCTGCACATGACGCCACACCTTCAGCCACGCGACGAACAGTTCGGCTTTCGTGCCGAACACTCCACGACACACCAGCTGCATGACATCGCGGTTGCGCGCAACAAGCGCGAGCGAATCGTCGCAGTCTTCCTTGATATGGAGAAAGCGTTCGACCGCGTCTGGCACGCCGGCCTGCTGTACAAGCTGTCCACATCTACTACTCCTCGTCGAGTAGTGAAGATTGTGGCCTCCTTTCTGCAAGACAGGCGCTTTCAACCGCCACTTGTCCACAGAGCGACTCATCTATGCCGGTGTGCCACAGGGAAGCTGCCTATCTCCAGGGTGCTACTCCTGGTACACAGACGACATCCCCGTCACTGAAGACGTGCAACTTGCTTTGTACGCCGACGACGCAGCCTACATCACGACGTCAAAAGATGGAGCCCACGCTGTCACCAACATGCAGCGCACCCTAGACGCACTTCCCAGCTTGCTGAAGGACTGGAGACTGACGGTCAACGTGGCGAAGACCCAGGCGATATCTATAGGGACTAAGATACCACCACAGCTGAAGCTCATGGGGCAGAATGTCGAGTGGTCCGCGACGGTGAAATACCTCGGCGTGACTATCGACCGCACCTTGTCCATGAAGCCACATGTTAACAATGTAGTTGCCCAGGTTCGTGCCGCACGTTCCCTTCTGGGGCCCGACCGCTCCGCGCAAAGCTCGGTGTGTACAAGGCCTACATCCGCACTCGACTCACCTATGGTTTCCCGGCCTGGTTCGCCCTCGTCTCTGAAACGAACCGCCGCCGGCTCCGTGCGCAGCAGTCGCTCGCACTACGCACCCTTTCAAACGCCCCCCGCTTTGTACGGAACAGGACGATCTCCAGGGATCTCCGCATGGAGAGCCTGGATGAGTTTTTGGAACGCCTGAGCACCAAACTATTTGTGCGTGCTGACGGATCGCAAGTTCGCCACCTGCGACCGCCAGACAGATATGGTCTGCCACGAGATCTAATCTCCGTGGCAACCCACCCCGAACCGTCGTCAATACCCACCGGACCATCCTCTACCTCCGACCTAGTGCCGGCTGACGGGCGCTCCTTTGGGTTCACACCCCTAGGAGCTCGACCTCGCTAAGCACAGGTCGGATGGGTTGGCGGGTCCCCTTGAACTACCAAAAGGCCCACCAGGGCCCAACCCAGTGACCCGCGTGTAGTCGCAGGCGGCGTGGAGCACCACTTAAACAGGCCATGGCCTGAACAAGTTTCCCCGAGACCCTAGCTGGGGTCTACGAGAAGAACCACGGAGCCCCGTTTTTGTAACCTTCTTTTTTTTTTAATAAGGGAGCAAATGAGCAGACATATCGCCTGATGGTAAGCGATTACCGCCGCTCATGGACACTCGCAATACCAGAGGCGTCACAAGTGCATTGCCGGCCTTTGAGGGATGCGTAGGGTGATGGGAGAGAGGGGAGGGAAGGGGGATGAGGGAGGGGATGGGATATGGGTCTCCGGTATCCTCACTCACTCGGTGAAACACAGTGCAAGTGTTATTTCACACCGGTTTTCTGTGAGGCCGTGGTATCACTCCGGTCGAGCCAGCCCATTCAAGCCGAAGCGTGGCTCTCCCACGGTGAGCCACGCTTCGGCATTCTTCATTGATGCTCAGTTCCTAAAACATTTTTTGATTTGCTTTTATATTATTCACCTTTTAAACCTTCCCTGGACTACGACAAATATTTTTTAAAACCAAAATCAGCCGTGCAGACTTTCTCGAGTTTTAGGGAGACTAACGGACAGCATTTCATTTTTAAATATATACATTTGAAATACAAGTTCTTTCTTGATACCGTAATAGCTTCTCTAGTATTGCAAAAATACTCGGTTTATCTCTGCTTACTAAAATATTAGCCTATAACAAAATAAAACCGCTAAAACATTTTTATTTTCAATAATTTCCCGAAAGAAAAGAAAAATCAAGACGGTAAGCTTATTTTAGCAATTAGTAAATAATCTCTTAATCTTTTGAATTTCCTTCTTGTTTATTAAATAATTACGTTGGTTCCTTAGAATCTTCCAAAAAAAGTTATAAGGAAATACATTCTGTATTATCAAGGTAATGTTTACATAATAAGAGTAAAATTTCCGTAAGCTTTTGTGCTTACCGCAATACATAAATAGACAATGCGAGTATAAGAGATAAATTCTGTTAGAACTTAATATAATGTTCATAAGCAGACAGGTACATCTTCATATGAGGAATGAATAGCCTCGCGTTGGGATATTTCTGACATTCTTGTTTATTTTTATCAGACGATATTACATACATGTTATTCCTGTCTACCCTTACAATAAAAATTGTTGTCTCTGCCTATGGGACACTTATTTTTTGTAATACCCCAGTACATATGTTGTTACTGTTAACTATCTGAGTCTGAAGCTTGTCTAAAAAAGTAACCTAAGTTAGTACTCAAATCATTAGCTATCTGTCAGTTCTAGAGATTAACCCGAACTATACTATAGTCAGACCCGAACTACACTTTAATCAGTCTGATATAACTATAGTCAGACTGACTAAAGTTTTAATTATTCTTGATGTAAGTGTAGTATAGTGTTTCACCGAGGAAATGAGGATACCGGAGGCTCCCTCCCCATGCCCCAATGGCCGGCAATGCACTTGTGATGCTTCTAGTGTTGCGGGTGTCCATGGGCGGCGGTAATCGCTCATATGTATTTAGTGAAAAGCTGTTAACTGGTTATCTGATTGAAAATCCATCGCCTGCAGTCGGTGGTGGAAAATTTCGGCCTGTGTGTGCGCCTAGGTCCTTGATTTAGAGAAATCCACTGTCAGAAAGACCACTATGTACAGCATGTATGTATATAGGCAGAGGCCTTTTAACATAACCATTAACCGTGAGAGAGCCACGCTTTGGCATGAATGGGCCGGCTCAATCGGAGTGATACCGTGGCCTCACAAAAAACCGGTGTGAAATAGCGCTTGCGCTGTGTTTCACTGAGTGAGTGAGGATACCGGAGGGCCATAAAAACTTTTCGACTTTTACACCTCGTTTTTGTTGTTTACCGGGATTTATTCGCATTATTTAAAAAAAAAGTTACGTTGCCTTCTATTTCTCGACACTTCGAACGGGTTCCGCTTATAGTCATGAGATAATCGCAAATTTTAACAACAAAAAACCGACTTTAAGAACTGGACCAAATTGAAATGGGACCACTCGAGTGAGTGAGGATACCGGAGGGCCGCACCCAATCCCTTACCCCCCCTCCCCCTCCACATCCTCCAAAGGCCGGCAATGCAATTGTGATGCTTCTAGTGTTGCGGGTGTCCATGGGCGGCGGTATAGTGCCTATTCTAAAACCATGAACCATAAAGTACGCTCAATCCCCTTCCTGAATGTAGCGGGAGCACTCATAGGCCGTATTGCTTATCAGCATCCTGTAACATTAAAAAGGAAATACAATAATTTGTCATTGGTTTCTTTTTATCAGTATCTTTTCTTTACAGTAAAACCTTACTTACTTTTTCACTATTATTCCAGTCTCTCCAGAACTAGCAAGTGTAACAAAAGAAAACACAAAATATACCAGCATTAACGTCTGTTGATGTAACATGTCCCTATTTATGTTATCGTTATCGCATTTAGGCGTCGCATCAATCAATGTCTCTTGTGCTAATATTTTGAACACGGTTTCTTCTCGGCCTTCACACTTTTCAAGGACAATTTGATCATAATGTTAAACTTAATCGTGGATAAAAAAAAACATTTGCTAAGTTTTATCTAACACAGATTCAATTAAAAGTTTTCAATTATTTCATCTTTTCTTATTATTTTAACTATCAGGAAGTGAGTTGCTACCACGTTGAGTTTCTAATACATTCTTTTAATTATCGTTTTAACGACTGTCTGATCTTAGGTTGGCAGTATCTGTGATATAAAATCAGATTATTAAAATATTACTACGAGTATATAACAGTAAATTAGCTGAAACGGGGAACTTCGTACCGCCTCAGTTTCCCACAGGTAGTGTACAATCGCGAAACACAAGTAGGAACACAAGAAACAGTCGTAAAAAAAACCGTTTAAATCTTAATTTTCTTGTATACATAATAAAAAGATGACAAGAATCGTAATATTTCCATACGAAATTTAATTAAATATGGTGCAGCCGTTTAGCTGTGAAAACGTAAAGACAGGCAGAGTTCTTTACTAATAAGAAAGCTGAAGAGCTTGTTTGTTTGGACTCGTTAATCTCAGGAACCGCTGGTCCGATTTGAAAAATTCTTTCAGTGTTGGATAGTCCATTTATCGAGGAAGGCTATAAGCTATATATCATCACGCTACTACTAATAGGAACGGAGCATCAACGAAGAATGTTTCAAAAACGGGGAAAAATTTTCACGCCGCGGGCAATATAAGACGCAAACGAGGTTGCGTGGGTCATCTAGTTTATAATATAAGTAAGGATTAACTCATAAAGAAAACAAAACGCTTCCACTTCAAAAACTTTGATTAATGAGTTTTTGTTGTTGTGAAGTTGCCGATAGATAGCGCTCGTCAGGTCAGCTACAGTGACGAATTGACATCGGTGGCGACAAGCTTCCGCAACTTCCCGATAAGGGTTCGAGGAATAATGTTATTGATGGTGTTTGAACTTGTAGTGTCGGTTTAACAGCTATAATGAGTTCAGACCCTAATCATAAAAGGGTTACATTGTAGATAATTAATTTATCAGTCGAAATCGAAATTCAGCAACAAGTGACAACGTAGGTACCTTACCTACGCTGTAACTTTTTGCTGAATTTCGATTGAGAGAAAATAAGATTTTTGATAATCCGCGCGTGTCGAAAATTGATGGGTCATGTGAACCACCAGGTGACCTTTTTAGAAACATACAGGGATAAAAACAATAACTCTGTCTCTTTTCATATATATTTTAGTAGGTTTTCCTATGAAGTTATCGAGGAAAAGTCGGAAAACTGCATCAGTGTTTAGCGGGTGGGAGCCTCTTCTTAAACCCGCCGCCGGTTCCTGGCTTCGCGCCTCTCTAGCGCTCACCGCCAGAAGGGATAATATAAACCTTTAACGGTTCGTCGCATGCTCAACTATTCCTGTTATATTAAAAGGGTTTAAATAAATAAATAAATATTCCGTACATCTAACACACAACGCCATCTAGTCCCAAGCTAAGCAGAGCTTGTGTTATGGGTACTAGACAACTGATATGAATACATATATACTTTTTTTTTGTAAATACATACATATTAAACATAGAAAACACCCAAACTCCGAAACAAATATTTGTAGATTACACAAACATTTGGTCCGACCCAGGATTTGAACCCGAGACCTCAAGCACAGCAGTCGCATTCACTACCACTGCGCCACCGAGGCAGTCAGTTTAAAGTAAACTATGTGTAAAATAAGTATCTCAAAAGTTTGACCCACTTTAATGTACTTAAACCATAACCACCGTCCATATTCATCACACGGGTGTCGTAAGTCGGCTATGAGAGAAAAGTACACAGGACAACAGCACTGCAAAGAGAAGGAAAACTTGGAACAAATCCTATACCAACTCGCCTGGCCAGCATGGCTTGTAAGCCATAGCCTCCTTTCTTTGAAAAGGCCTATGACCAGCAGTGGACTGTTAAGGCTGTCGATGTGATGTGAAACCATAGTAAAATGTGATAAACTGTATCACTTATTTTGTTTGTTTCAAAAACATAGGTATAAATATAAATAAAAAATAAATATTTCGGACATCTAACACACAACGCCATCTAGTCCCAAGCTAAGCAGAGCTTGTGTTATGGGTACTAGATAACTGATATAAATACTTACTTAAATACTTTTTTTTTGTAAATACATACATATTATACATGGAAAACACCCAAACTCCGAATCAAATATTTGCAAATCATACAAACATTTAGTCCCACCCCGGAATCGAACCCGAGACATCAAACTTAGCGGTCGCATACGCTACCACTACGCCACCGAGGCAGTCATAGTTATATTTTTTTATATATATATCACCGAGGTATATTTTTAGTTTGCTTTTTACCTCGACTACAGTGAGATATTTTTAGCATTGCATAACATGTTTGTATCTTAAACGTTAATCTAAACTACTGCACCGGTTTTTATAAATGAGATGTCAATAGATTCATAATGATGGTCCGGCAGACATCCTACGAATATTATAAACTCGAAAGTTTGTGAGTATGTTTGTTGCTGTTTCACGCAAAAACTACCAAATGAATTTTGAAGAAACTGTACAATAATATAGCTTGTATATCAGAATAACACATGGGCTACAATTTATAAAGATATTAGCTTCGCCTTGCGGCGTTGCTCGCGGTTATTGACATACCGCGGGGTTCAGCTAGTTGGCTATATTTTTATCAAAAGCGTTAGTGATAGTCGGGTCAGCAGTAAGAGCTCCCGACGGTTTCGCTTGCGTTTTAGTCACAACTTTGCACCCGATCCGGTTTGGGTTGCATGAATTTTCAAAATATTTTAATATTCGGAGTATTAACAAATAGAAATATTTAAACAACATTACAATCAGTCCAGCCGTTCTTAAGATACAAATGATGTTATCAATCTATATTTATTTTATGTATAAAAATTTATCGCCATTCGGTATTCTAATGCTGTCTAATATTAAATCTAATCATTTCTTCTTTCTATAACAGACTTCAACTAGCGTTCCGGAATGCTATTAGTCAAATAAAATGGAAGGATCATTTTTTTAAATAATAAATAATAAATAAATAAATAAATACTCCGGACATCTAACACACAACGCCATGTAGTCCCAAGCTAAGCAGAGCTTGTGTTATGGGTACTAGACAACTGATATAAATACTTATATACTTTTTTTTTTTTAAATACATACATATTATACATAGAAAACACCCAAACTCCGAAACAAATATTTGCAGATCATACAAACATTTGGTCCGACCCGGGAATCGAACCCGAGACCTCAGGCTTAGCAGTCGCACACGCTACCACTACGCCACCGAGGCAGTCAAATACTACATCGGCATTTTTATTTAATGAATAACCCCCTCCTCCCTCCCTATTCTGTGTGATTATCCCATTACAGGGGTGGTTTAACCAGAGGGAGGCTGCAATTTAATGGTACTCTTGAGGTTGATTTTAATGAAGGCCTTTTTACAAGTTGATTTTTAGTTAAATTTGGATTAATATTTTTTTATATTTGATATTTTATTATCTCGGTCAGGACTTTTTAATGAAGTAAGGCTATACAAAAGTTGCGTTAAATTAATTATAATATATCAACAATTCTCACCTCCTATGCGTTTCTATTACATATACAATACATATTCATTGTAGTGGGGAATTTAAACACATTTCAATCACACAACGTGTATCGTGTGGGCATCTCCAACACCACGCGACGTATGTAGTATGACTAATAAATGTATTTCTTTCTTTCTTTCGGTGTAATTTTCTAATACATTGCGATATTCGTAATAGCATATTGATAGGCGATATCCGTCTTCCCAGTTGAAGATGCTGATACCGACTATTAGGATCTTAAAATCCTGTCATCAGGGACGAAACAAAGTGTGCAGGCGTCGTAAGTTTAGTGTGTAGACGTGCTATTAGTACAAACAACATCCCCACGCTGGCCGACTAAGGACTTATTCCACGTAAAATAAAACTATTTTTTATTATAAGCTACTTGAATAAGGACAAAAATCTGAAAATAAACTATTATACGTCCAGAATACAACTTTTTCTTTTTTTTCTTTTTTTTTCTTTTTAAAAAGACGACTCCCACATTAGGAATAAACATCCTGTGTCGTGGGGGACTTTACAAACATACATGAAACGGACACAAAGAACATTCAGACTCGGGACAACAATTCGTGGATCACACAAAGTGTTGTAGGTGCCGCGTGGGATTTGAACCCACGACACTTGGCGCAGTAGCAAGCGGCATGGCGACCGCTGACACCACTCGGCCAACCGTGCAGTCACAACTAAACAGTTAACAAAAATAAAAGACACATGAAATAAGAGCACATAAAATATAGTCAATAGAACCTCAATAATATTATATATCAGCAGTACCTAAGCACAAATATAAGCCCAACATAAAATTCCACTTTAATAGAACTTAAACCCCACCCTTCCAAACCAAACCCCATACAATAACGTTCAATAGAAAAGTTTTCACATTTATCGGATAATTTAATTGAATGGAACGATCCTTTTGTTCTTTCAACTCCATAAATTAGTGATGCTCATTGAAAGATCGACGCTTGGAGACAAAGGACTAGAGATGTGCAAGTGATGTGAAAACATACGGAGACAAAGTGTTGACAAAGTGTGAAATAAATATTTCCTTGAAAACTTGATGTAGAAAACATCGATTTGCTGTTACTAAAGTAGATTCGCCAATTTTACTTTTAATTATAATACTTACTTATTTATAAATAGCGAACCGGCTAGACTTAAGATATTTCTATATGTTATAATTACATATAAACCTTCCTCTTGAATCATTGTATCTATTGTTGGAAACTGCATTTAAATTCGTTGAGTAGTTTCAAAGATCTATGCGCACAGACAACGACAGCCATTTAATTTAAACTATGTAAAGATAGATAATGGCATTTCTGAAAACTGGTAAGTGAATGCATGTTATTGCAAGAATCTATACTATTGTTGAATCTATACTATGTTCGTTTGTTTGAACGCGCTAATCTCAAGAACCACTGGTCCGATTTGAAAAATCATTTCGGTGTTGGATAGTCCATTTATTGAGGAAGGCTATAGGTTATTATTATTATTATCATCACGCTATTACTAATAGGAGCGGAGCACCAATGAAGAATGTTTCAAAAACGGGGGAAAATTTGCACACTACGGGCAATATAAGACTCAAACGAGGTTGCGTGGGTCATCTAGTGCTTAGTATCAAAGAAACTTAATATTATTTTCTCTCTCGCTCTAGCTCACCAATTACAGGTGACTTTTTGTATTTGTGTCTCTTACCTGTCGTTTTTTCCGTTGCATTCGGTTTGAAATCACAACAATTCTAAAGAATTTTCACTTCAAAAACTACTTTAATACACTTCACTTCATATAATCGTTAAGATTCGTTTTGCTTTTATATTTTTATCTAATCTGAAAGAGTAGGGTTGTACCTATAACTTTCTCACACTCTCACACTTTCTTCACATCGTTTGTTTATATTCTGAAACAATGTTCTCAATACTCAATTGTCGCCTTCTTTCACGGTCCTATACTTTATTATAGGCACTTTATGTCATTTATTTCTTTATGTTTCGAATGAACAAGGTTGTATGTAAAGCTAGGTATCTAATATATTAAATGTAATAAATCGTGGCGTATTCTTTAAAACTACTGAAGTCAAGAAAGACAGACAAAGTTTTTAAATAGGATAGATAATTACAGTTATTAGGGTTTACACAAACTTTTAATTAAAATAATATCTGTATTAAAAATTTAACAAGCTTTAATTGATCTAATAATTCATCAGCATATCGCCGTATACTGCTGAACTCTTCTGCTGAAGACTTCTTGAAAAGAGGGTCAGCTATTCTCTTCTTAAGCAGCCCTTGTAGCTGTTCAAACCATAATTATTCACTTTTGGTATCTAGATGATTTTGTACCTGACAGTTTTCAAGGTAATTTAACCCTCCAAATGTTATAAGGAAAATTATAAGACAGCAGACTGTTCACTTTATAATTCAATCAGTTTATTGATCGGAATACAAATATATACACATTAAACAAAGAAAAAATCCAAACGCCGAAACAAATATTTATAACAATATAAAAATAAAAACAATTTTTTTTTATAATTTTCTGCCACGCATAGCAAAACTGTGGAATGAGCTGTCGCCTGCGGTTCCGGACCAATACGATCTTCAAACCTTCAAGAAAAGAGCGTACTCTTTCCTAAAAAACCGGCAACGCACTTGTGACGCCTGTGGTGTTGCGGGTGTCCATGGGCGACGGTAATCGCTTACCATCAGGCGATACGTTTGCTCGTTTGCCCCCAATATAATAGTAAAAAAAAAGTATTTGTACAGGTCACATATGAATGACTTAATACAATATGATATTTTACAATTAAGCAATTGGACACCCTGTCCCAAACTAGGCAGGTGGGAATTTGCAGATCATACAAATATTCGGTCCGACCCGAGAATCGAATACGCTACCACTGCACAACCTCTGAAACCTAGCAGGTTTGTGCACGACAAGGAATATTACTGAAGTGGCAACCCTGTCGTCACTGGTAGCCACTTCAGATAAAAAATAATAAATGAATCCTTTGTGAGAATCATTTCTTCAAGACTCGAGATAATTGAATTAACAGGGAAGATTAAATATTAGCGAAGCGAAGTTTGTTCACTAAAATGAATTTAAAGTGTTAGAGTTTGTTTAATAAAAAAAACTGGTTAAGGCCAATAAGAAATAAGTCGGTTAATAAACTTTAATTTAAAATCTAAAATAGTGTTGTCTTGTGTCTTTGTCATATATAACAAAAGTAATATAAGTTAATTTTCTAATAATTAATCCTAGTTAGGTCAATTTATCGCCTCCTGAAACCTTCCGCATAATAAATTTTATGCAAATCGTTGGAGTCGTTTCCGAGATTCAGATTACATATATGTATATATATATATATATATATATATATATATATATATATATATATATATATATATATATATATATATGTTTATTTCCGTTTATAGATATTAGATAAATTAACTCAACATGTCTAATATTCGGTTTCTCGCTGTTTACACACATACGCATACTCACACACATACACAGAGACATTTATAAAACAATGGCAAACAGACGGCAAATGTAACATAAGCTTTACGATTTCATATAGAGACAACAATGTTACATTGATTTCTTCATAATTATCTAGGATTTCCGTTCTTTAGAAGTGGCATATTTTCTATAAACAACTTATTGAAATAGTAATTGTTGAAGTCTGTTTACAGAGGGAGATGAGATCTCATAACATAAAAAAAAACAATCGAATTAAGAACCATAACATAAAAAAAACGAATAAAGAACGTTCTCCTTTTGAAAGTCAGCTAAATTACAATTTGGCTGTTTAGACTTAGTCGATTTGCGGCTGAAGTGTCATGTTAAGCAAGTCCGACTTTTGGCTTTATTAAAAACCTGATTACCAAAAAACTGTTAACTTTTATCTCATACTTTTGTTACAATGTTATTTTTCAAGTCTAACTTCTTTATTTATCGTCATTTATATCTATTATTTAGATTATACCCATTTGGGATTTCTGTCAGTAAATCATTAAATATTTCTCGTGTCACGTTTTCGCTTACGGTGAACTTCAAAACTAACCTATTTTCTCGATTTTCTTATGATTTATTACATCACGCTTATATGTTGGTCTTCGCGTCATGTTAAGGAGCCGAGCATGATTGAAAGAGACAGAAATACAGATGCATGGGTTAGCTAGTACTCATAAAACTCGCCTTTGTTCATTTATTACCCAGAATTTTAAGTGAAGTTTTATACTTAATAACAAAACTCGACTGAGTAATTAATCAACGAAACGTGGCTCTGACGGGAATAAGGAATGAACTTGTCTAAGTCATAAACCACAAGAATTATTAATTAATTAACCACGAGTAAAATAATTTGTATACTTTAATTACTGTTGCATGCTTTTAAAGTAAGATCATCTACTAATACATAAAAACAAATATAAAACAAAAATTTGACACATGTTGCTCACGTACGTCTCATTCCAAAGTATTGTTATCGTACTACAGCCAGACTGCTTACAGATACACTCCTATAAGTCTAAATACATGCATATTACAAATAAATGATATATTAACACGTGAAGCAAAAAATTTGTACCCTATAACGAAAGCCATACTCGACTGGTACTACCCTCTCACAGATGATCAACGTAAAATGACAGCGTCCTTGCTGTCGTGTTTCAGGGAGTGCGAGACCGTAGGCCAAATGACACAGAAGCATCACTAGGCCGCCATGGGTTACCATTCTGCATTGTTGCATTGTGTGAATTCACAATGAATATGGTGGCAGAGTCGAGTCATTTTGGCAGGGTCATATATAAAAAAATATCTTACAAATGCGGAGAAATACCGTGCATTTAGGTGATTCTGCCATATAACTACTATAGTAATCAAATACAGCAATATTTAATTCGTTTTGCTATCTGGTGTGAAAAAGTTATCTAACTGGTTTGAATTCATTTTGTCTCCCGCTTTATTAAGGAGGGAAGTGCATGTATTATATTTCCAACTCCTACAGTTTTCTTCTGATTAATTTCGTTGCGGGTTCCAAGACAGTTTATTTTTACCTGGGACTTCCCGAGTGTCATACTTCGGTGTGTTCGTGGGTCACTGCTGTTGATTCTGATGTACAGGAGTTAAAGTGGTGGGCGTCTGAGCGAGATTAGTCCCATTAGTACTATTAAATACATAATCTTAAATCCTGAACGCAAAAAAATAAACCACGACTCGCTCATGGAGTCAGTCGAATAGAATATTTTAGTAGTAAATAAATAAACAGTCCAACTATATTACAATAAACTCCTAAATATCGGCAAATGGCCGCTTCATTCAACATTAAGCATTTAAATGTGAGTACCTAATATATTTTCTTATGTCATTTATTACGTACATTAAGTAAAAGCATTAGTAAGAAGCACTAAATTATAACCGCTGTCGCTGTGCTATATTTGATGCCACATTTCATGTTTATCACAGAATGTGTAACCTAAGAGTAGCCATAGTTAAGGAAGATCATTTGTGTATATTGGATGTTTTTATTAATAAAATAAAATAAATAAATATTCCGGACATCTAACACACAACGCCATCTAGTCTCAAGCTAAGCAGAGTTTGTGTTATGGGTACTAGACAATTGATATAAATTATATACATTTTTTTTGTAAATACATATATATTATACATAGAAAACACTCAAACTCCGAAACAAATATTTGCAGATCATACAAACATTTGGTCCGACCCGGGAATCGAACCCGAGACCTCAAACTTAGCAGTCACATACGCCACCACTACGCCACCGAGGCAGAAGATATTAGAAGTAGGCAGTAGAATTAATGATTAGGAAGATCATCAGAGCGTGTGGACTTAGTATTTTTCGCCGTATAAGTGAATTCCCTGGCAAGCAACACAAAATAATCTGCTAGATCATTTTGTGTTGCTTGTGACAATTGTTAGCATCTTCTTCTTTTGATGAGATGGCAATCAGCTAATCAGCTATTTCTGCCTATGTCAAGTATTTATAGCCTTCAATTCTCTTCAAGACTTCGCTGTGATGAAATTAATGATAAAAAGTATAAAAAATGTGGATGAAATGAAATGGGAACCGAATTCGAAAAAATAAAATTCGATCTGTATAATTCGTCTTATCGAGTCATTAGAATTTTTGTTAGCTTCCCCATAGCATCTATTCATTGAAGCTTTGACATGTGTTTTTATCGTGAGAGAGCCACGCTTCCGCATACATGGGCCGGCTCGACCGGAGTGATACCACGACCTCACAGAAAACCGGTGTGAAACAGCGCCTGCGCTGTGTTTCACCGAGTGAGAGGATACCAGAGGCCCGTACCCCAACCTGGTTCCTCAGCTACTAGTACCCGAGGAGGCATGCGGTTTTAGTCGGTTCCAGTTCGGTATGCCACCAGGAGATGGTATCCAAGGGAATTTCCATACAAAAAAAAGGGTACGGATCAGTACCCCATAGGCCCTCACCAGCTCACGGATATAATGGCTAAACATCTTGAAAACATATTAAACTAAGTTAAATTTACCTTCAAGTCTGTATGCCTAGAAAGTGTTATTCCAAAACTCTCAGGACCTATCACAAAAGATGGCTGATTTTAGACAAGACTCTGCAAACTACATCTTAACGAAGATGTAGCTTGTGCAATCAACTAGAAACTAAATGTTGAGCTAACATCATTATGAATTTAAGCTTTTATTAAGAAAATATTCAACTCGAAATTGTTGAGTATTGCAACATCAAATTTGTGACATGGTCTCACAGAAGGACTAGTATTGAGCAATTTTTTCATTACATTATATGCGACCCTGCATCTTTAATACAAAAAAATATAGGTTTGCTACAGGCCATAAAATATAGCTTTATGTCTGTGACAGATGGTTACGAAATCGACGAAGTAACTTTGTACAAGCGATTTTATTTTGTATTATCTATATTTCCATTCTTTATGTGTTCGTTTTATCAAAAACTTCAGCTCGTTTGCTTAGTGTTGTTACCCACGGTACGACAACAAACACTACACCGCAGGGCAAAGTTAGTATAAATAATCTCAAATTTTAATAACAAATAAAACCGAACAAATTGAAATGGAATCACACGGGAAGCACCACCTTACAAATAAAAAAATAATCATCAAAATCGGTTCACCCAGTCGAAAGTGTAACAAAATTAAAAAAACCCCTCCTTCTTTTTTGAAGTCGGTTAAATAGTAGCCTTAATTACTCCTTATATCATTAGCTAGCTTTCAGTGAAAGTACGGTCCAAATCAGTCCAATTATTCCAAAGATTAGCTGGAATAAACAGACAGACAGAAATTTTGGCTGGCTGGTTATAAAAAAACCACATATGAATTCACGTAGCAATTAATCTGTTTATTAGTAAGTACATTTGTGGTGTATTTCAGATATGTTTGTATTACATTAAGTGCTGGCTCTCACAAAACAAGGGCACTCGACTATAAGTGGCAGCCACTCTCGTAAATCTTAGCTGCGACATTCAAGCCGGATGGACAAAGGTATGTTAGTGCTTGACCATTATTGGTGTGTTTTTGTTGCTAAGAAGAGGTTTCAAACGAATTACAAAAGTATTTATAGAATTTAGAAGTACTCATTTAAGTGCATGTTTGGCCTAGTGGTTAAGCGGTCTCCACGCCGTTCCCTACTTCGCCAAGTGTTGTGGGTTCAAGCCCCACATGGAATAACACTTTGTGTGATCTACAAATTGTTGTTAAAAGTCAGGGTGTTCTTTGTATCCGTTTCATGTATGTTTGTAAAGTCCCCCGCGACACAGAAGTTATTCCTAGTGCGGGAGTTCTTTTAAAAAGAAAAAAAAACTTAAGTATGTCGCCTCTTAACTTCCATTGTATATATATAAAATAAGCAAATGTATTTTCAAAAACAAAACAAAACAGAAAAATACTAGAAAATAAATTAATTTATATACGTTGTTTATGAATTGATGTCGATTAGTCTATTTCATAATGAGTGTAAAATAAACACAAGAAAAGAAAAACACAAAAATATTCCTTTTTTTTTGTTGGGAATGGTTAGGCGCACACACACAATCATATTAACATAAAGATTGTCAAAAATCTACACACATGCAATAATATTGTCAATATCGGACATATTGCCAATGACTAATTCTTACCTATTTATTTAAAGAATCTCACATAATCTATTTTTGAAATAAAGATTCTCTTTCTACCATATCCTACCAAAATTTAAGTCAATAAGTTCTATATTTAAAATGAGAGATGAACAGAGTGGTCGGCAACTACTTACCGCATGCGGTTGATGACCGCGGCACCGGAAATGACAACATGACCAACTTACGCCTTGCGAATTCAACGTTTCGGACCATCTGCCAGGGATGTACTGGTCTATTACATTATTTTATAATATTATATTCTTTCTATATTAACTGTGACGCTAGTTAATGCGAACCTGTCACGGTCTTACGCCAAGTGGGTTGGTTCGTTAGTAACGATTGTTGGTGTTTGTGTGGTGCACGTGAGGAATCGTTGAACTTTGCAATGAGATGTATGAAAGCCTATGTGCTCCTATTTCTTTGAATGAATTGTTCAGTGATTTTGGAGTTAGACCTATTGATGAGATAATGATAGGTATGATTTAGACCATACGAGTATATTGTTGCTCGATCTGTCGTATTTTAGCTAATATTATTACATGTATACTTTTATTTTGTAAATACATACATATCACACATAGAAAATGCCCAAACTCCGAAACAAATATTTATTATCATTATAAGATTTCATAATTCTTCTAAGGGGAGCTCAATCTCCAGTATTAGTTCTACTTGATTTAGAAGCAAGTCTGTAGAAGATGAGAATGTTTTATAATTTGGCGGCTTCTGTACTAAGTTTGTTTTTTATAAATCATATTGGTTTATGAACTAATTGGTGTTACACAATAGCGAAAATTTAAAGTCAAAATACACATATAAATAATGTCTCCAGGCCTGCCTTACCCTTGCTGTTACTTACACACTGGGCAGTTTTTCATCGTCACAATTCGGTGACTCCTTACCACTTAGAAGAAGTGGTCGATTAAAACCCTTCGACGGTGCTTACAAGTCCGTAATAGCCACTTAAACCTTTCTCAAAATCCCAAATATTTTTACCTACCTGGTCATTTTCCTTCCACATACTTGTTATAAAAAGATATTTCTTATTTCATATTCACTGCAAGAATCCTTGCCTCACATATATAACTAATACATTATGTTTATTAAATTAAACTGTATTATAATAGTCTTTTCCAATAAAGCAATAAATGCTCCATTTTTATTTAAACCTCCATTCAATAAAATAAATAGCATAGTCACAATACACAGCCCTGTGCGATGCAACGATTGTCTGATATAAATCGATCGAACTGACTGCATTATTAAAGCATATTATCTACTTTTAGATGCTGTAATAAAATAGTAATATAATAAAAGTAAATTACAGTTTATTAATTTATTGAATATGTATTCGCCAGAAAATTATTACAAATGAGCCAATTATTACTGTGGTCGATTAGTCGGCCGTAAAGAAGTCGCCAACTAGTCGGCCAAGCCGATCAGGGTTTCGGTCATTTTTGTAACGCTTGGTTTATAGCTGATTCGTGTGCCCGCCGCAATCGCCACCAGCAAACCTGTCGGAACTTGTTTCGTTTGCTTCACATTGTTCCTCAATTTTGCTTATGTAAAGGTCGGAACTGTGTTTTAATGTAAAAATATTATTGTTCTGAAAGAGTTTAATTAAAATTTAATCATATCAAAAAGAAAATCTCGTTTGTTGATGTTTTTAAGTGTAGCCAATATTTTTTTCTCGCTGTGGGCGGGAAAAACAGCAAACACTACAAAAAACAATTTAGTTTAATAAATTTCATAGGCATGTTTTCTTTGTAAGCAAGTAGTTTGAGACACTCTTTACCAAAAGAAAGATGGCTTTACTTTACATTTCAAAATGAGTAAGACTGATTATAAAATAATAATAAATAATCAAGGTTTTTATTTCATATAATTCACCCTACATACATATTCTTGAGAAATGTATAAAGGACATATAAAGTAAGAAGCCGAATAATAGGCGCTCTTTGCCGAATAATCTCCGACTACGATAGTGGCCGGACAGTCGCTAGTTGGCTTTACTAAATAGTCAGCACATCTTTAAAAATTATGCAACGTGCCTCATTAAATTCTGCAAATACAATTGAGTGTATGTATTGTAATTAGTGCGGTCTATGATTATATATTATTATACTACATGTAATAAAACTAATTAATTATAAATCAGTTTGCTGTGATTGTGGTTTTAAGCTGACTAATGGCCGTATTCAATGTCTTGTTAAAACTGAAGTTGTGCATTTTTTTTCAATACTTTCTTAGACATGCAGGATAAATTTATCTTTTCTTTACTAGTTTTTGTTCTCAAAAAAACAAATACTCTTTTAAAGATAAATTTAGATCATTTCCAATAACTCATCCATGACATGAGTTATTGGAAACGAGACTTAAAACTGAATATAGAGTAAACACGAGACGGTGCAATCCTTGAGGTAAAAATATCTTTATTTTAGCAAATTTCAAAATCATTTTTTGTAAATATTGTTCACTTGTCGTAACAGTGTCTTTATCTATCCCTATTTGAGCGTATGTGATCGTGGTAATTTCATAAGATGAGATGCCGACAGACCTATGCTTCAGCACGTACGAGTCGGATCAACTGGCGCAATAAAATAGTCTCATAAGAAATGGGTATAAAAGCACTTTATCGTTATATGTATTTTACTAAGTGACATAGGTTATTGTAAACTTATCCTCCCCCTTACCCTCCGTACTCCGTGGAAGGGAAGGGCAGAATATAAAAAACACGCAACTCAAATATGAATCTTGATTTACAGATATCCGTGTATAGCAGTAATGACTTGCGTTTGTTTATTAAATCCAAACGTACCATTTATCCAACGAAAATATCCAACGATATATAGAAGAAACTTAGTCTACATTTTTAGACTAACATCACTCCGCGGCATTACCCGCGTTTATTCACATGTCGTGTAACACCGCGGAGTTCAGCTAGTACACAATAACAATGAAAAACATAAAATAAAATGAGAATTACAATTGCGTTGAAAATTTCCAACTCCACGGCAAGTTTAACGTCGTAATTCAGACACTTTCCTAATCTTATTACAAGCTGTACGGCAAATAAACCGCGGCTCAGTTTCCTTAACTCTTGTATCAGTTTCAGGAAAAATGTTAAGAGATTATTAATTAAGGGTTCTAAATAACATCGGTCTTAGACACGACTTGAATTTTGATTCAATACCGATTCTTTTCTTTTGATGAGTAAATCTTTATCCGAAAAAATATATTATCCTTCGAATTTCAATAGCCAAGGGTTTCTTTAATTACTTTAAAACCGATTTCAGAAGGAAGGAGGTTGTCACTTCGACGGAACGATTTTGTTTGGAATTCCACGATATTACTCGTACTTGATGTTTAAGAATCTCAAAGTGTGTGCTATTCAACTCCTCCGAAACGCTTTAATATTTATGAAGTTACCCGTATTTCTTTATGGTAGTTTTAGGAATAGATCGCAGGCTATATTTTCTACATTTAGGTCATAAGCCTTCTCCAGACCAAAATATTAACTAGAAATAAGTAATTTACCGGATCAGTTAGTAATTTCTATAATTATTACTTCACACATCTTACACACGTCTGATCTCAAACTAGGTAGACCTGCGCTATGGCAACCAAACTACCAATAAACATACTTATTACATAATTTGTAAATAATCCTACTGATATTATAAACGCGAAATTTTGTGAGTATGTAAGTGAGTATGTTTGTTGCTCTTTCACGAAAAAACTACGGAATGGATTTTGATGAAACTTTAGAATAATATAGCTTATACATCAGAATAACACATAGGCTACAATTTAGAAAGATACTAGCTTCGCCTCGTGGTGTTGGCAGCGGTTATTGTCGTACCGCGGGTAGCACCGCGGGGTTCAGCTAGTCATACATATTACTATATTACCCCAAACACAGATCAAACAATCATGCACGTAGAAATTTAAACCATGACTTTATGCTTTACGTGTTGTGTCAGGGTCACCACTAGGCTGATAGGGCCACTGAAAAAAATACGCAACCTTAATCAAATAATTAATTAATTAGTAATTTCGTCCTTACCAAAAACATTTAAAACCCCTCTGTGTTACAAAAATAGACACATGATGACGCACAGTGTTGCTTTATTTAGACAAGGATAAAGAGACGAAATGTTGCCCAAACTGTTGGTGCGGTTATAATGATCGGATTAAAGTCATAACTCAGGGGCTGGAGCAGACACTTGCATTAAATTACAAGCCGGGTGGATACCCTTAGCATTGGGGGATGGGGCCGAAAGTTTGAGAAACATTTAGATATTATTATCTCTAAAGTCTTAGTCTGATAAACACTTAGAATCTTCTCTAGATAGCGATAATTAGAATTCTGAACTAACTTAAAAAAAATATTAAAATAATCTTTGAAGTGAGCTTTATATTGTGTCAAAAGAGCTCAATAGGTGTAGAGTTTTATGAGTTTTTGAACCGTACACAATCCAATTTAACATGTCTATTTATATAGACTGTATTTTTGGAACCCTAAAGAATTTTCATTCACTAATGTGAAGCACGTTCAAAAATGCCGTGTCTATAATAGGAGGATAAAATAAAAACATAAAATATAACTTTATTTTTATCAAAAGGTACGCAAAAAAGGATGCAAGACACCCACATTTCATAGGTTAAATGATTATAGATATGACGACACTTTGAAAGTGGCCATAGGACATATAAGATTAAATATAGTTTATTAACAATATAAACACGCTTACAAAAGTCGGTTACAAACAAGCGATACACATACAGGTCAAGTTAATTAAAGCGTGTTAAAAAGTGATCTTACTTGACCATGGGAGAGCCACGCTTTGGCACGAATGGGCCGGCTCAACCGGAGTGATACTACGGCCTCACAGAAAACCGATGTGAAATAGCGCTTGCGCTGTGTTTCACCAAGTGAGTAAGGATACCCCATACCCCAACTCTTCCCCCCATCCCCCTCCTAATCCCTAAAAGGCCGGTAACACACTTGTGAAGCCTCTGGTAGTGGTTGCGGGTGTCCATGGGCGGCGGTAATCGCTTACTATCAGGTGATACGTCTACTCGCTTGCCTTATATACGACAAAAAAAATCAACTATGGGAGAAGCATATTTGGCTACAAGTAAGGGGGTTTGGATAAAAATGTACCGTGTGGTGACTGATGGATTCAGAATATGACTTACGATGAATTTACGGTTGTTCTAGTGGTCAAATCCCACTGGGGACAACACTTTGTGTGATCCACAATTTGTTGTTCTGAGACAGTGTTATTTGTGTCCATTTCGTGTATGTTTGTAAAGTCCCCCGTGACACAGTATACATAATCAAGAAGCGGAAGTTGCCTTTAAAAAATAAATACAGAGCCCTATCTACCCAGTCATCTGGCTAGAGGGTGTCCCACACTATTTTTGCCAAAACGTGGTTTCCACTCTAGCCCATTTCCATTTCAACCTGCTATCTTTCAGAGCTATGTCCGTCGCTTTGGTTCTCTAACGAATTATATACTTCTTTACGAATCTTGACTTTCAGAGAGACTCCAAGTATAGCTCTTCATGGCACTTTAAGCTTATGGATTAGTCTTTCACGTCTCAGCACCGCACATTATTACGGGTAGGACGCACTGGCTGAAGAATTTTGGTTAGTTATAAATTTTATCAAAATTAAACAACAAAATCGTAGTTGAACCAAACTTTTCAACTTGAAACCGCTCCGTGTTGTTGAACAGCGGCGGTGAGTACACTCGACGTCATAAATTAACGCCTAACGAGGCCAAACTTCTGTTACAGACTTTTGATTTTAGAATGAATATAATTGTGTTATAGTTTAAGCATTTCACAACCTTGACCACACTAATATTATAATTTGAAAGTAACTCTATTTGTCTGTCCGTCTGTGTGAATAGAGATACTTTGATTCAAAAAAGGCAAAGCTAGCTCTTAATAATAGGTTTGAAGATCTTTATTTCTCATTAAGACAATCGTCACTCACATGAAAACAATATTGAAAAAAATAACATACATTAACTCGATGCAGGTGCAGTAAAAATATGTAATACTAATACGATAAGGAAAGCAGTAACGAGTAAGTATGCTTTTACTATATTTGTAAAGGAATAATTGAAAGGAAATAGGAACTAAATACAGCACTATAAAGTGCTGTATTTAGTTCATAACTCCTTCTTATGAACCAATTCAGAAACTTACACTTTTATTTAGGAAAGACACTTCCTTTGTGGCCTTACTGATAAATATGTTCACTGTTCACATCTGTAAGTATAAACATTAAAATTAAACAGTTTTTTTTTGGTTTTCTGTTTGTATATTAAATATATAAGAACCAAATATGCCACTAAAAGCATTGAAGGGTCACTAACCAACATATATAAAAGCGCCTTCTAAAATTGTATTCGTTAAAATATCTGTAGAACAACGTGCGTACAGTCAACAGCATAATATCGCTACAATGTTCTCGAAACCGAGACCTTTTTGTACACTGTTATAGATATACTAAAGTAATGTTACAAGAAAACAACAATAAAAATAAAACAGTAATATCATAGGAAACATTAGACAACGTAATGGTAAAGCTCCCCGCCATGCGGACTTTTTGTTTTATGAAGCGTTTAGACATGATTTGCATTCCAACCAACACAACGAAAGTCTTGGGTTTAGCGAAAATCTTTCCTATTTTACTACACTCCATGTTCAACATACATTTACTAGTAGTACTTTTTTACCTACAAGCAAAATTTGATATTCAAAGCACGTAGTATAAAATTTAAATTCGCGTATAAGGTGTGCCATTTCTAACCGTGTGTTTTGTAAATAAAATTGATGTTCTCTACAAACGGTCTGTTTTTACGCTTTTACTACAAATAAACTTGAAGTTAACGATCCTTCACACAAAATATTGTTACTGTTCAAATCTGTCTTGTGAAAATAGATGATTACGTTTGAAATAGCACTTGCGCTGTGTTTCACCGAGTGAGTGAGGATACCGGAGGCCCATACTCCAATCCCTCCCCCCATTCCCTCTCCTCATCCCCCAAAGGTCGGCAACGCACTTATGACGAATTTGGTTTTGCGGGTGTCCATGGGCGGGCGAACACTAATTTTTGTTGTTGGCAGGGTTATTTATGTATAATATGTATGTATTTACAAAAAAAAAGTATATAAGTATTTATATCATTTGTCTAGTACCCATAACAGTCGGGTAGGTGCTAAAAAGAGATAACACACACAGTAAAAAGCTCTTAAAATATTTCTTTAATTTAATGAATATTTATCTTTTATTTTGTAAAATATAAGTTCAGTTAACCTTAGAGTCAGTGCACTTACTGTAATCCCACCGGTTACATGAACTAAAGTAGATATTTTAATCACCTGCCAGCCAACAAATTATCAACCTACAAGATACACTTCAATTTGCTTCACTTTCACTATGTCTCAACTGTCCGATATAAGAGAAGCCCAGAACAACTTAGAAGAAAGCTTCTCTAGGAGGATGGCTCAACTGGAGTCGCAATTGCAGTCTGGTGGCAACAGCAAGGAGACAGTGGCGAGAGTATCCGAGGAGTTTAAAGCCTTCCGCGAGCTCATGTTCTCCATGTTGGGGCTCTTACGGAAGCAGATAAGTGAGTGTGTTAAGATGGTTGATGCTGTGGAGACTCGGCATCGTCACAAATCGCTCTTATTCCTAGGAGTGCCCGAGGCTGTCAAGGAAGACTGCGGTGCAACCCTGATCGAGATCATAGGTACGAAGATGGGCCTCCGGGACATCACACAGCTCAACATGAGACATTGCTATCGCATTGGAGCACCCTCAAAGGAACATCGACGGCCGATACTAGTGAGGTTTACTACCATAGAGGCTAGAGATGCAGTCTGGAAGTCCAAGACATCGTTAAAGGGTTCTGGCGTCTCAGTAAGAGAATTTCTAACTAGAATACGTCAGACAGTTTTCACCGAGGCCCGGCAACATTTCGGCTTGTCGTCTTGCTGGACACAGGGCGGTATTATAGTCATTAAAGCAAGCGACAATCACAGGTACAAAATAACATCCACCGATGAGCTGAAGCCTTTACTTATTAAGTTTCCAAAAAAAGTGTCCACAAGCAGGAGTGACCCTGGCAATGCGACTAATGCGGGTTCGGGCATCAACAGCAAGAGTTCACGAAAACGTTAGTTTCTTGTGAGGCGTTGGTGTTTTTGTGCCTACTTCAGATCACTTTCATTGTTTGTTTACATTTTATAACTATGGCTGTTTAAATTACTGCGATACAGTACCTTCAAATTTTAATTATTATCTTTCGACGTTTCGCTTCCCTCTTTTGTCATTCTCGGGTACGTTTCGTTTCTCACAAATGTTAGTAAGATCACAACAAAGTTATAACTTATCAATTCAACCTTTTGTTTCAATATTTTTAAGTTTTAAACTCTTTTGTTTTTGTTCTTTTTTTTTATTTGCATATATTGCTATGGTATTATTATATGAAGTCTAGGGCCATATTACGTTACATATACTCGTATTTGTCTTTTGTTCTGTATTCTTTTTGATTTTGTGAGCTGGCGGGTGGTGTGGAAGTACGGTGTAACTTCGATCAAGGTAATTTCTTATTTATATTATTCCTATTGTTTGCTTATATAAGTATTTTTGTATTTGTATATATAATATTGTTTTTGGTTTTTTTTTCTTTGATTATATTTATATCATAATATACGTACACGGCTGTAATATGTGTGAAGCTGATGATAATACTGACAATTTAGTTTACTTTTCTGCCAATGAATCTTCTGTGGATGAGAGCTTCAGTTCGCTACCCGACACCTTGGGTGACCAATTACGTGACTCATTCAACAATCAATCGCAATCGTTACTAAATGTGTGTCACGTGAATGCTCAGAGTGTCCCTAGTCACTTTGGCGAATTGACGGAAACTTTCACAGGAAATAATGTGCATGCCATCCTGATTTCGGAATCATGGCTTAAACCCCACCTATCTTCCACCTCTTATCCTCTCACTGGTTTCGTTCTCGTTCGCAACGACCGACCTGAGCCGAGGAGGGGTGGTGGGGTAGCCGTCTACCTTCGTAGCTATCTACCCTACAAAATCCTTGCAACTTCGTCTTCCGAAACTTCTGGTACCGCAGAATATCTTTTCCTTGAAGTTTGTGTCAAGGGTTCTAAGGTTTTACTAGGGGTGGTTTACTGCCCTCCTGCTGTCAACTACTTCTCCAGTCTAGAAATAGTTCTGGAATCTTTAGGGTCAGAATACTCACACCACATCATTATGGGCGACTTCAACACCGATCTCCTGGCATTTAACTCCCCCCGTACTCGTAATCTCCTCCACATCATTAAATCTGGTGGCCTCCATGTCCTTCCTCTCCAAGCTACTCATTTCAACATTGAGCTTCAGGATACTTGGCTTGACCTAATGCTCACCTCTGCTCCAAACCTAATCCATTCCCACGGTCAACATCCCGCTCCTGGACTTTCTCATCATGATTTAATTTTTCTCACTTATGTCCTAAAACCTCCTAAATCTCCTCCCAAAATCCTGCACATTCGTAGCTTTAGCCGAACGGACGTTAACAAACTGTGTGTGGATGCATCCGAATTAGACTGGTCAAAATTGGTAGCAGCTACAGATATAAACGACAAAGTCAATATTTTTAATGATGTAATTCTGAAGCTATACGAAATCCACGCACCTGTGAGGAAAGTTACGTTAAAACGACCCCCTAATCCTTGGATGACGGATGAAATTCGTGTTGCTATGAGACGGAGAGACCGTTGTTTCGCTAGGTACAGGAATAATCGCTGTGAGGAGAAATGGAACCTTTTTAAGACTGCTAGGAATCGGTGTAACCAGGTGATACGTAACGCCAAACGCCGCCATATAATTCAAAATATAGAATCCTGTCCAACTTCCAGCATATGGAAGTTCCTTACAACACTAGGCATTGGTAAACAACATCACCCTGAGGTTAAGATGACGATCGGTTTGGATGATATAAACCGTCACTTCTCGACTGCACCTCAGATAGGTCATCAAACGAAGAGCCAAACCTTGAGGTATATTGCTAGTCTCACACAACCGGATATTGTATCCTTTGACTTTTCTCCAGTATCTTCTGAGGATATCAAAAAGGTCATCCTGACCATTCGTTCCAATGCTGTGGGATGTGACGGCATCAGTCGTCGCATGATTGTTGCTATATTAGATCACATTCTCCCAGCAATATCACATATCATTAATTTCTCACTCGATTCCAATACCTTTCCTTCACTCTGGCGTAAGGCCTTCATCATACCTTTACCCAAAACAAGTAATCCTTCCCTTCCTGAACACTTCCGACCAATTTCTATACTTCCCTTCCTTTCTAAAGTGCTAGAGGCCTGTGTTCATAGGCAGCTTTCACAATTTGTATATCGGCAAAATCTTCTCAGTCCTTTACAATCTGGGTTTAGACCCGGTCACAGTACAACCACCGCTCTCCTCAAAGTGACTGGCGATATACGGCAAGGTATGGAGGACACCAAAGTCACAGTGCTGGCTTTGATTGATTTCTCTAATGCCTTTAACACCGTTTTCCATGACGTCCTACTGGCCATCCTTTCCCATCTTATGATCCCCTCAGAAGCCCTGGAATGGTTCTCATCCTATCTTCAGGGACGACAACAGTGTGTTCGCATCGATGATCTATCGTCGACTTGGTGTGATGTTTGCACTGGCGTCCCTCAAGGCGGTATACTATCTCCATTATTATTTTCAATTTTCATTAATCTCATAACTCAACATCTTCAGTGTTCGTATCACCTATACGCTGACGATCTACAAGTATATACACAGTCAAGGGTTGAAGACATTTCACACGCAATTGACAAAGTCAACAATGACTTAGACTTCATAAGGAGCTGGTCGGCGAGGTTTGGGTTGTCGGTAAATCCAACTAAGTGTCAAGTTATTATCGTGGGGAGTAAGCTAATGCTAAGTAGGTTGGATATGGCGGTCCTCCCACCAATAGTCTACAACAACGTGATTATACCCTTAAGCGCCGTAGTAAAGAACCTAGGGCTATATATAGACTCGACACTTGATTGGCGGGCACAGGTTACTCACGTCAGTCAGAAAGTCACATACAGTCTCCGTGCCCTATATCGTCTTAAGAACTTCCTTCCTGTTAAAACCAAGGCCACACTAATGCAGTCTTTAGTCATTCCCTTGATCGACTATGGTGATGTGTGTTATTTTGACCTGAATGCAGACCTCCTCAATAAACTAGACCGTCTTCTCAATAACTGCATTCGATTCGTTTTTAATCTTCGCAAGTATGATCATGTGTCTGCTTTACGTTCCCAGTTGCAATGGCTACCAATTCGTCAGCGCCGCAGTCTGCGTGCTCTGACATCTCTTTTTTCATTCCTGAACTCTCCATCATCGCCCGAATACCTGGTATCACACTTCCGCTTCCTATATTCTAACCACGACCGAAGTCTTCGGTCAACAAACAACTTGCTTCTTCTATGCCCCTCTCACACCACTAACTTTATCAATTCATCTTTCTATGTGCAGTCAGTCCTACTGTGGAATGCACTTCCTACCGAAATCAGGATGTCCACTAACCGCCTTACATTTAAGAAAAGAGTGCGCGAACTTCTTCGGAATGATTTGGCAATACAGTCTCAACGCTAGTACCCGTGTATAGAGTATATACTCGTTTATATATTTTTATAGTAGTGTATATGTGTATATTTGTGTATACTATGTATGTATTAATTTGTGTAGCAGTATAATTATGTATATTTGTTACATATGATGTAGGTTTATATATTATTTACGTAATTGCTATTTATCGAAATTAATATTTTGTCCTTGCATCTACCGCATCATATTTCTACAACACCTGAAGGTTGACTGGTAGATAATGCCTAATGGCATTAAGTCCGCCTTTGTACTTAACGTGCAATAAGTTAATAAATAAAAAAATAAAAATAACACAAGCACTGCTTAGCTTGGTACTAGATGGCGTTGTGTGTTAGATGTCCGAAATATTTATTTATTTATTATTTATTTAACACAATAAATAAATTTTTTATTTTATTTTTTTATTTTTTATGCGTCTTCTCGTTTGCCCCAATTCAATAAAAAAAAATATGATTTATTGGTTTTATAAATATGGAAACCCCTCTCTATAGTTTTTATTTTTAATAATTAAGATTAGTGTTCAGAGTTTTACGACACATTACTACTAATAACTTATTCACGAAATTATGGCAATTACAACAGTTTCTAGTGCAGCCAGCTTAGATATGAACATAAATGTAAATTCTCTTTTCATCATCTGCCTAGGCTTTAGGGTCAGCTACTAATTCGACCGGATTTCCCTGAATATCAATTTTTACACGGAGCGAGTATTCTGCATTCGAAGATTAAACGTATATAGATTAAACTTATATTTGAGGGCACTGACTTTCTAACAACGATTGATATATAAATTCATGACAACCGGGACCGACGGCTTCATAGGCTCACCGAGATACGAGTGTTAAACACCGCCAAACTTCTATACTCCAGGCTGCTTATACTAGTATTATGAATTTCTCGTAAGAAGAACCCAACAACGGTTTCGGCCTGATCGGGGAATCGACCCTTTGATCGGCAGTCACATTCGCTAACCACTAGACCAACGAGGCAAAAATGTAAATAACCTATACTTAAGAAAATTCTCTAAATTATTGTATTAGACTTATTTTGAAAATATAGATATGTGTATAAACCAGCACATATTTATCTTAAATATTGTGCTTTAAGGACTGTGCAAAGCGTGTCATGCTCGCTTTCGGGATCAACCCGAGAGTGTGGGAAACCTCGCCAACAGCCGCATCTGGTGGAGGAACTCTTTGGAGAAGGACTGCAGAGCACACAACAGGAGCTAATTCCAGAGTCTACCAAACAAGCGTGAGATGAGATAAACCTGATCGAACACAAAACGATCTTCTAGTGTCAATCGTGTGGATATTACTGCCGCTCTCGTATTGGGCTCTACAGCCATACCAAGAATCGCCACAGTGGCACTGTATAAATCTAAATCATCGGAAAAGATGGAAAATGTCATATGACGAATTACCAATTTAACTTTAATATTTAATTACTAAATTCAGCGACACGCTAACTTTGTGTAAGAGTCTACTTACATACAAGATAAAATGTAACATTTCGCTTCCTACACATTTGTCAATTGTGTGATTACTGCCATTTATTTTCCACCCAAAATAGAAGTATCTACAACTCACAGTCGTATAACACATAGGACAATAGACCTCAAGTGCCATTCGTCACTCCGGTCATCTATCACCTGAGAGGGAGAAGGTAGGATATATTATGTCCCTCCGAAATAGACCTCTGGTGGTTAATGTAACAATATGAGGGATTTTTCGTAAGGATTTATATGACACTAGTGTTTTTTATTGTTGTTTTGTGAAAGAGAAATGCTTAGTTACATATTTCAGGTTAAATTAGTTTTTTAGATGTACGAGTATTTAAGTTCTTATGAATAACTAGCTTTTGCACGCGGTTCCGATCGCGTACGGTAAAATGCAACTTATGTCGTTTTTGTGACTTCCACAGCGCAACAGTTGTTAATACTACGGCGCCATCGACCGCAGATACACTGAACTACGGAGCAACGTACAACACGAAGAAATTATGAATCGCGCAATAGAAGTTCTCGAGCCGATTATCATAAGTACTACATCCCAACATCAACTGTAGGGCAGTGGCCCACCAGGCATGATTACCTCGCCTTGTCAGAGGATCCTTCCTTTGTGTTGGAGGGACTCGTTCCCCCACATCCTTCAAGACGAAAAGAGCGTACTCCTTCTTAAAAGGCCGGCAACGCACATGTAACGCCTCTGGTGTTGCGGGTGTCCTTGGGCGGTGGTAATCGTTTACCATCAGGCGATAGATACGTCTGCTCGATTGCCCTCTATATAATAATAAAAAAACGAAATATATCCATGTAAAGTTTTATTCAAATCGGTGGAGGGGTTTAGCCTTTGAAGCGTAACAGACAGACAGTTACTTTCGATTTTTTTATAAAGCGAAAATGAATAAAACATCATAATAAATATTGACAATATTTATAGAATATTTATCTCATTCGGAAAAAGGTTAATATAAACTCTTTTGTAACAAAACTTTTTAACGTAATTGACTCAAAGCCGACCCTAACCTAATTTGCAAAATAGACGAGAAGGGAAAAATAATGATTTATTAACATTTAAGCTGCGACTGGCAACAAACTGTTATGCAGTTTTGTAGAAATATAAGGTATAATGTTTCTTGTTGCCGATGTACAAGTATCTATTGGAAAAAAAACGATGCTGTCGCTTTTTTGTTTTTTTTTTCATCTAACACACAACGCCATCTAGTCCCAAGCTAAGCAGAGCTTGTGTTATGGGTACTAGACAACTGATATACATACATATATACTTCTTTTTTGTAAATACATACATATTATACATAGAAAACACCCAAACTCCAAAACAAATATTTGTAGATCACACAAACATTTGGTCCGACCTGAATTTGAACCCGAGACCTCAAGCATAGCAGGCGCATTCACTACCACTGTGCCACCGAGGCAGTCAAATCAGTTGACTCCACAAAACCTCTTTTATGTTAAACAAATTTGTTCACACTGTATAACATCGGGCTACGATCATTAGTAGACACAGAAGAGGTTGCGGGGGTCAGTTAGTGTAAATATTAAGTAACAACGCCGATAAATTATTATAAATAGGTACTCTGCGATATATTATCAAGTCTATCTATTTTTAGGGACATGGACTAGTATTATTATCAGTTCATGACGTTTTAATTACTTGTATTAATTTGTATAATGATAAATCCCACAGTAACACTAATCGTTAATTTGTGTATGTGTAAACATATTTTGTCTACATGATAATAATAAGTGTAAATAATAATAATTAAATATTTCGAACATCTAACACACAACACCATCTAGTCCCAAGCTAAGCAGAGCTTGGGTTATGGGTACTAGACAACTGATATAAATACATATGTACTTTTTTTGTAAATAAATACATATTATACATAGAAAACACCTAAACTCCGAAACAAATATTTGTAGATCATACAAACATTTGGTCCAACCCGGGAATCGAACCCGAGACCTCAAGAATAGCAGTCGCATACGCTACCACTGAGCCACAGAGGCAGTCATAATATGATAAAACTCCTCAATAATATATCCTACACTACTACAAAAAACTTATAAATAAAAATACATTTCAAACTGTTTTAAATCGAATACACCCGAGTCTTTGATAGTGTTAACACAAACAAAGTGCCAATGAAAAAGATCCAAGGGTGGCCATCTCATAGTAACTTTGTGAAACCATTCCGTTCGCTTTATTACGAGTACCACTAAACACAACCATTCTATAGAGTAAGGAGAAGGCAATTAGCCGGATAAGTTATTTCTGCTAATGTCAAGTATTTAAAGTCTTCAATTTTAAAGTCTTCGAGTCTTCAAGTTTTCTTCGTGATGAAATTAATGACAAATAATATAAAACAATATGGATGAGAGGAAATAGGAACCGTCTTTTGAAAAAACAATAAACGATCTCAGTTTATTTCTTTCTTGATAATCATATTACCACTAGGACAGAAAGATGACATAAATGTAATACAACTGTCAAAAATAGAGAGCAAGCGAGCTGACGTATCACTTGATGGTACAACACCAGAGGTGTCACAAGTGCGTGGCCGGCCTTCTGCCGGTTTTCTGTGAGGACTTAATATCACTCAGGTCGAGCCAACCCATGCATGCCGACGTGTGGTTTGCCCACGGTAGACAGATTTTTATCTAAAATTGTTCAAAACTTATACAGCAGTGTAGGATTAGGATTTACCATCATCTTCATATCATACGAAAGACGTCCTCACCTGGACATAAATATAGGATTAGCTAAAAAACATTTTTAGATATGTCCTGTTTATTTCCTAAGGATTCCCATTATAACCCTGCAATTTAGAAGACCTCTGATGATTCTATTCCGATAGATAACTCAAGAAAACAATCAAACATGAAATTATATCAAAATAAAATAAGTAGGAAATGTTAAAAATGTATGAATTGAAATTGCAAGTATTGGAGATGTGATTTTTACACGGAACCAATATTTTTTATGATTAAAAGAGAAAACTCTTTTAATCCACAATACCACAACAAACATTAAGAACATGAGTCCTCATGTTCTTAATGTTTGTTGTGGTATAATTGATTGAATCTCTCTATGGTAAATTTATTCTCAGCATCGAGGATTTTTATGTAGAAAAATTGTTTATTCTAGTTCTCGAAAATAGTAGTTTTGTTCATGGCCACCCTAGTTTTGAATGCTTTCATTTATATGATAACAGCTTCTACGCTAACTGCTGCCAAAAAGCTTTTTGTATTAACATTTTGTGTTCCACGAGGTGGAGTTTAATTGAACAAATCTATTATAAACAACTGTAAATGTATTAGAAACTTTTGAACTCTAGGCTTCTAAAATGTAACTATGTATATTCAAAGAAATTAATGTATTAACTAGCTAAAGAAAAGAAGTAGGAAAGTTAACAAAATCGGACCACAATTGACGGAGTAATCGGTGAACATATAAAAAAACAAATACATACAGTGGAACATAGAACTTTCTCCTTTTTTAAAGTCGGTTAAAAGACCAAGTAAACTTTAGGCAATTGAAATGTTGATTCAGTCAGACAATTGAACGCATATTGAAAAACTGTATGATCAAAAACTGAAACTAAAAAGGGGCCGGAGTTTTTAAATTACAATAACGATTAATCGATGATTTTCTGTATAGTTTATCCATATTTTCATACTTAATATTATAAATTCGAAAGTAACTCTGCCTGTCTAAATGTCTTGTCTGTACGTTACGTTTTTACCGCTAAACCGCTGCACCGATTTTGTTAAAATTCAGCATGAAAATACTTTGATTCTTGAGGAAGAACATAGGTATTTACTTATGCCACGATAACCAATATATACGCGGACGGAACAGCGGAGAAAATCTAGTTGTTTTATGAAAAGAGAGAACTAAAATAACGTTTAAAATAATACAACCTCCTTCTATTTGGAGTTGCTTAAAGGAAAATAAAAATATACAGAGAGCCATAAATCTCTGTGCACAAATTTCTCCCGCGTGTTCAAACCCTGATTATAACCAGGATTACCCCTAATCCTGTAAACGAACACCTGCTGCCTATCGTTGGGAATAATTCCGAGTTTTTGAAGAAAAATTGGCCTCCAAAAGATACAGCCCTAAGTTGGCGAACAATGAATTTCATGTGGACTTCTGTGGTTAAAATTAAATGAAGGATTTAACGTGAATTAGAAATTATTACCTAAGTTTAGACTTGCCTGTGTCCATTCATACTAATATCATAACTTTGAAAGTAAATCTGTCTGTTACACTTTTATGACTAAACAGCTTCACCGATTTAAATGAAATTTGGCGTGGGGATACTTTGATTTTTAACGAAGGACAAAGGATATACTTTACTACGATAACCGATGAATAATGGTCTCCTAGCCGATTACGGCCACGGCGGCCAATCTCAACGGATACCAACTACACAGCAGATATTATAGTGCACGAGTTTGTGCGCAAACACATGTGCACTCTCTGTTCCCTCTCCCTCATAATCCGATGGGACGGTTAACCAACACGACCAGGAAGAGATCAGGCGCAGGATCGACAGTCTTACGTGCTCTGCGAGGCACAGGGGGTTCAGACTCCAACTTCCAAACTCCGAGCTATTATTAAGTATGTCTATAATCAGAAAACTCAATAACACTTTTTGGCCAGACCCGGGCTTCGAACCAGAGACCTCTTGATTGGCAGTCGCATACGTCAACCGCTTGACCAATGAGGCAATAACCGATATAACGCGGGCAGAGTCACAGGCAAAAGCTAGGTTGTCATAAAAACACATCTGAAATTAATTCAAAGCACAAACCACAAGTGATGTCATTCATCAAATTGAAGAAACTTTATCATGAATATCTTAGGATATACAGTTTAAAGTCTTGTAGCAAACATCTCTCGCTAATGGAAACGAAATGCGAACAAACTGTATGCTCCAACTTTATCTGAGATCTTGAAAACGACCTTTTCCAGTTGTAAATAACGATGAAAGGACTTAGTAAATGCGAACTTAATGTTTATTCGAACTTTTGCTGTACACTTAGAATTACATACATTACTCTCTACTGCCTCCTTGGTCTAGTGGTTAGCGTAAGCGACTGCAAATCAAGAGGTCTCGGGTTCAATTCCCGGGTCGGACTGCTGTTGGGTTTTTCCTACAAGAAATTCCTAATAGCAGCCCGGAGTATGGAAGATGGTGGCGGTGTTTCCTGCCCGTGCTTCGGAGGGCACGTTAAGCCGTCGGTCCCGGTTGTCATGAACATCTATGGCAATCGTTATTGGGAAGTCAGTGCCCTCACTACTACACTACTAACTTTTTTTTTTTTTTTTTTTATCGTGTGGAAACCCCCTCGGGCCGTCACCCCGCCGGGGTTTGCGGCGGGGCGGTGTGTCGGAATCGAACCGACTAAAACCACACGGTGTGCCAACTCTGCGCCTGAGAAGGGAGGGGTCCGGGAATCGCAGATATTATACGACCGGACCCCTCCCAGCGTCTGCCCGCACTGAAGCGGGCACCTTCTGCTGGTAAAAACTCTCAAATTAGGCGACGCACGGCACACGCGTACGTCGCCCCTTCGCGGCTGGCCACTAAAGCGGATGGACGGGAAAACCCCTCCCGTCCATCCGCGGCCACACTCAGGGCGGCATGAGGCGCAGATGGGCGCGCCTCCGCCGCCCGGTTCGCCGGCGGCGGATCGGGTCCGAGTGGAGATCGTCCTCTCGGGCCTTCTCCGCCGCCTCCTTCTGCGAGATTACTTCCTCGCAGAAGGTCGCGACCGCGGTAAAACTGCTGTCGCTACCGGCCATGGAGCGTATGATGGCCGGTAGCAACAGATCTCCTCCGATGACTGCAGTGAGGGCCCGGCGCTGCTCCGCCCAAGCGGGGCAGAACTCCAGCGTATGCTGGGCCGAGTCCTCACTGCAGTCGCAGTGGTGGCAGGCGGGACTCAATTCCCTCCTAGCGACCGAGTGCAGGTACTTTCCGAAGCAACCATGCCCGGAAAGCACCTGCGTCAGCCGGAAGGAAAGGGTCCCGTGCTGCCGCCCTGCCCACTCGAGGATAACCGGCTGGAGCGCCTCCACGGTGGCAAAGCCAGCGCGTGGAGCCTCCAGCCGGGACGACCAACGAGCCATCGTGGCTCGGCGAGCGGCTTCACGCCAATCGCGTACCTCTTCGGGCGGAGGACGATACCCGTTCTCCGCCCGATATTCAGCCGCTCGCCGATAAACTTCGGCGAGCACTTCCGCCTCCAAATCCCACGGGGGTGTTCCGGCCAAGGCGCATGCCGCCTCCGTCGAAACGGTGCGGTATCCGCGTATGGCTCTGACTGCCAATACCCTCTGAGGGCGCCAGAGGCGCGCCTTATTCTGGGCAGTCAGAGCCGGGACCCACACCGGTGACCCATAAAGGGCCATCGACCGGACCACCCCCGTGTAGAGGTTCCTAGTAGCGACGCTGGTACTACACTACTAACTAGTTCAACCTTCGAATTCAGTTCGCCCTCAGGGTTGCGGAGGTCAGATGCCAGTCGCTCTGTGTAAAAACTGATATTCAGGTAAAACCGGTTGAATTGGTAACCGACCCCAAATAATATTGGGAATAATAAAGGCTAGGAAGAAGACTCTCTTTTAACAGTAGTAAATGGATGAACGATCTATGCTTGGTATTTTTTTATTGGTAAATTTTCTAAAAATGTATCTTAGCTAGATCGGTTTATCGCCCCCCAAAACGATACTAAACTTCATGAAAATCGTACGAGACGGTACCGAGATTCAGACTATACGAGTATATATATGTATATATATATATATATAGATAGATAAAAATAATTTTATTTTTAAATTCAACCTTTTTTTTATTACTTTAAATATAAGGTTTTTTTTATATGTTTACTGCAATTATGTAAAGCCGCCCATCACCGTAAATGCCTTTATTTGGGTCTCCCCTTTTCAAAATTTAGTTGTAGGTGAAACATTAGGCCCCTAGGAAAGAGAACCTCTAGGGGAAGAATAGGTTAGGAATCGCCTAACACCTTCTTGTTAAGCATAAAAATCATCTAATTTTATGAAGTTATTAGCTAAACCCGGCGGTGCTCCCCGCGGTACGACAATAACCGCGGGCAACAACAAATTGTAGCCTATGTGTTATTCTGATGTATAAACTATATTATTGTAAAGTTTTATTAAAATCCATTCAGCAGTTTTTGCGTGAAAGAACAACAAAAATACATACTCACAAACGTTCGCGTTTACAATATTAGTAGGATATTTAGTATATTTGATAGAAATAACGGAAGACAAATATTTATTCTGACTATAAAAATACACAGTATAATATATAGTATAATTTTGTACATTATTGATGTAATTTTCTCTTCTACATTTCCATACACGTCTCAAGAAAAAAAAGTTGCGTGTACTAGCGTACACTCGTAAGAAGTGAAACTTCTTTATGACGTTATTTTTCAAAAAATAATTTACTATATGCAACTTTACAGAAATTGGTTAAATAAAGTTAAATTAGATAAAGCTTAATAAAAGGCTTTTATTATCATAGACATAAATACAAAAAAAAAAACGTAACTACTCAAAACGGGCCGCAGAATACATTGGAGACATTTACCAATCCCTGTGATAAGAAAAAGATAGCGTAACGGATAAATGTGACGCGTAACGTAACGGATAAATGTTACGCGTAACGAAAAAATGATACACTAAATTTTTTGACAACCCCGATAAAGAAGTTTCACTTCAAAAATATATGATATTACTAAGGGTTTTCGAACACTTTTTCGGTTAATAGGTACTACGTCTCTAACGTTTCCCATTGATTTACCCGCGCTCAAAGTTACTTCGTTGGTGCTGCTACACATTGATATTAAATAATTTAGAACTTTCCTCAATACTTTCAAATTGTATTGAAACGGACTTAAAAACCTTGGCAACCAGTGTTTTCACTTTTTTTTTTTTTCTCTTAAAAAGACAACTCCCACATTAGGAACAAACATCCTGTGTCGTGGGGGACTTTACAAACATACATGAAACGGACACAAAGAACATCCAGACTCGGGACAACAATTCGTGGATCACACAAAGTGTTATACCGCCTGGGATTTGAACCCAAGACACTTGGCGCAATAGCAAGCGGCATGGCGACCACTGAAACCACTCGGCCAACCGTGCAGTCACTTATTGCTGAAGTAACTTTACTTTCAATATTTCCCATATTTTCCTACTCCTCGGACCGATATTCACCCATGAATCCTCATAACCACGTCAAGAAAACCACTACAGTATATTATACAAAACTAGAATCATCTAAACTACTATGTGCTCCAACTCTATGATCAATAGAATGCGAGCGCAGAGGAACGATTTAAACAATATGAAAATTAAGAGTGGATTTCCTCACAAACCTTATCAGTTAATTGGACTAAAAAATTGAATTTCAACTAACAAGGGTAAGTCATAATAGACCCTGATTCAAAGAGAACACATTGTCCTTATCTGTGCAAAATAGATTATATTGAACCAATATCATGATTAGTGACCGTTCGCTATGTTCGTCCATTTGTCAGGCATTGTGTCGGATGCGGGTAAAATAGGCACAAAGGACGCTCCGGGACTACATCAGTACGTTTAGAATTGATAGACATTTTCTAAGATGAGCAGATGATAAGTGTAAATGAACCTTAATACATTTTAGAAGAATATATAACGGGGAATAAGAATTTAGGAACTAAGTTTAATACGGTATGTGCTTATTTTAGTTTATTTTGATATGCCACTTTGCTTAGAAATGGAATTTATTTATTTTTCCAACTTTGCTGCCTTGTTTTTTTGACTGCACGGTTAGCCGAGTGGTTTCAGCGGTCGCCATGCCGCTTGCTACTGCGCCTAGTGTCTTGGGTTCATATCCCACGCGGTACAACACTTTGTGTGATCCACGAATTGTTGTCCCGAGTCTGGATGTTCTTTGTGTCCGTTTCATGTATGTTTTTAAATTCCCACTACACAGGATGTTTATTCCTAATGTGGGAGTTGTCTTTTTAAATAAAACAAACAAACTCCTCTCACTAACTACTGTTAATTTCTTTGCATCTGACAGTTTAACCTTTGGATAAGTACCTATAATTTTGCATATAAGCAGTCATTGACATCAGTCTTTAATACTCGTATTAGACAGCTGAAATTAAATCTTTACCATTTAAAGGATGTTTTATCTACCAGCTATACTATGCTAGCCCGAACGATTGGTGAGGGTTTTTTTCAAGTTCTCTTTGCAATAATTCTGTCCTGTAGTAAGCTCCCTTAGTTAGCTATTACGACGCCTATGGGTGGTGACACTTAGTATAATAAATCTGTCGATCGATAAGTTGTAGGGTTTGCACCATTTTTTGTAAGTGTAGAAATCCTACGGGTTACCACTCACTAGTGGTTATGTCGGACTCGAACCGACCAAAAACCGCAAACCGTCTCAGGTACTAGTAGCTGGGGAATCAGGAGCACCCTAGAATTGAAAACCCCGTAATCATGACGTACCTCTGCTGTTGTTAACTCTGATAATTCCAGGATGTGAGTACCTACTCCTTTGCACGTCGCACTACCACCTCGGCTTGCTTCTGTCACCCCTAGGCTTACATATAATTCATCGTGAGTCGTCAGCGATACCAGGTCCATTCCCGGGCCTGGTGGATCGGAAGAGTTCTAAACCTCTTCCGGTACCGCTCCGCTATCACATGTGAAAGCATAACTTGTTCTCAGCAGGAGACGCCAGGAGGCCATAGCAGCGATGGCACTCAAGCATTTGGCTCCTTTTAGATCAGACACAGGTGATCTCCGAAGTGTATTTTGTAAGGCAGAATAATAAAGAGATGAAGATTACAAGGTATTAGATATTTCTAATTTTCTGATTATACACCCAGCCAGCAATATTTTAAATAAATGAAGAATTAAAAAAAAAGAAACACTTTTTAAATAAATAAGTACATGCAAATGCGAAATCTCATTTTTATTGTTGAACACTATAATATAATTATACGTCACGGCATCATCAGAAATTTGTTTGGGTAAGTAAATGGGGTCACCCTTCTATGCTTTCCTAATAAAGATTTACAGAATACAAAGCCACGGGGCTGCAGGGACAAAGAGCTTTATTGCTTTAGGGGAGAGTTTGTTATATTTAGGCAGAGATTAAGAATAATACAGTTTTATAATTAACTAGCGACCCGCCCCGGCTTCGCACGGGTGCAATGCTGATACTAAATTAAATACACTACAGAAAAACTATGAACGTTGTATATAAAAACATAGCGGCCCGCTCCGACTTTGCACGGGCATAAAATAGAAACCTCTAAAATTAGCAATGTTGCCTTAGTATATGATGCATGTATTATACATATAACCCTTCCTCTTGAATCACTCTATCTATTGGAAAAAACCGCATCAAAATCCGTTGCGTAGTTTTAAAGATTTAAGCGCACATAGGGATATAGGGACAGAAAAGGCGACTTTGTTTTATACTATGTAGTGATGTTATGGCGTTTAAACAAGCCTCTTCGCTTATTTGACTGCGTAATTAGATTCCGTCGAATGAAAATGTATCATAACAGTTCAAAGGTAGTTGATCGTTTAAAATGTAAGATGCCCTTGTAATTTAATATGCCAACAGCTAAGATGACTGTAAATAAATATTGATTATACTGAATTTCCTAAAAATCTGTCAATAGGAAAAATCTCAAATTAAAACAATACATGTATTTTTACTTTTATTAAAGAATTTTTTATCTTAGGAAGACCTAACGAAAATATAAACTTGGGGGTTTTAAAACTATCTTCCTGACAGAAAAAATGATGTTGATTCCTGTAAAAAGAATGATATCATCGAGATGGTTTCAGAAGTTTGTACATTGTATTTGGTCTTCAAACGGATCGAGACCCCAATTTAATATCAGCTCAATACAAAAATTCAGCGCTCGGAATGATTTGATTAGTGGTTCGTTACTCAATTATAAGTTTTCGCTAAAACTAATAAAGAAGACCGCTAACTAATGTAATGTTAGCAAGCTGTGGCGAGTTTACTGCCCAAACTGATTGGATTTTGTGCCATTTGCACTGAATTTTGTACCAGATATATACTTATTTATAATCTGAATCGAATTGAAAACCTATATTTAACAAATTTTATAACATTAGTTATATAAAAGTGTATAGAGATAAGGAAGCAGACGATTCACTTGATGGTAAGTGATAATCACCGCCCTTGGACTATAGAAGATACAAGCGAATTGATAACCTCATTTTTAAAACGTTAGTTCACAGACATGACGTGGTGAGTTTTAAACGAGACTATAACGAAGAAATATAAAATTCAGGCTTCCTAAAATGACGTAACACACTTTTGATAACAGCTAATTGTTACACAGCCCATTTTTTTTTTACTTGTGGAAACCCCCTCGGGCCGTCACCCCACCGGGGTTTGCGGCGGGGCGGTGTGTCGAAATCGAACCGACTAAAACCACACGGTGTGCCAACTCCGCGCCTGTGAAGGGAGGGGTCCGGGAACTGCAGTTATTAAACTGTAAAAAAGCCCCGCTATAACCTTAGCGTGTATCCATTCCTTTCTTAGTTATATGTCAGACTACCGATCCTAAAAGAGTCATCTTTCCTAAAATGTCGTAAGTCTGGGGTGACCGGGATCTCAGTCTAAAAGAAAGCCATCTATAAGTACTACAATAACCTAAGAACTTAATCAAATGAAAGTAGGAATGCATATAATATCCAAGAAATAAACGAGCCCACTTATCAAGGTTACCATAGTCGAATAATGACTTTGGATCACAATAGGCGCCTCATTAAGAAGCTCAAGACAGTCTACGCTAATGATCGCAGACCGTATACATATAAGATATTAGGCATATAATACATCCAGTATGTATAAATATTTCGATGAATAATATACCATGATATGAAACCTTATTCTTTCGAAATGTAAATGAATCCGTATAAGTGAGAGTGACCTCACAGGTAAGTGTTTCAGAACTGCTATCTATCTATCATTATCATCATTAACAGCTTATAACGGTCTACTGCAGTACGTAGGAATCCTCCTTCGAAAGGTTTTGTTCTACTATACCTCGGTGGCGTAGTGGTAGCGTATGCGGCTGCTGTGCTTGAGGTGTTGGGTTCGATCTCCAGATCGAAGTGAAAGCAGGATAGAGTTAGTTTCGCATTTATAAGTTTGGCAGTATGGATATACCAGACTGCCCAAACGGTATAGGTGTATATACATATATATATTTATATATTACCTTCAACAGTGACAGATCAAGAATAAAAAGTGTCACCACCGTTAATCATCCCATGGGTGTCGTATGAGGCGACTTACGAATCAAACTAAAAAACTAAAACTATGCAGGACGCAAGGAAAATTTGACGCAAAACCAACCCGTCCAGTCATGGACACCCGCAACATCAGAGCCATCACAAGCGCGCTGCCGGCCTTTGAGGGATAGGGAGAAGGATGGGGGGGGGGGGGGTTGGGTATGATCTTCCGGTATTCTCACTCACTCTGTGAACCACAGCGTAACCGCTATCTCACACCGGTTTCTGTGAGGCCGTGGTATCACTCCAGGTCGAGACGGCCCATTCATGCCGAAGCGTGGCTCTCCCACTGTAAGCCAAAGCCTACTTTTTAAGAAGAGTCCTGTGT
The DNA here is from genome assembly GCA_916048165.1 of Spilarctia lutea. NCBI lineage: Eukaryota > Metazoa > Arthropoda > Insecta > Lepidoptera > Erebidae > Spilarctia > Spilarctia lutea. Next base: position 3,046,263 of record OU696488.1, read on the forward strand.
ACTAGGTATAACATAAATAACTACAACTTTATGAAACACATTTTAACGTACATTATTTACCTCTCAATAGATTTTGAGTGCCTTTTAGTGTTGCATAAAAAGCTAAGCGTATTTTGACGAGCGTTTTATTTCAAATGGTGTGCCACAGATGCAAGGCAGTCGGATTAAAATACATTCAGTTTAAGAGAGTTTTAAATACTTAATTGATTTTTAAATACAAATCTACTAGTAATAGCAGAGGACTATACCGAATGAAATAGTATATTAAAGTAAAATAAAACAATATTTCAAAATAGATATTTTTGTTCTAGATGTTTTCAAAGAAAACGGGTATACGAGTATTTCTTCGAGAATTGATTCCTGAGTTCACAACTTTATACGGAATCCCTATTGCGCGAGCCAGCCTCGTAAATACGATAATACTCGTACAAATGTACGATGTTCCATGCAACTAGCTGAGGGGTTACCTCGTGGTAAGTGGCTACCGCAAATGGATTTTTTTTTTTTTTATTGAATAGTGGGCAAACGAGCAGACGTATCACCTGATGGTAAGCGATTACCACCGCCCATGGACACCCGCAACACCAAAGGCGTCACAAGTGCGTTGCCGACCTTTGGGGGATGGGAAAGAGGATGGGGGGATGGGAAAGAGGATGGGGGAGGGGTTGGGGTATGGGCCTCCGGTATCCTCACTCACTCGGTGAAACACAGCGCAAACGCTATTTCACACCGGTTTTCTGTGAGGCCGTGGTATCACTCCGGTCGAGCCGACCCATTCATGCCGAAGCATAGCTCTCCCACGGTTAGATACTTACTCTTTAAAAATGCATTGTGTAACTTTGAGAGTAATCCTTTCAAAAATCTAAGACAGAAGTAGTGGAGCGTCAGTAACCTTACTCAGGGAAATACAACAATAAATAATTGCATAGCCGCCTTTTTTTTTATAAGGACGTAATATCAATTCTATCGAACTAGAGTTTTGACTATTCTACTCACTCTATTAATCTATACAAATAAATGAAATTGAAGTGTCTCTTTAACTTTACTAAATACATATGAAAGTATTTACGAAACTAATGTCAAAAATCATTTTTTTAAATTTTTGTCTGTTCCTCTGTTTGTTCAGGAGAAATTAGACTAGCTGTGCCCTTTTTTGCTGTAAGTACTGACTTTCACAAGCATGTAGTAAAAACAGTTAATTTATAATTACAAACATACACTTAAATTTTATTTATTTGTATAGATGACGCTATAATTCCATACCCTTCTATATACCTAATCCCTTTATATCAAAGCTTACTCATATACTCACATGAACTATGATCTCTAGAACACAATAATGAGAAATATATTGTCAGAGTGAGCGATAAATTACATAGAGATAATGACAACAAGACATTTATGACAAAATGATTTATGTGACAATCGTCTCCTTCTGTCTTCGTTGTAGATAATACATGTCTCGTAAATTTAAACTGTTTTGTTATCCGCTTGCCTTTGTGTCAAGATCATTTAAATCGTAAGGCTTATATTTCCTCCAACTCGGAATCAATTTTATGTATGGCGCTGCCAAAGTGACTCTACTCTGCCTGATGGAAAGCATGAGCAGAATCCAAGAGTGGTCACCATACTTGCCATACAATACCATACAATACAACATTGAGATGCTTTTGCATCATTGCCTCTGTGGTAGTGAATGCGAGTGCTGTGCTTGAGGTGTCGGGTTCAAATCCTGGGTCGGAGTGTTTGTGTAATCTACAAATATTTGTTTGTGAGTTAGGGTGTTTCTACGTATAATATGTATGTATTTACAAAAAAAGTATACATGTATTCATACAATTTGTCTAGTACCCATAACACAAGCTCTGCATACCTTGAAACTAGATGGCGTTGTGTATTAGATGTCCGAAATATTTATTTATTTATTGATCCTCCAGTCTTGCACTTACCAACGAAACACAATAGCACGAATGCTATCATTTTAGGTTGGTCTTCTGTGCGAGGATAGTACCGCCCCGGTCGAGCCAGCTCATTCGTGCTGAAATCAGTGTGATTATACAACCTTATTTGTAAATTGAACTATTTATATTGAGTTCAAGTATTAATGTAAGCATGTCTTTAACTGCCTCGGAGGCGCAGTAGTAGTAAATGCGACTGCTATGCTTGAGGTCTCGAGTTCAAATCCTGGGTCGGATCAAATGTTTGTGTGATCTACAAATATTTGTTTCGGAGTTTGGGTGTTTTCTATGTATAATATGTATGTATTAACAAAAAAAAGTATATACGTATTTATATCAGTTGTACCCATAACACAAGCTCTGCTTAGCTTGGGACTAGATGGCATTGTTTGTTAGATGTCCGAAATATTAATTTATTTATTTAAGTTGATCTCGCATTGTATGTTGTAACGGTAATTAACAATCATAAAAAAAAACTAAATACAAAAGAACAGAAGATATAAAAAATAAATCTATATTGATAACTTTACGTTATATTACTGTAACAAAGACTAACACTATAGCAATGGTCGTAGAAATAAAACAGAAACAACCATTTGTTTTGATCTTTACTATAAATATGTATTACCAAACTTCTGTACAAGTTTCTGAACTGGCAGTAGAACTGATCCGTCAAATTTGAGCTCCGATCAAATATTGGTGTATTACAAGGCTGGCCTTCGCCGCGCGCTGTCCCGACCCAAAACTTTAGATTAGTTAACCAAATGACATTGGCGCCTACAATCCTGTTACAATAAGTTATGCTGATTTTATAAAGAGTTATTGAATAATAGGAAAACTTATAGGCGTTCATTTTTCTTGCCGGGTATTTCTCGTAACGAAGTATTTGTGGGGGAACGGGTGTCAATGTCTCACCAACACAAAGGGAGGATGGATCCTCCGACCAGGCGAGGTGATCATGCCTGGCGGGCCACAGCCCAAAACTTGATGTTGGGATGTTGCACATATGATATTCGGCGCGAGAACTATTTATCTTGGACTTGTAGTTACTCCGTTTAGTGCGTCACCTCGCAGTTCAGTGCATCCTCGGTAGATGGCGCTGTAGTAGGTTATTGTTGTGTTATATGTGGAAGTCGCCCCATATTCAACAAAGAACTAGAGTAACCTATCGTATAGACAATCAGTACGCTGAAGTGAAAGTGGGTCGGAAATTTTTCAGATAGACTGATGGAAGCTGGAGCCGAAATGTCCTAGACTGGAGACCTGTGTTAGGCGCAGTGTCGGGCTCCTTGGATGCGGCACCATAGATTTAAAAAATAACAGTTTCAGCAGATGGATACGGACTGCCTAAGCCTGAGCCTACTCCAAGAGTGGAAGACACCAACCGCTCCTTCCCGAGGCCTAAGCGCAGAAAAAAAGTAAGCCCTAATACTCTTGGATTCCGCTCGCGCTTTTTATCAGGCAGAGTAGACTATCTTTGGCAGAGTCACATTTAAAACACAAAATAAACTGTAAATATAATAATATAATATAATAAATATTCCTGACATCTAACACACAACGCCATCTAGTCCCAAGCTAAGCAGAGCTTGTGTTATGGGTACTAGACAACTGATATAAATACTTATATACTTTTTTTTTTGTAAATACATACATATTATACATAGAAAACACCCAAACTCCGAAACAAATATTTGCAGATCATACAAACACTTGGTCCGACCCGGGAATCGAACCCGAGACCTCAAGCTTAGCAGTCGCATACGCTACCACTACGCCACCGAGGCAGTCCAGATCGACGATATCGTGATATATCTCTCTCTTAATTATTTTTTAAACGAACACAGTTTCGTGAATTTAAAGAGTTTAAAAATTACAAATCGTCTCATTACAAATTACAAATCAAGTTAAAAGAAATGTATTTCACATTTGTGTCAGTTGATGAATGGTAAACAACGATCAATTACTTAGCATAGTAACATAAAAATGTAATACGATTTAACCTGGAATGTCGTAAACTAAATGTTATACAATTCAATGAAGGTCAAATGTGATACGTATTTGATTAATTTAATTCATGATAATTAACGTTTCCATATTTTTTCAGGATTAAAATTAAAAACCGAGATCACCGTACGTACTATTATAACTGTAATCACATAACTTTATATAACTGCACGGCTGGCATAGTGGTTTAAGCGGTTTCTACTGCGCTGAGTGTTGTAGGTTCGAACCCAGTGTGGGACAACACTTTGTGTGATCAGGCAACAAAATATTCTTGTTTTAAGTCTTGCGATTATTTGTAATTCGTTTCATGTAGTTTGTAATGTCCTGCTATTTGTAAAGCACCCGCGACAAAGGAATATTTATTTATTTATTTATAACTTCATGCACATGTACATCGGCGGACTTAATGCCAAGGGCATTCTCTACCAGCCAACCTTTGGGGGGTGTAGAGATCTAGTAAGGTAGGTGCATCGAGGTTAATGTTGTAACCTAAACTAATCTAAGTTAAGTAATAAGTATTACTAGTGTTATCTTAAAAATAAAATGAACACTAAAAAAAATTACAACTGTTTTGTCCTGTTCTACTTAAACGTCTATAGGTGTTTTATTATTGTTTATTATATTGATATCTAATAAGTAACACCGAACTACGATAAAAAGGTTACTTAATTACCAAAGTGATTGTCTCGACAACACAATATTGAGCATAGTGATGTACTAAATTTAGTGTTTATTTATTGCTGTACGGATATCCGGAGAAAAAGTTTGATTGGTATCCTTGAAAATATCCGTCAGTTTAATGGTGTTGAGGAATCGCATTTTCTTTACTATAAATAAAAATGTTCAGTATCTATTGTTGCAATAAACTAGTACTTATTGTTAATATTTATAACGTTCTAATTAGTATTCATCTGATTCTAGAATACATTGCATAAAAACTTGTGCGACGAATTATAATAGAACCAATAATTACAGACATCCAGACTGAGAGCAAACGGATATCACATGAATGGTAGGAATCGAACCCGTGACCCATCAACACTGGCACATTAGACAAAGTCGCAACCAAAGTAGCATTCGGACCTAACCGCGAAGTTTATAAAAACAGATAATTTGTAGTTAGAAAGGAATGTTTATTGACACTGCCTGAAAAATAAAATTTAATATTTGTAGTTTTGTTCGTATGAATGAAATACAGACGTGGATAATGAATAGTTAGTAATGAACTAACGATTCGTCGCATCGCTAATAGTTACACCTACCTATTAAGATAGCGACAGTATTGAATTGAGAACTTCTCTAACCGGTCTACACTTCCCTTATCGCTCTCATACTGTACCTACCTACTACACAATATTGTTGGTGTTTTCAGAGAATAGTTTACTGAGTACAGGATTTATTATTTAGAAAAAAAAAGTTCAGTGTACTGAGATGGATCCTGAAAGACAACCATTATTGGAAAATGCTTCGGACATCAGATGTCGAATATTGAGGTAGGTTTATAATATTATTTCGTTTTTTAAAAAGACATCAAACATACATGAATCGGACACAACAAACACACAGACTCAGATACAACAATCTGTAGATCGCACAGAGTCGTGTCCCATGTGAGGTTTGATTAAACCCACAATACTCAGCGCTGTAAAAAGAGGCGAGGCGACCGCTTAAACCACAATACCATCCGCGTAGACATTTCTTTTGAGTATAGTTTAAATAAACGTAATAGTCACGTTGGTAGTATAATCCACTAGATGAGTGAACCGGGTGTCAGGTTAGTGCAACTTTATCATAAAAAAAGTTATATGCATGCTATTACATCTCATGAAATTTCCTTTGTTGACACTAGGTGTGGGGGAACGGGTATCATGTTCCACCCAACACAAAGGGAGGATCCTCCGACCAGGCGAGGTGATCATGCCTGGCGGGCTACTGCCCAACAGTTGATGTTGGGATGTTGTATACTATATGATAATCGGCGCGATAACTATTTATTTCGCGATTCAGGATTTATAGTTACTCCGTGTAGTGCGTTACTTCGTAGTTCAGTGTATCTTCGGTAGATGGCGCTGTAGTATGTTATGTGGAAGTCGCCACACTAGGTAATTAATATTTCTCTGCCTTGTTTGCGATGAGACCAACGTATGTGAAAGAAATCGTTTTAATACCTAAATATTATTAATTATTATGCCCTATGATCTATGTTCTTATAAAAATACGACATACACTTAGTAATACACACTTTAACAAATATTTATCAATTTGTTTTATTTGTAGTAGAACTGATTTATTTACTTAGAGTCCCTTTACATTATCATTCATTTAGCGCAAACGTTCGGTGAATGTAACGCTCATCCACGACAATAGTGCGGAGTACTTTAAGTGCCCCAGTCATAGAGCAACACAGTAGGAAGTAGCCATTCGCAGGCGTTCCCTTCTGTCAAAGTATAAGCCCAAACGTACCTACGTATTACACTGTTATAACACAGAATGAGTTTATGTTTTTTCATGAGTGAGTTCGTAGTGACAGTCGATAATATAATGTTTGTATGTGGGTTCAAAATGATTTCTCCCCTGCAAAAATGACCGACTGTTATGCATCGGAAATAGAAGTTATGGCAACTCCCCTCTAGTCCGTCGGTCAGTGTTGCTCTATGGCCCAACAAGAGACGCGTTTCCCGCATTTCATCGAACCTCTAACCTTCACAAACGCTACGCGCTTTATTAGTATCAAGGAACCCTTAGAAGCAATAAGAGTAGATAAATATTTTCAAACATTGTTAGTATAACTACAGCTTTGTTTCTTATTTGATTTTTTTTTGTCTTTAGCAGGACATTAACACCAGAAGAAGTGTTAGCATCCCATGAAGATCTATCGTGGCGACGAACCAGGTTCTGCATCCTCGTCATGTTCTGGTTACTATTGATCATGTTCATCTCCATCATCACTTACATTATCGTCACCACCTTAGGATGTAACTCTTACGATAAGAAATTCGCACAAGCACCGACAGTACCTCCCATACATATGACGTTGGCACCAGTGATTTATAGGCTCAACGACGATAAAGTTTTTACTTTATAATTGAGGGATTAAAGCTTAATGTTGGACATAATACACGAACTGAGAATGAAGGCATAACAAGATTGCAGATATGGAATTGTGAATGCGGAAAACTATATTCTTTTAAAGACTGTGGGCATTTTATATTTAAACTATTGAGTAGATATGTACTAATGGGGTTGGACAGGATATAGAATTGGAAGGAGTATAGTATTCATGGAATTTACTGCTTTTTACTGTTACGAGTGTCCTGTATTACATAATTTTGGCGATATATTTAAAAAGACTTAAAGTAAATATCACCTTTTTCTCAAGAAAGCAGGAAGGTACAAAGGTGGCTAAGATAGACTGGATGTGAGCGGTGGATCAAGTACTATAAAGTTGATCAAGATATGGGTTAAAATAATAGCCGTACATTTTTGTTCAAGAGAAAATATAACGCTGTCCAAAAATAAATAAATAATTTATTATCACTCTTGGTATTTCATTTCTCAGTCTTGATTCAAAATTGGATTTTAGTTTTCAACTCAAAATATTACTGCTACCCGGCATTACAACAGTTACCAGTTGTCCTAAACTCCAAGTTCCGGGCTTTTGAACAAGACAAGACTACATAAGCTTGGTAGGTATATACGAGTATATACCTACTCGGTTTGTTTTTCAAAGGCAGCTCCCGAACTAGGTATTAATCATGTGTTGTGGGGACTTTGCTAACATACATGAAACGGACACAAATAACATTCAGTTCAGTATTTGTGGATCACGTAGTGTTGCCCCCATGTAGGATATGAACCCACAACACTCAGTGAAGTAGGAAGGACGGCTTAGACCACTAGGTCATACGTGCAGTACGTAAGTGTTTGTTTGTTTATAATCTTGAAGTTTAGATTAGGTTACCACGTTCCTTCCAGAAGTTACTAAAAGACCAAACAAGGGAGGGCACTGGTACCCATAACACAAGTTGAATCTTATCATAGGTACCCAGAGTTCACTAGTCTACTCACTACACATACTCTATATAAATCATTTAAAGTGCAATGTTTCTATCTAATACAAATTTCAAATAAATGCATATGAAAATATATTTGCCACTTAGGGGCCATCCATAAAGTACGTCACACGAATTTCATGATTTTTAGACCCCCTCCCCCGTCCTTGTCACAGGTGGTCACATTTCTGAGACCCCCCCCCTCCCTAGGGTGACGTCACATGTTTTGCAATTTCACATCGAAAAATTATTAAATTAAAACAGCAGTTCCGAAATTAATTTTATTTCCATTTAAATTAAGTACTTTTTTATGAAATCAACATTAACATCAAATATTTGAAACAATAACAAAGCAATAAACTATTGAATATAAATAAAGAAAAAGAAGAACAAAGAAACTCAATCAGTAGGTATTATATTAGATATTGAAATGTGATGTCACGAAACTTAGGACCCCTCCCACCCCTTGTCACACTATGTCACACTTTGTCGACCCCCTCCCCCCCCTTTACGTGTGACGTACTTTATGGATGGCCCCTTACATAAAAAAAACAAGTTTTAATTTTTGAAGTGAAAACTTCTTTAGCGGCGCTGTGTACTTTTTTGGAATGAGTAAAAATGTATAAACTCGCGTCAGGTCACGTGACCTGATCGAAAATTCGTAAGACGGATGTTTTAATAGAGTGACAGTTGATTGGGAAGTGTAATTTTGAGTAGTTTATCGCCAACGTCCATACCACGTTGAATACACCGGTTCTCGTCCGATCACCGAAGTTAAGCAACATTAGGCGTGGCTAGTACTTGGATGGGTGACCGCCTGGGAATACCACGTGATGTTGGTCTTTTTGCACTTTTTTGAAGTGAAAACTTGTTTAGCGGCGCTGTGTACTTTTTTTGGAATGGGTAAAAATTTATAAAATCGCGTCAGGTCACGTGACCTGATCGAAAATTCGTAAGACGGATGGAGAGAGGACGTATAAACTCGCGTCAGGTCACGTGACCTGATCGAAAATTCGTAAGACGGATGGAGAGAGGACAGGCGGCGCAGGGCGCTTGCGCGAATGTTCGTGTGTGTATGTAATATAAATTGTCATGTTTGTGTACGATAGCGCAATAAATGAATATTGTATTCCACACATAAATAATAGTAATTTTATACTGATAATGAAAGCAATTCGTACAAAATTATTCTCTAACCACTCCAAAATATCAAAAATGCACAACGTTAATATTCAAGTTTTCACTTCTGCCGGCACTCCCGGAGTGCAACCCGTCGATTTTTTTTGTCTGTTCCTTTATGCAGGGTAATCTTTGGAACGGCTAGACCGATTTAACGGGATTTTAACTGACAGATAGCTGATCGAAGCCGCGGCGCTACCTGCGGTTGTTATTGTAAAGATACAACAAAAACCATAGGTAACATATCGGGCTGTAGCTAATCTATACTAATATTATAAAGCTGAAGTTTGTTTGTTTGTTTGAACGCGCTAATCTCAAGTATCGCTGGTCCGATTTGAAAAATTCTGTGTTGGCTAGTACATTTATCGAGGAAGGCTATAGGGTATATATCATCACGCTAAGACCAATAGGAGCGGAGCCCTAATGAATAATGTTTAAAAAACGGGGGAAAATTATTACGCTACGGGCAGTAGTAGACGTAAACTAGGTTGCGAGGATCAGCTAGTTATGAATAAAATAGAACCACAACTATATCAATTGTTTATTAAATTCCCAAAAAAAAATTATACAAACTTGTATCATTCTTAAACTTAACTAACTAAAAATAGGTGAGATGTCATTATTACTTTTAAATTACTTTGCGTTGATGTATTTAGTTACTTTTCTTAGTGATTTCAGACCATTGTCTAACTATTAAGGTTACATAAAATATCTAAATGTAAAACTTTGGCAGTTGTTATTGAGAATAAAACATAAATTCACGGCCTTAAAAGACAAGTTGTTTTTTTAATTCACAGTCTATTCGTGGTGAGAAAATAATGAAACATTGATCAAGTGTCACCCCTAGCCAATCAGGTTTAAAGAAATCATAGTTTCGTACAAAATGTTACAAGCTGATTGGTCAGTTTACGCAGTTGACAGATGCATCGCTATTTTCTAAACGCGAATAAATTGTAGTATAATATTAGGCCCTAGAATTACATTCTTTTGGAAGCACAGACACAAAACAGAATCTTAATTAAAATTACTGTCTTCTCGAATTTAAGAAACATATAAACTAAGTATATTGAACTTAGAGGGTAGACAGACGAAACTGGCCTCTTTTTGATGAGGATCATCAAATAAAAACAACCTTTTAAGGATGATATTCAACAAACAGCTATTATCGTGACAAGCGATAGCAGCCGAACTTTGTGATACAGACTTTGAACACTTTGTATAATATTTAATATCGTTTGAAGATTTTAAAGTACGTTCCAAAGTGCCGCCTTTCAGTGCAAATCATCCTTAAAACTTCTATCGTACAGTTCATTTTACATTACAACATAAAGTACCAGTTTCGATCTTAAGATTAATGTTGAACAATTGTCGACTTGCTTTAACATAATACAACATACTGTATAGTCATCCTTGACTGCACAAAACGAACACAATTTTCACACTTTGAGACAAAAAACTATATTTTAATTGTCACTAACTTAACCTTAATTAAAAGTTATAACTAAATTAATAATAAACTATCCTAATAATCATTATAAAATTAATAGTTTAATAATTTACGACATCCTAGAAGATAGACCCACTTAGAACTTTCGTTTTTATTAACGAAAGGTGCGGGCAAAAATCAAATTTGGTTGGTAAATTCTTTGTCTAATTTACCAAAGATTAAGTTGTAAAAAATGGCAGTAGTATATATGTTTAGTATAAGCACATAAGACTTTTTATATACTAGTAATTCTTAATTTTATTACGCTCATTTGACGACACACAAAAATAGGTTCTATTTCAATGTAGTAAGCGTTCAATTATCTTGTTTTATAGAAAATATAATGTTCTATTTACTTACATATAAAAATAATAAAGGTCGTTTAAATGAGTTTCGTTTGGCTTTGGGTTTGTTTATCAGTAGTTTAGATACTACACTACATGTTCTGTCTATTCAGAGACCGTTCACAGTATTTATAATATTGTTCTATTAAGAATTATTGGCATATCATTGTTACCTATGAATAGAATAACCTTTTTTATCTATTTTTCACATCATTTTATAAACAAAGTTCATAATTCAATACACTTGATGAAATTATAACACATACAAATTTTATTTAAAGTTAAAAATACTTTCAGTAACTAAATTTATTTATACCATTGCAGTGGTACATTTAATTACACTTAATAAGTACATTATAATAATATTAAACTCACATTGAGATAAAGACTTCGGTATACATAAAAAAAGACAGAGAGACTTTGCCCAGTGCTGCGGTTACCAATACCTTTGAACAGTCGGTGAGCAGTTACCACATCTAACATTAATAGTCAGGCAACCCTACTTACTAGTAAAAATAAAAACATTAAGGCTGGCAACCCCGATAAAAATCAAGTATTCTTAAAATTCCTGAGAAAATTACTACAGATTATTGTACATACATAATATGGTTAATTTTAGAATCGGCCTATACTTTAAATGAGATAACCTTATGTCGATTTGTGAGATTCAAGTATTTCGTCACGTAATAAGTCGACATAAGGAGTCCGGTATAGAGTACAGAGCGAACAGTATTATTTCTTCTGTGGAACGACATAGGTTGCATAGTTTCAATAAACTTGTTAGTTCTTGGTGAGTGTCTTCGAGGATATTATGGCGCTTAGGGAATCTGAAATCAAAATAAATTGGATGCGTTTGATAATCAGGGATACATTAGGCAAACTGCCACCTTATCTAAGTTTCTCTTTCTACTATCGCTAACGTCTCGATTCTCTTAATTATATGGCTAATATTGGTTTTCAACACGTTTTTTATATATATAAATATACTGCTAACAGTAATCTGGACTGTGAGCATGTGGTGTAGTTAGAATGTGTTTTAGGGTGTGAGAACTCTCAGTGGAGAGTACCCTTTATTTCATAAAGTCAGTTACTTTTCTTACTTTTCGTTACTCGTCAAATATGCATCGTCGTTTCTTTAGTCTACGAGTTGTTTCAAGAACTCTGAGCTGTCCTGCAAGCTGGTTTCGATGGTTTGACCTCGTGATTTGTAGCGAGAGCTATGGCTCTCGATCCCTTCTTTAATCGTGGGCATGTTTTTTTTTTTTTATTGAATCGTGGGCTAACGAGCAGACGTATCACCTGATGGTAAGCGATTACCGCCGCCCATGGACACCCGCAACACCAAAGGCGTCACAAGTGCGTTGCCAACCTTTGGGGGATGGGGGAGGGGTTGGGGTATGAGCCTCCGGTATCCTCACTCACTCAGTGAAACACAGCGCAAACGCTATTTCACACCGGTTTTCTGTGAGGCCGTGGTATCACTCCGGTCGAGCCGACCCATTCATGCCGAAGCATAGCTCTCCCACGGTTAAGGATTTCGTGTATTTCCTTTGTTGTAATGAACCATTGCGCATTGGTTACTTGTTCCAAGACAAAGATTTGTGTCCTTTGAATACGTATCCTAGCTTTAAGATGACGTGATTCGCATACACTTGTTGGTTTTCTAATAACTTAGCCAGGGGGGCTGATCGGATCGCAGAACAATCTCCGTCCTCCATAAGAACAAGCCTGGGGGTGACAGACGCTGCGGAGCGTGCGTACCCCGAGGGACAATAACAGGAACATCGGAGTTCCACACAGTAGGGGGCCACCTACAGTTTGTAGGTGACCCGAGGTACGTCGGGGTTCCAGTGTTTTCCTTACTAGGGTGCACTCGGTTCCACGGCTCCTAGTACCCAAGACGGCGTGCAGTTTTAGTCAGTTCGGGTCCGACATGCCACCAGGAGGTGGTATCTGAGGGGATTTCCGCACGGAAAAAAAGAAAAGGGGGGCTGGATCGATTGGCACCAACAATCAGATGACCCATTAGCAAATGCGTTATCTGATAGAAAGTGACAACTTTTTTTTTTAAAAGACAACTCCCGCATTAGTAATATACATCCTGTGTCGCGGGGGATTTTACAAACATACATGTAACGGACACAAAGAACACCCAGACTCAGGACAACATTTTGTGGATCACACAAAGTGATGTCCCACGTGGGATTTGAACCCACGGCACTTGGCGCAGTAGCAAGCGGCGTAGTGACCGCTTAAACCACTAGGCCAACCTTCACTCATAAGCACTATCAATTTAAAGAGTTACGCGTTCTTTTTTTTTTTAAATATGTTTCTATTAGAGTAGTGTTACAGCTCTATAATATCTTCTGCGTACTTGGATGGTCTCTATAGGCGATAACGGCTGGGAGTACATCATCAATTTACATGTTATTTACAAAGTATTTCTTAATGACACATTATTAGTTTATTTACTAATCACTAGACAGTGTGTATGACCCTGTATCAACTAAGATACCGAGTCTATAATGCATGTGTTTATATAAACGGAAACTGATAATAAGTGATATACTATAAATAGAATAATATCGTACCGTATGGGACATATTAGTAAATCAAATTAAATGAGGATGAAGTTTTCTCATTATATTACCGTGGGAGAGCTATGCTTCGGCATGAATGGGTCGGCTCGACCGGAGTGATACCACGGCCTCACAGAAAACCAGTGTGAAATAGCGTTTGCGCTGTGTTTCACCGAGTGAGTGAGGATACCGGAGGCCCATAGCCCAACCCCTCCCCCATCCCCTTTCCCATCCCACAAAGGTCGGCAACGCACTTGTGACGCCTTTGGTGTTGCGGGTGTCCATGGGCGGCGGTAATCGCTTACCATCAGGTGATACGAATGCTCGTTTGCCCACTATTCAATAAAAAAATAAACATTAAAGCCTTTTCCAGGAAAAGGGAGAGGTAGGTAAATGAACAGGTGGGTCGCCTAAGATGTAGATACCATCACCAATCGACAAGTTATGGACGTCTTTCGTCTGAGATAATAATAAATAATAATAATAATAAATATTTCGGACATCTAACACACAACGCCATCTAGTCCCAAGCTAAGCAGAGCTTGTGTTATGGGTTACTAGACAACTGATATGAATACATATATACTTTTTTTTTTGTAAATACATACATATTATACATAGAAAACACCCAAACTCCGAAACAAATATTTGTAGATCACACAAACACTTGGTCCGACTCAGGATTTGAACCCGAGACCTCAAGCACAGCAGTCGCATTCACTACCACTGCGCCACCGAGGCAGTTATTTTACAGATTTGCTACTCCACAAGTTTCGAGTGGGTGAACCGAGTTTGATTGATTGATTATTTTTTATTTGAATGCTGGTACTTCCCGTGTGGTCCCATTTCAATTTGGTGCAGTTTCTGAAGTCGATTTTTTTTTTAAATTTTAGTTATCAGCAAGAAGGTTTTGACTTACTATACCATGCTGGTCAACGAAAACGTCTATTCTATTTTTGAATTAAAAGGATGACTCCCGCTAAGAATTAATACTGTGTTTACTTCACAAACATACATGAAACAGACACAATAAACACCCAGACTCAGAACAACAATTTGGGAATTAAACAAGTGTTGTCCTATTTGGCGATCAAACCCAAAACACTCAGTAGAAAACATCGTATCGATCGCTCAAACCACTACGACTGTGCAGTTTCACCAGTGAAAAGCAACTATATAAAGTTTTCTCTGAGGCCGATCTTTGAGGGTTCCGTACAAACATGTAGGTACATTGTATTATGTAACAAAATTTTATGATTTTCGCATTTTTTCCTTTATCTGTGCCATAAGACGTTGCTTCGTGCAAAATTTCAAGATTCTAAGTTTCCGGGGAGTGCCCTGTAGCGAGTGTCGAAAATTTGAAGTTAAAACGGCTATCTTTTGATTGCGTTGGCTTAGAAGATTTGATTTTTTCACAGCTTCAAGAGACAGTATTTTCTACACACAAGTATTTGATATGAATTTCAGCTTGATACATCCACGTGTTCCTGAGAAAAAGGCACACAGACAGACGGACAACAAAGTGATCCTATAAAGGTTCCGATTTTTCCGTTTTGAGGTACGGAACTCTAAAAACAACTTATACTCACGCATCATACACAGGTTTAAACGCTCTATCCAGCTCATCGAGCTCAATTGGAGCGGTCAGAGTGCTCGACAACATCCTGACGCAGGCAGCTTCGCAAGACAAAGCTAGTACGTACACTCGCACGCGGCTCAGCATTGAGTGCATTCCTAGCCTCACTAGTTTCGAGTTTAATTGACTGTGAATCTGGAAAAAAAAGTACTTCAATAACTGGAATAAATTTAAAAGGGACTAGATTTCAAATAAAAAAAGAATCATTATAATCGGTTCACCCAGTCGAAAATCCTTAAGGTAACAAATATAAAAAAAAACTGTCGAACAAGAACCTTCTTTTTCTTTGAAGTCGGTTAAATATAACATCTATATGTTTTTACTAGCGACCCGCCCCGGCTTCACACGGGTGCAATGCTGATACTAAATACACGTTGTATATAAAACATAGCTGACCCACGCAACCTCGTTTGCGTCTTATATAGCCCGTAGCATGAAAATTTTCGCAAAATAAGTAACTTTTCTGGTTGATTTTTACACCTTGTGTCCGAAAAATCCAAATATCTTACGGAACCCTATTTTTTCCAAAATAAAATATAGCCTATGTTACTCGTGGATAATGTAGCTTTCGAATGGTGAAAGAATTTTTAAAATCGGTCCAGCAGTTTTTGAGCCTATTCATTACAAACATACAAACATACAAAAATAGGTACAAATCTTTCCTCTTTATAATATTAGTATAGATAAGCCTGTCGTAAAATACATAACTTTAACATACTTCTATGGATTCTTTAATGGAATTGGGGAAATTAAAAATGTGGAGTGTCACCACCCCAATTGATTCAGTGGGTGTCGTAATAGGTGACTAAGGGGGCAAACTATGCAGGATAACATCACTCCAAAGAGAAAACTTGAAACAAACCTTTGGAAGATACAAAAGTTTAAAAACACTGTACTATATTAATTTGGTTTATTTATTTTACAAATATGTGGCGATTTCCTCATATAACACAACAATAACCTCCTACAGCGCCATCTATCGAAGATACACTGAACTACGAAGTAACTACAAATTTTGAATCGCGCAATAAATAGTTCTCGCGTTGATTGTCATGTATACAACATCAACTGTTGTGCATTAGCCCGCCAGGCATGATCACATCGTCTAGTCGGAGGATCCTTCCTTTGTGTTGGAGGGACATGATACCCGTTCCCCCACAAATATATTAAATATACAAAACAGATTTATTCATATTTAATTTACGTCTTCGCTTAGAAAAAGTAATCATGTAATAAAGTGACGGCCTTTTTGACTCGTCGTCAAGACATCCAGCGTATCCAGGCGCCACAACGTCACTCCACCGGGGTTTGCGGCGGGGCGGTGTGCCGGAATCGAACCGACTAAAACCACACGGTGTGCCAACTCTGCGCCTGAGAAGAGAGGGGTCCGGGAACTGCTGATATTAACACGTCCAGACCCCTCCAAAAACCGCCACATACCTTAAATCAATCCAACTGCTCAGCATGGTGTAGTAGGCCAAAATCTCCTTTTCTTAGTGGCCATTTTCAGCAGTAAGAGCTGTTAATAAAATACAAGCACTAAAAGAAAACCACTACATACCTGATTCTCACACAGTCTCTTCGAACTCTTCGTCATACGATCGCTGGCCGTTATGAAAGTGACCGAAGACGTAAAACCATTCAACTTTTCGTTGTCT
Organism: Spilarctia lutea; assembly: GCA_916048165.1. Lineage (NCBI taxonomy): Eukaryota > Metazoa > Arthropoda > Insecta > Lepidoptera > Erebidae > Spilarctia > Spilarctia lutea. The sequence continues at coordinate 3,063,162 of OU696488.1, forward strand.
GACCAGCTTCCTGTCCGGCTGCTAGTACCTAAGAATAAATATTGCATGATACTTGCAAATAATTTCAAAAAATCTGCATAACTACAAAGAAAGTTGGTAAGGAATCATCAGATGATGTAAATGTCTTTTAGGGTTCTGTATCCTAATTAAAGGACTCACAGAAAACCGGTATGAAATAGCGCTTGCGCTGTGTTTCACCGAGTGAGTGAGGATACCGGAGGCCCATACCCCAACCCTTCCCCCATCCCCCAAAGGTCGGCAACGCACTTGTGACGCTTTTGGTGTTGCGGGTGTCCATGGGCGGCGGTAATCGCTTACCATCAGGTGATGCGTTTGCTCATTTGCCCCTTATTCAATAATAAAAAAAAAGGAACCCTTATAATTTAGTCAAACACGTCCATACATTTGTGCTCACTATATTTCACAGATAAAAACTGTAATTTCGCATGAACATACATCTAATCAAAGTGTTGTAGTGTTTATTTGTAGACAACGAGACCGAAAGCCGAATAATAATAATAATAATAATGACGCAGAAGCATCGCAATAGGCCGCCATAGTGAGGGTCATCATTCTGCTGCATTAGCAATGAGTATGGTAACCTCTTTAGAACTCTACACACGCTTTGTAGCACTGCTTTTCATCAGGCGGTGTTCCTCACAGAAAACCGGTATGAAATAGCGCTTGCGCTGTGTTTCACCGAGTGAGTGAGGATACCGGAGGCCTATACCCTAACCCCTCCCTTATTCCCCCTCCCCATTCCCCAAAGGTCGGCAACGCACTTGTGACGCCTCTAGTGTTGCGGGTGTCCATGGGCGGCGGTAATCGCTTACCATCAGGCGATACGCCTGCTCGTTTGCCATCTATTACATAAAAAAAAAGCAGAGTAGTTTGGCAGGCTCATATATAAAAAAGCGTAGTCTTATGCCCAGTTCCTTTATTTGAAAAACGATTCGTTCTAGGTACGAATAGTAGTATATTATACGGGGCGTAAGCTAAAATCGTTCCTATAAAAAATAAATTGAGGAACGTTATTAATGACTCGGTAGTCGGTTGTAGAATTTTTTTAACAAATTCGTTAAATATAGGAACCGGGCATTAGTCGACGTCATAGACCACCGAAACAGTTGAAGTTCATAATATCAAATAACAAAATTCTCGCTACGGAACCCTGCACTGACAGTGGTTATGAATTGAACATTTAACAACAAATTTGTGTATAAAATAGACTAACCTTCTGAACTTTTTACTTCGTTAGTACTCGTAAGTTGCTGTTGTTTGATAAAGTCTAACACATCAGCGTATGGCATCTTGTATTCTCTGAATCTGTAAAAAATATCAAACACAGGTTAAAAAATTAAAGCGATGGCATTAATCATTGTAATGCGAAAAACATTAAAAATGTATTTTGAGAACCCAGGCAAAATAACGTATGAAAATTTTATTAATTTTAAAATTTAATGCAGTTTTCCGTATTTTTTACTATTATTTAATAAAGAAATAGTAGTGTCAGCTCTCAAAATTATGGTCCTTCTTCAAAAGGGCTTCTCAGACCCTATACTGTACTCGCGTAGATTTTAGGATGCCGTACCCAAAGGGTAAAATCCGGAGCCTATTACTAAGACTTTGCTGTCCGTCTGTCTGTCCGTCCATCTGTCACCAGACTGTATCTCATGAACCGTGATAGTTAGACAGTTGAAATTTTCAGAGATGATGTATTTCTATTGCCGCTATAACAACAATATCCTTAAAACAGAATAAAATATTTAAGGGAGCTCCGATATTTAATGTTTATTTTATCTGTTAAAGGTAATCTGGTTACTTTTCATCTTATTTCATTTTGAAGATCATTACAGTCTTCAACATTTTTAATTATTTAAAAAATTTAGACTTTTTATACATATGAAATAAAAGAGGTCCGAAGTGCAAGCCCTGTGGTACGCCCGATGTTATAGGTGTAAATGTAGAACAAAACCCCTTAATAGTTACTGCTTGACTACGATCTCGCAGATAAGATTCAAGATATCGCAGTAAGTCTCCATGCATACCGATATACTCTAGCTTTTGCAAGAGTATTCCATGGGAATTTATATCAAAAGCTTTTGAGTAATCAGTGTACACAACTTCCACCTGAAAACTCTTCATCATAGCTGTTATTATTCTGTCCACGAATTGACACAGATTGATTTCAGTCGACCTCCTGCTCATGAATCCGTGTTGTTTAGGTATTAGGATAGGTTCAATGATTGGCGTAATCATACGCCACAGACGACACGTTCAAAAAGTTTTGGGATCACATGGTATGGTACAAAACCTTTTCTGTGCAAGTCCGACTCGCACTTAGCCGATTTTTATTTAATCAATTTTAAAAAAGCATTAACCGCATTATTATTATTATATATTATCGATGGATTAAAAATTGTCTATTATGCAGCTGTTTAAAGGTTTATTTTTTTTAATATAAGTTATTTATCATATAATGTTGTATGTGTATTTGTGTTTGCGTCTTTCATATAGTACGTTTTACATCAACTTTTAATTTTGGAAGATCTTAAAGTTCTTAAATATGCTACGTTAAAAAATTTCGGTGATTCGAAGTTCACCGTATACATACAACGTATCAATCGATTATGAACTGACTGCACGGTTGGCCTAGTGGTTTAAACGTTCACTACTGCACCAAGTGTCGTAGGTTCCAATCCCAGGTGGGACATCACTTTGTGTAATCCACAAAATGTTGTCCTGAGTCTGGGTGTTATTTGTGTCCGTTACATGTATGTTTGTAAAGTCCCCCGATACACAGGATGTATATTCCTAATGCGGGAGTTGTCTTTAAAAAAAAAAATGAAATGTGCAATTCATCGATCGAGTATTCGGATGAAGCGATAATGGAGACATGGCGTTACTCGTACCCGTGTCCATCCCGGCAGTAGACGAGCACGCCTCTATCGTCGTCCCGCAGCACGATGTCGGCTGCTGCGGTGTCGTGCGCTTCGGCCCAGGAGGCGGTCCAGGTGGCGCAGGCGAGGCGCGCCGCCCACAGGTCGCGGCACAGCGCCGCGCGCCGCGCCGCCGCCTGCCCCTCGCGCCCGCTGCCCGCCGCGCCCCACACCATCACCAGCACCAGCCCGCCCTGCGACACACGACCCTATATACTCTTCTTACGTCGCCAGAATAAACAAACTACTACTACTACTACTACTAACCTATTATGCCCGGTTCCTATATTTAACGAATCGGCATCGTGTTAAATTTTCTACAACCGACTACGAGTCGTTAATACCGTTCCTCAATTTATTGAAGTGAAACTTCTTTATCGGGGTTGTCAAAAAATTTAGTGTAACATTTTTTCGTTACGCGTATCATTTATCCGTTACGTTACGTGTAACATTTATCCGTTACGTCACGCGTCAAATTTATAAAATAAAACAAAAAACATTTTCAAACACAAACAGGACCAAATTAATACTACAATGAAATATCACATTACAAACAATATTATTTTATTTAGTCCACAATGTAAATAACTACACACATCACATTCCACAAACTTACTTCATTCGCACCACAGATCGCGAAATATTTACTCAGGTCTCGCTCCTTAACTTTTATTGCACTTGAAATAAGAATTGTCACGAATATTGCTGGTTTATAAGTCTTTTGTCGTTATACCTTACGTCGACATATGATATTTATTTTTTGAAAAATAACGTCATAAAGAAGTTTCACTTCTTACGAGTGTACGCTAGTACACGCACACATTTTTTTTTATAGGAACGATTTTAGCTTACGCCCCGTATAATATTCGTACCTAGAACGGATCGTTTTCAAATATAGGAACTGGGCATTGTGATCATTATATTATTATCATATATTTTTGTTTAATTAATTGGATTATTGTTTTTGATTATGCTCGGGTTTTGTACTCTTAGATTAGTAATAAACACTTGTAGTACACATGTCGGTGTCGCCATCTTCACTGATTTTTGATAGATTTGATCTTTCTCTACCTCCTCATTCCATTTTTTTTATAATTGGTCTCTCCTGCTAGCCGCCTGTTCTCGCCTCATCGGTCGGCCATCATTTCACGTTTCAGTGCTCCGCCACTTCGCACGTGTGATTGCGACACGCATCTTATAAAACTAAAAAGATGGGAAAACGTAAACGTCTTAACACAGACAATTACGAATACATTGCAAAAAAAATTCAAAAATTAAACGAAATGCTAATGCGCGCCAAACATAAACATCGATCTTCATCATCATCAAGCTCGGAGTCTTCATCATCGGACTCAAGTTCTGGATCGGCTACTCCTCTACAGAGGTCACGCACACGCAGACCCTTATCGCCGCTGGAACCGTTACCAATTCAAGGTTAGTACAAAAATTCAATGCACGAATGTTAAAAATAATACTGCGGATAACTAAATGAGTTATCACTTTATTAGACGAACACTAGTTTCATGTAAGAAATTGCATGTCAATAACAATATTGCGGATATCCATGTTGGTTATCACTTATTATTATTGTACGAAAATAGCATTGCGGATATTCATTGGGAATATCACTTTGCCATTATTACTATGATAATATTATAAAAAATATCAAGATGGACAATGTGGGTTATCAATGTGGGTACCCACATGTTCAAAAAAAAAAAAAACGTGGTAAAAAATACACGAAATAATTACATGATATGTCAATAATAATATTGCGGATATCCAATTGGGTTATCACTTATTACTTATTGTACGAAAATAGCATTGCGGATATTCATTGGGAATATCACTTTGCCATTATTACTATGATAATATTATAAAAAATATCAAGATGGACAATGTGGGTTATCAATGTGGGTACCCACATGTTCAAAAAAAAAAAAAAAATCGTGGTAAAAAATACACGAAATAATTACATGTTATGTCAATAATAATATTGCGGATATCCAATTGGGTTATCACTTATTACTTATTGTAACACAACAGCATTGTGTATATTCATCTGGAATATCACTTTGCCATTATTAATATGATAATATTATAAAAAATATCATGACAATGTGGGTTATCAATGTGGATACCCACATTATTCACATAAAAAAGAAAATCATGGCAAATCAGTGTACAATAGCAATTGCGAGTATTCAATGGGAATATTACTTTGCTATATTGACACTTAAATAATATAATGCGGGCATTTCATGGGAATGTCACTTTATTACTCTGCCACTGAGAATGGAACCTTGCTGTTCCAGACGTGACTACCCACGCAGGGGAGACAGCTGGGCCTCTACCACCATCCTATTTTACCGTCGAGCCCCAGCCTTCGACAAGTGCTGCTAGTGACCCGCAACCGCTAACAAGCATCCCTATCGCTCCACTGCCATTAGTCACTTCAGCAGAACTGCCTTGTATGTCGTCTGAAATAGACGAAGACCTCATGAAAATTTTAGGAGACGACCCCTCTCAACTGAGAGCTTATGGCAACAAAATTCAACCAGATCTTGCTGTTCGGCTTGAATATATAGCCATTTGTGGACTGTCTAAAGAAGTCCGCAAAGAGCTAATGGACAAGTACTTACCTCCGTCGAATTGCCACTTAATTGACGCACCTAAACTTAATCCGGAGGTCAAAGCTGCCATTTCAGAGACCGTCTGCAAACGAGATAAGGGTATAGAACAAAAACAGAAACAATTGTCTTCTGCTACGTCATGCTTAACTGAAGCTCTGACCCTATTGTTGGAGGAATCAACAAAAAATAAAAAACTTATACAATTACTCATGGATGCCAGTAAGCTACTGTGCGATACTCAACATGCGGATTCCATAACCCGTAGAAACTTTGTTCTTTCGAACCTTAAGAAGGAATTGAAAGATCAACTTCAAGCCACAAAAATAGACAAGATGCTCTTTAGTGAAGATTTGTCTGAAGCGCTAAAGGCCGCAAGGGCTATTTCCAAATCTGGAGCTGACATGAAGATAACAGCAGTGAAGAAGGCTAGAAATATATAGCGATGCCTCAAGTACGGGATGGGGTGCTGCCTGTAGTGAGGAACGGGCAAGTGCAATCGAGATATACACCAGAAGATTACCCTGGTTGCCGGTGTATTATCAGGACGGCCTTCTTAAGAAGAAATACTCCCTTGTCTTCAATCCCCGTTATGTTAGCTTCGCTTTCCGACAGTTCATTGAAGCAATACGACACTTGCCTCAAAAAATGGTATTTATTCTGCAAGAGTAATAATATATCATTATATGAAGGCTCTGTGCCAACTGTCATTACCTTCCTGACTCAATTGTACGAGGCAGGTGCTCAGTACGGCACCTTAAATAGCTGTAGGTCGGCGTTGTCATTAATCCTATGCCAGGACATAGGTGACCATAATTGTGTAAAGCGTTTTTTCAAGGGCATCTTTAGACTAAGGCCCCCGTTACCCAAATATAATTCTACTTGGGATACATCTAAAGTATTAAGCTCGCTCGCCACTTGGTATCCCAATGAAACATTAAACTTAGAAAAGATTTCAAAAAAAATTAAGTTACCCTACTCGCTTTAACAACACCTCATAGAATTCAAACGTTTTCTAAGATAGACGTTAATAACATAGAGCTATTCACTAATAAAATTCAAATCAAAATTTCAGAAATAATAAAAACAAACACAACCTGAATTGGTGTTACCATTCTTTCATGAAAAACCTGAAATATGTACTGCTAGAACCTTGATTTGTTACCTAGAATTAACAAAGGCACTACGTACCAATAATTATCTTTTTATAAGCCTTAAAAGACCTCATAAATCAATTACCTCACAGACACTAAGTCGTTGGGTAAAAACCACCTTAGGTGCTTGTGGTATTGATGTGTCTATCTTTACTGCACATAGTACTAGGCACGCGTCTACTTCTAAGGCGCATAGCCTCGGTGTAAATTTAGACTTAATTCGAAAAACTGCAGGCTGGAATAATTATAAAACTTTTGGTAAATTTTACAACCGAAATATATCTGATTCTGAAAACCAAGATGATTCCTATGCAAGAACTATTTTAAGACATAATTAAGAAAAAATAATTTTGTCATGTAATTGTGTATTACTTATGCAATAAAACGGTTAAATTGCTTAGTTTTAATTATCAATTATGATATTTTCACAAAGTATTCTCAACATCTACAAGTGTTTATTACTAATCTAAGAGTACAAAACCCGAGCATAATTAGTGATTAAACGAACTTACCTAAGTGAAGTTCTATCATAATTATGCGAGGGTTTTGTACGAATTAGATTAGTAACCCACCCTTCCCCAAAATAGCTTTACCCATGTAGCGAAAATATCAACTCTACTCTATCTAAACTAAATGATGGCCGACCGATGAGGCGAGAACAGGCGGCTAGCAGGAGAGACCAATTATAAAAAAAATGGAATGAGGAGGTAGAGAAAGATCAAATCTATCAAAAATCAGTGAAGATGGCGACACCGACATGTGTACTACAAGTGTTTATTACTAATCTAATTCGTACAAAACCCTCGCATAATTATGATAGAACTTCACTTAGGTAAGTTCGTTTAATCACTAATTATGTTTGATTACAATTGTTATTTTATTTTTATTTTTAATTAGATTCTATATATGTATATTGTTCAGCTACGATGGCCACGGAATTTATTTTTTCTTTTATACTCTGTGCTAGAATTGATGCGATGTATTACCTAGCTGTGCCATGTAAAGGAATGCTCGTACTTAAAACACAGGTTTACATTTTTAAGTATCTGCAGTGCAATATTTGTGATTATAAATGATATAAAAGTGTGAATTATTGTTGTAAACTTGTACTTGTGAACAATAAATACATTATTATTATTATTACAAGCTCCCTCCAATAAAACTGCCTCGGTGGCCTAGTGGCAGCGTATGCGATTGCTGTACTTGAGGCCTCTGGTTCGATACCCGGGTCGGACCAAATGTTTATATGATCTGAGATATTAGTTCTAGGTGTTTTCTATGTATAATATGTATGGATTTCCAAAAAAAGTTTATATGTATTCATATCAGTTGTCTAGCGTGGCGCCTTCTACGGCGGCAACAAAAACATATGACAGCGCCCATCTACCAAACATAAACTGAACTACGCAGTGACGTACTACACAACAAGACTAATCCTGAATCGCGCAATAGAATTTCTCGCACCGATTAGCATATATACAACATTACAACATTAACCGTTGGGCAGTGAGCCGACACGCAATATCACCTCGTGTAGTAGGCCTAATGGTGGCCACCGCTCTTGGATTCTACTTACGCTTTCCATCAGGCAGAGAAGAGTCCTTTCGACAGTGCCAGACATAGGCATATGGTGGCCACCACTCTTCCATCATGCAGAGTACTTTGGCAGGCCTATATATATAAAAAGACTTAAGTCGAACCTCAACAAGTTTTAGAGGAATAAGTCCATGTATACTTGTCTTTACAAACCTCTGAAGTTTTTGCAGACAGTAATTCCTCTTGTCCCAACTTCACCAACCGAGTGGCCATCCGATCCAGCGACATGGAGAACCCGACCGAGGTGGTTTGTAGTTCATGGCTTTCTACCTTCTCCGCTTGGGCTACCTTCCAGAATTCTTCGACTAATGCGTCGTATCTGCTTAACAACATTTAGTGTTTATTATATACAAGCAAACCCGTACATTTGTAGTAGTTAACGAAATGAGCTTACATCAATGTTGTATTGCACGAGTGCAAACTACACAAAAAACACATATTTTTGTACATTATTTAGTAGCAATAAAATCGTCATTCGGTAAAGTTGTATTCGTTTATTCAAATTCTTTATGTACTCATTTATTCAAATTCAAAACCTTTATTTCTAAGTATACATTTTTTGATCTTAAAATATAGTGTGTCTGGACTCAGTAACCTTTTTCAGGCGTTTCAAATTTGAGAGAAGATACGCATCACAAATGTTACATAGGTATTAAATTATGAATACCTAGCCATTATTGTTGATAATTATTCTTTAGGTGTAGGATTTGTAGTGTGTGTTTATTTGTATGTGTATGTGTGTTTGTGTGTGTGTGTGTGTGTGGTTGGATTTGTACTGTGTGTATTTTATTTCTATGTTATTCTTCTGAGTAAAAGCATTTTTCGATTAAAAATGCTTTCAGTTTGAGCTTGAATTCAATTTTAATGTTAATTGGTAATTTATTGTAAATTTTGACTGCCATGCATTTTAATCTCACTTTGTCAAAGCAGCAAACTATCAGTAGTATTAGGGAAACCAGTTTCATCCACATCATCTAGATGGTTGGCAGTCCACAACTGTGCGCTTTTCCCGAAACTTTCTGCCGCGCACAACAAAACTGTGGAATTAACTGTCGCCTGCGGTATTCCTGGACCAAAACGACCTTTAAACCTTCAAGAAAATAGCGTACTCCTTCTTAAAAGGCCGGCAACGCTCTTGTGACGACTCTGGTGTTCATGGGCGGCGGTAATCGCTTACCATCAGGCGATACGTCTGCTCGTATAAAAACGAAAAAAAAAACAACTCCTACATACACATTGTACATTTGTTTTTTTTTCGTAGTATTAATAGTATTTAATGATATTGTATGTTAAAATGCATTTATTTGTGTTACACATAATCTGTTGTTTTTTTAAAACACAACTTTTATAAAATGTTTTGCATTAGAATTGTTAGGGCCAGTTTCATGGGCCGGCTTGCTATTTATTATCAAGCCGGCCCATGAAACTGTCCTTGATCCTTCCTTAGTCCTTGATAGACTAATGTCAACTTATCTGTGAATATTTCGGTTTCACAAGTCTTGGATAGGGATGTGATGTGTGTAGAGATGTGGCAGATATACATATGTTGATCAGCAACTTTTATTTGTTATATAATGTTATATGGAAGATAACTATCTGAAACTCAGAAATTACTGAAACTGGCTTTTCTAGCTTTACCCTTAGGCGACGATTGGGGAGCTAACGATCTCTACCGCGTCCCCTTCGCCGCCTCCTTCGAGCGGGATCGGCCCTTTCCCGATCACACTCTGCGGACTCTTTCTGGAGCATAATGCCCTCGTAGAAGGAGACAGCGGCTTCAAATCCACCATAATTACCTTCCCCCAACAGCGATAATGTCTCTAGTCCTGCGCTTATTCGTACGTTTTTGCTCCGAGTTCCTCACCACCGACATTTGCCAGAAGATTCCGCTGTGTTTTGTCGCATTGTGTGCTAAGAATGGCGCCACTGTTATGGGACACTGAAAACAAATTAATTAAATAAATACAAGTATACATACTTATATAAATGCTAATATTGTTACGAAGAAAGATAATTTTAGAACAAGACTAGACATGGCTAAACATCGCGAAAGTTCTCGTTGATTTCTTGAGGCACAGAGCAATGAACCTTACGTTGACATACATAACGTCGAATGTAGATTGTCACGTAAATTGCACTCGGCGGATGACGACATTTAATATAAAAAGGCGTCGCTCGGGCCGAAGTTGAGTACAATTTGAGCCACAGTGTGACAAATATCGGAGAGATATCAGTGATTAACCTAGCAACCTCAGGGACAATTAAGGACTATTCTAAATCTAAAAGCACAGTTAGTTGCTTTTAAGATTGTTTTTCCAACTTCAAAAAAAGAACAGGTTCTCTGTTCCACTGTATGTTTTTTATTTTATTTTTTTATTTAAGTTCACCGTCAATTGTGGACCGATTTTGAAAATATTTTTTATAAATTCTCTTTCACTCGTCAGAAGGTTTATTTCTAAAATTCATCGAATCCTAACACGTAACAATATTATAAACCTGAGGAGTTTATTTGGTTAAACGAGCTAATGTCGAGAAGTGTAAAGTCCTCAGCGACACTAGATATATTTCTAGCGCATTTAAAAATATATGTTACTGCATACATGTGTCTGTTCGCGAGAAACTCTAAAGCTGTTCTTCTGTTCTCAAAAGTGATTCTTGAAGAGGATTATCGTAAATATATATATTTACTTAAATTTTAAGTATATTTGCTAATATATAACGATATATTCTTGGGGAAACATAGGCTACATTATATTTTCCGTAAAGAACCGTTGCTAGTATCTAATTAAATAAATTATAGTATATATATATATATACTAGCAATATAATCTAAGGTTCCTTACCTCACATCCCAAAGCCTTCACATTCCTTAACAGCACTTCCAAACTAGTGACATAATGCGACACCGCTTTGGTAAACTTGGCCTGTTTCACCATAGGAGTGACAATTTCTCTGAGTTCGTGGACGCTCACGACAGTCTCCAGCAGGGTCTGGAGATTGTTGCGGTCGTGGTCTGTCACGCACAGGGAAGTCAGGTGGGTGTAGAGCTGCAGATTGGTTATGCGACCTGTTTACAAACGCATATATGTCGCAGGTATATTGTTAAAACCATCATGTACAATTTAAATAAATAAATATTTCGGACATCTTCCACACAATGCCATCTAGTCTCAAGCTAAGCAGTGCTTGTGTTATGGGTACTAGACAACTGATATAAATACATATATACTTTTTTTGTAAATACATACATATTATACATAGAAAACACCCAAATTCCGAAACAAATATTTGTAGATCGTACAAACATTTGGTCCGACCTGGGAATCGAACCCGAGACCTCGAGTACAACAGTTGCATATGCTACCACTGCGCTACAGAGGCAGTCAATAATAAAACAGTAGATTAGATATAATACAATAGACTTCTTTACTTTTATATTTTACTGAACAGCGCCGTTAACTAGCGGTTAGGTTAGGTTACCAAGAAGATATAAACCTAACCTAAACTTAAAATTTTACTAAAACTGCGACACGCGACTGTGTCAGATGTCGCACAACAACATGTCGGGTTATTAACCGACTTCAAAAGAAGGTAGTTCTCAGTTCTATTTTAAAGTGAAACTTTTATTAGATCGTCTTAAACTTTTGGTCTGTGTGTTGCATGTCGCGTGACGGTCGGCCGCGGACTAGGTATAAAGTGAAAGGCGCTCGCCAGAGCAGCCAAGGACAATATGGCGGCGCCTATAGTTCGCAGCAACTGACCGTGTAGTGTATAGACTCATTTGTGTCAGTGATCCACGCTATTTTGTTTGTTTTTGTTAGTGTTTAATATAAATGTTGTTATTTATTATAGTCGTTCCAATAGTTTATTTAACTTTTGACAGCTCTAATACTTAATCAAATAGTGATACCCTGACCCGTTACCTATTCGATTTATTTCATCGATCGATTTTATGCATTAAGAAGTTTTAATCGATTTAACAAACTCATTATTTTATAGATAATTTCGTACTTCATATTTCTATGTGTTTCAATGTGCGACCTCCTTTGTCAAAATAAAGAAGAAATGGATTAAAAGAATGTTGTTCAAATATGACGGTTCTATGTCATGAAAAAATATATAAAAGGAACTGAATTTTCAAAATGTATTATTGTATTGTGTTGTAATTCAGTGGTTAATATTGTATTTGTTAAACTATTGATGATCTTTATTAAATCTCTCTATGTCTATTTTAAAATAATCTACAGTATTTCAATGAGTAACCTTCAATATAGTTGAGTATTTATATTCCTCCGTATTGATTTATTTGTGAATTCTCACGTTTGGTTGAGTTGAGCATATCGTTCCTGCCTTCGTTACTGTCAAAATGCCAAAAAAGAAAGTACTCAAAGGACAAACAAGAGAGTTTGTCTTGCGACTTCGTGAATACTTTGAAAACGAAAGCCGTAATGGTGGGCCTCTTATACCAGTGACTCAAGTTAGAGACCGTGTTGCAGCAGCATTAGGTATTAGTGCTCCAACAGTGGCAAAAATAACAAAAGAAGGCTACGGCAGCAGTGGCATGGAACAGAATAAGCTATCTACACCTAAGAAAAAACGTCCGCCTAGTAAAGTTACAGCCGTTGACAATTTTGACGCTGATGCTATTCGTCGTCATATATACGACTATTACCAAAGAAAAGAGATTCCAACATTAAAAAAACTAACACAATCTCTTCGAAATAGTGGTTTGTTCCGTGGTCAAAAATCTTCTCTGACAAAGGTATTGAAAGACATTGGAATGTTATTCCAAAAATGTGACAAACGAAAAATTTTAATGGAACGCAATGATATTGCTTTGTATAGATGCGATTTTTTAAGACAAGCAAAAAAAATAGAATATTGGTCGAATGTTGTTTTCACAGATGAAACTTGGCTCAATGCGAATCATACGCTGTCAAAAACTTGGACTGACAACACCGTTGGCTCCACTTCTACAGTACCAATGGGAAAAGGCGAACGACTGATTATTTGTCATGCAGGAACAGTAAAAGGATTTGTGCCAGGCGCTCTATTAGCTTTTAAATCCCAGAAAACAGGAGATTATCATGAGGAGATGAATTCGAACGTGTATGAAAAGTGGTTCAGAGAAATGCTTACATCACTCGAAGAGCCATCAATAATATTTATTGATAATGCACCTTATCACTCTCGTCAAATTAATAAAATACCAACACAGGCCAACAAAAAACATGAAATTATAAACTGGCTCCGTGACAATGGCGAAGAGGTGAATGAGTCCCTACTAAAAGTAGAGTTAGTAAAGATATTAAAAACAAAGAAGCTGCCAAAACGATACGTCATAGATGAAATGGCAGCAGAGCATGGGCATACCGTCCTCAGAATTCCCCCATATCACTGCCAATATAATGCAATTGAAATGATCTGGGCACAAGTTAAAGGATATGCTGCGAGGAACAATACAACTCCTCCTTTCACCGCAAGAAAAATGCTGAATTTACTGAAAAATGCGTGTGAAAAAGTAACTCCAGAAAACTGGGCGAATGTTGTAGAAAAAACAAAGAAGGTGATAATGTCGGATTGGGATCGGGATGTTGCATTCGACAATTTATCTATCCAAGAAATGATAATCAATATTACTGAGAACTGATGATGATGATGATTCCTGGTCATACGAAGAAGACGATTCTTTATAATTAAAATTAGTATTACAGTACCTCTTTTGGTTGTTTTATTTTTAATCCGTAAATTACTACGAATTTCAACATTTTGTACCTGTTCATTACAAGTAGGTACCGCAGGTAGTTTTTATTTGAACCAACTATAGTAAGTCTAAACAATTATTTTAGATTCATTAATTTGCGGCGAATACATTCGATCCCATTACTAGGTACGAGTACGATGGAACTGTTTTCATTACGCAAATTATTTATGCATTGAAACAGAGACATTTAGGGCATTTTAATGCAAAATAATAAAGCTTTTTACGTGATTTGATATAAAATATAATCACAATAATTTTATTGTATGTTTTATTAATATAATCGATAATCGATTTATTTCAAAACCGTTTTTATAGTCTGTGGTCATTAATTACGAATGACACATCCCTAAGTAGGCGGAGCCCGCCCATAAAGTACAGTATTATCTGTAGTACATTGTATCAAAAATTATTACAAAACTTTATGTGCGTGATCTGTCAAAAGTTAAATAAAGTATTGGAACGACTATAAAGTGAAACTTTTATTTGCTTTTAAACTATGAAACTCATAATGAAGATGAAATTGATAATAGAATGATTGAAAATAATTGAAAAACGGATCAAAATGACTCAACAATAATAAAATATTGTTTACAGTTTTTTTAATATGTGTATAAAATCTAAATAATTGTTAAGTATTATGTACGAGTATGTCGTACTCTAAGGCACAGAGTTCAATAAAAATATTAGTTTGAGATTTAGTCTACTTTTATCATTGCCCATTATTATTCCAATTTTCCAAGTGTAAAATTAAGATTGATAAAGCGATTTTTATACCCTTAATGGAATAGTATTTCAAAATATTTTTAGTTAAATGTCTATAATGTGAAAAAAAGTTTCACTTTTACCGTGGTTTCATTTTTTATCTACTACTAATTAAATAATACTCACCAAAACTGGCATCATCTAATACATTGAACATTTCTACGTGTTTATCAACCGGTACTCCGCAAGATATAAGTAAGGACTTCAACAGTTCCGTGTGGTTCAATTGTATGGTTACTTCGAGATTGCTTTCCGCTGCCACTTTGCTTGCTACGACTAGCAGTTCCGCGTCGGACCATAGGGCATCTGTGGGGAAAACGGTGAAGGCAAACAGTAAATATTGGCCTAAAATAACAGCAACATGATGTCGTGTTTCAATGGTGAGTGCGAAACCGAAGGCCGCCATGGTGTGGGTTACCATGCTGTATTGATGCCTTGTCTGCACATGCATTAAATATGGTGACCTCTTCTCTTGGATTCTGTTTATGCTGTCCACCAGGCAGAGTAAAGTCAGTTCAGCAGGCTTATCTATATTAATAATAAAGCTAAAGAGTTTGTTTGAACGCGCAATTCTCAGGAGCGGCTGGTCCGATTTAAAAAAAATATTTCATTGTTGGATAATCCATTTTTTTTTATTTTTTTGTCTACAACCTACCTCCAACATAATCAGAGCCTTTTCTGAACTACTTCTCTGTCTCACTCCAGTTCTATCTTTTGTTTCTCTCGTAATTTCATTCCACATACCGTTTTCTTTCTGTCATTCCATCTCTATCAGTATATTGGTGGGTGGGATGCCCACATCTAACCTACTCTACATTATGCTCTACTTAGGATAATCCATTTATCGAGGAAAGCTTTAGGCTGTATCATCACGCTACTACTAATATGAGAGGAGCACCAATGAAGAATGTTTCAAAAACGGGGGCTAACGAGCAGAAGTATAACTTGATGGTAAGCGACTACTGCCCTGCCCATTGACACACGCAACACCAGAGATGTCACAAGTGCGTTGCCGGGCCTTTCAGGGATGGGAAGGGACATGGGGGGAAGGGTGGCGGTATGGGCCTCCGGTCCTCACTCACTCGGTGAAACAAAGCACTGTTTCACACCGGTTTTCTGTGAGGCCGTGGTATCACTACAGTCGAGCTGGCCATTCATGCCGAAGCGTGGCTCTCCCACGGAGATGTCAAACTATGTCAACAATGGACTATAAAAGACCAATATGATGATATATTTACCAGTTTTAGGCGTAACGATATCAAAAGCGCATTCTATTATCTCGCTCGGATGAAATCCTTTAACATGTTTCTCTCTGAACAACCGATCCACGATATATCGGCGCATATTTTTTATCCCAAAGTACGCTGTGTGTCTGAAAAGATAACATTACATTTTGAACCGTTTTTTTTACTATTAAATAGGGGGCAAACGAGCAGACGTATCACCTGATGGTAAGCGATTACCGCCGCCCATGGACACCCGCAACATCAGAGGCGTCACAAATGTGTAGTCGGCTTTTTAAGAAGGATTACACTATGATTAAGATACTTAAATTAGAATTACAATAAAAATACATTATATTGCCTCGTTGGTCTAGCGGTTAGCGTATGCAACTTCCGATTGTTGAAGAAGTCTCGGGTTCGATTCCCGGGTCCTTAGGTCTACCTGGTCGTGTTGGATAGCTGTCCCAAAGTGAATGTGAGGGAACAGAGAGAGCACCTATGTTACCGCACATACTAGTGCATTTTATCCATTGCATAGATGGCTGGTCTCCGCTAAGACTGGGCGCCGGGAAATCAGGTATGAGTACATAACATTATTCTTAAGTACTTGGCATTGAAGTAAGATAAAGACTCACGAGCAATTAATTTAGATTCGTTTTAGTTCGTACTGGAACCTAGACCTACACAATGGTGGTAATTCCGTTGCTGTCATCACTAAACTAAAATTCACTAAAGTTAGTTGGATTATATAAGTACTTTAATAAAGACAGACTCCCGCATTAGGGATATATATCCTGTGTCGCGCGGGGTTTTACAAACTTACATGAAATGGACTTAAAGAACACACACATTCAGAATAACAATTTATGGCTCACACAAAGTGATCCCATGAGGGGATTGAACCCTCAACACTTGATGCAGTATAAGACGGCATGGTGACTGCTAATGCCCAGTTCCTATATTTGAATAACCTTATACCATGGGAGAGCTATGCTTCGGCATGAATGGGTCGGCTCGACCGGAGTGATACCACGGCCTCACAGAAATCCGGTGTGAAATAGCGTTTGCGCTGTGTTTCACCGAGTGAGTGAGGATACCGAAGGCCCATACCCCAACCCCTCCCTCATCCTCTTTCCCATCCCCCAAAGGTCGACAACGCACTTGTGACGCCTTTGGTGTTGCAGGTGTCCATGGGCGGCGGTAATCGCTTACCATCAGGTGATACGTCTGCTCGTTGGCCCACTATTCAATAAAAAAAAAAAACGATCCGTTCTAGGTACGAATAGTCGTATATTATAAGCTAAAATCGTCTCTATAAAAAATAAATTGAGGAACGGTATTTACGACTCGTAGTCGGTTGTAGAAATTTTTTACACGATGACGATTCGTTAAATATAGGAACTGGGCATTAAACCACTAGGTCAACCGTGTAGTCTATATATTTTAGTAGTTAGGGTCAGTAACCACTACATCAACAGAGGCCGTTTTATAGAGAACACATAGAAACATATCATTCATGGTCTTTACCTCGCAAAAGGTAATCTCAAGTCATGTGGCAGATGACACACGGACCCTGAGGCAGTCATGACCTTCACCGCGTTGGGGTTTTCGTCCCACCTCTTGGCACGTGGTATTAGTAGTGGGGGGGAGAATTCCTTTGCTCCGTGACTGCGGAATACCTGCAAATCAAAAATCTAACTTTCAACAATTTATTTGATTATTTTTAACTGATAATAATATTAGGTATATAATTATCGTGTCACGTTCACAGAATGAAATCTGAAATTAACTTTATATTCATTGGTTCCTTTTTTAATTTTGCCACTTTATAGCCAAAAGTCTGAGTTCAGACCTTTCTTTATTCTTGTGGTGACGGATTAATGTAATGAGCGTCACCACACTTATTGAAGCAAGCGACATTGATTCAAGAAAAGAGCGTACTCCTTAAAAGGCCGGCAACGCACTTGTAACGCCTCTGTTGTTGGGGGTGTCCATGGGCGGCGGTAATGGCTTACCATCAGGCGATACGTCTGTCCGATTTTTTTTTTTATTGAATATTGGGCATACGAGCAGACGTATCACCTGATGGTAAGCGATTACCGCCGCCCATGGACACCCGAACACCAAAGGCGTCACAAGTGCGGAGGGGTATGGGCCTCCGGTATCCTCACTCACTCGGTGAAAAACAGCGCAAACGCTATTTCACACCGGTTTTCTGTGAGGCCGTGGTATCACTCGGGTCGAGCCGGCCCATTCATGCCGAAGCGCGGCTCTCCCACGGTACTCTCGTTTTCTCTCGTCATGGTACACGCGTTTGTCCCCTATACAATGAAAAAGCAAACTATACGAAATAACATCTACACTAGCTACACCAGACTGCTTGGCCAACGTAGTATATAGCAGGCTAAAACCTCTTTGACCTGTTAAAAGCCGTTGATGATGATGTTCCGATCTTGACAACAATGTCTTTATACATTTGGTGCTAGTCGGATGATCGAACAGGCATGTCGTTGTGGTAGATATATGCCCGGTTCCTATATTTAACGAATCGTCATCGTGTTCAAAATTTTCTACAACCGACTACGAGTCGTAAATACCGTTCCTCAATTTATTTTTTATAGGAGCGTTCTTAGCTTACGCCCCGTATAATATACTACTATTCGTACCTAGAACGGATCGTTTTTCAAATATAGGAACTGGGCAATAGTCCTCGCAGGCGCGTAACCATCTAGTCCCAAGCTAAGCAGAGCTTGTGTTATGGGTACTAGACAACTGATATGAATACATATATACTTTTTTTTTGTAAATACATACATATTATACATAGAAAACACCCAAACTCCGAAACAAATATTTGTAGATTACACAAACATATGGTCCGACCCAGGATTTGAACCCGAGACCTCAAGCACAGCAGTCGCATTCACTACCACTGCGCCACCGAGGCAGTTATTTTACAGATTTGCTACTCCACAAGTTTCGAGTGGGTGAACCGAGTTTGATTGATTGATTCTTTTTTTTTGAATGCTGGTACTTCCCGTGTGGTCCCAT
Organism: Spilarctia lutea; assembly: GCA_916048165.1. Classification (NCBI taxonomy): domain Eukaryota; kingdom Metazoa; phylum Arthropoda; class Insecta; order Lepidoptera; family Erebidae; genus Spilarctia; species Spilarctia lutea. The sequence continues at coordinate 3,082,281 of OU696488.1, forward strand.
TTCAATTTGGTGCAGTTTCTGAAGTCGATTTTTTTTTTAAATTTTAGTTATCAGCAAGAAGGTTTTGACTTACTATACCATGCTGGCCAGACAGGTCGGTATACGGTCTGTTTCAGGTGTTCCTTCTCTCCCATATTGCGAGGTGATAATTGTGGTCCTCAACGGAGGGGAGGGAAAAAAAATACTTAACCTTGACCATGACGTCCTTGAGTGCTAGGTGTAAATCGGAGGGTAGTGCGCGCATGTCGTTGTGGTAGGTATAGTCCTCAGCTGGCCTGGGCCTCTGGTCCAGGCAGGCGTCCACCAGCCGCGTGTAGGGTCTGGAAGGACGTAGGCTAAGGGCGTGTCGTAGCATCCCTGTCAAAGCACCATCGGGTAGAGCACGAGGCACGTGACGACTTGACAACAGCTCCTTGCATGAAGGACGAAGAGATGGTTCGTGGTTCAGCAACCATCTAGTACCATACCAATTATTTCAATATTTTTCTGACATCTGATACATCATGACTATTCAAAATTTAATGTGGAAAAGAGTTGTCTAATTTTTGGCCCAGAATTTGCAGAGATCATGTTTTTTTTTATTTATTTTACTACTATAACGTACACTATCATTACAGATTACATCCAATGCAATAGTGTCGGATAAAAATTAACAAAACATCACAATAAACCGTACACAGAATAAAAATTAACAACAGATGCAAAACACTACGCAAACATTACAGCACAATAGTACTACAAAAAATTAAATAAATTATAAACATTGAGTAACTTCATACAGTTCCTAACAGATTGGGAGAACACTCACAAAAATGAGATATTAAGCGTTAAGCACATTTTGGCTGCACAATAATCCTAGAACTCGCGTCATCGTCACCGAACGCTTCCTATGAACTATAGTTTTTTTTAAAGAGCACAGAGGTTCATATCAGGTGAGCTTAAGCAACTTTTTATTTATAGAATTGAGTATCCACTTCTGTCCAAATTCCTTTTTTACATTAATAGTGTTGCCATTGACGAAATTAAATTGTGCCCATCTCTGATTGTTCCGATTTTTTTTTACATTAATACGTTTAATATTTCGTTCAAATTAAACTTCGTAACCTGTAAGTAATGCCTAGTGTCAACTTGCTTATTCGCAAAAACACTTTTTTTTTTTTTTTATTGAATAGTGGGCAAACGAGCAGACGTATCACCTGATGGTAAGCGATTACCGCCGCCCATGGACACCCGCAACACCAAAGGCGTCACAAGTGCGTTGCCGACCTTTGGGGGATGGGAAAGGGGATAGAGGGAGGGGTTGGGGTATGGGCCGCCGGTATCCTCACTCACTCGGTGAAACACAGCGCAAGCGCTATTTCACACCGGTTTTCTGTGAGGCCGTGGTATCACTCATGCTGAAGCACGGTTTTCCCACGGTAAATTTAAAATAAACTTTATTATACACACCTTATGACATGTATTTGCTTCTCATTATTATTGTTTTCCTCGAAACTCTTCGGTAAAACAATCTCCTTTGTCCTCAACTTCGAGAGCACCGCGATCCGTTCCATCCCTGTTTCCGGGGGAGGGTGGAACATCTCGAAGAGAATAATTCCGAGGGAATAAATATCTACTTTTTGATTGTATATCACTTTGTTATTGTCTTGCAGTAACTCAGGAGCTACGTATAGAGCCGTGCCGACCTGCAACAATTCTCAGATCTATACATCTATACAAATAATTAAATAAATAATGAAAATCTCAATTATTTTTTTGACTATCTGTCTCTGTTTGTTCAAGATAACCTCTGGCGGCTAAACGATTTTGGCGAAACTTTCACTGATAGGTAGCTAATGATACAGGGAGTAACTTGGCTACTTTTTTTAAGACTAGCTAGACCCCACAGCGTTACCAGCGGTCATTGTTGTACCGCCGCGGGGTTTACCTAGTAATATATACAAATGAAACCCTATTTTCTATCCTATTCCTATATACTACATATAAATTCCTATTCCCTATCATAGCAGTTCACGATTGATTTCGAAACATGAACTAGCGCTTGAGCTGTGTTTCACCGAGTGAGTGAGGATACCGGAGGCCCATGCCCCTTCCCCTCCCTTATTTCCCTTCGCATTCCCTAAAGGCCGGTAACGCACTTGTGGACACCCCCAAGGGCGGCGGTAATCGCTTACCATCAGGCGATATGTCTGCTCGTATGCCCCTTATTCAGTAAAAAACAAACATATATTGTTTACCGCGATAATCGACAAATACGCGGGCAGAGCCGGAGGCAAAAGCTAGTACAAAATAAACTGCAGGCCAATCAAAAATATTACAAAAAAAACATTTCATACCTGCCCAGTAAGTGAACTACGTAATTCAATTTTCTTGGTTTGTTCTGAAATAAGTAAACAAAATTTAAAAAAATATTTTACAACTTTAGTACTACAGTCTTTAAAATATAGCTTGGTCTCTGTCTGTGTGTATTGATGGCTACAAAACCGAAAGTAATGTGGGGGAACGGGTATCATGTTCCACCCAACACAAAGGGAGGATCCTCCGACCAGGCGAGGTGATCATGCCTGGCGGGCTACTGCCCAACAGTTGATGTTGGTCTATTGTATATATGATAATCGGCGCGAGAACTATTTATTTCGCGATGCAGGATTTATAGTTACTCCGTGTAGTGCGTTACTTCGTAGTTCGGGGTATCTTCGGTAGATGGCGCTGTAGTATGTTATGTGGAAGTCGCCACCCTTTATTTATGTACGATCCTGCTAAAATGACTCCACTCTGCCTGATGGAAAGCATGAGCAGAATCCAAGAGCGGTGGTCACCATACTCATTGTGAATGCAACAATGCAGCATGGTAATCCACACTATGGTGGCCTACGGATACTTCTGCATCGTTACCTTATCAGAAATAAAATGCATTATAGCTCATACATTCTAAAACGACACAATTTCAACTATCACAGAAATCATTTTCATTCCGTGGGAGAGCCACGCTTCGGTACGAATGGGCCGGCTCGACCGGAGTGATATCACGGCCTCGCAGAAAACCGGTGTGAAATAGCGCTTGCGCCGTGTTTCACCGAGTGAGTGAGGATACCGGAGGCCCAACCCCTCCCTCATTCCCCCTCCCCATCCCCCAAAGGTCGGCAACGCACTTGTGACGCCTCTGGTGTTGCGGGTGTCCATGGGCGGCGGTAATCGCTTACCGTCAGGTGATGCGTCTGCTCGTTTGCACCTATTCAATAAAAAAAAAACAAGCTATACGGACTGTAGAAATGATCTTTGTGTGAGCGAATGATCATTCATTCGCTCACACAAAGGTTCAATGTAATTTAAATGTTACTTAGTGTTTGTATATTAACTGCTATTATTAACTTGGATTAAGGCTTTTGCTTGATTTGTTTAGTAATTTTTTCAACTTTGCGAAGCCATTATCTTATATATAAAAAATGAATTGTTGTCCGTTAGTCCCTAAAAGTCGAGAACGACTCGACCGATTTAGCTGATTTTGGTTTTAAAATATTTGTCGCAGTCCAGGTTTAAAAAGTGAAAATGAATGAAATATATTTAAAAAAAAACTAGCTGTTGATCAGTGAAGAATGTTACAAATGTTGATTCGTGAGGATGGCAATAGGCGATTTTTTACACGAGGACGGAGCCGTGAACAATAGCTAGTTATAAATCTATACTAATATTATAAAGCTGAAGAGTTTGTTTGTTTTTTTGAAGCGCTAATCTCAGGCACCTCTGGTCCGATTTGAAAAATTATTTCAGTGTTGGATAGTCCATTTATCGAGGAAGGCTATAGGCTATATATCATCACGCTAAGACCAATAAGAGCAGAGCACTAATGAACAATGTTACAAAAACTGGGGAAAAATATTATACTACGGGGCAATAAGAGATGTAATCGAGGTTGCGTGGGTCAGCTAGTAAATAATATTATAACAATCTTACCATTTGAAGGTGGCGCAGTGTATATTTTGGTAGCAAGTCCAAAGTCACCAATTTTAACGTGATCGTTCGAGTCCAAGAATATGTTCATCGGCTTTAAGTCCCTGTGTATCATGCCTTTCTGGTGAACGTGAGCTAAGCCTTCCACTATCTCTCTGTATGAAAGAGGAAAAAGTAATTTAATTAAAACCAGATTTGTATTCCATATATTTTTGTATTTGTCACCCTTAATAATCCATACTAATATTATAAACTAACTGAACCCCGCAGTGCTACCTGCGGTACTACAATAACCGTGGGCAAAGCCGCCAGACGAAGCTAGCATCTTTATAAATTGTTATTCTGATGTATAAGCTATATTATTGTAAAGTTTTATCAAAATCCATTTAGTAGTTTTTGCGTGAAAGAGCAACAAACATCCTCACATACATACTCACAAACTTTAGGGATTCAAAAATAACTCTGGCTGGTTTTCAAAGTAAGCAGAGCTTGTACTATGTAAGCTAGACTGATTGATATAATACATTTTAAGTATATACTTTAATTCGTAAATATATATATACATATAATTAAACTTAACAAACACTAAAACGCCGAAACAAATATTTGTAGATCATACAAACATTTGGTACAACCTGGAATTTGAACCAGAGACCTCAAGCACAGCAAACACACACTACCACTGCGCCACAGACAGTCCTCTGACCAGGGCATGCATGGGGGAAGAGGAGACGGCCGCCCATGTCATTATGACATGTCCTGAGGTGGCAGAATACCGGGCGAGACACCTCGGATGACCGAGGTCACTTCCAGAAGTCGCCGGCAACGTGAGGGGTCTGCTAAGGTTCTTGGAGGAACTGGGGTGGCACGAATAAAGCCATCCCACCACGCAGAATACTGAAGTCGTCGAGTTGCGGAAACCCAGCTCGCGAGTTTCAAATACCACTGCGCCAACGAGGCAGTATAATAATAAATAAAAAAAATAATAAATATTCCGGACATCTAACACACAACGCCATCTAGTCCCAAGCTAAGCAGAGCTTGTGTTATGGGTACTATACAACTGATATAAATACATACATATTATACATAGAAAACACCCAAACTCCGAAACAAATATTTGCAGATCATACAAACATTTGGTCCGACCCGGGAATCGAACCCGAGACCTCAAGCTTAGCAGTCGCATACGCTACCACTACGCTACCGAGGCAGTCGGAAAAATTTATAAATAAATGTTTTATACCTAAATAATCTCCAAGATCTGTAGTTCTCACGATAGAGGCCGTTATCAATGGCCTGTCGCAGCGTATGTTTCTCACAGAATTCCATTTGAATGTACAACCATTTTAGTATCCTCTCAGAACTGCCGGTTTGTGGTGTGTCGGCTCCATCTTGTGAGGGTATAGTCAATGACTGATTCGAGCCCTCCTCGAATTGTATACCGCTACTTGATTCTTCTTCTTCGGATCTGGAACAATTAAATAGTTTTAGATTCTAGCTTAACATAAATATATAACCGACCGTGGGAGAGCTATGCTTCGGCATGAATGGGTCGGCTCGACCGGAGTGATACTACGGCCTCACAGAAAACCGGTGTGAAATAGCGCTTGCGCTGTGTTTCACCGAGTGAGTGAGGATACCGGAGGCCCATACCCCAACCCCTTCCCCATTCCCTCTCCCCATACATGGGCGGCGGTAATCGTTTACCATCGGGTGATGCGTACGCTCGTTTGCCCCTATTCAAAAAAAAAAAATTCGTGATGTCGTGTTTCGTGAGTGCGAGACCGGAGGCCCAATGATGCAGAGGCATCACTAGGCCGCCATGGTGTAGGTCACCAAGCTGCATTGTTGCATTGTCTGCACGAGCAATGCCTATGGTACCCACCACTCTTGGATTCTGCTCGTGTTATCCATCACGCAGAGTAAAGTCATTTTGGCAGGGTCGTACATAAAAAGAACACAAATATTTCGTTTCAGAACTTATTTATTTAACTGCCTCGGTGGCGTAGTGGTAGCGTATGCGACTGCTAAGCTTGAGGTCTCGGGTTCGATTCCGGGTTGGACCAAATGTTTGTATGATCTGGAAATATTTGTTTCGGAATTTGGGTGTTTTCTATGTATAATATGTATGTATTTACAAAAAAAAAGTATATAAGTATTTATATCAGTTGTCTAGTACCCATAACACAAGCTCTGCTTAGCTTGGGACTAGATGGCGTTGTGTGTTAGATGTCCGGAATATGTATTTATTTATTTCTTTTTAGAAATTGAGGTGTCTGTTTGAAATTGAATTTTAATAGCTTTTCGACAACAGTAAATCCGATATCACATCATAAAAGACGATTTCAACTTTTTCTTGTCTGTTTATCTGTCTGTTTGTTCCGACTAATTACTGGGACGGAAGGGCAGATTTTGACGGGACTTTCACAGGTAAATAACTGATGATATAAGAAGTGTTACATAACGTTAGATAATGTTGCTTAACATTTGTTATCTAACTTTTTTTAACAAAATGTTACAAATAATTTCAACATTATATAACAAATTGTAACTTTTATTGTATAACATTATCCGAGCCTTAGCGGGACGTTAGCGAAGGTGCAATTCTCTTTTCGATTACATTCAGGAGATATTCAAATTCTAAGCTGTTCATTCTTAAAAAATCGTACAAACAGCCATCAATACCCAAAACCTGCAAATATTCTGTGGCACTGCATTTTTCTCTTGCTTTCAGAGTTCAACGCAACCAGTAAGAGCGCCTTTTGTAAAGTTGTACGGGCCAATGACCGTACATTTACCGCGGTCAGCATTTTACGTCCACAACGTCGATTTAAAACACATTATAAATCAGTGCACTTTCAGCAGTCACAGGGTGTACTCACTAGCAATAATCATTACACATTATGTAATTAGTACATAAGTAATTTGTGTGCAACAATAAATAACATCTTATCAAGCACGTCTATCATTCTACAAGCTGTGTACGAGACCCGTACAAAAGTAGAAGGTAATAATCAAATCCGTCGTTATTCAAATCTGTCACGTACACGCAAACATACACGTGTGTGTGTATAATAAACTAGCTGACCGATGCAACCTTGTTTGCGTCTTTTATTGCCCGTAGAGAAAAATTTTCCCCCGTATAGGGTTGATTTTTTACACCTCGAGTCCGAAAAACCCCAAATCTTACGGAACCCTATTTTTTTCCAAAATAAAATATAGCCTATGGTACTCGTGGATAATGTAGGCTTCGAATGGTGAAAGAATTTTTAAAATCGGTCCAGTAGTTTTAGAGCCTATTCATTACAAACAAACAAACATACAAACAAAGTTTTCCTCTTTATTATATTAGTATAGATAAATAAATAATAAATATTCCGGACATATAACACACAACGCCATCTAGTCCCAAGCTAAGCAGAGCTTGTTTTATGGGTACTAGACAACTGATATAACTACATATATACTTTTTTTTGGTAAATACATACATATTATACATAGAAAACACCCAAACTCCGAAACAAATATTTGTAAATTACACAAACATTTGGTCCCACCCAGGATTTGAACCCGAGAACTCAAACACAGCAGTCGCATTCACTACCACTGCGCCACCGAGGCGTATGTGTGTTCGTTGACGCGTGTGTGTGCGTGTGATAATATTCACGTGAACAACTTACTTATTCGTGTTAAACCAAGGGTCTCTCTCGTCGTCCTCTTCCTCCTCCTCCTCCTCCTCCTCCTCACTGTCCTCACTGTCAGACGTCGCGTTGGTCTTCTGAACTGGCCCCTCTGATATGGACCATTCTACTTTCACTTCTTGGCCTAATTTTGCAATGACCCCTGTGACATATTATTATCAAGTATTATACTAAAATTCATTCATTGATTTTTATTTTATGGAATAGTGGGCAAACGAGCTGTCGTATCACCTGATGGTAAGTAATTACCGCCGCAATGGACACCCGCAACACTAGAAGCGTCACAAGTGCGTTGCCGATCATTGAGGGATGTGGGGAGGGGAAAGGGAGGGGTTAGGGTTCATGGGCTTTCAGTATCCTCACTCACTCGGTGAAACACAGCGCAAGCGTTATTTCGCACCAGTTTTCAGTGAAGCCGTGGTATCACTCCGGTCTTGAATTAGATTCCCGTTTGTGAGATTTGTGCGATTATTATTATATAATTTAAATTCAATACCTGTTATATCTTGAGTATAGTCTGCTTGTTAAGATAAAATCCAGCAGCAGTGAAAAAACATTAAAAATAATAGTATATTTGACCATATTTTTACCTAATTACCTTTTTTGGTACCCCTATTATTATAGCATAATAGCTGACCGACGCAACCTCGTTTGCGTCTTTTATTGCCCGTAGCGAAAAATTTCCCCCCGTATAGGGTTGATTTTTTACACCTTGTGTCCGAAAAACCCCAATGTCTTACGGAACCCTATTTTTTTCCAAAATAAAATATAGCCTATAGATTTACCATAGCAGCGCCATCTATTGATTACTTACTCAACCCAGTCGAAAGCTATCGACATCTGTTAGAATCATTTGGAGTTAACAGATAATTGTGATTGTCAAATAATAACAGACAAATAATTAGCAATAAATTAAAATTGCGACTATAATTTGAGATTTAAACTATCCTATCTCTCAAGTTGGATCGAACTGCACATGGTGTGCGAATTTTATTATAATCGGTTAAGTGGTTTAGGAGTCCATTGAGGACAAACATTGTGACACGAGATTTATATATATTAAGATATGAAACGGAATATATTAAGAACTGATTTTTGGATTATTATTATTATTATAAAGGTTGTGTGACTAACCCTGAAGACTCTCCGCCTGTCGTTTGTCATATAATTCTGAACCGTCATCACTATTGTCGACTTCCACTATCTCGTCGGCGGTAGTTGACTCTATCCATGCATTGTAGTATCTGAAAATTCAAAAAGTTTACTTACGATAATTTAGTAGTAACCACATTCATCATAAATAAATATTTCGGACATCTAACACACAACACCATCTAGTCCCAGGCTAAGCAGAGCTTGTGTTATGGGTATTAGACAACTGATATAAATACTTATATACTTTTTTTTGTAAATACATACATATTATACATAGAAAACACCCAAACTCCGAATATTTGTAGATCATACAAACATTTGGTCCGACCCGGGAATCGAACCCGAGACATCATGCTTAGCAGTCGCATACGCTACCACTACGCCACGGAGGCAGATATCATAACCATCATATAGGCATCATCATCATCAACAAGTCATAACGTCCCACTGCTGGCATCGGATCTCTCAGGAGAGGGTTAAGGCCATACGTCCCCGCGTTGGCCAAGTGCGGGTTGGGGACTGGCAAGACAATGTTGTGGCTACGTAATCTTGCCTTTTGATGTTTTTAAGCCTTGTACGTGCAATAACAAATAAAATATGTTTTTAAATATCCTACTATACTATTATAAAGGCGAAAGTTTGTAAGTATGGATGTATGTATGTATGGATATTTGTTACTCTTTCACGTAAAAACTACTGAATGGATTTGAATGAAACTTTACCACAATATAGCTTATACATCAGAATAACACATAGGCTACTATTTATAAAGATATAGCTTCGCCTCGCGGCGTTGCCCGCAGTTATCATCGTACCGCGGGTAGCACCGCGGGGTTCAGCTAATAAAACAATAAGATGATATATACCCTATAACCTATAAGCGTTCAAACAAACACTTCAGCATTATAATATAAGTATAGATAAATAAATAAAAAACAAAACTAAATTAGAAATACTAGAGAACTATGGTGTCTCAACTTTAGTGTTGTATTTATGCATAATTTATTTTTGAAGTGAAAACTTCTTTAGAGACGCTTTGTACTTTTTTGGAATGGGTAAAAATGTAAAAACTCGCGTCAGGTCACGTGACCATAAACTAGCGTCAGGTAACGTGTCCTGATCGAAAATTCGTAAGGATGTTTATTGTTAACAGCGCCATCTACCGATATACTTTGGTAGCATTCGTTTTTCTAGATAGTGGTCCTTTCTCAATATGATTTTATATACTTAAAGTTAATATTTCAGTATCTTAAAGTGATTTACAATAAATTAAAATAACGATTTTCTACTTACACAAAACCTTTTGTAAATCAAAAAGATTGTTAACATTTTTTTTGAAAACAGCGACATCTATTCGAGTATCAAAGCTTTACTTCCATTTACTACTTACAATCATAATAATATGTAATATAAATTGTCATGTTTGTGTATGATAGCGCAATAAATGAATATTGTATTCCACCACATAAATAATAGTACTTTTATACTGATAATGAAAGCAATTCGTACAAAATTATTCTCCCACCATTCCAAAATATCAAAAATGCACAACGTTAATCTTCAAGTTTTTTTAGTTCTTTTTATTGCACACTATTAAAAAAAGCATAGGTGTTCATTTCAGGTAAGTTTGTTTGTTTGTTGTTTATAGTTATGAGTTTTCACTTCTGTCTGTCTGACTGTCGCGCTTTCACGCCAAAAGTACTGAACCGATTTAAATGAACAGATAATCTAGAACTTTTCCACGATAATCACATACACGCGGACGCACTCACGAGCAAAAGCTTATATATATATATATATATATATATATATATATATATATATATATATATATATATATATATATATATATATATATATATATATAATGTTAGATATCTAACAATCTATAACTATAAAAGGCAGCGCGCACGTATTCATGACACATTTCTCGTTCGGCGCCCGGTGGGGTAACAACTCTGAAGGAACGATGTTGTGATCTTTGTTATTAATATAATTGCTATTATCAAATTGTAAAGTAAGAACTGCGTGTCATGTAAGTGATTTGCTTTCATTGAAAGTTGGAGATCGAATGTAATTGCTTCTATATAAATAAAAGGTAGTTACTTGTGTAATTATTATTTTGTTTTCATTTTACTTTCGATCCTAAAAATAAATACAGTATAACCCGTTTAATACGAATTAATACGAATACATTTCTTAACGCTTAATACGATTCATCATCCCGTTTAATACGCCCGCCCGCACTCGACACCTCGACACGCGCTCGAGCCAGCCGTCGTGTTGGAAGAAGAACCCGAGATACTGCAGGGTTTTCCTGGATATTCTTCCATTGATGACAATGTAGCACCGTACGAAATTCAATCAATTGAAAATCTTATTGAGAATATGAATAACACACAAAACGAGGCCCATGTAAGTGATAATGACGAAGATAAGTCAACTCCGGTTTTGTCAAACGCCCAGGCATTATCAGCTGTTAATGATTTAAGACGCTATGTAGCTTCTTTGGATCGAAGTGAAGACGCACTGCAAAAGTTGAATTATGTTGAAAATCTTTTAATTGCTAATGCATCAAAATCTTTCTCTCAAACCAAAATAAGTGATTATTTTAAATAATGTATTGAATGTACACAATTTAAAATAAAAAGAACAAAATACATAATAATACATATGTACATAGTACGTTTTATTTTCCCTATCCCGCATAATACGCTTTCTCGCTTAAGACGCGTTTTTGGTATGGTCCCTGAGAAATCGTCTTAAGCGGGTTATACTGTATATATGTTTTAAGGCGATATATGTTATTCCATAAATTTTATGTTCAAATACCTGACTACATTTTCGTGGTTGAGTCTGGATAGTAACTTAACTTCTCTAGTGATCTTCTTGTTTAACTGGATGTTCTCAGGATTAAGCTTGACACGTTTAACAGCGTAGTAAACTCTATCCAGATGATTCTTAGCCTGGAATTTGAAAGAAGTAAGCTGAAACGTTTAGGCAATTATTCTTTCGAATCTTTCTCATCTTCCTAGCCTTTATTATTCCCAAGATTATTTGGGGTCGGCTACTAGTTCAACCGGTTTTACCTGAATATCAGTTTTTCCAAGGAGCGACTGGCATCAGACTATATTTGAGGGCACCGACTTCTAGGCAATAACGATTGCTATAGAAGTTCATGACAACTGGGACCGACGACGGGCGGAAAACACCGCCGACTTCCATATTCCGGGCTGTTATTAAGAATTTCTTATGAGAAAAACTTGAGAGGTGTCAAGGGACACCCGGATGGAACGAAGTTCGAAATAGAAAGACGAAACGAAAATATCTGGCTTGCTTTCTATAAGAGAGAGAGAGAAGACAGACAGAGAAACATGCGAACGCCGCACGGCTTAGAATAGCTTACTATAGCAAAAAGTGTCGTTACACTATCATCACCAGCCTATCGCAGTTTACTGAATAACTTATTTATTGATATATTTTGTATTTATATTTGATATACAGAATTTTAAACATCATTAATTTACAGCGATATCTATATTATTAATTTTAAACTACTGGCAACGACACCTATAACACGTAAATGTAAGTTCAGTTTCTATTCAAAAGATGGCGCTGTTTAAATATTATAAAATTAAAAAATGTTTTCCACCAATTCTTTAAAAAATTGCAAAAAGAGTCGTTACAATTTAAAATATGTCGAAAGTGTCGTTACAATTCCGTCTAGCCGCCTTTCGCAACGCGCGATACGGAACTTCGTTTCAAAACCTCTACACTTTTGACTCGACCGGGAAATCGAACCCTAGACCACTTGATTGGCAGCGGCTAGAACACCAAGGCAGGCAGTACGAACTCGCATATAACAATTAACACACTCACAATTTCACACACACAAAGACATTGTGACTTAATAGTGTAACACGTAGGCCCATTTGGGCTTATACTTTGATAGAGGGGAACGCCTACGTATGACTACTCCCTAACGTGTTGCTCTATGCTTGCATTGGACTGCTAACGATTGTGATGTGATTTTTTTCTTCAACTAATACATAACGTTGACTCACCTTCAAGACATCCCCAAAAGCCCCTTTTCCCAAACAGCTGAAATCTTCAAAGTCCTTAAATAAACGGGATTGATTCCTTGTCTGCGGACCGGGATACGGTATAAACTTAATGTCTTCGTCATCCTGTATATGTAATAAATTAATTATAAAACAAACATTTTAGCAAAAAAAACGACTTCAAGAACGATCAAATTGAAATGTGACCATACGAGAAACAACAGTTTTCAAATAAAATGAAACAGAAAATGTATTTTTTTATGTAATAGGGGGCAAACGAGGAGACGTGTGACACCGTTGCCGGCCTTTGGGGGATGGAGGGAGAGGTCTCACTCACTCGGTAAAACACAGTACAGGCCTTGTTTCACACCGGCTTTAAGTGAGGCCGTGGTATCACTCCGGCTACGGCCACGCCTCGGCATGCATGCCTAAGCGTGGCTCTCCCTCATCTCATCTTCCTAGCCTTTATTATTCCCAATATTTGGGGTCGGCTACCAGTTCAACCGGTTTTACCTGAATATCAGTTTTTACACAGAGCGACTGGCATCTGACCTCCGCAACCCTGAGGGCGAACTGAATTCGAAGCTTGAACTAGTTGTCAGTATATTTGAGGGCACTGATTTCCCAATAACGATTGCCATACATGCTCATGACAATCGGGACCGACGGCTTAACGTGCTCTCCGAAGCACGGGCGGGAACCACCGCCATCTTCCATACTCCGGGCTGCTATTAGGAATTTCTTGTAGGAAAAACCCAACAGCAGTCCGACCCGGGAATTGAACCCGAGACCTCTTGATTTGCAGTCGCTTACGCTAACCACTAGACCAACGAGGCAGTAAGCGTGGCTCTCCCACGGTATAAATATGAATATAATATTTTTTTCCTATTTTCGATCTTTGAAGCACAAAATCCATCAGTATGATGTGCAATGAGAGAGGCTACTATCCAGCTGGGGACTGTAATAGGTTGATGATCATAATTTTTTTTTTTTTCATCATCAATCATTTATGAAGCGTTTTTGATGATTATTTTTTAACTCTCTTACGTCAGAGCTACCGCCGTGTTCGTTCTTTTCTTTGCTCTCCACCAACTCGGCGGGAACATCCACCAGGAAGGAGTGTTTTGTCAGCTGTTCAGCCGTCCACTGACTACCTTCATCTTCAGTAAAGCACCTGACAAATAAAATGATTTATTTTTAATTTATAAATATTTTTAAACATTTAGGACATGTCGGACATTTCACGCCATTTAGCCACTTAGACTGCACGGTTGGCCGAGTGGTGTCGGCGGTCGCCATGCCGCTTGCTACTGCGCCAAGTGTCGTGGGTTCAAATCCCACGCGGTACCTACAACACTTTGTGTGATCCACGAATTGTTGTCCCGAGTCTGGATGTTCTTTGTGTCCGTTTCATGTATGTTTGTAAAGTCCCCCACGACACAGGATGTTTGTTCCTAATGTGGGAGTTGTCTTTTAAAAAAAGAAGAAAAAGAAGAAAAAAAAAGAAAAAGAAGCTTCATACTAAGCAGAGCTTTTATAATGATAGGTAGATTGACTGATAGACATTTATATATTTTTTGTAAACACATAGATAACAACTAATTACCGAAACAAATATTTGCAGATTTTTTTTTTATTGAATAGGGGGAAAACGACCAGACGTATTGCCTGATAGTAAGCGATTACCGCCGCCCATAGACACCCGCAACACCAGAGGCGTCACAAGTGCTTTACCCGCCTTTAGGGGAAGGGGAGGGAATAAGGTCCCCTACCTTATCCTACTACTAATAATAAAGCTAAAGAGTTTGTTTGTTTGAACACGCTAATCTCAGGAACCGCTGGTGCGATTTGAAAAATTATTTCGATGTTGGATAGTCCATTTATCGAGGAAGGCTATAGGCATATCATCACGCTACTACTAATAGGAGCGGAGCATCAATTAAGAATGTTTCAAAAACGGGGGAAAATTACACGCTACGGGCAATATAAGACGCAAACGAGGTTGCGTGGGTCAGCTAGTGATAAATATGCGTCACAAGCCGAACGCTTAGGCTTCACGTGTCTCTCTATCGCTTGTCCCGCGCTCCCGCTCGCTCGCTCGCTCGGCTCAGGCGCAACGTCATGCTTTTTCGTAAAACGTTAAGTGATCGAACATACCTAGAAAAAAAATCCTTTGCGATGCTAGGCAGATCTGTAGGTATATCTATGCATGTCGGATCTTGCGTCAAGATGGACAGAAGCATTTGACCTGTTGCGTATATGTCTTGAGCTGAAGTTTGTCTGTAAAGAAATTATAATAATAATAATTTAATTATATTTCAAACTAGCTGTTGCCCGCGGCTCCGCCCGCGTTTATGTCGGTTTTTTCGTGTTTTTTCGCAGTTGCGGATATGTGACTGATGCAAAAATTAGATAAAAACAATCCTTGATGCGGATTATATATCATTCTAAAACTTCAGCTCGATCGATGCAGAAGTTTTTGAGTTTTTGAAGCGTACACAAACCAACATAACATTTATATATAAATACTAGCTGTCCCGGCAAACGTTGCTTTGCCATAAAAGGGAATATATGTTGTAGAGGTGGGTCAATAAAAATCGCGATGGAAAAATAGGGGTTGATCGTAGAGGGTTGAAAATCTAGGGTTGTATGTATTTTCTAATGCTGCATAATAAAAAAATAGAAATTAAAAATTTTGTCAAAAAAATAAAAAAAAAAATTTAGGGGTGGACTACCCCTAACATTTAGGGGGATGAAAAATAGATTACAACCGATTCTCATAGATACCGGATAATCACAAAAAATTTCATCAAAATCGGTCGAGCCGTTTCGGAGGAGTTCGATTACGCACCCCGTGACACGAGAATTTTATATATAAGAGATAATAGATAATAATAACCCACTTAACTGACTTCCTTAGGGAAAAAAAGTACCTACTGACACACAAAATAATCATTTATGGTTCTTTACTAGATGTTATGGTTCTTAAATCTATAAAAACAAGTTTTAAAAAAAACTTGCCAAAAAACAGTATCTAAATTTTTTGTTTAGCTGTTGTTCCGGCTGATTTCTTGAACAGCTGTACCGATTTTGCTGGACTTTCATTTCCAGATAGCTGATGACATAAGAAGTAATTTAGAATACTTTTAAGACTAGCTTCGGCCGTAGCGTTATCGTACTAGCGATCAGCTAGTAATCTATAAGCTTTCTTGATTAATAGGCTATCCACTACTAAACGAATTAAGGAAATTGGTTTACGCGTGCCGTTACTAAGGGCAATAGAAATTCTTTTTTAAATGAGATACAACAAAGAGCAAGGGTAAAGCCGCGGGGTTCAGCTAGTTATTATATCATTTTTAACACTTACTTGTCACTAAGGGCCTCCTCATCCAGCATCTCTACGAGTGTCATATCAAGACCAATCCCCACAAGCTTGACGCTGCCCAAGTCATCTAGGTAAACATTCTCAACCCTCATATCCCTATGGACCAACCCTGCAGAATGCAGCTCTTTCAATGCCGTCAACACCCCTAACCCCACATGCCTAATTAGTTTCAAACACTCAGTTTGCTCATTGCTGCCGAACAGCCTCTTTTTGACATATTTCAATGAAGTTCCCAAAACAAAGTTTCGGAACAAATATATGCATTGTTTTGAAACTTTTCTTGATGTTTCTTTACAAGTTTCCATAGCGATGTATGGGATTAAACTAGGGTGGTTCAGTCGGGACATGACTTTGAGATCGTTCTGAATGGAAGTCAGCTGTCGATTTCGAGTTTGGAAGTCGGGAATAGACGAAATAATCCACTTCTTGGCTATAAGGCGGTCGCCATCGTCGTCTATCGCCAGATAAGTGGTCGAACCGTTTGATGAATGACCTGAAATTAATAAAAAAAATATTTATTTGTACATATTTTTATAGAATCCCCCAAATATTGCCGACGTAGTAGGCAGAACAGTATGTATGCCTATACATAAGAGTATATTAATAATAATAATAATAAAGTTTATTAGATGGCATCTAGGCCCAATGTGTTAGTAACAATTTACTTACATCTAATATTAGTAAAGTAAAATTCATTTTTTTTTTTCATCCTGGCCGCACTAGGACTGTCATTGCATGACGTAACCATGGTGCCTCAAGTCTGTTACTTAGCATCATTAGGATACCGTTGGAACTAGACCGCATTCTTGTAAGCAGCGAGTTGGTTTTAATACGGATAATTGAGTAAAAGTCGTTTGTTCGCGGTGTAGCGAACATGCCTGATGCGCTACAGAAACGCGGTAGTTCCAACAACATCCTAAAGCAATTGTTGTATTGCACCTTGAGTGTCACCAACGACTGATTAATATCCGTATTATTTTTTATTTCCTCATTAAATATATATCCTGAAAACCCAAACTCCTCAACAAATATTTGCAGATCATGCAAACATTTGGTCCGACCTGGGAATCGAACCCGAGACCTCAAGCACAGCACTCGCATACGCTACCACTGCGCTACGGAACCAGTCAGATGATGGGACGACTTGCATAAGAGACCAGACTAGACTCTGTGGTATGCCTTGAGAGACGTCTAAAGTTGCTTACCTAAACAATTTCCGATGTAAACTTTTTTATGGTTTTTGTGATTGATCCTTAATGTTCTTAGCCCTTTACTTTTGCACGTGCAGGGAACATCGACTGTGCGAGTTCCAGACACCTTCTTAGTGGGTGTCATATGTTCATCAGCATAACTATAAAGAAGAGAAGAAAATCACTCGAATAAGTACAAGAAAATGTATAAAAAAACCGCAGCTTGATTATAGCTAAGCCCTTATTTAAAAAAAAAATCTACTCAAATTAAATGACTTTTCGTGTGGTGACGGATTAAAGAACACAGAGTTTCACCACACTTATTCATCCCATGGGTGTTATGGGAGGCGATTAATTAACCAAGCTATGCAGGACAACATTATATACTAACCCCCCTGATCAGCGTGGCATTTTTTTTAATAGATTAGGTGGCAAGCGAGCAGACGTATCACCTGATGGTAAGCGATTACTGCCGCCCATGGACACTCGCAACACCAAGTGCGTTGCCGGCCTTTGGAGGGATGGGGAGTAGGGGGAGGGGAGGGCAGTAGTGGGAAGGGAGGGGGAGTAGGGTGGAGGGAATGGTGAGACGGGGTGAGGGGTTGGGGTATTGGCCTGCGGTATTCTCACTCACTCGGTAAAGCACAGCGCAAGCGCTAACTCACACCGGTTTTCTGTGAGTCCTGATAAGTAGAATCCAAGAGTGGTGGTCACATTGCGAATGCTGGCTGCATTGTTGCATTGTCTGCATTCGCAATGAGCATGGTGACCACCACTCTTGGCTTCTTATGCTTTCCATCAGGCCGAGTAGAGTCATTAAAGCAGGGCCATACATAAAAAAGTAGGTACTGTTTAGTCGTTTTACCAAACATTTAAACAGCTATCCTCACAAACTTTTGTATTTATATTAATAAGTACGATAAGATGTGCAAATTTGCAGGACAAATTTCTGTTACTCTTTCACGCAAAACCTAAGGAACCAATATGCATAAAAAATTTAATTTTTTTTTTTAAATTTAATTATACATCTGTATAACACATATCAACAAAAACGCCAGCTGAAAGCAAAAGGTAATAAAAATAACATATACCTACACTTATTTTCGAAAGCCGACGCAAAAATCCTCATAATGTTGCGTTACGTGTGGATTACGTCACTATGGGATCTGATTAGATAACACATCCCCATAGAGTAGACTAGTATATTATATGAATAAAAGGGCGATACCAATAGACATCTGTCGCCTTGTTTATCGGTCAATCTTACAAATCCATACTAATCCGTACTAATATTATAACTTTGAAAGTAACTGTCTGTCCGACTTTTACGCTTTCAAGTCTAAATCACTGCAACGATTTCAACGAAATTTAGCATGGAGATACTTTGTTTTTTGAGGAAGGTCATAGGCTACTCTATACCGCGATAACCGACAAACAATAAAGCTAGTGATATATCTATACTAATATTATAAAGAGGAAAGGTTTGTATGTAAGTATGTTTGTAACGAATTGGCTCAAAAAGTACTGGACGAATTTTAAAAATTCTTTCACCATTTGAATGCTACATTATCATTGATTAATATGGGCTATTTTAATTGTAAGAAAAAAAAATAACAATATGTAAACTAATAACTGCAGGTAACACCGCGAGGTTCAGCTAGTATATAATATAGTTAGAACTTACTAAACGAGA
Organism: Spilarctia lutea; assembly: GCA_916048165.1. NCBI lineage: Eukaryota > Metazoa > Arthropoda > Insecta > Lepidoptera > Erebidae > Spilarctia > Spilarctia lutea. The sequence goes on from OU696488.1 coordinate 3,101,420, forward strand.
TCTGTAGCATCTTCTTCATCTCCTTTACCATCTAAACTTTCAGCCTCCTGGCTAATACTGGATCTATGTGAGGGTTGCCTGCCCGCGGAACGCAGGATTTCTTGACGCTTTTGTATTTCATCTTGAATTTTTTGACGCTACAGCAGTTAACAAAATGTACATTAAATAATAAATATAAATAAATAAATATTCCGGACATCTAACACACAACACCATCTAGTCCCAAGCTAAGCAGAGCTTGTGTTATGGGTACTAGACAACTGATATAAATACATATATGCTGTTTTTTTTTTGTAAATACCTACATTTTATACATAGAAAACACCCAAACTCCGAAACAAATATTCGTAGATGACACAAACATGTGGTGAACCCGAGACCTCAAGCACAGCAGTCGCATTCACTACCAGTACCTCTGCGCCACCGAGGCAGTTTATATGAACACATTAACAATTACATGATATGACAGTACATTATATGACAAACACACATATATTGAAAATTTTACAGATGGAAAACAAAATATTGAACATAATACGAATTTACACAGACGATATCAGAATCTATCTAAATTGTGTTCAAGATATATAGTGGGCAAATAATTTTAAGACTATTGTATTACCGTTTACAGAGGTTCATGATGTAACACCAATAGGCCTGAGTTTAGCTGTTTCCCCCCCCCCCTCCCCATCGTCCAAAGGCCGGCAACCCACGCGTCTCAAACGCCTCTGGTGTGGCGGGTGCGTTGCTCGTTTGCCCCCTATTCCATAAAAAAAGAGTGGAGTAGGTTGGGGGGGGTTCATTATATTCAAACGGCACTTATATAATATCTCCTGCGTACTTGGCTGGTCTCCGTTGAGACTAGTCGCCGTAGCCAAAATCGGTTAGGACAACATCACCATTCATACATCATACACTGATGATTCATTTTCCCTCTTTATGACTCCCGCATTAAGAACAATCAAACGAACACAAACAATGCCTAAACTCAGAATAACAATTTATGAATTACAAAAGTGTAGTCCCATGTGGGGTTTGAACCCACAACACCCAATACAGTAGAAAGCGACGAGGTGGCCATTTAAACCACATAAATATGTATTATGACCATATTACCTCTTCATTTTCTTTTGCTTTTAAATCCTGAAGTTTCAACTGTTCCTGTTCAGTTTTCTGCTTTACCATTTCTTCATAGAATGAAAGTGTTGGCTTATTGTGTTTGGTGAGAAATTGCTGAAAGAGTAGAATATTCGTAATTTATATCATTCATTTGCATTCCTCAAAGTTATAATAGTTGTAAAAGTTTAAAGTATATAAATAAGGCAGTAGAGCCACGCTGATTTCAGCACAAACAGGCCGGCTCTACCGGGGTCATAATGTGGGTCACCATGCTGCATTGTCGGCATTTGCAATGAGTATGGTGACCACCACTCTTGAATTATCTTATGCTTTCCATCAAGCAGAGTAGAGTCACTTTGGCAGTTTTATGCATTGCTAATGGGTCTGTGGGGGAACGGGTATCATGTTCCACCCAACACAAAGGGAGGATCCTCCGACCAGGCGAGGTGATCATGCCTGGCGGGCTACTGCCCAACAGTTGATGTTGGTCTATTGTATATATGATAATCGGCGCCAGAACTATTTATTGCGCGATTCAGGATTTGTAGTTACTCCGTGTAGAGCGTTACTTCGTAGTTCAGTGTATCTTCGGTAGATGGCGTTGTAGTATGTTATTGTTGTGTTATATGTGGAAGTCGCCACAGGTCCATACATAAAAATGTTACGATTGGCTCCCTTTAAATTATCCTCCAATCTCAACGCTGAATGTGTTAGCTGACGAGAGCAAGTTAATCTACACTATATAATAATATAATATAATCTATACTAATATTATAAAGAGGAAAGATTTGTACCTATTTTAGTATGTTTGTAATGAATAGGCTCAAAAACTACTGGACCGATTTTAAAAATTCTTTCACCATTCGAAAGCTACATTATCCACGAGTAACATAGGCTATATTTAATTTTGGAAAAAAATAGGGTTCCGTAAGATATTTGGGTTTTTCGGACACAAGGTGTAAACATCAACCAGAAAAGTTACTTATTTTGCGAAAATTTTCATGCTACGGGCTATATAAGACGCAAACGAGGTTGCGTGGGAAAGCTATGTTTTATATACAACGTGTATTTAGTATCAGCATTGCACCCGTGCGAAGCCGGGGCGGGTCGCTATAATATTATAAAGAGGAAAGATTTGTATTTTTGTATGTAACGAATAAACTCAAAAAGTACTTGACCGATTTTAAAAATTATTTCACCATTCGAAAACTACATTATCCACGAGTAACATAGGCTATATTTTATGGGGTTCCGTAAGATATTTGCGTTTTTCGGACACAAAGTGTAAAAAATCAACCAGAAAAGTTACTTATTTTGCGTACGCTGCCTAAACTGTAAAAGATAGAACCATAAAATGCTCTAATGGGTAGGCTTTTTGCAGCGGTAACCGACATCCACGCGGGCGGAGCTGCGGGCGACCGCTAGTGTGAAATAAAGTAGTACTTAAAGAATTTACTTGAAACTAGAATTCTTTCTATGTAGGTTTCATCAGTGTATGTTTAGGAATATATTTTCTTATTAGATAAAGATCAGTAAGTACGGAAAGAAAAAATAAAATAGCAGTCATGAGGACTGCCGGCAGAAGTAAAAACTCAGTACTTTAAACAAACTGCTGTTGAAGCTCTCCTGAGATAAACCACTAGGCCAACCGTTTATACTTCAATCGACTACCGTCCACAATTGAACGTACCTTACGTACGTACATACTAACGAACGCCTTCCTCAAACATCGCCAACTTTCCTGGTCTTGGGCAGTCCACATCAATATGCCGCCAGCCATTTTCTTCACATCTTCAGTCTGTCGCGTAAGGAATGTCGGAATATGGGTCAAACGAGCTGACGTATCACCTGATGGTAAGCGATTACCGCCGCCCATTTACACCCGCAACACCAGAGGCGTCACAAGTGCGTTACCGATCTTTGGGAGATGGGGGAGGAGTTGAATTATGGGCCTCCGGTGTCCTCACTCACTCGGTGAAACACAGCGCAAACGCTATTTCACACCGGTTTTCTGTGAGGCCGTGGTATCACTCCAGTCGAGCCGACCCATTCATGCCGAAGCATAGCTCTCCCACGGTAAAAGTATCATCCTCATGTACTTACAAACTTTCGCGTTGATAATACGAGTATTAGTAGGATTTTTTGACTTACTACCCTTTCGACAACCACGGTAGTATGGGACCTATATGACTATCGGCACAATGGTACATAAATGAAGATAAAATACTACCACGATTTTATACCTCAGTGTGTTGTGCCAGTTCATAGATACAAACTTCACCATGATGTTTCATGGCCACCTTATATAATTCCTCGAGTAATCTCGAACCATTCTCGGTGGAAATGCCATGTAGTTTTTCTATTGCTAACTTCGGTGGCCTGGAATAAAAAATAATATAAAGCATTATATATTATATGGTTAGTAACACCAGCAGTTTTGATTCTATAGATGTAATTAGATATAATTAGTACCATTATTAACAACTAAGAAGTTTAATCCGTGGGAGAGCCACGCTTCGGCATTAATGGCCGGCCCGACCGGAGTGAAACCACTTCCTCACAGAAAGCCGATGTGAAATAGAGCTTGCGCTGTGTTTCACGCAGTGAGTGAGGATACCTGAGGCCCATAATTCAACTCCTCCCCCATCTCCCAAAGATCGGTAACGCACTTGTGACGCCTCTGGTGTTGCGGGTGTAAATGGGCGGCGGTAATCGCTTACCATCAGGTGATACGTCAGCTCGTTTGACCCATATTCCGACATTCCTTACGCGACAGACTGAAGATGTGAAGAAAATGGCTGGCGGCATATTGATGTGGACTGCCCAAGACCAGGAAAGTTGGCGATGTTTGAGGAAGGCGTTCGTTAGTATGTACGTACGTAAGGTACGTTCAATTGTGGACGGTAGTCGATTGAAGTATAAACGGTTGGCCTAGTGGTTTAAGCGGTCACTACGCCGCTTGCTACTGCGCCAAGTGCCGTGGGTTCAAATCCCACGTGGGACATCACTTTGTGTGAACCACAAAAATGTTGTCCTGAGTCTGGGTGTTCTTTGGGTCCGTTACATGTATGTTTGTAAAGTCCCCCGCGACACAGGATGTATATTCCTAATGCGGGAGTTGTATTTAAAAAAAAAAAAAACGCATACATATTACATACTTATAAGGATACTCAGGGCAGCATGTTACGTGTAGTGTAACAGAACAATGAACTTCTTTATCATCTGAATCTCGTCGAGGTTCGAGTGTCAATAGTAGATCCAGCGGCCTCCATATTTTCCACGCCACAGGTTGCCTGTTATCAACTACGGCATCTATGAGTATAGCCTGTAACAATATTCGATCAATAAATTGGGTTAATCGTTGTACGTATCTGATAAGATAAATTGAACATTTCTGTAAAGCAAAGTGGCTGATATGCATATAGTTTTTGTTAATTAACATGTATCTGTTATATAATGATGATCACAATATCACTACATAGTATAAAACAAAGTCGCCTTTTCTGTCCCTATATCCCTATGTGCGCTTAAATCTTTAAAACTACGCAACGGATTTTGATGCGGTTTTTTCCAATAGATAGAGTGATTCAAGAGGAAGGTTTATATGTATAACACATGCATCATATACTAAGGCAACATTGATAATTTTAAAGTCGGAGCGGGCCGCTATGTTTTTATATACAACGTTCATAGTTTTTCTGTAGTGTATTTAATTTAGTATCAGCATTGCACCCGTGCGAAGCCGGGGCGGGTCGCTAGTTTTATAATAAATATAAACCATAAATACACTGCCTCGGTGGCGCAGTGATAGTGAATGCGACTGCTGTGCTTGAGGTCTCAGGTTCAAATCCTGAGTCGGACCAAGTGTTTGTGTGATCTACAAATGTTTCGAAGTTTGGGTGTTTTCTATGGCATTGTGTGTTAGATGTCCGGAATATTTATTTATTTGTTTATTTATTTATTCACCCTTAAATAAAAAAAAGCGCTAAGCAGATAATACCAATAGAAACTTAATTGTTAAGAATGAAATGTGTAATCCTAAATAGCAGACTTACAATGATTCCAACACGACACGAACAAGCCGGCTTGACTGTCACAATACCTTATCTTATGGAAGAACTTAAAATCTGTGCTGTTGTGTTTCGCTGGTGAATGCGAGACTGGAGGCCCAATTTTTTTTTTTTTTTTATTTAATAGTGGGCAAACGAGCAGACGTATCACCTGATGGTAAGCGATTACCGCCGCCCATGGACACCCGCAACACCACAGGCGTCACAAGTGCGTTGCCGACCTTTGGGGGATGGGGGGAGGGGTTGGTGTATGGGCCTCCGGTATCCTCACTCACTCGGTGAAACACAGCGCAAACGCTATTTCACACGGGTTTTCTGTGAGGTAAAAAATGTTCTTTAAATTGCAGAAGCATATCATTAGCCTGTCTACATTCATAATGAGTATGGTGAATACTACTGTTAGATTCTCTCAGATGCTTTCCATCCAGCAGAGTAGAGTACAGAATAGAAAACTGACTGCCTCGGTGGCGTAGTGATAGCGTATGTGACTGCTAAGCTTGAGGTCTCGGGTTCGACTCCCGGGTCGGACCAAATGTTTGTATGATCTGTAAGTATTTGTTTCAGAGTTTGGGTGTTTTCTATGTATAATATGTATGTATTTACAAAAAAAAAGTGTATAGGTATATGTATTTATATCAGTTGTCTAGTACCCATAACACAAGCTCTGCTTAGCTTGGGACTAGATGGCATTGTGTGTTAGATGTCCGAAACATTTATTATTATTATTCCACAAAATAATCTGTCACCGAATATAGAATGCTCCTATCTCTTTTAACGCAAAGCATAAGCTATCACTTAATGGTTACATGGCTTTGTACTTAGTACCTTGACTGACTCGAGTGTTGCCTACAGAAGACTGTTGGATTAATTTAGGAGGTAAATCAACTAAAATCAATTGTATGCACACCTACAATTAAAGCAATTTAGTCTTGTGGAAGTACACGACTCCACTAAACAGTTTATATACCTTAAAATTTGATGAACTAGAATCCAAACAAATATTCAATAATGCGGTATCTATTGGAGATATAGCTAGCCCTAAGCAATAATTCTGCATATGCACTGCCATTGTGTGATTGGATTGGAATAATTGGAGGTATTTACATACAAAATGATTGATTAATGATGGAACCTCTTCTAAGTTTAAATAATTTTCTTCATGGTGAAAATTAAGATGAGAATTTTTTTTTTTCTTTTAAAAGACAACTCCCACATTACGAATAAACATCCTGTGTCGTGGGGGACTTTACAAACATACATGAAACGGACACAAAGAACATCCAGACTCGGGACAACAATTCGTGGATCACACAAAGTGTTGTACCGCGTGGGATTTGAACCCACGACACTTGGCGCAGTAGCAAGCGGCATGGCAACCGCTGAAACCACTCGGCCAACCGTGCAGTCAATTACATCAGTACATGTTTTTTACATAGCTGTACTACTGCTAGGGTTGAGCCAAATAATTTGTGCCAAAGTATGACTCACCCACGGTATTTATCTATACTAATATTATAAAGAGGAAAGGTTTGTATGTAAGTATGTTTGTAATGAATTGGCTCAAAAAGTACTGGATGGATTAAAAAAATCTTTCACCATTTGAATGCTACTTTATCACTGATTAATATAGGCTATTTTAATTGAAAGAAAAGAAAATTACATAATAATAACAATATGTAAACTAATAACTGCAGGTAACACCGCGAGGTTCAGCTAGTTTTCCATAAAACACATTAAGGTTAATTAGACAAGAAAAACAAGAATGAACGAACGAAAGAAGAACATCGAAAGAATGTTTGTTTTCATAGTTAATATTACGGGATGATGAAATAACTAAATAAATAGCTTCCTAGTACAACTTTTATTATGAATTACGTGGGAACAGCAAAAAATAATTTCAATATTCCCTATTTTATAGGTACAGTTTTTTCCTTCTAATTTATAAGAATCGTAGGTATACAAAGCTATATTATAAAATTGTTATGGCTAACCATAATATTAGAAAATAAGTGTTCTTAAAAAAAGTGTATAAATGTTATTTATTTAATGAAGGTATACAAAAAAAATATAAAATAATATAGCATAAATGAATGTGGACTGCTGAAAACTGTATTGTGTTCAGTAGAAATACAATAGAGCTACCTTGAACTAAATACGGTTCCCGCCACGGCGTAAATAAAAATAAAATCATGTTTAAATTTTTTCCTATAGCTGAAAAAGTGAATAAAAATTAAATAGCAAATTCTCTGTGTCATGAAGATTTAAGTTGGCTTTTTTAAATTGGTTATTTATATTGGTTACTTATATTTACAAAATAAATAGTACTAACCTGTAATGCGGTTAATTCGTTGTCTTGGCGTTCTTCGTTTGTTTCTTCTTTCATTTTAAATTAAGTATGAGACATAATATGTAGAATTAAATGAGTCTCTCACACAGTCCTAAAAAATAAAGCAAATCTAGTGTTCCACTATGTGCAAAGTAATTTTCAGTAATTCGAGAAAACCGCTTTACAAAATTGTTTCGTTCAACGACGTCTCTGAAGTCGACTACAAGTTAACGTGTTGACAGCCACTGGCTAGAGCTGTCAGACAAATGCAATAACTACCTCTACCCTCCATATATGAAGGGTAGGGACAAGGAGTGTTATCTTATATGGAAGATAAAAATAGGTAAAAAAACTTTTTAACCTAACTACTAACTAACCTACCTAACTACCTACCTAACCTACCTAACTAAAATAAAACCGTGGGGTTAACATGGAGTGTATTATACACTCCATGTTAACCCCATGTGTATAACTATTGGAATTTCCATGAGCAAGAAAATAGTAATTAATTTCCTCACCGTCTGCGGGCCAACTGCCTAACGACGAATTAAACGATTCTTCTATCGCACATTAAGTCGATAATTTGTAGACAATTGACGTGCCCCACGGTTTTATTTTAGTCTAGTCTATGCATATGTTTATAATTCCCACGACTGTATCTATTTTTTTGGTTTTTAGTACATTTTTTAACATAAAACCGTTTAACTTAAAAAGTTTTTTTACCTATTTTTATTTTCTAGTTTTTAGTTTTTAGTGCTTCATTCTTTCAATTTTTATAGTATATTGTATTCTGCTTGTTGAGCCCTTTCATTTGATACCCATATTGATGGGATTGATAAAACCTACGTTATCCGCTATTTTGTAGCGGCCGCCATCTTGGATTTCAATTTTTTATATTATATTGTATTCTGCTTGTTGAGCCCTTTCATTTGATACCCATATTGATGGGATTAATGAAACATAAATTATCCGCCATTTTGTAGCGGCGGCCATCTTGAATTTATAATGATAATGAATAAACATAATTGTATTGTCACCAAAATCCAAAGTGTATACAAAATTTCAGATTAATCGGTTGACAGGAAGAGGGTGAAATTTGAATTACTAAATTTGATTTTTTGAAGGAAGAATAAAGAATAAAGAAAAAAACAAACAGGGTGAGCTAATTAAAACCGTTTAAAAATTGAAAAAAGTGTCCAGCATAAGCTGTAAATAACAGTTCAAAAACCTTCCAGAATGGCGCTGGTGTAGACACAGGGTATGGTATGAATGTAGCAATTGTGAACGAATTGAAGTACGCCGAGTTAAAAAATTTTACATTATTGTCACTACTTGCGTATTACAAAATAATGTAGTAAATATATTTTATTTTCTGAACTGTGAATAGTACGTTTATTGATTTTTTATCATTCAATTTTATGAAAAAGTGTGTGTATTGATTTTAAGAAGTTTACTCTGATGCTAATGTGGCGCCACCCTAATTTAATGCATTTCAACGGACACTTTTCATGTACACAGATGATACTCCTTATCTCTACCCTCCATAGAAAAAGTGTGTGTATTGATTTTAAGAAGTTTACTCTGATGCTAATGTGGCGCCACCCTAATTTAATGCATTTCAACGGACACTTTTCATGTACACAGATGATACTCCTTATCTCTACCCTCCATACAATTGTGAACGAATTGAAGTACGCCGAGGTAAAAAAATTAACATCATTGTCACTACTTGCGTATTACAAAATAATGTAGTAAATATATTTTATTTTCTGAACTGTATGAATTATCTGAAAAGATGGTGCACATGAGTTTCTCACCAGCTCTTCTCATGAATGCAATACCCATCGGAGCTGGTACTTGGATTGATTTCAATTTAAACCTTTGAGTTGAATTGAAATCAATCTAAGCTCCGGTAATTCAAATCATCTCAGTGCATTTAGTATTAGGAGTTTTGTTTTATATTTTTATGTTTGTATTTTTGACGTGTTCAAGTGCCTTTTGGGGCCAATGGAAATATTTTTTTTTTTTTTTTTATAGAATAGTTGGCAAACGAGCAGACGTATCACCTGATGGTAAGCGATTACCGCCGCCCATGGACACCCGCAACACCAAAGGCGTCACAAGTGCGTTGCCGACCTTTAGGGGATGGGAAAGGGGATGAGGGGAGGGGTTAGGGTATGGGCCTCTGGTATCCTCACTCACTCGGTGAAACACAGCGCTATTTCACACCGGTTTTCTGTGAGGCCGTGGTATCACTCCGGTCGAGCCGACCCATTCATGCCGAAGCATAGCTCTCCCACGGTCCCGAATTCCGGTTGTCGAATTTTGAAAAGTTAAATATTGCTGCGAGTGAATGTGTGCGACTGAGAGGCCCCAACCAACCATCCCATGCGATAGAAGAGGACACAGCATAGCAGCTGTTTGAAGCCCGCCCATTTAAAGAAAGGCTGCTATTTGTGCTTGAAAATGAAAAGGATAGCGATTCGTATATACTGTGCATCATTTTGGAGTAGTTCATTATTAAAATATGGGTATATGCAATATATTTATTGACATATTAAATTAAATATAAAATACGTTTCATGAAATAAACATCTCCGTGAAGGTCGTTATATAGCAAGATCTTGTACTATTAATTCTAAACGAGACTTTTACTATAACTCGCAAGAGTTAACTTGAAACCAGAGCGCAGTAGGAAACAATACACAACGGCTCTCAGGTCTCAAGTTTACTCTTACACCTGCAAATGAGAATGATTATTGAAACGCAACTTTATAGTATTCAAACATAGTATCTTTTATAGAAAATAAAACAAACATAATCGATTTTTATATAAAAACTCTCTAAATTTCTAGCAAACAATAGTTCTTCACATATTTTCTCATCTTTAATAAACCTCGCGTAAGACAGCAACAATGCTTCATTAGTTGGTGGCTGTTTTAGAGGAATAAATATTTAAAAATAAAACCTAAAAAACAAGACACTTGAATGAGGTTGGTTTGTAAAACGCTTTCTTGAAACCTATAAAAATTAAATTACTCTTCAGAATTATTTAATTCATCATTATTAGCGTAAGAGGCTAATACACTATTTTGCAAAAAAAACGGGCACTTAAGCAAAGAACTATTTTATAGTTACTATTAGTTTGTTTGTCAATTTTAGGTATTGTTATCCTCAGAATTTCATAAATTAATTAGGAAGGAATAGGTATCATCAGTCTTATCATAACATTTTGATTAAATTATTGAGAAATAATGTTTAAGCTCAAAACACTATTATTGTACCTGCTCGCTAAATAAAAATGAAACGCGTTAATTTCTTTGTTTTTCTTGAATACATTAAAAGTAGATAAAAGTTTAGTATTGAGTGTGACCCCTATTGCTGAAATCACGGCTTGTATTCGTCTGGGCATGCTAGCGAGTATATCTTTTATGGTTTCTTGGGGAATACGTGCCCACTCCGCGATAATCACATTCTTTAGCTCTCTGATGGTCTGCGGAGCCGGCTGCACTGATCTCACTCGTCGCTTCAGAACGTCCCAGACATGCTCTATGGGATTGAGGTCCGGACTCCTAGCTGGCCAGTCCAAATGACGAATTCCGTCTTCTAGCATATACGCTTCCATATCGCCAGACCGGTGGGCGCGAGCGTTGTCGTCCATAAAAAATGAGTTTTCGCCAAGAGCGGTTAAGGCGGGTTGTGCATAAGGAATTAGAACTTCCGTTATGTATCGGTGTCCAGTCAATGTACCGTTTTTGATGAAGACTAACTCCGTACGATCCATAGAATTTATTCCTGTCCAAAACATAACAGAGCCCCCTCCATAAGGTGTGATTTCTTCAAAACATGCCTCTGCAAAGCGTTCTCCTCGTCTACGTAGCACTCGCCGACGTCGGTCTTCACCATGCAGAGATATCCTGGCTTCATCGGAGAACAATATCCTATCCCAGTCTTCATGAGTCCATGACACACAATTTCGAGCGAAGCTAAGCCTGGCAACTCGATGTCCACGGAGTAATTTAGGGCCGCGTGCCGGGCGATGACTGTGTATATTAGCCGCGAGAAGCCTCCTCCTGACCGTCCATAGACTAATTTGCACATTTCTTACTTCTTCGAGGCTGTTCTTGAGGTCCACATAAGAAGATTTGCGATTTCTCAACGCTTGACTAACTAGAAAACGATCATCCCGTGGTTCGGTACATGTCTTTCTGCTAGAACCAGGCCTTCTCTTGACGGAACCGGTCTCTTGATAGCGCTGCCAGGTCCTTTGAACTGTCGACCGACTCACATTTAGCCTCTGAGCCACGAAGCATTGGCTGCAACCTTCTTCAAGCAGCGCAATAATTTTGCTCGCTTTTATCACTTTATCTACCATTTTCGAGATTGCTAAACAGCAATAACAATACTTTTAAATGTCAAGGACATCAGATAATTTAATAAAAATTGACAAAAAGTTAATTAGAGTCGATATTAACTATAGCGAATTCGCGCCACAAAATGTAGTTAAAAGTTGTTTTCTTTGAAAACCAGGCTCAGTCAAAAATTTGAAAGAAAGAAAGAGAAGTTCTTTCAAAAATTTGAATTTGCAGCAACAGCAAAGTGCTGTTTCAGGTCCTGATTTATATTCAAAATGTGACATTTTCTTAGCACTCTAGTAAGTATAAAATTTTATTTACTCTCCATTGTAGTGTAGATACAAGGATCATTTCTTGTATCCACACTACAATGGACACGCGGGCAGAACCGCGCGTATAAACTAATAATAAATATATTGATACCTTATTCATTAAAATCGGTTCAATAGATTAAACGCTACGGTGGAACATACGAGTATAATCATACACAGACAAAAAAACTAAAAAAAACCCTTCTGGTAGACTTCGTCGTAGTCTGGTAAATTCTTTACACTACATGCCCCACTTCGGATGTTTTAATATTAATCTAACTACATTAATACTCGCCGGAGGTTTGTGCAATTTTTAACCAACTTCAAAAAAGGAGGAGGTTCTCAATTCAACAGTTTTTATTTGTTACCTCATAACTTTCGACTGGGTAAACCGATTTTGATGATTCTTTTTTATTTGAAAGCTGGTGCTTCCCGTGTGGTTTCATTTCCAGTTCTTGAAGTCGGTTTTCTTGTTGTTAAATTTTGTGATTATTATCATTATCATTACTGCAGTAGATAATATATTAGATAAAACAGTAATATTTATATTTTGAATCCATGCTCTTTAGAATTTACTTAGAAGGGATCCTCCAACCAGGCGAAGTTATCATGCCTGACGGGCCACTGCCCAACAGTTGATGTTGGGATGTTGTACATATGACAATCGGCGCGAGAACTTCCATTGCGCGATTCAGGATTGGTAGTTTATTCGTGTTGTACGTTGCTGCGTAGTTCAGTGTGTCTGCGGTAGATGGCGCTACAGTATATCACTGTTGCGCTGTATGTGGAAGTCGCCACAAATTAAAAGACAGATAACAAGGTTCAAGGCAACAAATTCTCATTTTTTTATGTGTTTGTTACTGTTAGTTCAAGATTTGTATAGAAGAAAAGTATACGGGAACCAGAAGAGTTATGTTTTCTAAACTCGCGGTTGAACACTACCGTGGAAACCTGAGGCGTACATATACTAAAACAAGTGTTTAGGATTTAGATATGGCGGTACGAAGTTCGCAGGGTCAGATAGTATACAATATAAAAAAATGTATTTACTATTTAAATTATATATATATGTTTTATTTTAAATATTGATCCCCTCTGCTGGTGGCGACTCGGATGGTACGAAGCCGCCGGCTGACCGCTATTTTAATGGGAACCCCCCGCTAGACATTGATGCAGTGTTTCAGATTTTTCTCAATAATTAAATTCGTAAATTATATTGTATGTACGCATACATAGTACCAATTTATCTATAGGATTTATTATGTTTTTAAATAGTTTGATTTAGTACCTCGTCTTTCTTGCCGGAATATACACTTACCACAAAGTTGCTTCGCAACACCCAAAAGTTTGTCTGGAAGAAAATGGCTGTGGCATTAAGTCCGCTTTGAGTAATATGTTTGCATGAAGTTTTAAAATCTCGTGTCCCGTAGCCCCGCATCATGAAAGTGAAAAAGTGCGAGGTATGGTAAACGAAATGTTACAGGCAGGTATAATCAGGGTCTGTATCTAACTACGCTAGTCCAATCATTATTGTTCGCAAAAAGGATGGCGGCACTCGTCTATGTATCGACTACAGGTAACTTAACTCGATAACTGTAAAAGAAAGATACCTAATTCCTGTAATAAGTGACGAAGATTCGCTACTTACGCTAAAGTTAGGAGACTCGGAGCTGCGCAGGATTCGGGACAGGGTCAGTAGTGACTTGGATTCTATAGAGGTCGAGTACACCAATAGGGGTGACAAAGAATGTTTAAGATGGGTGGTTCCCGAGGGTGTTAAGTGGCAGTTGTGCAAACATAATCGCGATGATATCGGGCACGTTGGGTTAAAAGAAAATAGAAGTAGGTACGTAGAGGCATGTATCGATTGCGCATACGCGAAACGTGGCTGTAACACACGCTAAGGGCTATTGCATCCCACAGAAAAGGTTGAAAAGCCTTTTTATACTTTGCACATCGACCACCTTGGACCTTTTGTAAAGTCAAAGAGAGGACATATTCACATACTGACTGCTGTAGACTCGTTTACGAAGTTTTTGGTAGATCGTTAGATCGCTTAGAAATACAAGTACGCAAAATGTGTTAGGAGTTTTAGTAGACATCTTGTCATCTTTAGAGCTCCGTATCGGTTAGTGAATGCATTTAAAAGAATGTGTCTTTAATGAGGTATAAAACATGTCCTAAATGCAGTCGCGAGCCCAAGGTCAAATGGACAAGTTGAGAGATAAAACAGGACTATTCTTGACTTAGTGACTGCACAGAACCCCAAAGAAAATGAAAAAGATTAGGATAACAAGTAAGGGAGGATCCAGTGGGGGCTAAATAATACAGCTCAAAAGACGATAGGCAGGTCTCCGATAGAGGTACCGTTTGGAACAGGAATGGTAGATAAGTATAATTCGTCTCTTAACGAGATTATCGGGAAAACTAATGAAGACTCTCCGCTGTCATCTATCTGTGGCGAAGTTAAACGTAGAATCGACAAAGCATAAGAAGTTCAAAAACGGAATAACGTAACGTAACGGAAGACGAACTTCTCTTACCTTTAATGTCGGTGATCTAGTCAAGATTACGAAGGTGAACTTTCAGTATAATGGTAAGAGTACTAAGCTCATGCCTATCGACGAAGGACCGTTTAGGATGGTGACGGTATTGGGCAACGACCGGTACAAAGTGGTAACGATCGAAGGATTCGAAGGCATGAAAAATAAGCGGAAGACTACGGTCGCGTCAGTTAGAATGTGACCATGGATTCATATAGCTTCTCTAGAAATCGATAGAGTTGGAATTGATGAACGATGTTGAGGACAATATGTCAGAATAGTGAATTATTTATTTGTTTATTGGGTACCTACTGATGTAGAAGCGCTAACATTGAATATATATTAAATACTGTTGAACTAAGGCTGATATTGACTTACTATATAAATGAATACTTATTATTTGCTACCTGATTAATTTTATGTTGTTTCAGGTCAAGCGTGAGAAAATGCGGAATATGTGGCTTGACCTGAAACGAGTTGGATAAACGGTTGCCATTTTGTTAAATGATTTGGTTGGATAAACGGTTGCCATTTTGTTAAATGATTTGGTTGGATAAACGGTTGCCATTTCGTTAAATGGTTTGGTTGGATAAACGGTTGCCATTTTGTTAAATGGTTTGGTTGGATAAACGGATACCATTTTGTTAAATGGTTTGGTGGTATAAACGGATACCATTTTGTTAAATAGTTTGGTAGGATAAACTGATACCATTTTATTAAATGGTTTGGTAGGATAAACGGATACTATTTTATTAAATGGTTTGGCAGGATAAACAGATACCAATTTTGTTAAAAGGTTTGGTTAGATAAACAGACAAATTAGTTGACGGGTTAGTCGGATAAATTGGTTAAACAGATTATATTGATGAAACGGATTCTATTGGTTAAATGGATACATGGCTGAATCGGTTACTTGATTGATACATTTCATATATTTTCTTAATACTGATTCATATATTTAAATACAGTTGTTAATCGTGGATATTCTAAATGTTGGTTTAAGTTAATAATGTCTGTTTAATAAATAATTAAAACCATAATAATGTTAAATATGTCCAAATTTAAAGAATTAACTTAATGTTGGACAGTGGACATGCACGTCGCCAGGACGGTCGAGTGTAAGGTTTTTCAAATAAAATCGATTATAATCGGAAAGCTAGTAGGTTTTCAACTGGCAACACGGAGAGTGGAGGGTACACTCAAAAAAAAGAAAGGTAGGTGGATCGGCGTGGTTTTTGGCGTGTAAGCTTTTTTGGGTTGATGGTGGTGAATTAAAGACAATTATTGTTTACTGTTGATTGGTACGAATTATAAGTAATTGTGGATAGATAAAGCATTGTTTTATTAGAAAGTTATTGAAATTTTACACTGTAAATGAGATAAAGCTATTACTTTTATATTTTTAGGTGCCCTTCTGTGACCCTTATTGAAAGTCTAATAACTACAATGTGGTCTCAAACACGGTTAATTATATCAAGAATAAAACTCAATAATTGGCGATGGTTTTCGTCAAAATCTAGCGCCGAAAAAATCGAGATTCCATTTTCAAACGGGTAAGTCACATATTTATAACTTAAATCCTCGTCAAATAATCAGCGGCTATAAGTTAGGTTAAAGTTAAATAAATGCGCAAAGATTAAAAAGTACACTGCTGAAAAGATTTACATAATTTTTATTAAAACTACCCTCTTTTATGTAAATTGACCTCTCTTAAGATATGTATACTTACTTACTACTTACTAAATTTTCCCCGGCTCATGTTAATGAACTAGATTAAAATAAATTATGATAGGAAATACACAAGAATAAAACACTGCATCTGAGAAATTATAGCACAAAAAGGTATCTTCCCTTTTGAAAAAGTAGGATATCTTTCAAGTGACAGTAGAATATACCAAATCAGAGTTAAGTTGGTTGTAAATCTATTATTATTTTAATTTTCTACCTGCTAGTGTGTTATTTGCACACACATTAGCAGCTAGAGAGCTGATGTGTATGTTCAAATAGCTTAGACTTTGAAATATTCAGTTTGTCGAGCCTGTCGTTGGAGCAGTTTATTGATAAAGCTATAACTAGAGTATGTCCCAGGTTTTCAAAACTCTTTTAGGCAGTAAATCTATGTTATTTTAATAATTATTTTATTCATTTCCAGCACAGTTCTCAAATTGTCAACTGGACGGTATGCAAGGTTTGGGGATGGAGTCTGTTTGGCGAGACTGGGTGATACAAGTATACTTTCTACAGTTGTATCAGAAGCTAAGCCAAGGAGAGCATCATTTCTACCGTTAGTTGTGGATTATAGACAGAACCCAATACCAACTGACATTCTGAGAAAAGAATTAGGTAATTTATAGTTCCTTAACTTGTAAACAAATAGAGTAGGTATATCTCTCTTAGTATAAATATATTATAAAAAATCAGAATAATACGTGTAATGCCATTGATTACTACAAGAACATTAACCCCCTTATTCATGAATATTATTTAACTTTGAGCAATGGTTCCATGTTATTTTTAACTAAAACCTAATTTAATTAATGGTTATAAATAAGGGCAACAAAAATGCTAATGCACCTTTTATTTGCAGGTGCAACAGAACGTGAGATTCTCACGTCACGTTTAATTGACCGTTCCCTGAGGCCATTATTTCCACAGAACTACAACTATGATACCCACATAACATGCAACGTGTTGGCAGTTGATGCTATAAATCCTCCAGAGACTATAGCTATTAATGCGGCCAGTGCTGCCTTAGCGTTGTCTGATGTACCCTGGAATGGTCCTGTAGGAGCAGTCAGGTCAGGAGGCGAATACTTAAATAAAATTATACAATAGTCCCTAATAGAAATTCAAAAGTAACTATCTGTCTGTTACACTTTTATGTCTAAACGACTGTACCAACTTCAATTACATTACAGGGTAACAATAGTATTGTTAGTGTTTCACAAAAGGAAAAAACGTAACCATTATAAAATCAGTCTTTTTTTTTTTTTATTGAATAGTGGGCAAACGAGCAGACGTATCACCTGATGGTAAGCGATTACCGCCGCCCATGGACACTCGCAACACCAAAGGCGTCACAAGTGCGTTGCCGACCTTTGGGGGATGGGAAAGGAAATGGGGGGAAGGGTTGGGGTATGGGCCTCCGGTATCCTCACTCACTCGGTGAAACACAGCGCAAACGCTATTTCACACCTGTTTTCTGTGAGGCCGTGGTATTACTCCGATCGAGCCGACCCATTCATGCCGAAGCATAGCTCTCCCACGGTCTGTCAGTTAAGACCCTTTTTCTCAGGAATATGTGGAGGTATCAAGCTGAAATTCATATCAAATGCTCAGGCCTACTTTCCCTTGGAGCTGTGAAAAATAAATAAAATATCAAACTTCTAAGCCAACACAATCAAAAGATACAGCTCTTTATGCTGCAAATTTTAAAGAAAAAAAATGCAAATACCATAAATTTTTAATTAAATACCCACAGTTTTGTACGGAAGCCTCGGTGCGTGAGTCTGACTCGCACTTGGTTGGTTTATTTGTAATTATTAATTAGCATTTAAAAATTTTATTCATATCATTATTTTTTATGTATGTAGGTTAGGTCAAATAGACAACGAAGTGATAATCAACCCTACCTGCAAAGACCTGGAGCATTCAACTTTGAATCTAGTAGTAACTGCGGCTATGGGGAAACTCATTGTCATGCTAGAAGGTCACGCACAAGATATACTGCAACAAGATCTTCTGAAAGCAATCAAATTAGGTATGAATGTTAAGTTTTCTCTGTGATTAGTTATATTTGAAAAGGTTTTATTTTATATTGCATTAGATTGATGAAAACTGTGTATTCCAGGCGCACAAGAAGCTCAACTCATAGTTCGTGGTATAGAGAAGCTGGTGAAGGACCATGGAAGAAAGAAACGCGAATATTTGTTGCCCCAGCCACTTCCGCAAACTGTTATTGATTCTATCCACACGCTGTCTAGCATGAAGATCAGGGAAATACTTAGGTAAATATGTAGTCCTACTATTATAAATGGGAGTTTGTTTGTTGTTCTGTTAAATTGCACCCATTTGTCGTTTGAGGTATACATCTACCGTCAATCTAACAAAATTCAAAGTAAAATATTTTTTTTACTGCCTCGGCGGCATAGTGATAGCGTATGCGACTGCTAGCTAGCTTGAGGTCTAGAGTTCGATTCCCGAGTCGGACCAAATGTTTGTATGATCTGCAAATGTTTGTTTCGGAGTTTGGGTGTTTTCTATGTAAAATATGTATGTATTTAAAAAAAAAAATTAAGTATTTATATCAGTTTTCTAGTACCCATAACACAAGCTCTGCTTAGCTTGGGACTAGATAGCGTTGTGTGTTAGATGTCCGGAATATTTATTTATTATTATTTTTTATATTTACAACTGTGACGCGACAGTAGATCGTCGACTATGAATTTAAGAATCGCAAAGTCGATCGATTCGTCGTCTTGTCCATGTCACAGATTAAAAATGGGGGTGTCACGACCCCTATTTAACCCGTTAGCGTCGTAAAAGACTACTAAGTGAGCAAACTACGCAGGACAAACTCTGTGTGAAATATGAATTCCGAAAGCTTGACCTTAACCCTAATAAGTCTGTGTGGTGATGTACTAAGAACACAGCGTGTCGCCACTCCTGCGTATCCTATGGGTGTCGTTAGAGGTGACTAAGGGAGCCAACTACACAGAACAATATCACTGCAAAGAGAAGGCAAATATACCCGTTGTCTAAGCAGCGTGGTATAGTTTAGAGATGTTGCGGATGCCGATTTTTTCACATCCGCGGATGCGGATGCAGATGCGGATTTTTAAAGGCTCACATCCGCGGATGCAGATGTGGATGTTAAAAATCCTATAAAAATACAGTTTATGAATATCGAATTAAAACAATTATTAAAAATTAATATTAACTATAATGCTCTTATTTTTTAAATTATGTAACAAATGTTCGTATTAGTAAATGAAGTTAAAAATAGAAGCATTATACTTAATAAAAAGTAACATTGCCGCCTTTTTTGATGCAAGGCGGGTACGGAGAGGAACATTAATTAAACCCACGCTACTAAACAGTTGTTCACTAGGAACACTGCCTGGTGGAATTGCTTAGAAAATCTTCGCGCAGATTCAGTAAATTTTTTTTATTCTTTTAGACCCTTTGACATTGGCATTAGGAGAACTAAAAAAATATTGTCAGTATTTATCATACTCAAATAGTTTGGTTTTTAATTGGTTATTACCACGTGCGAACGGCACGCGCCATTCGCTGGCCCCGCCCAATTTCTTTCTTGTCGCAATTTGTATTACATTCTCATCCGCATGAAAATCCGCATTGATTTTTGCTGATGCAGATGCGGATGCAGATGTCCAAATCCATGCGGAAGCTCCGCATTTGCGGATGCGGATGCGAATACTCGCAACATCCTTAGTATAGTTGGCCAAAATCTCATTTCTAAGGAGAGGCCTATGCCCAGCAGTGGACTGCTAAAAGCTCTTGGTGTTAGTGATAGTTCATCGTTCAACTATAACTTCAAGAATCAGAAACTCGATTCATCTATGACGATTGCCTCGGTGACGCAGTGGTAGTGAATGCAATTGCTGTGCTTGAGGTCTCAACTTCAAATCCTGGGCCAGACTTAGCTTGGGACTAGATGGCGTTGTATTAGATGCCCGAAATATTAATTTATTTATCTATAATTTGCATTTATCTATTTGTTTAAATATATGCACGTATGTATGTATGTGAAGAAATATGTATTATAGAATAAAAAAACAGCAACACAGACACAGCTAATCCTTTTATAAGACAAATATATCTCATACTTCTTATTCTTCTTCTAGTGATGCTTCTCATGACAAAATGTCACGGGACAACGCCATTTCGGAACTGCGTCTAACGGTTCTGAATCAACTGCGGGATGAGTCGACTCAAACACCCTGGCAGATGGAGTGGAATAGCTCCTCGCAACGTAAAGGTCGGCATTATTATGCAATCCAGCCCTGCATTCCACCAAAACCCTGGTTTTTTAAATCCAAAAAAGTATCCAAAGCTGTCATCTCCACCATATGCAGACTCCGCATAGGCCACTGTAGCTCCCCTGTCTTCCTGAATAAAATTCGGGTGCGGGACACGTCTTTATGCGAATGCGGTCTGGACGAGGGCAATCTGGACCACATCTTCTTCAGTTGCGGCAAAAATAACCCTTCCCTAGACCTTTAGTTATACCTACCCAAACTAAAAATTCCCATGCCTATTAATTTTTCATCCCTACTAACCTTCTCATCCCCCAAGCTCCTACAAGCCTTGATGATATTCATCCGATGCAATGATATCAAACTTTGACCTGTGTACATACGAACGATGTTTCAGTGTATTAACCTCACCAAAAGCCCCACAATCAGTCAACTGCTAACTTTGGTAAATTTGGATAGTTGCAATTTTATTATTACTATGCTCTATTTTTTCTTTCCATAAAACCCACGTATCTCCATCCCACTTGACATTGGCAGAATTGTCGACATCGGCACAGTTTGCCGTTTATGAAGAAGAAGAAGAAGAAGAAGAAGATGAAGATGAAGATGAAGATGAAGATGAAGATGAAGATGAAGATGAAGATGAAGATGAATATGAATATGAATATGAATATGAATATGAATATGAAGATGAAGATGAAGATGAAGATGAAGATGAAGATGAAGAAGAAGAGTCGACTCAAGCTGTTGACCTACAAGAATGCTTCAACACAAATCTGAAGCAGATATTTCGGGATATGATCTTTGAAACTGAAACCCGGTGTGATGGAAGACATTTAGACGATTTGAGAAATATTAGTTGCGAGGTTTGTTTTGTAGTTATGTGTGACATATACTATTTAGACAATTTCATTTTCAACTTGATTGTATCGTATAGATTCTAGCCGTATCCAGTATTTCTTTAATCCCATATTATTATTGTGCATATTGATATTGGTCCTATCTATAATATTTGTGTTCGGCCTTCGGCTACCACAATATCAGAGGGGTTTAATTTTACCTCCATATCAGTCTTGCCAAGGAAAAATTGGCATCAGACCTCTGCAACCTTGAGGGCGAACTGAATTCGAAAATTGAACTAGTTGATAAGGCAAACAGTAGTCTAGGTCAGAGTCGTACATGTGAACTATATAAATAACCTTTATTTTTCCTCCCATAGGTGTCCCTATTCCCGTCACTACACGGTAGCTCGTTGTTCCATAGCGGAGAGACCCAGGTGATGTGCTCTGTCGCCTTCGGCTCCCATACTGTCGACTTCGACAGTGCGCTCGACGACGAAGACACCCTTAGCATGCTCACGAGGTAAATTTTGTCACTGACCGAAATTTGATCGGCATTTTTCACACACACATAGCTGATCACATGGCTGGGTGTGAGATGTATAAAGTTATTAAACAAATAATGCGGGACAGTCTGTGGCGACTGCTGATAGAAATGAGCACGCATATCAGTCAAAAATAACACACATATACACAGATTACATATAGCTCGTGGAAAGCGTTCGGAACTTCAAAGAAGTGCGCCTAAATAATTTTTCACTTCAAAAAATGTGAGTAGAAATTATTTTTCTGAATATCGTGTTTTACGTAGTTACTTGTGTTACAGTGGTATAAAGGAGAAGAGTTTCTTCTTGCACTACGAGTTCTCTGCGTATGCGACGGGCGAGGTGGATCAAGGGGGGAGTGGGGTGAGAGAGGCGAGCCGCCGCGAAGTGTGCCACGGAGCCCTGGCCGAGAGGGGGCTCCTGCCCGTCGTGCCGCAGCAGCCCTATGCTGTCATGCTCACTGCTGAGGTGTTCGAGTTCAACGGTACGGGAACCATGATTAATATGCTCACTATGAACTCTATCTGATTTTCAAGTTTTTAGAATACTTATATCTTTTTAATTTGAAATAAATATTTACAAATCAATTCTTCGACCCGAGATTCGAACCCGAGACCTTAAGCACAGTCGTATACTATTTTTATGTAATATTTTGCGGCAGGTTCAAGTTCAATGGCGTCAGTGTGCGGTGGTTCCCTGGCGTTATTGGACGCGGGAGTACCCCTGGCGAGTCCGGCAGCGGGAGTGGCCCTAGGGCTCGTGTCCAGGTACAACGCCACGGGACAAATGGAGGACTACAGGATACTCACTGATTCGTCGGTGAGTCATATATTTATGTTTTACTATCTCACCCGGCGAACTTCGTACCGCCATTAACCTCTGGGATGCGGCATTCGGATCCATGTTTGTCCCGTGGGTGCGGCAACACGGATCCGTGTTTTCCGCAGTTAACTTGCATTTTAATTAATTTTGGGTATTAAAGTTATTATAATGAAGTCTAGAAAGGTTTGTTATGCATTTGCTTTATACGAACAACATTTTAAAACATTCGTTTGTCAAGTGCGCTTCAAGAGCCGTAAAAAAAACGAGTTCCAATTTCAAAGTTGACGATGACGCAACGCGATCTGTCAAGTGCCTCTTAAAACTGATTTTTTGCCGATAAGGTGGTTTTGAAGGTAGTTTGTTATTATATTTTACTTATTATACTTATTTTAGGAACCACTATCAATACGAATTGAGGCGTAAATCATGCGTAATTTTGAATAGTGTTACTCAAAAAGTTACCGAGTCTATTACCTATTGAAAAGGGCTTACTCATTTGAAGGTTTTTACGCATTTATTCTTATGTTTTTATTGATAAAATGATATAATTGCGATGAGAATCTTATATAGAATATAAAATAGCAACAAAAATGTGTTAGAAAAGCTAAATATTTAAATAAACACTCATTTTTTGCCTGACGAGCGAAATTAGACGCACACAAACACAGGGCTTCCCCTTTTATTACTGTTCTACATCATCATCAGCCTATCGTAGTCCACAGCTGGACATAGGCCTCTCCAATAGCACGCCACTTAAAATTGTATATCGCCGTTGATTCGTGTTTGCACGCAGCCTAGCGGGAAGTCCCGGAACTATTAACACCCACACATACACAGTAGTGACGGACCGTGAACAAGACGTAAACTGATCTTTGTTTATGTTTTACTAAATTATTTTGTATTGAGCATAGACTTTGTGTGTCACATATTGGAACGCTCAGTTGTTCTCTTTAGCATTCAGTCATTTCCATAGAGTTTAGAGAATTCTCAGAACTTAAAAATAATAAATGAAAACTGGTCTAGCAAACGAGTTCTTTTTTTAAATAACTTGATAAATAGGTTGTTTTTTTATATATTGTTCCTGTCTTTTGCACTAGTTAACTAAAAAAATAAATTATTTAACTAAAAAACACTATTTCTTCATATAAATACTACGTAATTTGGTGTTCGGCGCAAATAATAGTTTGATTGTGAAGTGACAAAATGGCGAATATCTCGACAGCGAAATGTGATTTTTACAAATATGTTTCTCAATGAATTTTTACTGCAGTTATAGTGTTTTTTATATCAGTAGATAGCTTAGTTATCGAACTTTATGAGGATAATAAGTAAAATGAATAATAAACCACATAAAATATTAAAATCATGTTTATTAACACAATAGGTGCGTAAATTAACGCTTGGCTCAATTGTGAGTAAATAATAAAGCGATAACATTAGTTTAGTAATAAAATATGGCATAACCATGTACGCTTGTTATCCATCTATTGAAAAATAGTCACTTTTATAACCACCGAGCATTGTTTTTGAAAAGATTTGATCATTTTCGTACACCATGCACCGTGCTGCAAAATTTTGCAATTTCGCCGCACGGTGCATGGAACCGGAAGTACCCGTTCGCGCATCCGAAAGATTAAAATAATAAATATTTCGGACATCTATCATAACGCCATCTAGTCTACCTGAAATGAAACACCCAAACTTCGAAACAAATATTTGCAGATCATTTAAACATTTGGTCTGAACCGGGAATTGAACCCGACACTTCAAGCACAGCAGTCGCATACGATACTACTGCGCCACCGAGGCAGTTATATATATTGTTACGAAGAAAGATAATTTCAGAACATGACTCGACACGGTTAAACATCGCGAAAGTTCTCGTTGGTTTCTTGAGGCACAGAAAAATTAACCTTACATCGATAGACATAGCGTCGAATATATGGTCCGAGAGCTGGCACCAATTTTTGGGTAGGTATTTGAGGCAAGCTGAAAACTTGTCAGATACCTCTCCTATTATATCCAACTCGGGACTGCAGACCTGGCTGGTGAGTAGCGGGACTAAGTCAACCCCTACATTTTTAAAAATATTTTTTTTTCTTCCCCAAAAATATATTTGAGGCACTGCGCAATTTATATATGTTGCAGTGTAATACTTATTGAATACGAAAAAAAATAAGCCAGATAATTTAATCGGGGTTTTAACATTGCCAGACGCGTGCAAAAATATTTTGCAAAAGATTATAAAAAATGTTTTTGAGGCAGCTTGAAATTTTAATGGAGTGTTATTAATAACTAAAAAATAAGATTCTCAAAAAGACAGATCATATCGGTGGGGCTTTCTACCTGCCAGGTGATCAAACAAATAATGAATTGGTAAGAGCCTGTAGTGCTATAGACAAGCCTTGCCGCGTTACTATTGGCTCTGGCGAGGTCACGTGACTTATTTTAATTATTGCTTTTTTTAATACGTAACCCTTATTAATTTTAAGATAAAAAAAAAAATTAAATTGCCGTATAAATTTTGATTTAGAATACTGCCAGAGAAAATAAATCAATTTTTAGTTTTGAATGTAGGAGTAATAATATAAATCCTGTATAAAAATATTTGGAACAAAAATTGTTGAAAAAATATTTTTTTTTAAATTCTCTTCAAAAAATAAATGTTTCTGCGGAAATATCAATTATTTAAACAGTTTATTACGTTCAAATTCGCATTAATTTTGCAATATATAATTGGCAATATAACAATTTTTTTTAAATTAAACAGAAATCACAAAAAATATGTCCCTTTAACGTCCATAAATCAATACAATCCCTTTTATGCAAAATGTTTTTAGTACAAATTCAGAAAATTTTATATTTTTTACTCCAAAATATTAACTAGAAACCTCATGGGTTATTGTAAGTCATGTGGCACCGCCAGAGCCAATAGTAACGCGGCAAGCAAGAACGAAGACAGCTGTCGTTATGCGCTCTCTCTCACACTACAGCTTGTCTATAGCACTACAGGCTCGTACCAATTCATTATTTGTTTGATCACCTGGCAGGTAGAAAGCCCCACCGAAATGATCTGTCTTTTTGGGAATCTTATTTTTTAGTTATAAATAACACTATTAAAATTTCAAGCTGCCTCAAAAACATTTTTAATAATTTTTTGCAAAATATTTTTGCACGCGTCTGGCAATGTTAAAACCCCGATTAAATTATCTGGCTTATTTTTTTTCGTATTCATTAAATATGTTGCAGTGTAATACATAAATTGCGTAGTGCCTCAAATATATTTTTGGGGAAGAAAAAAATATTTTTTTTTAATGTGGGGTTTGATTTAGCCCCGCTACTCACCAGCCAGGTCTGCAGTCCCGAGTTGGGATATAATAGGAGAGGTATCTGACAAGTTTTCAGCTTGCCTCAAATACCTACCCAAAAATTGGTGCCAGCTCTCCTACTAATAGATTTATTGGCGCCCGAAACTAATTCATTGAACTCTTAACAATTTTTATTTTAATTTTCTTCTATACAAATCTTGGCCACGAAACACGAAAAAAAAATTATCCAATTTACATGATTCATTTTTATTTATATAAAAGATAGATTTAAAATCTCAAACTAAACAACTTGCAAGTTGAAGAAGGAAATTTCTAGAACTTCGCAGAACATGCTAGTATATTCCAACTCTATTAACCTTCCCAAAACCTGTAATAAATATTTTAATGCAATTTCCAGGGTATCGAAGACCACATGGGCGATATGGACTTCAAGATAGCTGGAACTAAGAAGGGCATAACGGCCCTCCAAGCTGATGTCAAAATACCTGGTCTGCCTCTCAAGGTAGTCATGGAGTCAATACAGAAGGCCTGCGACGCCAACAGCAAAATCATTGATATTATGAATCAGTGTATTGATAAACCAAGGTAGGTATTTCTTACCAGATAGCAGTGTATGTATGTTTGTATCTTACTACTGTAGTGCCTAAACTACTGAACCGATATTAGTGAATAAGGTGTCAATAGATTCATAATAATGGCCAGGTGACATAGGTATATACATTTTATCAAGTTTTCGACGAAGTCGGCTTATAGTTTTTTAACTTTTTACTAATTATTATTAACCGACTTCAAAATAGGAGGAGGTTATCAAATCGACTGTTTTGTTTTTGTTTGTTATTACCTCATAACTTTCGACTGGGTGAACCGATTTTGATGATTCTTTTTTTTAATTTCAATTTGGTCCAGTTCTTAAAGTCGTTTTTTTGTTGAATTTTTTATATCTTCGTTTAACTTTATGGTTAGAAAGCGAAGTGTGGGTAGTTTAATAGTTTAAGGGAACATTGACTTTATCAAGGAGAGGAGAAGCTGTGTTATTGTTAATTTACAACATTATTCCTCTTTTTAAGTATTCAGAAGGATCCTACGATATGCAGTGCATCTTCCGTACAAATAGTGTATTAATATCTGTCTATATCTGTATTTGTTTTGTAAAAGTTTGTGATTATTTTGCTATTCTTCATGTAATGTCACCACCCCTTTTCATCCTGTGGGTCTTGTAAGAGCTGACTAATGGAGCAAATTATTCAGGAAAACAGCCCTGCAAAGAGAAGGAAAGCTTCACACAAACCTTATAGCAACCCGTCTGGCCAGCGTGACATTGTTTGTTCGTTTGTTTGTTTGTTTTACCGGGCCATTTCCGCACTTAGCCTCTTGATTGGGCCATTGTACGTACGTCTGTCACCTCCTTACTCCAGCCAACCCAATTCGTTCCAGAAGCTAAGCAGCCTTTTCAGGTTACTACACGCTTCCGGGAGTGATGCTGATTGGAGAATGCCCGCCCGTTGGTCTGCCACACTTCCACATTCCATGAGAACGTGCTGCGGCGTTTCTTCTGCCTCCATGCATCCTCTGCACAGAGGGCTGTCTGTTACACCTATAGTAAATAGGTGCCTGTTCAGGACACAATGCCCTGTCAGGATATCTATGACCTTCCTGAGGTCGTCCCTTTTTAGTCTGATCAGATTGCGGGCAAGTCTTTTTGGTGCTACCGGAACTGCACTTTTTGTTTGCCTGCATCCTTCAATGTTTTTCCATAATGTTTTGTGTTTTCTTTCGGTATCGGCGCGCAGTCATGTATTTGTTTGGCTTTGGGGCAGGGGTAGTAGTGGTTCCGGTCCACACACTATCGTTTCCGATCCCCTTTTAGCCAGTTCGTCCGCAGCGTCGTTACCCATTGAGTTACTATGCCCTTTTATCCATTGCAAGGTAATTTTATTTGTAGTTCCAATGGACTGGAGATTGTCATGAGACTCCTTGATAAGGGCTGAGGTCATCTTGTTGTTTAGCAGGGCTTGAAGCACGGATGCACTGTCGGAGACAATTCTGATGTTTAAGTCTCTCACATCTCTGGCTGCAACTGCTTGTGCTGCTTTGATTATGCCAACACATTCTGCTTGAAAGATTGTGTTTAGCTTGTCTAGGGCGGTTGATATATTGATATTTAAGTCGTTCGAGAAGACGCCAGCTCCAGTACCCCTTTGTGTTTTGGAGCCGTCTGTATATATCCTAACTTCGCCGACGCCAGAGTTATCTTTTGTTTCTGCGGATAGTTGGATATTATAATTTCGATCGAAGACATGTTGGCAAGAGGTTCTGTCCAGGGGTGCCTCGAGGAGTGGAATTTCCTGTAGGATCCCCTGCAGAATTTTTGAGTGTGTTGTTTCTATGTTTGTCTTCCACAGTCCGTTTGATCTTAGTCTTAGGGCAGCTGCTATCGCTTCCTGTTGTATGACCAGATCTAGAGGTCTCAAGTTCAAGAGATACTCTAATGCGGCTGATGGAGTAGTTTTCATGCATCCAGTAGTTGCTACTGTGGCCAACCGTTGTAGACTCTGGAGTTTCATTTTAGCTGTGGATAGTTGCGTTCTGGGCCACCATACCACTGATCCATAGGTGATGGAGGGTCTGATAACTGCAGTGTATAACCAAAGTGTGATCTTTGGGTTTAGACCCCATCTTTTACCAACTAGTCGTCTACACTGGTTAAAAGTTATACAGGCCTTTCTTGTCTTTGTTTCGATGTGACTCGCCCAGTTCAATTTGCTGTCAAGAATAACGCCCAGATATTTTACTTGAGTCGACAGGGAGAGATTGGTGTTGAATAATTTTGGTAGCTTTAGTTCTGGTAATTTCCTTTTGTTAGTGAAGAGGATGAGTTCTGTTTTTTTCGGATTTACTGACAGTTTCTGTTCGCCACACCATTCTTCTACAATTTGAAAAGCTGAGCGCATGATCTCACTCAACACATTTTCCGCGCTCCCGCTTATCAGAATTGTTAGGTCATCCGCATAACCGATAGTAGTGTATCCTCGATCATTTAATTTCTTAATGAGACTGTCTACTGCTATGTTCCATAGAAGCGGTGATAGGACGCCACCTTGTGGGCATCCTCTAACTACCCTTGCCCTCATAGTAGTATTCACCGCTGTCTGAACCGCCCTTTTACTGACCAGCTCAGTGATCCATTTTGTGATGACTGGCTCGGCATTAAATTTTTGAAGGGCGCGATTTATGCTGTTGTGTATAGTTTTATCGAAAGCACCTTCTATATCTATGAAGGCCGCCATTGTTGACTGTTTATTTGCAAAAGCCGACTCAATCTTCTGTACCACCATGTGAAGGGCCGACTCTGTTGATCTGCCCTTTCTATAGGCGTGTTGTTGGGGATGTAGTGTAGTATTCTTAAGAACTCCATCCCGTAGGTGTCTGTCTACTAGTCTTTCCAGTGTTTTCAGGAGAAAAGATGTGAGACTGATGGGCCTAAATGATTTGGCTAATATGTAGTCTTCCCTACCCGGTTTTGGTAGGAAGACTACTTTTGCCTCTCTCCACAGTTTTGGTATGTATTTATAAGCTATACATGCCCTGTAGATAGGTGTTAGATGTTTAATTACCTCTTCGGGATGCCACTGTAGAAGAGCTGGGAAAACTTCATCCAGTCCCGAGGATTTGAAGGGTTCAAAACTCTTTAGCGCCCATCTGACTTTATCCTCGGTTGCTACATTGTAT
This sequence comes from Spilarctia lutea, assembly GCA_916048165.1. Lineage (NCBI taxonomy): Eukaryota > Metazoa > Arthropoda > Insecta > Lepidoptera > Erebidae > Spilarctia > Spilarctia lutea. Next base: position 3,131,407 of record OU696488.1, read on the forward strand.
GCGACTTCCCATTCTTGGGTTGTTGGTGTGCTGTATTTTTTGTCGTTCCATTCCTTGTCTGATGTGATTTGACATCCAGGGAAGTGTGTATCCAACAATACTGCACTGGTTTCATCATCTGTATTTGTGTAAGTGCCGTCTTCCTTTTTAAGGGAGCCTAGGTGGTTGAGGTCGCCCTCGGTTAGGATATTTTTGATTTTTGCGGCTTGGTTTGTTGAGTTTATACTGCTACAGAAGTTACGCCAGGATTCCGTTCTACGGAATCTGATTCGCTTCTTGTAGTGTTTTTGTGCTGCCTTATAGTTACTCCAGTCTTCTATGGTCCTGGAATTTTTAGCTTGGTTGAAGAGTGTCCTAAGGTCCCTTACGTAGCCTTTCAAGTTCTGCCCCCCACCATGAACTTTTCCCCTGGTTTTTCAGAGTTATCAAGGGACACGTTGATTTGTAACTGTTCACCAGGGCTTCAGTTAGGGACTGTACGTTTAATTCTATGTTAGGAGTGCCAAGTGCTGTGTTGGTCATATTTGTGCTACTTAGTGCTTTGGTTAGAGATTCTGTATACCTTGTTATATCTGTTTTACGGGGGTTGCGATATGGGACAGGGTCTGGTGGTTTATGTCTTAATTTGAAACATACACGGCGGTGGTCCGCAAAGGATGGTTCGCTTGATACGTGCCAGCCCTCAACGAGGTCCACCGCCATGTGCGTTGCTAAAGTTATGTCGATAATAGTTTGATACCTCGAACTTACAAAGGTGGGTTCCGTACCTCTGTTCATGATATTGAGATTTGTTTTCAATAAGTATTCAGTTAATGACTCACCCCTTTTGTTTGAGTCCTTACTTCCCCACAGCGGATGGTGCGCGTTGCAATCTGCGGAGATGATGAGTTCCCAGTTCTGAGTGTCACAGTGCTGCACTAGTTCTGATAGTTCCTTTGCAGGAATTTCATCATCATTAGGCATGTACACTGAGGCTAAGACTAGGATAGTTTGATTTTCTGTGTTTGTTTTCACTGCCGTGAGATCTCTAGAACAGAAATGGTTAAGCATAGTTGCCGGAAAGTTTTTCGGCATAAAAATGCAGGTTCGTGGGTTGTCGACAGTAGTATTTACCATTAACTTACCGCCAATGTTATTCAGGCCGCATATCCTGTTTTTCCTGATCCAGGGCTCTTGGATAAGGGCGACTGTTTGGTTGTTGACCTCCAACACTCTTCGTAAGGTCGCCGTCGCTATTTGTTTGTGTTGGAGGTTTGTTTGGATGATGTTTGTTAAGTTAGGGACTGCGCAGGACATCGTCTTCGTCACTGGTCCGTCCCTCTTGTCTCAGAGACGATTCCGTCTCCATCTCGATCAGACCTGGAGCCAGGGTGGATGCGGAAGGCTCAGAGGTTGCGGCGCCCTCCCTGCAACCTCTTCCGTCCATGCTGGTTCTTTGGCCGTGTCCCCCTCCGTTGTCAGGAAGCGAATGTATCCGCTCCCTGTCAAATAGGCAACACGGCGGTCTCTTTTTAAAATGTCCTCTTTTTGGTCTTCGGGGATTCCAAGGAGAAGATGCACCACTTTCTCCCTGGAATCCACGTCGGCCTTGTTGTCATCGACGGTCATGTCATAACATTGCCACGTGTCCACTTTGTACCAGGGGTTCTGGGCACAGAGGATTTTGTGTAGCGTGGCAGCGTCGGTGATGCGGGTGTGAATCAGAAGCCCAGCCTTGAGCTTCTTTCTCATCTCCGACATCTTAATGACCGTCAGAGTCGTGTCCGGTATCGGTGAGGCGATGGTGTTTATCGTTTTCTCCAGCCAGCTGAGAGTGTTCGCATCTTCACACCACATCGCAAGTGCCCCTTCCGTGTGGTAGGGGCGTCCGCGGAAAGATGGAATTTGCGAGCTCAGAGAGGGAGGAGATATTACAATTTGCAGAATGATATCATCGATATCCACTCTGACCTGCTCTGCCTGCGCCTGCGAGAGGTCCCTGGGCGGGACGGTGGTGATGGCCACTCTCAGATGCGACTGAGCCGCATCTGCGTAGCACATCGTCCGCCCTGGTCTCACGTCGGGTTTCGCGCGTTTGGCGTCCCTGGGAGACTGGGTGTCGTCCAGACGACCACGCTTCGAAGAAACTTGGTCAGTCCGGTCGTCTTCAGTGGGAGCCACGCACTGATCGCGTTTTCCTTTCGGCCTGCGTTTCCCTCTTTGCCGGCTGGTGGTTGGTGTCAGGTGTGTCGTTGGTTGTGTGTTTGCAGCCTCCTGCTCCGTGGTAACCTCTTTTGAGGTGGCCGGCACAGGTTCGCGCTGCCTTTCCGCTGCTGCGATGGCCGTGTGGGTTACAGCCTCCTGCTCCGAGGTATCCTTTTTCAGGGTAGACGGAGCAGGTTCGCGCTGCGTTCCGGCTGCTGCGGTGGCTGTGTTGGTGTTGGTTGGTTGTATGGACTGCATGGTTTCCTTTCTCGCGCGCTGGTTGATGCGTCGGCGTTCCAGTGATCCTTGCAGTCCTTGTTGATGTGGTTTCGTGTCCGTGGACTGCATGGCTTCCCTTCTCGCGCGCGGGTTGGGGCGTCTGCGTTCCGGTAGTCCCTGCAGTCCACGTTTTGTTTGGTGTAGTTGTGTGTTGGTGTCTATGCCTGTCGCCAGTTTGCTGCGGCCCTTTTTACAGGGGCGCTTGTGGGCGACTACAGTCCACTGTGGTTTAGACGTATTGTCTATTTGTATTGCCTCTGCGAGGCTGGATAGATCCAGGCTTGAGCCTGGTTTTGTGCACAAAGTGCCCCCCCCCCCAGAATACGCGGGGCAGACCGAGCTAGGCTCGGTGAGGGATTCTCCACTAGTGGTACCCTCCTGGGGTAAAAATTTTTCCTGTTGTGCTGCCATTTTTTTCTTGTTCGGACAGGAGATGTTAACTCGCAGCTTGCTTGCCCTTGCAAGTTGCGGTACACCTTTTTGAGGGTATTTAGTGCCCCAGGGCTGTGTCGACCCATGGTGTGGATTTAAGCCGCCACGGTTCGGCTAGGAAAGGGGGTTAGGACTTAGACGGGAGTATACTGGGAAGGATGAGGAAGGATTGAGTGACTAGGGGGTAAAAATAGGAACATGGGATATAGGCGGGTTACACCCGACTGGTGGTAGTGTCCAGCCTGGCATTGCCCTTCTCACTTAGCTACTGGAGGTCCGGGATGGTGGTAAAAAGCGGCGCCCGTTAAAAGATCTCCAGCATTACCAGGGCGCACGACCCACTCCGCAAGGAAGTAGGTTCTCCCCTGATCCGTGTCGGCAGATACAGGGTCGACGTGGACGTGTGAGAAGAACTTGAGCATACGTGTCGATAGCTTTGCGCCGCACCCAAGCGTACACATATACCCAAACGCCCCGCCAGCGTGACATAGTTCCACGGATAGGAGGCCAAACCCTCCTCTCCATAAAGAGTATGTCCTATTATTAATGTATGTATGTTCATGACCAATGCACTGTACTTATAAAGTATTTAAATGCTATTGGCAATTTATCTATATTAATAAATGGTCTATTTTATTGGTTTCCAGACAGAGTTAAAAAGAGAATATGCCTGTTATTGAGGAGATGGAAGTAGAGGCTCACAAGATGTCCAATGATACTGGAGTGCAGGTATTAATTATTTAAGAGTTCCCACACACATAGCTCCCCTGCGTCCGTCTGAACCCAAACTAGGCATTTCCATGATTACCAAAAAGTTGATTGATATATTTTTTTGTAAACACATACATACATAGTAAATACATAGAAAACATCTAAACTACGAAACATATATATTTAGATCATACAAACATTTTGTTCAACGGGAACCGAACCTTAGACCTCAAGCACAGCAGTCCCATACGTTACCACTGCGCCACCGAGGTATTTATTTTAGTATTGATGGCTAAAGCAACTAAATTAGGATGGGCAAAGGAGCTCAGGTAAGGTAAAGCCCAGGTCGAATGTATCCTGCCTTTTATTGAGGAAGCCACCGGGATAGGAATATTAATTAGATTAGATAGTTGGATCATAGGAAGGTGAGATTACGTTCAAGTGTCAAAGGTTTTTTATATTACTTGGGTGGCAAACAAACTTACGAATCGACTGCAACTCAACAAGTAGCGTTTAGTTACATAGGCTGTATACATCTTCAAATAATGCCGTATTGATTACGAAAATAATTATTTAATTTGCATTTACGTTTAAATTATTTAAAATTGAAAGGAAAATTTTAATCTAATCATCTATACGAATAAATAAAAATGGAGTATTAGTTTGTGATATTAAAATAACCGCTTTTTACTTTATGCATAATATATGTATGTATACACGGTCCATATCTCATTATCTCCTGCGCAGTTGGCTGGTCTCCGTTGAGACTGGCCGCCCTGGCCGTTATCGCCTAGGAGAACATTATTACATACACCAAGATATTTTTTATTTTTGTTTGTCTGTTCCGGCTAATCGGTGGAACGCCTGAACTGATTTTGACTGATTTTATAATGGTACATAGATGTTGATATAAGGAGTAACTTAGGCTACTTTTTTAAACTATATATAAAAACTAAATCTACAAACGTACAGTTCGATCACACTTACGAATGTTATCTATTGATCTCTCAAACAATCGACTTCCTCAGAGATGACACTTCAATCTGTAACTTAAAAACCGTCTTTGTTCCAGATATCCCACCCATCAGCGTTGGGACTAGACGTGGGGTCTGAGATCCAAGAGAAGTCCTTAGGTCGCGATCGCGACCCCGTGTCAGGTCAAGCGCGCCTCACACGGGTCCCCACTTCTCCTTCGCCCGGCCTCGTCCTGGAAATATACATGAGCTAGTTTTACTGTGATATAAATAAATAAAAATAAAAAAGCTTTTTATTTCCTACAAATTAATTTTACATTTACTTTCTTTAAACGCTTAACTAATTAAAATTAATACCTGCTTATTTTGTTTATTTCTTATAATAAGTAGCTATTTACTGTTTTATTTACTAGTATTAATATATATGTGTTGACACTTTATACTATTTAAACGCTTAACTATTTACTTAATTATTTATCTATTACTATTTTATTTACTATTATTAACATAGCTAACTTGGTTAGATTTTAGATAGATAACATAATTTGTAGGAACCCCATTATTGGGTGATGCCCATTTGTCTCTTTTAAGGTTCCTGCTAAGCAATAGTAACGATATTTTACACCACAACTACTGCTTAGAGATGGTAATAGTGGCGCAGTTGCCGACAGAGTAATATAATGGGATCAAAAATTAATTGTACTGCTTTTATACTGCTATAATTGTACAGAGAAAAGCTCCCCGAACTCCAGATGTCCCAGGCCTCTATTAAAATGTAGTTGCAATCAAGTGGACAATAAAGTCGAGGCGTGTCATAAAAAGGTTACTGGCGTATTTCTAGTTCAAATTTAAGTGACAAGTTTATAAAAGAAGTAAGGATTCATGGCGTGCAACAGGAAGCATTTGTTGGTTTCTAGGTAGTGAAGTGTCACTTATCAGGCAATCATGTTTTTCACGTCTAGGGTTAATATATGATCGCACGCCAACTACATGAGAGGGTTTGGCAATAGTCTGGTACATTCTTTGGGGTCAGTGAATTTGACTTTAGAAATTGATGGTGTGACTGCAAGTGTTGTGTGTCGGGTAGTAGACGATCGATTATTAGAGAGGCATATACTGGTTGGTCAATCATACTCTGAATAGGCCCATGTAGTTGTATATAAAGACGCGAGCAAACTACAATTCCTACCTATACGGTATATAAAGATTTGGATACTGAACTACCTAATCTTTAGAGAATATTTAGAAAGTATCAGGGCAGTAGAACACAATACAATATATGGGGCTGCAAGTATCAGAGCAGCCACAGGAACAATATATATACCCCAACCCCTCCCCCCATCCCCCAAAGGTCGGCAACGCACTTGTGACGCCTTTGGGGTTGCGGGTGTCCATGGGCGGCGGTAATCGATTACCATCAGGTGATACGTCTGCTCGTTTGCCCATGATTCAATAAAAAAAAAATCTGATGTTGGATACCAAAATTGTGGGGAGACCGAACGAACAACTTATAAATGCTGTTTGTATCAGTAATTTTGCCGCGCGGTACCATGCGTGTTACAGGAAAATTTTATATTTTCGAATGCTTAAAATGTTCAGAGCGTTTACTGACTTGTTGACGATAAAAATACTCTAGATTTGGAAAAGGAGACTGAAGATTTATCAACAACTCAGCTCGATGAGAGCCAAATACGTTTAGGTAACGCGATAACAGGTAAAGACAAGGCCAAACTTCGAGAGCTTCTTTGTCATCACAAGGAGTGTTTTGCGAATCATTTAGTCAAATTTGTTGCACAAACATTACCAATATAAAAATTGAGTTAATAGTCAGCGTTCCGTAGTCCCGCATCATGAACGTGAAAAAGTGCGAGGTATGGTAAACGAAATGTTACAGGCAGGTATAATCAGGGTCTGTATCTAACTACGCTAGTCCAATCATTATTGTTCGCAAAAAAAAAGTTCGGAAAAATAAATGCTAAAACAGTGATTAAAGATGCAAAAAGTGATCAAAGTGATTTGAAACCGAATAACTCAAGAGACGCAATGAAGTCAGTTGCAGACAAACAATAATTATAAAAACTTAATAAGAACTAAACTGAGATACACTTACCAGTGCTAATGAATGATAATGATTAAATCCAAATGAATGTTAAATCCAAAGTGAACTATTTTAACTAATCAAATGAAGTTACTTAGTGAAGACAAATCCACTATGCATAAAAAGATTGCGAGCCTCAGTACCTACCCTCGATAAAAATAAATCACATGCAAATTCTTTTGAACAAAAAAAAGGAAAAAATAAGTTCACGGCCGACAACATAATACAAAAAAAAAACTTGAGAGGTGTCAAGGGACACCCGGATGGAACGAAGTTCGAAATAGAAAGACGATACAAATATTATATTTACTTCAATATTTTACGTAATTTCTAGTTTTATGATATATGTGTACACAATAATATTAATAATAATAATAATGATAATGATGATAATGGTGAAAATGATGAAGATGATGAAAATGATGAAAATGATGAAAGTGATGAAGATGATGAATTGATGAAAATGATGAAAATGATGAAAATGATGAAAGTGATGAAGATGATGAAAATGATGAAAGTGATGAAAATTATGAAAATGATGAAAATGATGAAAATGATGAAGATGATGAAAATGGTGAAAATGATGAAAGTGATGAAAATGATGTAAATGATGAAAATGATGAAAATTATGAAAATTATGAAAATGATGAAGATGATGAAAATGATGAAAGTGATGAAGATGATGAATTGATGAAAATGATGAAAATGATGAAGATGATGAAAATGATGAAAATGATGAAAGTGATGAAAATGATGAAAATGATGAAAACGATGAAGATCATGAAAATGATAAAATGATGATTATGATAATAGTGATGATAATGATGATAATGATGATATGTATATATAAAAGTTCGAAATCTTATCTATCTATTATATATATATATATATATATATATATATATATATATATATATATATATAGTATATATATATATAGATATATATATAGTATCTGGCTTGCTTCAAGCAATGAAAAATAAACTAATAACAAATAAAATTTAAAATAGCAAAAAGTGTCGTGACAACAAAAAGTGTCGTGACAACAAATTATGTCGCGACAATTTCCGTCTAGCCCCCTTCGTTTTCGTTCATATCGCGCGATAAGGAACTTCGTTCCAATAACTATACTGTATTACCATTGTCAAATATTGTTATAAATTCATTATCAAAACGATCACTTTAGCAATAAATCAAAATTCAAATTTGTTAAAATTACTTCCAAAGAACAACAATAGATGGCGTTATAAGTCGAATGATTATATAATCACCGATCTATGAAAACAAAAAGTTAAGTGTATGAAGACTAAAAGTTCAGTGTAAAGGCAAATAAGGCAAATAGTGCACAAATCAAGCGTTAGAGGCCAACATGTTTTTATATTTATTTAATCAATAAATACAAATCTAAAACTATTATACGAGTAGTAACTCATATACATAACATACGATTGTAAATTATACTAAAATATTAAAACGGTTCGTTCAACTCATAATCGAGAACTAATATTTACACATTTAAAATGAATTTTCTGGAGAATATAACATTTCGGAGACCACGTTCAAAGTCGTTATCGGAAACACTAGAAGAGTGTAGTTCTAATAACTCGTCAATAGATAGCACCACTAATAGTGTCCCAAACATACTAGATGTTGAAAGTGAAGAGATAACAGATTTAAAATTGAAAATAAATGAACTGAACTCACAATTATCGGCAGCACATGAGGAAATAAATAATCTTTCGATTGAAAACAACGATCTTAAGGAAACCATGGAAAACATGAATAATAAACGTAGCTTAGTAAAAAAAGTGACTAAACAATTAACAAGTACCATTAGTACTCCACATAAGAATAGAAAGATATCAACTCCGCATAGGAACGACCAAATTCAAGAAAAGAGGAATCAATTGTGCATCGTAAGTAGCAATAAAACCAATAAGGTATTGTCTGTGGCCGAAACTACCTTTCCAGACTACAACATATGTCATTATCTTTCACAGAATTGTGGTATTAAAAAATTATTGGATAATATTGCTACAAAGATTAATAATTATAATTTCAATGACTATTTTATTTATTTTATTTTATTTTATTTTATTCGGGGAGCTTACAGCTAAATTTACAATATAAATATGACATTGTTTCTCTATATGCCAATTACAAGCTTCCGCATGTAGAAATAACATAGTGCTGTACAATTTAATCAAAAATTATAACAGAATGTAGATTACTAGAACATTTTCTCTGGTTCTTGTAACATAACACTTTTGACATCACTTGGGACACCGCAGAATAAATCAATGCGTTCCAGATGGTTAAGTTCATTAAATGACCTGGAAACTCGTGGTAGGAAGCTATTATACCGATAATTACTGTGGCAAAGTGGTACGTGGATTAGGTTTTTGGAACGTAAATTTCTAGTGGGCACATTTAATTTAATTTTGCAAAGTAAATCAGGACAATCTAGTTTGCTCTGAACTATTTTCAAAAGAAAGCAGATATCAGATACTTTTCTACGACAGAAAAGAGGTAAAAGATGAAGTTGATTACATTGTTGTTCGTAAGCAAGATGAGGCAATTTAAATTTAAAGCCTAAATATCAAATAAATCGTTTCTGGATTCTTTCTATGTTATTACTATATACATTATAACAAGGACTCCAAGTTTGACAACAGAACTCGAGGTGGCTGCGTACATAGGCACAGTAAAGTATTTTTATTGTTTTCATATGCTTAAAAGGTCTGGAAACACGAATTATAAAACCAAGTGCTTTGTACGCTTTGTCAACAATATGTTCGATGTGCTTGTCAAATAGCAATTTATTATCATGGAAAACGCCCAGGTCCCTGACCACGCCAGGCGACTGAAGTTCACAATTGCACTATACATATACACTATTGCATAATATTTATAGGTGAACAGGACTTCAAGCAATCTCTTAACTGTTTCGACTTGATTGCATATATGCGTGAGATATTGTCGGCTATTAATAATACTAACATTATACTATGTTTACCCACATACAAATACAGCTACTATGCAACAATTTACAATTTTAGAATAGAAATGTTTAATAACTTATTATATCAAGACAATCAGATGTGCAATTATGTAAGGCTGTTCGATTCAAACCTAGACCTTTCTTGTGATTATACTATGTTTAAAGGTAATGGCCAATTAAATAATTATGGTATGAGGAATATTTTTAAAAATCTTGAATACTTAATTAGCACGAACAATACTATACATTCAAACCATTTATCATACGATAGAAATGTAAACGGAATGTCTTTATTGGTAAATTCAGATTTATACTGTGATTCGCCTCATTCCTTTCGCTCCGCTCGGAGTTAATTCAAAGCTTGTCATTCTTCATCAGAATATTGCTGGTCTTTTATCTAAAAGAGCTTTAATAGAAGTAGCTTTGCATGACTTAAACATCTGTAACAAACTACCGGCGATACTATGTTTTTCTGAAACATTCATCAAAAAAGGTTGCGAAGCTAATGCAAAAATCAGTGGATATAGTTTGGTCAATACCTACTGTAGGAATAAATCGCGAGGGGGGGGTATGTATATATGCTGACACAACAACTAAGGTTCAACCACTGAACTTGTCTGATTATGCTTGTAAAGACACTTTTGAGTGCTGTGGTATTGAGATAAGCGAGCAAAATATAGTTATTGTATGTGTTTATCGCACACCACACTCAAATATTAACATGTTTTTCAACCAATTGGACTTACTTCTTTTTAAATTATTATTTAGGAAAAGACGTAATATTATTTTAGTAGGTGATATCAATATTAATACTTTAAGACACGGGAAAATTACCCAACAATTAACCGATATAGTTTATAATTACAATTTGACATTTTACATTAATGAACCGACTAGACAGAACTCTTGTATTGATCATATTATAGGAAACAAATTCAAGAAGGCTCATAGCGAAGTAATAGGACTAGGCTTATCTGATCATGAAACGGCCCAAATGTTGTTTGTCCCTATTAAAGCAGTAACTAAATTGCATAGTACTATATTTTTTACTAAAAGAGACTATAATACGGATAGCATAAAAAAGTTTTGTGACTGTTTGGGCAGCCTCAGTTTTAGTGATGCTTATGACGAAAATAATTTGAATAAAGCATTTGCTATCTTTCACAATGACTTAGTGTTGTACTTCGATTTATGTTTTCCTCTTCTGAAATTTAAAACTACCCATAAAAGACGTAATGTTAAGTGGATAACTAAAGGAATACGGCGTAGTTGTCATACGAAGCGAATGCTACGATATAGATTCTACAGAAATAGGACATTACAAAATAAAATAATATTTCAAAAATATTCAAAAATTTTAAAACTTTGCATATGTAAGGCTCAAAAAAATTGTAATCATAAATTTATTAGTACCTCAAAAAATATATGCAAAGCTGCATGGTCAGTTATAAAAAATGAAACTGAAAACCATTTAATAAAAAATTTAATTACTGATATTGAAATAAATAATCAGATAATTCGGAACCCAACTGAGATAGCGTGTAGATTCAATGAATACTACATAAAATTAAATATTACTCGAAAACATATACAAAACACTAATAAAACTGTCATACAAAATAGTATATTTCTGGAACCACTAAATTATACAGATGTATGTAAAATTATAATGGATCTAAACAATAGCAACTCTGTGGGGTATGACGAAATATCTACATTGGCTCTAAAAAAAAGTGCTGTATTTATTATTCCTATCCTAACACATCTAATTAACCTGTCCTTCGAACAGGGATCATTTCCGGAAATATTAAAAAAAACAATCATAAAACCTATACATAAGAAAGATAACAAATTGGACATGTCGAATTACAGACCGATCACACTTATTCCTATGCTATCAAAAATTTTTGAAAAAGCTATGCACTTAAGATTAACATCCTTTTTGAATAAATTTAATATTATAAAGCCTGAGCAAAATGGTTTTCAGCGGGGAAAATCAACAACATTGGCGGCTTTTACTTTAATTCATAACGTTGTTACAAGCATTGATAAAAAACTAACAACGCTGGTGATATTTTTTGATATGTCCAAAGCATTTGACTTTGTGTCGCACGAATTGCTGTTGCAGAAATTGGAACAGTATGGAATCAGGGGACCAGCTCTGTCGTGGCTCGAATCATACTTATCCAATCGTTTACAAAGAGTGGACATACGGCATATAGGAGAGAACTCAACCTTATCGACCAGTAGCTCACCATTTAATATAAATAGCTTTGGGGTCCCACAAGGCAGTGTGCTCGGGCCGTTGCTGTTTCTTTTATATATTAATGACCTTCCTGACATTGTAAAATACAAAACAGTTTTATTTGCTGATGACATCTCCATAATCTTGACATGTAATAGTTTGACTAATCTTAGCGATAAAGTAAATGAGACGATCCATATGGTGACAAAATGGTTAGAGCTAAATAATTTGAATGTAAACTTGAGTAAAACTAGTTACATACGATTTCAAAGCATACGATTTCCATATCAAATTCCAATAATAACAACAATTAAAGAAAAGGAACATATAAAATTCTTAGGTATAACACTGGACAAGCATGTCAACTGGAAAGCACATATTGATGCTACATGTAGTAAGATTAATAGATTTGTTTATGTTCTGAGCAATCTTAGGAATACTTCATCACAAGCCACTACTGTATTAGCGTATCATGGCTACGTGAGTTCGGTATTGAGATATGGTTTGATACTTTGGGGAAACTCCTCGGATGCAAACAGATGCTTTATCGCACAGAAACGATGTGTTAGAGCCATAGTTGGAATTGCACCAGACGAAACGTGCAAACCGCATTTTAAAAACTTAGGTATACTAACTCTCTATTGTATGTACATTTTCGAGATATCGATTTTTGTAAAAACACATCCAAACCTGTTCACCAAAGCAAGAGATAAGTATCCAAGAAATACCAGATACCCAAATAGGTTGGTTTTAGAATGTACTCCAAGAACAACTTTATATAAAAATAACTGTTACTCAATGTGCATAAGAGTGTATAATGAGATTCCTGATTGTCTAAGGGATGTCAAGAGATGGCTTCTGGAAAAGTCATATTATTCACTCAAAGAATTTTTTATTGAAAATGAGAATACAGCTTGACATGTGTAATATTTAATTGACTCACTTTTAATTTGACTATTTTGCGATATAATAAATAATATTTAAATTACATTTTTGACAATTTATATTTTTATTAATCTCTTTTACTCTTTTAAAATTTATGTAATTAATAGAATTTGAATAAGGACATTTTCACATGCCACCAGTGGCTAAATAGACGGTCTCTTAAGTTCAAACTGTAACAACACCTGTAAATGTACTCTATTTATGTGAATTAAATCATTTCATTTCATTTCAAAGGATGACGGCACTCGTCTATGTATCGACTACAGGCAACTTAACTCGATAACTGTAAAAGAAAGACACATAATTCCTGTAACAAGCGACGAAGATTCGCTACTTACGCTAAAGTTAGGAGACTCGGAGCTGCGCAGGATTCGGGACAGGGTCAATAGTGACTTGGACCCCATAGGGGTCGAGTATATCAAGAGCAATTGTCTTAAAAGACAATAAATTGTTTAGGTGTAATAGGGGTGACAAAGAATGTTTAAGATGGGTGGTTCCCGAAGGTGTAAGGTGGCAGTTGTGCAAACTTAATCACGATGATATCGAGCACGTTGGGCTTAAAAAATAAATAAAAATACGTTGAAGCATGCATCGAAGCGTGGTGCTAAAACACGCTAAGGGCTATTGCATCCCACAGAAAAGGTTGAAAAGCCTTTATATACTTTGCACATCGACCACCTTGGACCCTTTGTAAAGTCAAAGAGAGGACATATTCACATACTGAC